>CM073514.1:23564074-24814074 GCA_037074495.1 Acacia confusa
TACTTGATGCAGTGTGTTATGTCCCTAACAAGAGAAACCCTAGTTTCGAGCATTAATTAGACCCGGGCTAGGTAAAGCACTAGCATTAGGACTTGAAGGTGGATGGGCCAAACTGTCTACATGCAACATATGAGAGTACACATCTTGAAGTGAAGGAAGCTTAGAGCTAGACAATATATGAGATCAAATAATCTCATAGACTGGGTTGAGAGCAGTAAAAAAGGTCATAATCGCCTGTTGTTCTATATTATCCACCTAGGATTGAAGATTAGTCGATAGTGGCATTAATCTCCTTATTTCCTCATACATCTTCTTAAACTCCATGAAGAAATGCTTCAAGGGCCGACCCTATTGTGCAGTTCGAAAAAAACCTGAAAATGGAAGAAATCACCAAAAGGGGGGTGAATTGGGGATTTAAAAAAAACTTTTGAAATCTTTTTCAAAACCTTTTGAAAGTAAATGTTAAGAGAGTAAGAGAAGAAAAGCTTGACACACGGAATTTATACTGGTTCGGTCTTAACCTTGACTTACGTCCAGTCCCCAGATATCTTCTGGGTGTTTCCACTAGTTCAACAGATTTTCAACTACAACAATGTAGACCAGACACAATCCTAATCACCTAGGACTTGCTCCCCCTTACACTTTGTAATTGAACAACCCAACTCATAGGTTTCACAACCTTGAGTTCTCACAAACAAATGCTTTCGAAAATTTACAAACTCTCAAAAGAGTAGATAAAGATAAACACTGAAGAACAAGTTGAAAATAACAATACAGACTCAAATTTCAAAGTATAATCAAGATAGCTTCGTTGTATGTATATTTTGCTTTGAGTCTTCATAGCCTTTTATAAACTAAATGGATGAGCTAGCCGTTGCAATTCTTTCTCTAACGTTCAACTGCAATTCTGGAAAAATGGCAGTAGCATATTTTGCTCTGTTCTTTGAATTCTTAGCTGGAATCTTGGAACTTAGTTGTTGCAGAAGGTCTTCCAGATTTTTAGTCATTCCTTTTAACTCAATTCGACCGTTTGAGATGATTCTTATGAGTTACAATGGTCTGAGCTGAACATATGGGATAAGGGAGAAGGATCAGCCCTGTTCTAGGTTCTTCATTTAATGCATTTATCCTGGATCTTGATCTCACCTTGATCTTGGCTAAACCTTATCTGAAAAACACTTAAAACTTCATTAAGGACATTAGAAATAATAATATCATATGAGGAAATAATTTCAGGAAGACCCATTAAGATTTCGTAGATCAACATCATTTGATTTTTCAAAATCCCCGATGCAAACTCGAGTTTGTTATTCCAGACTCGAGTTTGGGGTTCATCCAGAAAGCATGTCTGTTGATTAGTGGTCTAAACTTGCAGCCTGTAAAAGCTAACTCGAGTTTGGCTTTTACAGAGGGAACTGTCGGGTTCTGGACTTGGGATGGAACTTTGGGCAGGAAGCTAAACTCGAGTCAATTAGTAACCAACTCGAGTTTGGGTCTATGCTTGAAGAACAAGCCTAAGTTCGTGATCTTCCTGACTGGAGTTTAGGGTCATAGACTAGAGTTTGTAGTGTAGCCAAGTGAATGATCTTTCTGTATGGTTCAGACTCGAGTTTGGGAAGCAAACTCGAGTTTCAGTTACTACTGAAACATTTGAGGTTTATCTGGGTCAAGTGCAAACTGGAGTTTGGAAGGCCAGACTAGAGTTTAAGAGTCTATTGAGTTTTCTGGGTTCCTTTCTGTTTGGTCTAAACTCGAGTTAGGGAATCTAGACTCGAGTTTGGCTTGCTTGGGAATCTGAGAGCTCTCTGTATCTTCCAGACTTCAGGTTTGATTTGCAAACTGGAGTTTAGCTTAATGTGAAAATTTTGGATTCATTTCTGTGTCTATACAGACTCGAGTTTGTCTATGCAGACTCGAGTTTGGCTTTTATGCAGAATTGAATATCTTTCTGTCAAGTCTCAAACTCGAGTTTATATACCTAAACTCGAGTTTGCCTTTGACAGTGAGATTTTCATATTGCCAAAAACAAACTTCATATCAAGTTTACAATTGCTAGTTATCATCAAAACACATTGAGAACTAACATTCTCCCCCTTTTTGATGATGACAACGCTTGTAAACTTGAAGTTTCAAAAATCTGATATTCAGTTCAAGATTTTAGAAGTTGTTAAGCATAAGTCAAGGTAAGTCAATCATTTGTCATTTGATTTAGCAATAATACACAAATGATTGCAATCACAATAAAAAAAAGTTTACAAACATAAAAGCAACAAGACAAACACAAGAGCAACAAGAAGAGGATAATCAGTTAAGCAGTTGCAGTTACAACTCAAGACTTAAAACTCTTAAAGAAAAACTCTAGACTACTTAAGATTGCTCTGAAGTGTTCTCTCCCCCTTTGTCATCATCAATAGGATGGGTGGGATCAACTGGAGGAGTAGAAGGATGAGAAGTCTGAGTTGTGGTTGGATCAGTAGGAATATTGAAATGCTGTATGATATGGTCAAGTTGGGCTTTCATGGCATCTTGTGTGTCAATTAAGGCTTGATTTGTCTTTGTGAGCTCAGACACAATCTTTCTTATCTCAGTTTCCACTTTAGCAGCAAAGGTATCCAATGCTGCAGCAACAATTTCTTGGACTTTAGCAGCAAAATCTGAGGGAATGGAAGTCTAAGGAGGTGGAGGAGCTGATTGGGCCTCATGAACTCGAGAGTAGGTAGCTCTGGTTCTGGAGGGTGCTCTTGATTGGCCAGACACTTCAGCATCAAAGCTGATCTTCATGAGGTGCAGTTGTGGCTTCCCAAAAGCTGGAGGTTTGACTATGGTATCTATGGCTCCTACATGCCAAATTTTGAAGTGGAAAAGGATAACCGATATGAGAGTAGGGAAAGGGATGTGAGATGTTATCCTAGAGCCAAACCTAAATCTGGTCATCTCTTCAAAAATCCATTGGCCTACATTGATGGGCATTTTATCCACAACAGTTGCAAAGGAAGCATAGTCCCTTTTGGTGAAGTGGGTGAAGTTTCCACCTTTCTAGACGAGGTTGCGGGAGTAGATGTACCACAATGCACGAAATATTGGTGACATGGAGGCTGGGGTGAAATGAGGAGCAAGTAACTGATCTGCAGAGATGGGCTCGTTTGGTCTCAGTATCTCAAAGATTTGCCTATTGGAGTATTCTATTGAGTGGTGAGGGGGAGGATTCTCAATATCTAGGATGGAGTTCAAGATAGAAGCAGAAAGGGTGAGTTTTACTCCCCTCACTGTGGTGGTTACAATCTCCTTGTCCACAATCTGATCATCTTCCTCTGAGGTACCTCATTGCATGTTGTAATAGAACAACTTCACAATGTTGGGGGTATAGTGTGCAGAGATGGATAGGAGGTTTTTGAACTGGGTGAGCCAAGGGGAGAGGTCTAGGTTACACTCCTGCTTGAGAGAATCTAAATTAACTGACACCACTGGACAGAAGGGTTTTTTGCCAAATTCATCTTTGAATTTAATGGCTTGTTCGCCTGACAGGATTGTGGTTCGGCTGATGAAATCAAAAGGAGGTGAATTGTGTTTGTAAATTTCAAGGATAGCTTTTGTTACCGTTTGAGTTTCAGGCTGATCAGGGGAAGGAGTATTTGTAGAGGCTTGAGCTCTGGAGGATGCTTGGCTCATTTTCTTCCTTTTGGACCCCCTTGAAGGTTCAGCAACCTTCTCTTTCCCTTTACCAGCTGTAGCTTCTGGTTTCTGCCTTGATTGAGTCTCAGTGGGCTCTTGAATTGAAATGCCCTTCGGTCTGGGGGAAGTGTGAGGGATCCCTGGGATTTGCTTATTGATTCTTGAAGCAAACTTCTTGGGAATCAATTTTTCCCTTCTAGGTCTGTGAGTAGGAATGGATTTTATCTTAGGTTTTCGTTGAAGAGGAGAAGGGAAAGATGATTTCGAGGGTTCTTCATCATTAGAAGGTCTGGATGGTTGATTTGAAGCCATTGTGATGAGAAATAAGGTGGATTCAAAGATGAAGAAGGAAGAGAGTATGGAGAACTCTAGGGCAAACTTGAGTTTGAGAGTTGTAAAATGAACAGTCACAGTAATCACATATATATAGAGTTCCAATAGACTCGAGTTTTGGAAGAGTGGGATACTTACCTGGACTTCAAGGATGTAGCTGTGAATCCTTGAAACCCCGACAAACTCGAGTTTGTATAAGCTGACTCGAGTTTGAGGTCACCTCTGATTTTCATATTTCTCTCTGTGAAATGCAGACTTGAGTCACTCACTTAATGACTCGAGTTTGGAGATTCTTCATAAACTTCAGGATTTCTTAGGTTGGTGTAGACTCGAGTTAGTCACTTAATGACTCGAGTTTGGCCTGACTCCAAAAACTCATTTGTTGTTCATCCTGATAAACTCGAGTTTGGCCTGTTTACAGGGGCTCAGTTTCAAACTCAAGTTTACTTCATATCATTAGCAACTATTAGCAACAGAGCATCCTGCAAAAACATATCTAAACACTCCGATGCTTAAGTTAGTAACAATTAACCATCAAAACACATAATTAATATTGAGGTAGGGATATCTTACAATTCATTGGGATTTACCATTCCCAATTCTCTTCTAATAAAGGTAAATTGCTCCTTTGTAAGTGGTTTTGTGAAGATATCCCAAGCTGTTGATGAGTTGGGATGAATAATACTTTGACATCCTTCTTTTGATCATGATCTCGAATAAAGTGATGTCTGACATCAATATGCTTATTTCTGGTATGATAGACAGGATTCTTGGCTTAAGCTGATGGTACTTGTGTTATGATAAAGAATTGGAATTTCTTTCAGATGAGTTCCAAGGTCTTGGAACGACATGTGAGCAACAACTTGATGCAGCAACATATTCAACTTCAGTTGAGGATACCGCTACTGTGTTTTGCTTCTTGCTAAACCATGAGACAAGTGAATTTTCAAAGAATTCACATTGTCTACTTGTGCTTTTCCGATTAGTTTTGTATCCAACATGATCTGAGTCAGAGTAAGCCACCAAGTGTGCAGGTTGACCTTTGGGAAACCATAACCCCAATTCTTCTGTATCACGCAGGTATCTGAAGATTCTTTTCACGTGTTCGGCATGAGATTCCTTAGGTGCGGATTGGAATCTAGCACACATTCCCACACTGAATTGTATGTCTAGTCTGCTTGCTGTCAAGTAAAGTAATGATCCAATCATGCCTCTGTACTTTGTGATATTGAAGTCTTTTCCCTTCTCATCGGCATCTAAGGCAGCAGTTGAGCTCATTGGTGTGTCTGCTCCATTACAATCTTGGAGGCCGTATTTCTTGAGTAGGTCTCTTAGGTACTTAGTCTGAGATATGAATATCCCGTTCTTACGTTGCTTGATTTGAAGACCAAGAAAATAGTTGAACTCTCCCATCATTGACATTTCAAACTCACCCTGCATGGTCTCAGAAAATTCCTTGCACAAAGCATCGTTAGTAGCACCGAAAATTATATCATCTACATAGATTTGTACAAGTAGGATTTCATTTATTTTGTTACTTTTAATGAATAGAGTGGTATTTGCTTTACCTCTTACAAATCCGTGGTCTAGAAGGAATTTGTTGGTTATGATTAGTTTTGATGATGTCTTATATAGATGCCATTAGCAAGAGCAAAAAGTTTATGTCATATACATTGTCTAATTGCTACATTTAATGTAGATTTGTTCATGTGGAGAAAGAACAAGAGAATAGAAGAAAGAAAGAGTTGATTCATAGAGAATAATCAAGAAGAGAGAAGAAAGAAAGAAGAACTTGCTGAATAAACTGAGAAAATCATTATACAAGTTCTTAGCTTGATTCTTGAAGTCTCCAAGATCAAATGGAAGTTGGGATGGCTCAATTCAGAGTTAAAACAAGCATATATCAGGTTCTGGATGAGCAAAATCGAGCCAGATACTCAAAAGTCAAGTTTACTGCATTACAGGAAGTGATCTGCCTCTGGATTATGAGAAAACTCAAGTTTAGGACACAAAACTCGAGTCTGGAACTGTCAAAACTCGAGTTAGTCACTTAATGACTTGAGTTTATAGTGTCTTCAGCAACTCTGGTGTCTCTGGATCAGCAAAACTCGAGTTAGCCAATGTAAACTCGAGTTTGGAACTCAAAACTCGAGTTAGTCACTTAATGACTCGAGTTTAGCAAGCTTTCAGCAACTCTGTCCAACTCTGTTTCACGATCAGAACTGGCGACCTCTGGTAATTTGATGATATCTCCCAAACCAGAGATCGGTTTAAGGTGAAATCAATTTTGTATGAAACTAGACATCCAATGCGTCATCTAGACAAATTTTCATGCTCAAAGAATCTGAGATGAGAGAGATATGAGTTTTTGAAGTTGACCCATCTGTTAACGTCACCCAGCAGACCAAGCTTCAATGATTTGAGTGTATCTCACAATCTACACATCAGAATGAGCTGAAATTGGTGACATATGAAAGTAGACTCACATACCTTTCCAGAAACATAAAGATCATGGACAACAAAGATCAAATGAGTGAGATATGATCTTCGAAAGTTGACTATAAATTCAAGATGCTGCAAAAACGCTGGCAAAAAACAACCTTCATTCATCAGATCATAACTATCAGAATACAGTGAGTTTGGAGCTGATTCTTCTTGCAATGGAAAAAAGACTTAAAGAGCTTTATAGAGATAGGTACTGGATTCTAGGGATTGATCTTTATCAGGTCAAAAAGCAAAGAACTTGTGAGAAGGATGTTTGACTGAGCCATGGAGAAGAAAACTCGAGTTTGTGTTAGCAAACTCTAGTTTTGAGACTTGACAGAAAGATATTCAATTTTACATAAAAGCCAAACTCGAGTCTGCATAGACAAACTCGAGTGTACAGACACAGAAATGAATCCAAAATTTTCACATTAAGCTAAACTCCAGTTTGCAAATCAAACCTGAAGTCTGGAAGATACAGAGAGCACTCAGAATCCCAAGCAAGCCAAACTCGAGTCTAGATTCCCTAACTCGAGTTTAGACCAAACAGAAAGGAACCCAGAAAACTCAATAGACTCCCAAACTCTAGTCTGGCCTTCCAAACTCCAGTTTGCACTTGACCCAGATAAACCTCAAATATTTCAGTAGTCACTGAAACTCGAGTTTGCTTCCCAAACTCGAGTTTGGATCATACAGAAAGATCATCCATTTTGGCTACACTACAAACTCCAGTCTATGACCCTAAACTCCAGTCTGGAAAATCACGAACTTAGGCTTGTTCTTCAAACATAGACCCAAACTCGAGTTGGTCACTAATTGACTCGAGTTTAACTTCCGAACCAAAATTCCATCCCAAGTCCAGAGCCCGATAAACTCGAGTTAGCTTTTACAGACTGCAAGTTTGGACCACTAATCAACAGACATGCTTTCTGGATGAACCCCAAACTCGAGTCTGGAAGAACAAACTCGAGTTTGCATCAGGAATTTTGAAAAATCAAATGATGTTGATCTGCGAAATCTTAATGGGTCTTCCTGAAATTATTTCCTCATATGATATTATTGTTTCTAATGTTCTTGATGAAGTTTTGAGTGTTTTTCAGATAGGGTTTAGCCAAGATCAAGGTGAGATCAAGATCCAGGATAAATGCATTAAATGACGAACCTAAAACAGAGCTGATCCTTCTCCCTTATCCCAGATGTTCAGCTCAGACCGTTGTAACTCATAAGAATCATCTCAAACGGTCAAATTAAGTTTATGGAATGACAAGAATTCTTTAAGACCATCTACAACAACTAAATCCAAGATTTCAGCCAAGAATTGAAGAAACAGAGGAAAATATGCAACTGTCATATTCCAGATTTACAGCTGAACTTTGAAGAATCAAAGAGAAGAAAATGCAACGGCTAGTTCCTCTTCTTCATCTATATAAGAAGCCCAGAAATGAAGAACAAGTGACATAGACACAAGAGGGAGAACAAGAACAGTGACGTGAGCTTACACAGTGAAAATGCCAATATTCTAACGTCTGCTTCATCTACTCTCTGAATATCTCAATGATCATATATCTAGCTTAGAAAATGAGATTATATGTATTGTGCTTCAGTGTTTATTCACTTACTTCTGAGAGAGAAGATTCATTGTAAACATCCTATTATTCTGAGAGTTACTCAAGATTGGATGATCTTGAGTGGGAAACACTTTGTTGTGATTATAGCTTGTAAGGGGAGTGAATCTGAGTGTGGAATTACTTCGAGTACAGAGTGTGTAATCAAGCAAGTGAATTGATTATGGTTTGTAAGGGGGAGTGAATCCTAGTGAGAGGATTACTTCAAGTACAGAACGTGTAATCAAGTTCAAAGCAAATAATAGATTGAAAATCTCAAGTGAAGCTTGGGGACTGGACGTAGGTAAAAGATTGGACCGAACCAGGATAAATCACAGTTTGCATACTCTCTTCCCTTATCTTTTACATTTCCAGTATATGCTCATCTTTAAATATCTAATTGTCAATTTATAAATTGCGAAAAGTTTTTTTAAAAGTTCCTAAAGTTTATCAAACACCCAATTCACCCCCCTCTTGAGTGATAACCAGGTCCAACAGTTTTCTATATCACCAATGAAGAAAATAAAATGTAGTTTATAGCTCTCCAAGGAAAAAGGGTCATTGCTATTGATGAGGAAAATGATGCAAATTATGGTCTTCCTGAGAGTACTCCTTTTTCAAGGGGTCTACCAGACATCAATGAAGAAGATGAAGCGGATAATGAACCCGGCATAAGAAATGATCATCAAGAAGGGATATGGGAGGATATCCCTTTATAAAAGAGTCATCAATTCATAAGGTAATATTCATCTACATAATTATTTGAAAACTTTAAGGTTTTAATTTACGTTTTAACTATATTCAATTCCTTCTTAATTATATATGTTCTTAAATAATGTCATTGACTGTCTTTTGTTCTTGTTTTAATTTTTTTGGCAAGATCCGATCGAAATGGACTAGCTTGTCATAAAAGAAGCTAGGAATGTTAGTTATGTTCGTTGTTATTGGCCGGGTGGGAATCTGATGAAGACAAAATGATGAATAGGTATATATATTTATTTAGGTGTTGTACACTGTTATTTGTAACACATTGTATGTATTTGTCTTATTGTATTAATTACATTCATTTGTTATTAGATTTGTACTGTAATAGCTAGTAACAAGTTCATTCATTACGATGCCTAGTGAATAATATTTGTATTCCCAATTCAATTATAAATTGAAGCTTAGAGTACTGTCTTTTAGATGTTGGATTGTGTGGCGAATTTGTTTTGAACAGGGGAAATTTCCACTTTTAAGACTGGTCTATTGAAGGTCCGATCTTAAAAGTCATACTTTTAAGAGCAAAGGCTATTTCTTACGGTCTTAAAACTACCAATAATGGTCTTAAAGACTAACCTTTAAGACTGGTGTATTTGATGTCCGGTCTTAAAAGTGAGACTTTTTAGAGCGAACTCTATTCTATACGGTCTTAAAAGTTCTAATATCATATAAAAAAGACTAATCTTTAAGACCACACTTATTAATTTAGTCCGGTCTTAGAAGTTATAATTTAAAGACCAGTTAAATGTTAAAGCAAGGTCTTATTTTCTTTATTTTTGAGAATTGTGAATATGTTTGATTGGTCTTGAAAGTTACATACTTCTAAGACCTATGAATTTTAGTCTGATCTTGAAAGTGGGGTATTTAAGACCGGACCTTTTTTTATTCGGTCTAATAAATTCTGGTTTTAAGACTGAACAAAATATATATAAGGTCTATATAGTGTGATTTTTAAAACCTATTGCTTCTTACATCCGGTCTTGAAATATTTCTTTAAGACCGATTCAAGTTCGGTCTTAAAAGTTACATACTTATAAGACTACTTGGAACGAGATTGGTTGCTGGTCCGGTCTTACGGGCCTATTTCGTCCGGTTTTAAAATACTTTTTTGTACCCATGCCTCAACTAATAAGCACAATAACTATTACGTGAAAAATGTTCAATGAATGGGATGAGACAAGAGCCTCATAACCAACTATCTAACTTATTACACATGCTAATATGTGCTCGTAGGTGCCAAGTAGAACAATTTATATAATAAAGTATTAGAGATATAATTCACAAACTTCCAAATCACAAATTTCATATCACAATTTGTATATCATAATTTCTATATAACAATTTCCATATCACAATTTCTATATAATAATTTCAATCTCACAAATTTTGCTTCACAATTTCTATATCACAATTCTCAAGTTGCCTCCTATCAATCCAACTGAATCGCTTTATTTTTGCTGATTGGACCTATGGGTCAAGTTACTATCCATGTTACTATCCACTCAAAAACTTGCTAGTCATGTGATGAGGACCGACTATATTCCACAAAGCATATGCCCAGACCGTGAGACTTTTCCCCTTGTTGAACCAGTGGGGTGTCACAACCCCTCGTTGAACAAACTACTTTATCTCATCATAATCCAATCGTCACAATAATTATCAATAAATAGCTCAACAAGGATTTCTCAAGATTTTCACATGCATATCATGCTACTCAAATCATCTTCATATACATGTCATAATATCTTAATTTCCAACACAATATATTACACACACACACACATATAGGTATATATATATACATATATACATATATGTGTATGTATATACATATTCATATAAATACATATACATATATGTATGTGTGTGTGTGTGTGTGTCACAAATCCAACCCATAAGTTTCAACAAGGCATCATAATAACTTTCTCAATCTCAATAAACATTTCAATGTACTCATTTAAATATCTAATAAATATCAACATATTATTTTCATTCTTAATATCATTTTGTAAAATACTCACAAACAATATACCAATTGTAATGTTTCGGATTTTGAGATCTTGAAGTCTGCATGATATGTAAAATTTATTATGGACTTTGGGCCTTATTATTATTCATTTGCTCTAAGCCCAATTAAGTTAACCTAACCTATTGTCAAATAATCCATATTTTATTAAGAAAGGAAGGTTAATCACGCAAGCTGACAGAAAATCTCACTCCTATATTGTGTCAGTGCATTCTCCTCTCTCTTTGAACACGTAAGAGCAACAGCAGTTGAACAAGTTTCATATAAGAGTAGTGCTTGGAAGATCAGTCATCTTGCTGCAAACAAGAATTGAGATTGAGATAGAAAGGGAGAGGGAAAGCAAGGAAGCGTTCATTGTGGTTCAGCATCGCATACTACTTCTGTGATTGCATCAAGGGCTAAAAGAGTATATTTTCAGCAAGGAATCCATCAAACTAGAGGTAGCTATCGATTCTCTCTTCTTTCCAGTTTCTATCTGCATTTTGAGGGAGCTTTAAGAGAGATAATCGTAGAAGAAAACCCAGAAAGTTTATGCTAGGAAGAACTATAAGAATTGAGCTCTAAGGTTTCTTTGTTGCATAAATTGTGAATCTGGGGACTGGATAGAAGAAGAGATAGAACTGTGATCTTGAGATGCATGATAAGAAAAAAAAACCTAGGTAGTGCGATTACAGATGCGTACGAAACCATAGGAAACAATTTCAACACCATCGCCTTATCCTGGCCATGACATTCCCCGACAAAACAATGCCTACATAACTGTACCACTTAAGCTCTATCTTGGCAACCATTTCACATAAACCCCACCCCCGCAACTGCACCACAACAACAACATACAATACAACTACGAACCCAGCAACTACACCACAACAACAACATACAACATACAACTACAAACTTGGCAACTGTACCACAACAACAACATACAATACAACTATGAACCCGGCAACTACACTGCAACAACAACTTACAATACAACTACAAACCTGACAACTACACCACAACAACAACATACAATACAACTACGAACCGGACAACTACAGCTACAACATACAACTACGAACCCGGCAACTACACCACAACAACAAGATACAATGCAACTACAAACCCAACAACTACACCGCAACAACAACATACAATACAACTACGAACCTGGTAACTACACCACAACAACAACATACAACTATACCTCGACAAATACAACTACAACTACACAACTACAACACAAACCTTACCTCAGCACACTACAACCTATCACTTCAACATACACACTAGCACAACCCGACACTCTCTAGGGAATTCGAAGAGAGAGCTCGAGAGAGAGAGATATTAGGAGTGTCTGATGTCCCAAGGGACTAATGGAAATGATACCGTTTATAGGTATTCCGAGATACTTTTGTTGATCTCGATACTTCCGAGAAAGATTCAAGGACGCAAGACTAAGGTGGGTAATTGTTATCTTATTAGCTTGTATGGTTATGTTCTTGTATGACTAGTCATGTCTACTTGATAATTGCATGTATGTATCTTAGCTATGGATTAGGGCTGCGTGTCCCATAGAGTTGTGTGTTCTACAAACAGAGTTGCGTGTCTTGTTATGAATTAGGGCTGTGTGTCCTGTAGAGCTGCGTGTTCTACAAACAGGGCTACGTGTCCTAAAGGGCTGCGATCCCTAGCCAGTAGCTGCGGTTACGGCGAGATTCATTGTATTGCATATCTATCTGTGCTTACATGTGTTATGTGGTCATTAATATTTCATACTTGCATATAAGATTAACTATTATCCTTGGGGTCCTTTTATTGGAACTCCAGATTGTATGAAAGAGACAGGCAGTGGATCGGGATCGCGAGGCAAAACACAGCTGTAAAGAGATGCGGCTTTACGTTTGATAGGTTTAGTTCGGATTATAGTGTAACTCGGCTATCATTTTCCTATTTGGGTTTGGTACATTATCCCTTATCCTAGACTTATTATGTTTAATTTTGGAAAGGAACAGATTAATGTAATTATATGGTTATTTCCGAGTTATATGACTAAGTCATTTCCTAAAAACTTATATTCCGCATTAAGTCATCCAAATCATTTTGATGTTGTGCGCGATAACTCTTGTGAATAAGAGGCCCTAAAGGTAAGGCGTTACACCAACACACATAACAAGTAACAATTGGTTACCTCTCGTTATAGCAAAGTTTATCACAAGAATTCAAGCTCTAAGCTCAAACACAATTCACAAAGTAATCTATGACGATCATTTGGAAACAAGATTTAGTATTTAAACTAATTGAATGGTTAATAAGAACAATTTAGAGACTTCAAGTCTCTCTAGAAGTTCCTACTATCATCTTTGACCATCCCAATCAACCCAATTACCTGCCCTTATTTCTATTAATTACATTATCAATATCAACTCAAAATCTAACTCTATTTCAGATCTTTATATAACCTTCAAATTGTTCACTTTAGTACAAATTCCAAAATTTCTCCATTTCTTCCACAACTCAATTTCTCTATTTCCTATTACAATCATACCATAGCTCGATATCTCTATTTCAATTATATTGTTATCATCCAATAACTCTATTTCACCCATTAAAATTATTGACAATATTAATTACTTCCATTCATCCTCAAATCCACCAAAGTTTACTTACTTTAAATCCTTAAGAAAGAATCACATAAATAACTACTTCTCAAAGTCATCATTTCAATTTCATTTATTTCCTTCCATCAATTCTTTCTTACCTATTAAAATCATTAAACTATAACTATCTCCTCAATGTCTTCAAAAACACCAAATTTCCAACACTTAAAGTTTTATCCAAAATTTATTATAATCACATTTCTTCATAAACCTCAAATCTAACTCATTTAATTATCAATATAACCTCTAATACATTATAACAAATAATTAAATTCAAATTTATGACCCCTTAATCATAAATCACAAATTTTTGTAACCAAATCATATTTTAGTTCCTAAAATCAACAACTCAAGAAAAACTTCAAATCATATAGCTCTTACTCAAACCTCAATAGCTCCATAATTATCAGAATAATAAACTAGAAACCTCAAAGATCAAAAAATCTATCAAACCCAAATTTTTCTTCCATAAAAACTGAAAAATAAAAGAGGAAAGAATGAAATAATTGGAAATAGCTATATACCAAGCTCAATAAATAAGAATCCAACTAGATCTCTTTCTTCTTCTCACTCAATCACTCTGACTCTCGAAATCCCCTTCTTGTCTTTTGTAGCAGCTAAGAGGAAGAATGGAGAGAGAAAAGAAAGAAATAAAAGGAACCGGAGGCGCTAATTGTGTTAATAGGGGGTGTTATATTGGATTATATAACAGGGGGTGCACGTGCTAGCCACTATATATATATATATATATATATATATATATATATATATATATAGCTTTTCCAAAACCGTCTATACAACTTCTTCAAATAATATTTTTATAATTATTAAATGATTGTACTATTTTATTTTAGAAAATATTTAAATACCTTTTTTTAATCACATCAAATTTCATAAATTTATCTTTCTTCTGAAATCATGGTTATTTAATTAAGTACTTAATATTTAATTCCATTTTGAATAAATTCTTCATACTCAAATAATTACATGGTAAATTCTAATTAGCAGATATAATCTCATTAACTCAAATCAAAATAAATAAACATCTATACATTTTTCTTCCATTAAAGATAATTTGATACCTTGTAAAAGTATATTTAGGCCCAATTTATCTAGGTTAGGAATATTCACTTCGATTTACAATCATGTTTCATTCTTTTTTAATTCTACATTTAAATACTTCAAACAATGAATTTAATTTACTCTAAATGTCTAGCTATTTAATAAATGTCATCTTAATGTTACTTAAATTTTAGGAATAAAATTTAGGATGTTACACCAACCTCCTGCAAAACAACTGAAAGTGGAGCTAAATCACCAAGCGGGGGGTGAATTGGGGATTTTAAAATTCTTTCAAAGGTTTTGTTTTAGTAGCGATGGAACAGGGTGAAATAGAGTGCAAGGAAGAAGAGATAAACACAAAGGATTATACTGGCTCGATCTAACTCTATGACCTACGTCTAGTCCTCAGGCTCCCTAAGTATTTCACTATAACTATTGATTACACCCACTGCAACTCAAGAGCAATTCTCTCACTAGAACTTGCTCCCCCTTACAAGTTGTAATCAATGAATCCCAATCTCCAAGCCCCCGACTTGAGATTAATTACAATAAATGGTGTACAAACAATAAACTCTCTTAAAGAGCATATAAGAATGAACACTGAAGCTCAATAGTATCTAAAGATACTCTGTACAGAAAAACTTAAGAGTAGATGAACAAATTTAATGCTTTTTTTTTCTGGCTCAATAGTTGTTGAGAAGAATTGAATGCTACTCTATTTATACTTAGAGTGTGATTAATAACCGTTGCAAGTTTCAAAATGACCGTTGGTGAAGTTGTCCATCAGTTGGAGACACTTTGGTCTCTTCTCTTTCTACTCTTTTGTTCATTCTTTGTGTTGGGAGGTTAAATGTTTACTTCCTTGTGTTTCTATCCGTTGGAATGTCAATGTCTTGATTAGGTAAATGTCCCTTTATCCTTTTTGCATCGTGCAAAGTTGGTAGATCAAAATATGGCAAGTTAGTTGGCCTTGCATTTAATGCTCTGACATGCCTTTTTGCTTAAGTTGAAACAACTCTTATAATCCTCTTAAATCATTTAAAAAACCAACTGAAATACACTAGCAAACACGTTAAACATATCTAATGAAGTTGATAATTAATGTTAGAAAGCATTCAGATCAATGTACAAGCTTTACACAGATTTCGCAAATTTGAATTATCAATGGCCGCGACACAAACTTGAGTTTGTGCATCAATACTCAAGTTTTTCACTATGCACTTAAGTGTAAACTCGTCTTCAAGTCGATACTAGAGCTTTCTCCTTCTAGAGAGGAAAGTCGCGATCTTGTGTTTTGGAGCCATTTTATCTTGGGACCAATACTCGAGTTTTCAAGCGAAACTCGAGTTTTGGACTCTTAATGAATATATATCCAAAACATCAAAACTTGAGTTTTCATTCAAAAACTGGAGTATTCAAATCAGTGAAAACTATCGATGCTCTTTGTATGACCAAAACTCGAGTTTGCAATCCTAAACTCGAGTTTCCATTTGAAACTTAGAGATATCTTCAATCATTTCAAAACTAGAGTTTTCAAAATTGGAGTTTTCCAAACCAGAGTTTATAAGTATGTTGAAAAATAGTGATCATTTGTGCTTGGTCAAAACTCGAGTTTCTAAAGCTAAACTCGAGTTTTCATTTAAAACATGAAAATGTTTGAATTTAGGAGCCAAGTGGGAAACTGAAGTTTTCATTTCAAAAACTTAAGTTTTCAGATGTTTAATGCGTGAAAAACATTTTGACCTCCGAAACTTGAGTTTCCAGACTGAAACTCGAGTTTTCCTAAAACATGGAAAACTTAGAGAATCTGAAAAATAGAGTTTTCATTTCCTTTGGAAAATATTGAAGAGTGTCTTTAGCCTAAACTCGAGTTTTCAATCCAATACTCGAGTTTGTCCTGATGGAAAACTTACAATGCTCTCTATAAGGCCAATACTTGAGTTTCCAAATAGAAACTGCAATTTTTCCTTTGTCCATTAAAATTGAGCTTTTCTCTATAAGGCCAAAACTCGAGTTTTGACCCTGAAACTCGAGTTTGCCTCAGACAGCAAGTTTTACTTTCTTAAGACAAGCTTTAATCTTGATTTTTCAATTGTTTGTTATCATCAAAACCCATAGAAAACTAACAACAACTTTCTAGATACTTTGATTCGTAAGTCATTTTTGAAATCATCAAAACATATACAATAAACAATAAAAAAGATAGAGATTGAAAGAGTTTCATCAAAACTAATTGGGATTTACCCTTCTCAATTTTTTTTTCATATGTGATTGATCTTTAGCAAGTGGTTTGATGAAGATGTCAACCAATTAGATATGTGTAAGTATGAAAACCACTTTGACATCCTTCTTTCGCTCATGATCTCTAATGAAGTGATGTCTTATCTCAACGTACTTTGTTCTTGAATGTTATATTGGATTCTTAGTTAGGCTTATTGTACTATTATCTCTTTTAAGCTGATGCTCTTAGTTCTTAAAGTTGTTGTTTCAGCCATAGAACTCTACCACAATAACTTGCAACATCTATGTATTTAGTTTTTGTGGAGGATAGTGACACTATATTTTGCTTCTTGCTGAACCATGAAACTATAGAACCAACAAGAAATTTTCATTTATCACTTGTGCTCTTTCTATTAGTCTTATATCCACCATGGTCTAAATCATAGTAGGCCATCAAGTATTCATTACCACCTTTTGGATACTAAATTCTAAGTTTAGTTGTGTCAGCTAAGTATTTGAATATCCGCTTCACTATTTAGCATGTGATTCCTTTTTAAGGGGCAGGAGAATTTGAAATGGTTAAGTCCCCTAATTTATGAACTATCCCTTGTTCTTATTTACTAGGCTTTGGTTGAGGCTTAGTTTCAATTGATACAACACGAACAAACTCTTGTATAACACAGGTACATTTGTTAAAAACTCTATTTACTTTACTTTTGTTTGAATAGCCCAAAAAAAAACCTTCATTAGATTTAGGATCGAATTTACCAAGATTATATTTTCCATTACTGTAGATGAAGCATTTGCATCCAGACACATAGAGATAAGCAAGATTTGGTTTTCTTCCTTTGAAGAGCTTGTATGGTGCCTTCTCATGAATCGTTCTGATGTATGCTCTATTTGATATGTAACATGATGAGCTCATTTCATCTACCCAGAATACTTGTGATACTTCTTTCTCATTCAACATTGCCCTTGCCATGTCAGTGAGAACTTTGTTCTTTCTTTCTACAACACCATTTTTTGTGGAGTCCTTGGAGTTAAGAAGTTGTGATCAATACCATTTGCATCAAAATATTTTTCAAAGGCTTGATTCTCAAATTGTAACATCTCAAAAATCTGGGAAACTTAAGTTTGAGTATTATAAGAAATTTAAATAATAATTATTTAAATTGGTCTCCATAATTACAAAATCTAATTATTTGAAAATAAAGACTATTTGAAAATAAAAACTTTTCTTCCTTAAATCAAATTGGGAAGAATAATAAACTAGGCCAAAATATTTTTGGAAAACAATATTTGAAGGAGAAAATGCTTAAAAAGAAAATTATTAAAAATTCCTATTTTTATGTTTAATAAATTTTATCTCAAAGAAATATTTATATGTATATGTATATGTGTGTGTGTGTGTGTCAGAATTTCTTTTCTCTTGGCCCATAAACATTAAAAATAGAGGCCAATGAAAAAGAAGCCCAACATCAATTGAATAAAACCCATGTGATCCACCCAATCTTCCAGCCCACACGTAAAAGAGAAAAAGAAGCAGAAGCAATATTGACAAAATATCAACTCATTACCATCTCAGCTAGCACGTGAACAAAAATATGAAGAAGCAGAAACCATAAACATCAAAACAAACTCCACCATCCCTTTTTGGCCCAAATCCATTCTTAACCCAACCCATGTACCCTTCATATCATCTTTCTCTTTTCGGCAATCCAGTCAAAACGCAAAAGCATATCAGCAATCAAGATTTTCGCTGCAACACGTTGACAAAAAGGAGAAACAAGTCATTAGAACCTTCCATACTTATCATCAGTCTGTGTTCCTCGAGCCCCTCACCATTTAACCTCTGGATAATGCCTTTCGGTCTGAACCTCCACTACCAATTATAAACCTCAGCATTCATTTTCCCATTCATTCTTATTTGGCTTCACCGCAAGATGGCAAACAGAACACATAGAGTGAGAGAGTGAGAGAGAGTTGAGCTTTAGTGAGAACTGAGAGAGAGTTGCAGCAAGAGAAGAAGGAGAGAGGGAGAGTTCATCTCTGTTTCATAATAGCAAAACAGGGGAGTTTCAGCGAGAATAGAGAGAGAGACCGAGAGAGAGAGAGACAATCCTTTGCTCTATTCTTTACTGTTGAAATAGAGGAAGATACAGCGCCAGAGTGAGTCTTCTACCATCGTGTTGTTCTGTTTTATCTTTGCTGGCATCGGTTCTTTTTTTTCTTTTGTTGTATGTGTATGCTACTTAAACTCTTTCTCTCTTCCACTAAGTTGCCTTCTCTCTCTTTTTGGAAGCAAGCCATGAAAACTAAGCTTTTGTGTGTGCTAAAAACGATGGTGCAATTGGTGTTATTTGGTTTTCGCTGAAGCTTGTTGTGTGTGTGTTGTTGACTTTGTTCGCTTCTTTTCCTTTTCCATCAGCCAAGTATATAAAATACATGTTGTCAGAGGAGAATATGAGTGTTGTGATTTTGAATGATATGTGTTACGGCCTTATGTATTGGGCCTGAAGGGTTGAATGGCCCAGTAGAAAGGCCCTGCGTATAGCCTGGGCTCCATGCAGGAAAAACACTAATCATCCATGAACTATACCACTAAGCTTGGTACGTACAAGTAGTGGAGTAGGTAGTAGCAGTTAGTGGAGCAGGAGTAACCGAGTGGAGGGACAACGCCAAATATGCAACAACGTATACAGAGGTGCGGCGCCTACCCCAATGGATAACACTAAAGGTAACACGTATATAAGCCAAAGCAATATCTCCAGGTACACACGAATCACTCCATCTTTTACATTCAGTCTCACTGCACACACACTCCACCCCCATTGGTAGCTCCGACCATCGTAGTGTTTGTGTAGTGATCTAGTATATCTTGGTAGTGTCTTCATCCATAGACATTGCTGAGATACATATTGTTAGGTACTCACATTGTGATACCTGGTAGAGCTGACTGATCATATAGTAACATATACTAGCTCCTTAGAGCTAGACATTTGTGTTCTTTAAATGGAACATTAGCGCTGTCTGTGGGGACAATAAACTTCGATTCCTCGAATCTATACCGCTGAAGATGGTACATACCAGAAGCAGGGGGCAAGGCTTCGAACAGGATCCTCCTCAGTTAAACCAGTTCCTTCCAGAGGAGGAACAGCGGCCGTCGAAGCTCCTTATATTACTGGGACCTATATCCCATAACCAAATTCGAGATAAGGGACCAAACATCCCAGGATATGATCACGTCCAAGTGGAAGAAATGGAAGATACCGCTTCCTCGCTGGCTCTAGCGCGGGCGCAACAACATCCTGAGCCTCAGGCTCCTTCCTCGGGTATGCCTACAGCAGAGAATCCAGAAGATCGATACTTACAAAGTGCACTCAATACTATTATGAAGCGAATGGATAGAATGGAGAAGCAGAGTCACTTGCAAAGGGAGGCCGACTTCAAGTATTTACAAGAAAACTTGGAGAACTAAAATGTTGCTTGGAGGCAAAAAGAGGAGGAGCGAACTCGTTTGTTCGAGGAAAGAATGAGGCAGGTAGAAGAATTTTTGGGTGGTAGCAGCCGAGAAACCGTAGAGCATGGCCGCAGAGAGGCTTCGAGATCAGTTAGGGAGGCTAGAGAATAGCAGTGAGCTGGTCAGATAGAGGTCAGCTCAGTGGAGCGAAAGCAGAATGGAAGCAGCCACATTCGGAATCAAGCCCAGAATACGGGAAACCAAAATACTGGAAACCAGGATCAAGAGCTCATGTGGGTTAATGGGTAGCAAGCTAAGCCAAGCCGAGCTGAGGAGACACCCAACAGGGAAACTGGATTTTCTAATCCAGTTAGAAGTATGCCTCCCTCGAAGTCCGGGATAGTTAGTAAATATCAGAGGATTTATGATAACAGGGTGGATAATATTAGTCCTTTCTTGGATGAGATTGCCAATGCTACCTATCCTAAGGACTTTGATTCCACCGAGTTAACTAAGTATGATGGGACTCAAGACCCGCAGGTTTATCTCAATACCTTTGATCTCGATATGTTTGTAAGAGGGTATAGAGGCCCCATCATATCTCGACTTTTCATCGAGACTCTCCGAGGGGTGGCTCAGAGGTGGTTCCACACCCTACCTTCCAAGTCAATTAAGAGTTTCGAAGATCTGGGAGACAAGTTTGTCTCCAATTTTGCTACTAGCAAAAAGCAACTGAAGTCAATTTATACGCTGAACAAGATATAGCAAAAACCGGAAGAAACCCTGCACCAATATCTAGACCAGTTTAAAGATGCGGCACTGTAAGTCCTGGATTTGGAAGAAAGTGTACATGTGCATTTGTTAATATCTGGACTTGATTTTGAATCCAGATTCGCGTAGGCTGTGATAAAGGACGAGGTTAAGACCTTGGAGGAGTTTAATACGCGGGCTAAAAAGTATCTGGACTTGGAGCAGCTGTAGATCGCTAATATGAATGGGAAACAATCTCGGGCGGGAGGACCCCAGTCTAAAAAGGAGCATTAAGGGAATCCGAGATTAGAGCCTCGAGGTCGGAATATGGACAACAAATCCAAGGGTGGTAAACCAGAAGGCCGGTATGAGAAATATACACCTCTGAATGTATCGAGATCACAACTTTGGAAAGAGGTTGCCTTGACCAAGATGAGAAAGTAGAGAAACCTCGTCCTATGAGTCATAAGGCAGCACTAGATCAAACTTGGTATTGCGAGTTCCACAATCAGCCGGGACACACTACAGACCAGTATTGGGATCTCTGAGATACCATTGAAAAGTTTGTCTAAGATGGTAAACTGCGGCAATACGTGATAAGGACGCAAGGTCGAAAATACAATAAGCGCCAGCAGGAAGCGCCAAGTTCGGGTCCCGAAAAAAGGTAGAGGGAGTAAGGTACCCGAAAGCTGAAGGTGGGAATGAGGAATTCCCGGAACCCGAGTTTGAATGCAACGTTATTAGCGGTGGATTTGGTAGAGGCGGGGATACGGCAAGCCAAAGAAAGAAGTATCTAAAGGAGGTATTATCTATCCGAGGCCTACCAAAGTTTAAAGATAATACCAACCGCCTGGAGCCACCTCTTTTGGCTTTCACGAAGAAAGACTTAGAAGACATTATGCTCGGACACCAAGATGGTTTGGTTATTTCTGGAACTGTTGGAAGGTGCCTAGTCAGGAAGATCTTTGTTGATGCAGGAAGTGCATGCGATGTTATTTTGTGAGTGGCGTTTAAGAAAATGAATCTCGACCCGAAGCATTTGAAGCCATGCAAGACTACTTTGATAGGTTTCAATGGCCAGTATACCCAACCTAAGGGGTATATAGATTTGAGGTTAACCTTGGGAACAAAGGAGGCATTTAATTCGGAGCAGGTCAGATTCATTGTTGCAGACTTCCTGTCCAGTTATAATATCATCTTAAGAAGACCAACCATACATAAGTGGGACATATTGGCGTCCACTAAACACCAAAAGTTGAGAATGGTGGGTGGTAACAATAAAATAGTGACAGTAAAAGGCGATCAGCAAGAATCTCAGCGATGTTACTTCACCACTGTTAAAGGAAGTGAAGGGGATAGTCAACCTAGGCCACATTAAGGCCAGGAACATCACGGCCCTTTGACCAAATCAGTGCATCTCTTGGAGCTGGATGTTTATAAGGAGACTGAGACACCCAGGCCAGAGCCAGGAGGAGAGCTAGAGGACGTGTTGTTGGGCCAAGAGCTAGGGCAAATCACGAAAATCGGCAAGTCTTTGGACCGAGATGTCAAGGATAGGTTGATCAACTTCCTCAAAGCGGACTAGGATGTGTTTGCTTGGAAGGCATTCGAGTTGCCCGGGATTGACCTTGAATTTTGCTATCATAAGCTAGCAATTTATCCAGGAGCAATTCCGGTGGCGCAAAAGAAAAGAAAGCAGGGACCAGAAAGAATTCAAGCGCTGGAGAACCATGTTAAGGAACTCCTGGAAGCCGGATTCATAAGGGAGGTGCAATACACCACCTGGTTGTCAAACACAGTGCTGGTTAAAAAGCCTAATGGCAAATAGAGGGTATGCACGGATTATATTGACCTTAATAAAGTTTGTCCTAAAGATGTATATCTCATGCCTAGTGTTGATCAGCTGGTAGATAATGCATCCGGGTTTCAGCTATTATCTTTTATGGATGCCTTCTTCGGATACAATCAGATTGCTATGCATGTTGATGACCAGGAGAAGACCGCCTTTATAACGGAAAAGGCAAATTATTGTTATAACGTTATGCCTTTCAGGTTAAAGAATGCTGGAGCTATGTATCAAAGGATGATGAACCAAGTATTCAAGGAATAGTTGGGCCAGAATATAGCAGTTTACATTGATGACATGATAGTCAAGTCAATGGATCCCAGAATGCACATCTAGGATTTACGGCAAACTTTTGATAAGTTACGGGCTTACTGAATTCATTTGAACCCGGTTAAGTGCGCCTTCGGCGTCCCTGCAGGGAAGTTCTTGGGATTCATGCTGACTAACAGGGGTATTGAAGTGAATCTGGATAAATGCCAAGCAGTCCCAAACATGAAGTCTCCCAAAACAAAGCGACAGGTCTAACAATTGACGGGGAGATTGGCGGCACTGACCATATTCTTACCTAAGTCTGCCGAGAATGCTCTCCCATTCTTTAAGCTTCTTAAGAAAGGCGCCCAGATTGAATGGAGTGCGGAATGTGAAGCTGCATTTGTGAAAGTGAAGCAGTGTTTAGCAACCCCACCGGTTTTATCGAGGCCCAACCCGGGTGAGGTTCTGATTTTATATCTAGTGGTGGGGGAAGAGGCTGTCAGCGTCGTACTGGTTAGGGAGTTGGAAGAGGGACATATGCTGGTCTGTTTTGTTAGTAAGGCTTTGCAGGCTTCGAAAATAAGATACCAAAAGTTGGAAAAGGTAGCTTATGCTCTGTTGGTGGCTGTACGAAAGCTCCGACAATATTTCCAGGGGCATTGGATCATAGTCAGGACAAGTCAGCCAATCCATCAAGTTTTACATCGGCCAGATCTGGCGGGGAGGATGACTAGCTAGGCTGTAGAACTGTCCGAATTTGACATCGCCTACAAGGCTTGACAGGCCATCAAGTCGCAGGCTTTGGTCGACTTCCTAGCGGAGCTCACTCCAACAGATCAGGGAGAGGTAAGAAGTTTGCCATTTTGGAAGGTGTTCGTCGACGGGTCCTCTAACCATTCTGGGGGAGGAGTGGGGATTATCGTCGAAAATCCAGAAGGAGTAACAATCGAGCTCTCCTTACAATTGACGTTCAAGACGTCTAACAATCAGGCTAAGTATGAAGCATTGTTGGCTGGGTTAGTGCAGACAAAGGAGGTCGGGGCTAGAAGGGTGCAAGTCTTTACAAATTCCCAGTTGGTTGTAGCCCAGGTCGATGGTACATATCAGGTTCGAGGCCCATTGTTGACAAAACACTTAAGTAAAGTTAAGTCGGCCATAAGAGATTTTGATGAAGTGGTGGTCACCCATATACCCTGAGGGGAAAACACCAAGGCCGACATCTTATCGAAGTTAGCAAGTACCATGAACCCAGGCAATAACAGAACCGTGATACAACAAAGTCTGGCTGTGCTGAGTTGTGTGATGATGATCTCGACAATCGAGGATTGGAGAAAGCCCATAGTGGATTATCTTGAAAGAGGGCTGTTACCTGATGACTCCTTTGAAGCCAGAAAGTTGATCCGGGATGCAACTTCATATACTATGGTAGAAGATCAACTCTACAAAAATGGTATCCATTCTCCGATGCTGAAATGTCTGAACCTGGAAGAAGCTGAGTATGTCTTGTCTGAGGTTCATGAAGGGATTAATGGACAGCACATGGGTGCCAAAGCATTGTCTCGTAAAGCTCTACGGGCAGGGTTTTATTGGCCTACCATGGTAGCAAACTCTGAGCACCATGTTAAAAGGTGTGATAGCTGTCAGAGACATGGAAAGATAATCCGATCCCCTCCATCAGAGCTGAAATCTATCTTGGCACCATGGCCTTTTTATAAGTGGGGCATAGATTTACTTGGACCATTTAAAGTGGCTCCAGGAAAATTGGAATGGTTGATTGTGGCCATAGATTATTTTACAAGGTGGATAGAGGCTGAACCTTTGTCTACCATTTCCTCAGCTTGAGTTCAAAAGTTCTTTGAAAGGAACATTGTGTCCCGTTTCGGGATCCTAGCAGAGGTCATCACAGATAATTGAACCCAGTTTGCCGACTCGGGATTCCAGAGCATGATAAAGGCTTTCCAGATCAAGCAACAATTAGCTTCAGTAGAGCATCCGTAATCTAACGAACAGGCAGAGGCGGCCAATAAAGTAATTTTGAATGGCTTGAAGAAGCGCATGGAGGATGCTAAGAATGATTGGATTGAACAACTCTACTTTGTGTTGTGGGGGTATAGAACCTGCGTTCAATCATCTACTAAAGAAACTCCTTTCCAGTTGACCTACGGCTGTGAAGCCATGATCCCAGTGGAGATTGGGCAAGATTCTTAAAGAAAGACCTCGGCCCTGATGGCTGGGGAGGCTAGTAACAATGAGGTGATAGCCCTGGAGCTAGATATCATTGATGAGGTACGGGTTGCAACTCATTGCCATGATCTAGCCATGAAACAATTAATCACGGTGAAGTTTAACAAAAAGGTGCACCCAAGATCCTTTTGTAAGGGCGACCTTGTACTTTGTCGGGTCGACATATGCAACAAGAATGCCAGGGACGGCAAGCTGGCAGCAAATTGGGAAGGACCCTACTGGATCAAAGAGGAAATGGATCATAGAACATATCGTTTGGAAGTTATGGATGGAAATCCTATTAAGCGAACCTGGAATACTGACAAGCTGAAGCCGTATTATAGCTAGCTGACTCATGTTAAAGAGGCAATAGCTTTATTAAGGCGGTTTTTGAATTGCAGTCTCTAAACTTCTTTTATGTACAATTCCTTTTAAGGATTTGGTTGTTGAATATCAAACACGTGGATGAATTTTCAAGTATGAAAACTGTTGTAAAATCAAGATTCTTGCATTAGGTCCTTTTGAGGCAAAATTATAGCTCAGGGACAGTTGATAAAGCACTGTAAAGGTTTATTAAAACCTAGATGCATCTAAAACCGACTTCCGGGATATTGAAGTGACTAGCCTTATTTGACCCTGATTAGGTCTAAGTGTTCATGAGGGGTGGAACTCGGTAATGTGCACGAGGCCGGTTGCCTTATCACGGATGATAATCGAACCTCATAAAGGTCCGAGTAGTATGTAAAAATCATAAGGTTTTTATGCAAAGTCTTAAGCTTAAGAAAATCTCAAGTAAGCGTGTATACGGATTCCGTGATAACATTTATGACTGTGGCCGGGTCATTACATTCGAATTTCGGACTCAAAGGTTCAAATTCACAAATAAGAATAAATACGGGAAGCAAAATATGCAGGAGGATCATAAAGGTCTGAACAACTTGCATTTAGACATTAAAAGTCAAGACATGATATAGCAATAAAGCCGTACATGGAAAGATCTTGATTAAAAATAAAACAAGAATATGCTTCCCGGCTTGTTCAAGAGCTTTTCATCCTCTCATCCTCAGACTCGGGTCCATCCTGCTCACCGCCAGGGGGTGGGGATAAATGTCCCATCATCCTCAATATATGCCTGGTGATGTAACTCTATTAGATCCAAAGACACCTCGGGATGAAAGTGTCGGACTTGATCCAGGGCATTTTTGAAGGACTTTATCACTCCTTGCTCTAGCATGGATATCTCGGCCTTCTTCTTAGCGTCGACCTTTTCAAACTCTGCCCTCAATTCACGATGCTTTGCTTGCCACTCTTCTGTCGCCTTCACATCTTGAAGGTGGGTCTGAGCTGCGGCGGACAGTGATTCTCGCGCGGATGAGAGTTCTGCCTTAACCCAGGCCAACTCATTCTCCGATTCCTCCTTTTTCTTATTAGAATCATCCAAAGTGGCTTTAAGTCGAGAGGCCTCGTCCATAGCCTTAAAAAGGTCCATCTTGGCCCTCTGAAAATCCTCGTAAGACTGGGCACCACGATGCTTCAGGTAGACTACAAGGTCAGGAAGGCCCGAGACTTTTACCACGTCGTCCTCGAGGCTCTTCAGTTCTCGGACCTCATTCTCGGTAAGATGGTTGGGGTCATAGAAAGTGGCGGGAGGGCAAAATACTGGGCGATTAAGCTCATCAACCCCGATCTCCCAGAACTCGGACTCATTGAGCCGAGTTGGCCTTGAGGGATGGGACCCGGAGGGAAAAGATGGCAGTGGAGGAGGGTCTGAAGAGAGGAGCACCTCGGCTCCATAAGTGACTGCTTCCTCTATTTGTGGTGAGGAAGCTGGCTAAGGGACCATCGGGCTAGAGTTGCTTTTCCCTTTCCTTAGCCTTTTCAGGGCAAGGCTGGCCTCCAGAGCCACAGTCATTTTGGGAGCACGTTTGACTCCAGAAGTAGCGACTTCCTTAGCAGCATTACCAAAAGACTTGGTGTTCATATACTTAGCTTCCCCATCTCTGGAGCTGTGACAAATAAAATATGTCAGAAGATGGGAAGTAAATAGATAATGAATAACCGAGATTAAAAACAAAGTGCACAACAAGTAGGTTAATCATACGCTTAGTCCGTGGGATGACGATCCCGGACCGAGGTATAAGGTTAGCAGCTTTTATGATGCTGTGCTCCTTCACAAAAGCCATGATCTTGGTCAGGGTCAAGGCGTCACCATTTGACAATTGACCTTCTAAGAAGCAGAAGTCAGCGGGTTTAAGGGCATGGTGGTTACGAAACCAGTATAGAGGGAAGTGTGTCTCTTCCATGCCGGTATTGGAGTTTTTGATGAACCAAGAGGCTACCTCGGCTTCGGCCCGAACCTTGAAATAATTGAGCTTGGAGCCCTTGAAGGAGTCAGTGAAGATGGCAAAAAGTTTGGGCAATTTGGCATCTCCCCGCAGTGAGACGAGTCCCTTTCTAGGGGACTTGTTGGACTCATGGATGGCGAAGATGTGAAAAAAGAGTTGAAGGGAGTATGCCAACCCCTTATATTTGTAGAATTGTTCAAAAGCAATGGTGAAACCCCATCCATTTGGGTGGAGTTGGGTGGGAGCCACGTGAAGATGGTTTATAATTTGCATCTAGAATTCAATAAAGGGGAAACGAACACTGAGTCTGGTGATCACATCCCGGTACATGAGAAAAAAGGGGGTGGATAATTCGTCGTCCTCCGCCTGAGCGCAGACAGGTTCAGAAGGGGAAGGTAGAGTCAGAGTATAGCCATCTCCACTCTCAATAGGTAAGCTTGCTAAGTCGGCAGCCGACATATCGGACCTAGCCTCTAATAGTTCGTATGCAACCCACGATCTCAGATGAAGATACTCCGCCGTTTGTTCAACTTTGTCTATCTCGGGCTTTTTTGAACGTTTAGAAGCCATACCTAAAACAAAAAATGAAAAGAAGATCAGAGCTGAGTCCATTGCAAGTCAAGAAAACAAAAGAAAAGGCAGATGGCTAAAAGACTAACTCCCAAGGGCGCTAAGACCAAGCATGAGATCTGGAATGTCGTTATGTCGACAAGAGGATAAAATTGACTCAGCTTGGGTTTCGAAACCCAGGGAGGAATGTTCGCTGGCCAAAAATAGGCAGTCATTGCAAGTATTCACTACTTCATGTCTGCTTCCTCCCAATTCAAAGCGAAGAAGCCTCTGTGAACGGATAAAGAGTGCGTTTGCAACGGCTTGGAACTCAAATTGGGGTGATGGGGGAGCGTACACATTGATAGGGGTAGGGTTTACTCGAGGTGTCGATGGGTTTACTTTACTACTAGCACCCCTATGAACATGGAGCGAGATTTCTTATCTTTGCTCGGTGGTCCGATCTACCCCCCAGAACTAATGGGGTACACTTCATACTCTTCTTGAGAAACCGGTTTTCTCCTCATGGTGGAGGAAGGAGGAGGGGCTCCATCCATGAATTTCTAGAAAGAAAAAGGACAATGTAAACAAAAACAGTGTGTGTTCTATAGGGCTCTGATCAAGCAAGCGGCAATTTCAGAAAGTGAAAATAGCCGTTGTGATCATCACTGCCTATTGACGAAAAAAAGAAAACATAGAACAATCCAGTATGAAATTTAAAAGTAGAGAGCTTGCAGTTGATGTGTGATGGATCAGTGGTTGTGATGGGAAATAGTGTTTTCAACACATTCAAAATCAGCAAGGAATTAGTAATAAAATCATCATCTCCATCATAAATTAACCAGGTAAACCAAATGATAAACTTCGAAGAAGAAAGAAGTCTGGGTGAAGTTTACCTGGCAGTATGAGAAAGCACGAAGCGAAGCATCGAATCCCAGAAAGGTGAGCAGATGACAGAGGGTGTGGAGAGAAATGCCGAAATCTTGGGGGAAAATAAATTGTTGATGAAAAAGTAAGAAGGTATATAAGTGTAAGCGTCGAAAGGCGCGAATTTGAAAAGTCAAGGGCAAAAAGGCCAATTAGAGTAGGAAATGATGGTGGCGCTTAGGAAACGATATAGGTTTTTAATGCGTCTCAGAATCCTAGAGGTCCAGGCGAAACGTTTGGGTAGCCAGCCAATGGGGAGTGGCCAGTTGGTACAGAGGAAATGGCTCATGCATGATCTAAGCAGAGATTAAAACGTCAAGGCCAATCAATGGGTTACATCAAACTAGGCCGATTACATCCTAACCAAACTCGGTTATCCAAGAACCCGGCTAGCGGCATCCTACGAAAAGGCAGAGCAACAGTTGTATAAAGCCATCCCGAAAATCCCCCTAAAGTCTGAGATAAAGCTTACAGAACTTGCTTGCACCGTGGCCCACAAGTTTCACTTGAAAGGAGTGCTGTTTTGGCAATATGCATCCCGCCAGCTCGAACTCCGAACTGCCGGGCTGGGGGCCAACTATTACGGCCTTATGTATTAGGCCTGAAGGGTTGAATGGCCTAGTAGAAAGGCCTTGCGCATAGCCTGGCCTCCATGCAGGAAAAACACTAATCATCCATTAACTATGCCACTAAGCTCAGTACATACAGGTGATGGAGCAGGCAATAGTAGTTAGTGGAGTAGGAGTAACCAGATGGAGTGACCACGCCAAATATGCAACAACGTATACAAAGGTGCGACACCTACCCCAATGGATAACCCTAAAGGTAACACATATATAAGCCAAAGCAATACCTCCAGGTACACATGAATCACTCCATCTTTTACATTCAGTCTCACTGCGCACACACCCTACCCCCATTGATGGCTTCGACCACCGTAGTATTTGTGCAGTGATCTGGTATATCTTGGTAGTGTCTTCATCCATAGACATTGTCGAGATACATATTGTTGGGTACTCACATTGTGATACCTGGTAGAGCTAACTGATCATATAGTAATATATACTGGCTCCTTAGAGCTAGACATTTGTGTTCTTTAAACAGAACAATATGAAAAAGAAAACAAATGCATGCATGATTATTGACTTGTGTGAGTATTTTCCTGGAGGTGTATATGTATATTTCATTCATTAGGCAAAGGGAGATCTGCAACAATGTTGTTAACGTCTTTTTGTTCTTTGGGCTTTGTTGTTATTGTTCTTTTTATCAGATGTCTTACGGGTGTGATACTGCATGTGTTTATAGTATATAAATATATAATATAATATATTACTTTGTGTGTATCCTCAATGTTTCCTAGATGGAAGGAGGGGGTAGATTATTTGATTAAATAAATATGAAGGAACACATCCAATGGGTAAACGATGACATTACTATACATAGTAAAGTTGCTCATTTTTATCCAAAGATATATATATGCAAGTAAAGTATATTTATGAGGTGTTGGTAATTATTTTTATTATTATGGAAAAGGGGGTTTAAATGTATTATATAATTAGAGAAAGATAATAATAAGAATATCATCCAACTTGTTACTAAATAATATGAAGGTAGCAATAATGAAATAAATAAATATATTAGAAATTATTTACAAAAAAAGATAGGATTTGATTTAAATTGTTCCTAAATAATAGGATCTAGACTAACTAATCCCTATATTATCTCACCTATAATATCTTTTACAAAATAAAGAAGATAAATAAAAAGATAGTATTAAGAAAAGGGATTAAAGAATAAGGGAAATTATTAAATATTAAATTTGATAAATAATAATAATGAATAATATTATTATTTATTTGAGGAAAATAAATAATAATATATTGAAGCCAGGCTATTTATTGAATAATGATTTTAATATATACTTATGAAGAGTATTTTGTATGTTGGTATTTATTGAACTCAAGGTCTTAAATTCTATGTATGCTGAAATATTATAGTTTGGAAAAGTTATGATAAATACAATAATCTATAATAATTAGTAATTATTAAACTCCTAAGTTAGGAATAGTGCAGACGGTGTTTGTATTCATTAAAGTCTGATTTAAAGTGTTAGCATTAAGCTTGTTATTGGGAATTCAAATTAATAAAACAAATGAACAATCACACTGATAAGTAATTTTGTCATTAGGAAAAAGGAAATAAATAACAATGGAAATAAATAATAAAGGGGTTATTATTTAAATCAGTATATTTTTTATTATCAGTTATAATTTTGAATATGTGGAATTTGTAAGGGTTATTAATTGTTAGTGAATTAGTTGTGATAGATTTATCTATGGAGTGTGTTAAGCCCTGGTTTGAGAGCAGTGTGAAAGTAGTTAGCTTTGGCGAGAGGTAACCACTTTCCACTTATTATGTTATTGATATGTTGCCTATGAGAATTTTTTTGAACTGATTATGCATGTTTTAAATAAAGTTTGCCATGTGGAATTTTTACGAGTTGAAATACATGCATTCAAATGAATTGAGAATTGATATATGATGACATGGCTATTGTGAATATTCTGGAAATTCCCCTATTGAATTATTATGATAATTTTAGGATGGGAAGGGGGAGTGAATCCTAGTGAGATGATTACTCCAAGTACAGAACGTGTAATCAAAGTTGAAAGCAGATAGTGGATTGAAATCTCAGGAGGAGCCTGGGGACTGGACGTAGGTCATCGTGGATTGGACCGAACTAGGATAAATCATAGTTTGCATATTCTCTTATCTGTACTCCTTTATTTCCAGCATATGCTTATTTGAATATCTTACTGTTGATTTAGAAGTTGCGAAAAGTTTTCAAAGTTCATAAGTTTTTAATCAGACACCCAATTCACCCCCCTCTTGGATGACAGCCAGATCCAACAATAATACCCTCTTCATAATCCAAATCTACCTTAATATGAGACTCATTCATTACAAAGAGAAGGTATACATTTCTCTCTCTTCCGTTTTAGATGGTTTATAGGATTTTAAACGCTGGCAGCATAAGCTTGATCAGAAAGTTTTGGCTTCTCTTGACTATCCATTACATTCATTTCGTCCATTTATGCATTCAGCTTTTGTTTGACTGTAAAGTAGTGCTTTTGGTTAGAATTCAGACACATATAAGTTCATGTTGGTATTCAGATGAACTTTAATGACTGAGATGCCGTTTACAACACAAAAGGGGATCTTACACACGCGCGCGCGCATACACACACACACATATATAAATTGTGAAGTAAGATTTTCGTATTTTCCTCATGTGACAATGTTGCTAGCTTTGTGGCAGGCAAGAGAAAAAGCATTGAAGAAAATGACATCTCTTGAAAAAGCTGCTAAGCGTCAGGTGACTGAATTTCCCTTCCCTGTTGTGCAAGTGCAGCATTAATTTGTTGTTCTTAAATTAGACATTTATTTTATTCTATCTTATCTATATGATATTACGGGTAATGTTCACAAGGGTTGTAACTGAATCTGGGATAGAGTCATTATCAGACCCGAGAAAATCCACCTTCACATTGACCTTGAACCCTGTGCTCGACGATTCCGCCCTTCGAGCTAGATTGTCCAACGATCGAAGAATATTTTCCATCAATTTTTCGAGGCGCTCAAATTGGCCTTGGGAATCCTCAAAAAATTTATTTGCCTTCTTCATATCAGTCTCCAGTTGTTCCAATTCGACTTCATCCAGTTCATCGGCCATGGAGGAAGGTTCGGCTCTCAATGAAAGCACCAAAATGTTATGATCACAATTGCAAATAACAAACAACCTAACGAAAATGGCAGAAGATACAACTCTTGCTAATTCATATATATGGTATCAGAGTTTGCATTACAGAAATATGAAATATGAAGGAAAACTGATACTGAAATAGAAGTGGTAACATAGAAGTGGTAACAGATAGAAGAAGAAAGAAAACACGAGGGAGGAGAGAGCCACGAAGAGAGAGGAGATTTCCCAAAATATACTCCACCCCCTTCTAGTCTTTTATTTATCTATTTATATCTTTATTTTTGCCAACCCTAAGCCCAAAGTCTTCAGCCCAATAATACCCTCTTCATAATCCAAATCCACCTTAATATGAGACTCATTCATTACAAAGAGAAGGTATACATTTCTCTCTCTTCCGTTTTAAATGGTTTATAGGATTTTAAACGCTGGCAGCATAAGCTTGATCAGAAAGTTTTGGCTTCTGTTGACTATCCATTACATTCATTTCGTCCATTTATGGATTCAGCTTCTGTTTGACTGTAAAGTAGTGCTTTTGGTTAGAATTCAGACACATATAAGTTCATATTGGTTTTCAGATGAACTTTAATGACTGAGATGCCGTTTACAACACCAAAGGGGATATTATATATATATATATATATATATATATATATATTGTGAAGCATGATTTTCGTATTTTCCTCATGTGACAATGTTGCTAGCTTTGTGGCAGGCAAGAGAAAAAGCATTGAAGAAAATGACAGCTCTTGAAAAAGCTGCTAAGCGTCAGGTGACTGAATTTCCCTTCCCTGCTGTGCAAGTGCAGCATTGGTTTGCTGTTCTTAAATTAGACATTTATTTTATTCTATCTTATCTATATGATATTACCAGTAATATTCACTGACTACTTAAACACTCTCAAAGCTGGGGGAATCTCCGTGGAAATACTGAAATGTTTATAATCTGAAAACATGAAAGTTTTGAAAGAGGCTACTTAAAATTCTAGGACAACAACTGACATTTGCCACATAAGACAATAACTGACTACTTTCATAGCTGATTATGAAACTGATCTTATCCCTAACTTACACAAATAGAGCACTTAACTGATTTAAAGACTCATTGTGGACTTAGACAAAACTCATATATTAGGTTATTAACAGTTTCCTCATTAACTTCCCTATTAACCGCACTTTCAGAAATATGATCAGAAGCTCCTGCTTATTCATTCTTTGTTTTCTGCCTATTTTCTTTCATGTATCGTAAGTCAGGAGAGAGTGTGGCATGCTATTAGAAATATGGTATCTTGCATTAGTTTTGAAATGATTTAAGTTAGGCACTTTATTTCACTGATTCTGAAGTATTAAATAAGAAATGTAAAACTTCTATATTCATATTTGATGCATGCATTTGGAAGGTTGGGTCATGATAACCTCGTCAAATATCTTGGCATTCCTCTCCCTCAAAGCCGTGTTAGTAAGAACACCTATGCATATATTCAAGAAAAAGTCAAACAGAAGATTTTGGTGTGGAATACTATGTCCTTAACTTAATTTTCCATTGCATTAATTTTAACATTTCGGGGTAGTTTTAAATATGATTGGACATTCAAGAGGTGTGGGAATCAGCATGTGTGCTCTTTAATAAACTTGTTGGTATCAATTTGAGCACCATGGAGCAATCTGATTGTGATGTATTTCAGGTACTGCCTCCAAACGTGACCGGTGCTCTCCACATTTGTCATGCCCTCACAGCTGCAATATAGGTTGCTTATATATGGAATGTGAATTTAGTTTGGCTGCTTAAAACCTATCATTTGAATGTTATGTGTTTGCTGCAGGACACAATTATTCGTTGGCGTAGAATGTCTGGATATAATGCATTGTGGGTGCCTGGGATGGATCATGCAAGGATTACTACACAGGTATATTTCCCAATAGAACAAGTGTTATACAGTTCTTAGCTCTCTTGTTATTTATCATCCATTGTGGAACTTGTAGTAGGGTTGCACAGGAGTGGCCTCCTATGTTTCTTGCTCATTCTTTAGCTCCATATACCATTTAATGTTGTTTAGATGGTTTTTTTTTCGTGTATTATTCTAAACTATGTGAGATTTGATTTAAAAATTAGTTCCCAACACAAACTGGTGTTTCTTTCTTTCTTTTTTGGTGAGATGACAACAGTATGGTTGTTGTGACAGGTGGTTGTGGAGAAGAAGATAATGTGTGAAAGGCATTTAACGAGGCATGATTTGGGTCGTGAGAAATTCATATCTGAGGTATGTTTTGTAACGCAACTTCTAAGTCACCTCACTATTTAAATTGAAAATTTCTATTTATATGTCCTTTCTAATAAAATCTACCTTTGTAAATCATGGCACAATAGGTCTGGGACTGGAAAAACAAGTATGGGGGGACAATATTACAGCAGTTACGTCATTTAGGAGCCTCTTTGGATTGGTTGCGTGAGGTGAAGATATAAATTATAACTTGCTCAGAGTTTAATCATAGTGATGTAAATCTTTCTCAGGACATCCATGAATCATATATGGCTTTCATATTAATCCTGCCTCCCTTTATCTTCAGAGCTTCACAATGGATGAAAGAAGATATAAGGCTGTGACTGAGGCTTTTGTGAGGCTATATAAGCAAGGCCTTATCTATAGGTGGGTTGAAGCTAGGAGCATCTAAGTCTAAACAAATATAATATATAGTCACGTTCAACAATTTTTTAGTACGTTGTATCTTAAGGCTTGTCTGATAGCAAGACTTCTGAAATATTGGGAAATGCAAATTTGAAGCAAAGGATTGATGAATGATAATTTATGCCAAGTAAAGTTGATAGCTTTCAATAAAAAGTCCTACCATGGATTGTGTTTGATGCTACATAATTATATAACAGTGTACTTGATCTTTTTTTCGCTTTGTTTTCACATGAAGGCAGTTAAATAGAGAACTGTTCAAGATGGTGCAAGCGATGGTGAATGGTTAATTCAATCATTTCTGGTTCTTTCTGTGACTTTTATATAAAATAATTAAATAACTGAATTTTGATTTGCCATTAATTAATTTAGTGAGAAGACATTGAGCACTCCTTAATTCTTTCAATTTCGTATCAAATGGTTTATATTCCTATTGGTTCTGAATGGATTATTGTTGGAGATGTCACTATTTGGGTGTCACTATTGCAGGGACCTTCGTTTAGTGAATTGGGACTCTGTCCTTCTAACAGCAATATCTAATAATGAGGTACACAATGCTATCATGTTACTTTTTTGGGTGATGAATTCTGTATATAACTTATTTTAGCGTAAAAGAAATAATGTAATTGTCTGCTATATGCAGGTTGACTATATTGATATTAAAGAAAGGACTCTGCCGAAGGTTCCTGGATACGATAAACCAGCAGAGTTTGGAGTTTTAAAAAAATTTGTGTATCCTCTGGAAGGGAACCTTGGTGAAATTGTTGTGGCCACAACTCGAATAGAGACTATGCTTGGTGACTCTGCTATTGCTATTCATCCTGAAGATGAACGATACAGGCAGTATTATGGCAAATTTGCCATTCATCCATTTAATGGTCGAAAGCTTCCTATAATTTGTGATGCTATTCTTGTTGATCCAACATTTGGGACTGGGGCGGTTAAGGTAATTTCTTTACACTCGTGACTTTATTTTTTGTGTGAGGGAGAGCCTTGGCGTAGTGGTAAGGTTGCTGTTATGTGACCTGGAGGTCACAAGTTCAAATTTTGTAAATAGCCTCTCGAATTGTGGGAGTAAGGTTGTGTACATTTATCCCTCCTTAAATCCCACTTGGTGGGAACCTTGTGCATTGGCCTACCTTTGTGATTTTATTTTTTATCTGCCAATTCCTTTTCAACTGATATTATGCTATGATTTTGTTTGCTTGATTCCTTGCAGATTACCCCTGCTCATGATCTAAATGATTTTGAGGTTGGAAAACGACACAATCTTGAGTTCATTAATATTTTCACTGATGATGGGAAAATTAATACCAATGGAGGTTCTGAATTTGTGGGTATGCCTCGATTTAAAGCTCGAGAGGTTGTGGCAGTGGCATTACAAAAGAAGGTATTGGTTTTTTAGAATATGAACCCTTTGGTATCTTGGGCCAAAAAACTTTTGATATACTTAGATTGTGCATGTGGAATTTGACTAGTAATTGCTTGTTGGTGGGTGCATAATATGGTTAATGCTGCGACCTTGTGTAATTATGCACATGTTGCATATTGATGTTTCATTGGGCATTAGACATGTAAATGTAGCAAGTTCTTTATGTAATTATGCAGTATTAATTTTGAATTATACTTGCATTTCTGTAAATCTTCATTGGGTATGTCTCTATATGTCTGTGTGATGACTGGTGAGGTAAAAAATTGCTTTACTCATCATTCATTAACAACAACAACAAAGCCTTACCCACTAAGTGGAGTCAGCTACATGGATCGCATGACACCTTTTGCTCTAACAAAAATCAGATTTTTTAGATAGATTATTAACCAAAAGGAAAAAAACATTATTGTGCTCTATCAAAAAGTTTCATTTACTCATTTTTCGTTTATTTTCTGCATTCATTTAGGGCCTTTTACAGCGGTTCCGAAAACAATGAGATGCGCCTTGGTGTATGTTCAAGAAGCAATGATGTTGTGGAACCCCTGATAAAGCCCCATTGGTATGTCAGGTGCAATGATTTGGCAAACCAAGCTCTTCGTGCTGTCACAGATGGGGAAAAAAAGGAGATTATTCCAAAACAATATACAGGTGATTGGAAGAGGTGCTTATATCTCATTTTTTTCTCTTTGGTTAATTCTTATTATTTATTACAATGAGAAATTACAAAATTTATTCTCCTGAGCATTTCTTTGAAATTTAAGGTTTTAAACCAAAATGCAGTTAGTTCTTCCTTCTCTCTCTCTCTCTACACACACACACAATAATTTGATAATGTATTAATATTCATAAATAAGATATTGGCAATAAATTTCTAAAGACCGAGTTGGCCAATGCTTGGTAGAGCTCAAGTCTGAGAAACTGGGAAATAGAGAATGGAAAGAGATTAAGAAATATATCATTGATTGTGTGCAAATTAGGACTTATATCTAAATTATTCATAGTCACCACACTCTACTTCTATGGATCAAAACTGAAGACATTGTGTAACATTGTTATGAATGTTAATGGAATAAAGAAATGTTACTTATACACCATGATTATTCCATCCCTCTTTACCCTCAATATGAAATAACCAATCATCCGAGCAAATTTTTGCGACAAGTTATTGCGTGAGCTGTGTGAACTTGAAATAAATCCTAAGCGGATACTTATGATTTACTGAACTTCTGATTTTTTGGGCCTTCTTTGAATTTTTATGTTGAACAAGAAGTTGATCAAGACAGTAATCTACAGGTGGCTTGACAACATACGTGATTGGTTTATTTCTCGACAGCTATGGTGGGGTCACCAAATACCCGCATGGTATGTCACATTAGAGGGTGACATCCTGAAGGAATTTGGTGCCTACAGTGATCACTGGGTAGTGGCAAGAAGTGAAGAGGAGGCCCAAGAGGAGGCTAGCCAAAAGTATAAGGGACAGAAGTTTCATTTAAGCCAGGATCCAGATGTTCTCGATACGTGGTTCTCTTCTGGTTTGTTTCCAATGTTAGTTCTTTATATGTTTTGATGATAATTAACAATTGTAAACTTAAGTTTGTCTTTGAAAGTTGTAAAACTTTCTGTTTAAGGCAAACTCGAGTTTTGGTATAGAAACTCGAGTTTAGACTTGACAGACAGAAGCTCAGATTTTACAATGTTAGCCAAACTCCAGTTTGCATAGGCAAACTCGAGTTTGCAGAGTTACAGAGAGTATCAAAGTTTACAAGAGTTGTAAACTTGAGTATGTGTTTATAAACTCAAGTCTAGATCAAAGGCAGTGACACTCGAATTTCAACTTGTTTCCAAACTCTACCTTTGATTCTGAGAAACTCCAATTTACAAGAAAGTTTATGTACTAAAAGTTTAAAGACTTGTAAACTCGAGTCTATGATTTGGAAACTCGAGTTTGAGATCAAATAGAAGCTTCAACGTTTTATCAAGTTCTCCAAACTCCAGTTTCAGTTTTACAAACTCCAGTTTGCAAAATGCAATAGCCTTCATGTTTTCAGTTTTCATTGGAAACTCGAGTCTGGATTATGTAGACTCGAGTTTGGCATAAACAGAGATACTCGAGTTGATACTTGTTTTCTAAACTCCAGTTTAAATTTTAGTGACTCCAGTTTGTACTTAAATGAAAAGTTTTCAAAGTATCAATGTACACTGAAACTCGAGTCAGATTTCTGGAGACTCGAGTTTAGGACTATCTGAAAACACTCAAGTTATTGCATGATTTCTAAACTCCAATCTTGAAAATAGAAACTCCAATTTGAGCCTTCAAAGATATTTCAAATGTTTTAGTTCACACTGAAACTCGAGTCATGGTTTCGGTGACTCGAGTTTAGCTCAAACAGAAAACACTCGAGTAAATGACTGATTTAAAAACTTCAGTTTGAAAAATGGAAACTCTAATTTACACATAAAAAGATTTTTTCAAAGGTCTTAGTTTTCACTGAAACTCGAGTTTTGAATGTCAAAACTCGAGTCTGGATCATACAGAGAGCTATGCAATATTTCAGGTCTTGTAAACTCCAGTCTGCATTTCTAAACTCCAGTTTTGAAGCTGTGAACTTAAATTTAAGATTTTCATAAAAGCTTCAAACTCGAGTCAGTCACTAAATGACTCGAGTTTAGCCTTATGTTCAAAATCTCATTCAGGACCAACTCGTGACCTTCCTCTCTGTAAGAACCAAACTCGAGTCAGTTACTTGTCAACTCGAGTTTAGGAAACTTTCAAACATATCTTGCTCTCTGGATGAACCTCAAACTCGAGTCTAGAACACCAAACTCGAGTTTGCATCGGTAACTTTTGAAAACCAAGATCAAATCAATCTGCGAAATCATTATGGGTTAATATGAAATTATCATTGTTAGTTCTTAATGTGTTTTGATGATAACTAGCAATTGTAAACTTGATATGAAGTTTGTTTTTGGCAATATGAAAATCTCACTGTCAAAGGCAAACTCGAGTTTGGGTATGTAAACTCGAGTTTGAGGGTTAACAGAAAGCTGCTTACTTCTGCGAAGAAAGCCAAACTCGAGTCTACTTGGACTAACTCGAGTCTGAGGAGTTACAGAAAGCAATCAGAAATTTTCACAACGAGCCAAACTCCAGTTTGCAAAACCAAACCTGAAGTCTGGAAGATACTGAGAGCACTTAGAATCTCAAGCAAGCCAAACTCGAGTCTGGATTCCTAAACTCCAATCTAGACCAAACAGAAAGACACTCAAATTCCAGGCCAACTTATAAACTCCAGTCTAGAGTTACAAACTCCAGTCTAGACCAAACAGAAAGATTTGAATAGTTTCAGCTCAAACATAAACTCGAGTCTGTCATTGTAAACTCGAGTTTAGGAAAAATAGAGAAACACTCGAATTTCTACCATCTTTCCAAAACTCCAGTCTGTCTCCTAAACTCCAGTCTGGAAAATCACGAACTTAGGCTTGTTCTTCAAATATAAACTCAAACTCAAGTCAGTCACTAATTGACTCGAGTCTAGGAGCATGACCAAAATTCCATGCCAAGTCCAAAGCCCGATAGTTCTCTCTGTAAAAGCCAAACTCGAGTTAGTTTTTAAAGACTGCAAGTTTAGACCTCTAATCAACGGACATGCTTTCTGGATGAACCCAAAACTCGAGTCTGGGAGAACAAACTCGAGTTTGCATCGCAGATTTTGAAAAATCAAATGATGTTGATTTGCGAAATCTTAATGGGTTTTCCTGAAATTATTTCATGATATGATATTATTGTTTCTAATGTCCTTGATGAAGTTTTGAGTGTTTTTCAGATAAGGTTTAACCAAGATCAAGGTGAGATCAAGATCCAGGATAAATGCATTAAATGACGAACCTAAAACAGGGCTGATCCTTCTCCCTTATCCCAGATGTTCAGCTCAAACCGTTGTAACTCATAAGAATCATCTCAAACGGTCAAATTAAGTTAAAGGAATGACTAAAAATCTGGAAGACCTTCTGCAACAACTAAATTCCAAGATTCCAGCTAAGAATTCAAAGAACAGAGCAAAATATGCTACTGCCATTTTTACAGAATTGCAGCTGAACCTTAGAGAAAGAATTGCAACGGCTAGCTTATCCATTCAGTCTATAAGAGGCTGTGAAAACTCAAAGCAACATACACACAACGAAGCTATCTTGATTATACTTTGAAATTTGAGTCTGTATTGTTATTTTCAACCTGTTCTTCAGTGTTTATCCTTATCTACTCTTTTGAGAGTTTGTAAATTTTTGAAAGCATTTGTTTGTGAGAACTCAAGGTTGTGGAACCTGTGAGTTGGGTTGTTCAATCACAAAGTGTAAGGGGGAGCAAGTCCTAGGTGATTAGGATTGTGTCCGGTCTTCATTGTTGTAATTGAAAATCTGTTGAATTAGTGGAAACACCCAGAAGGTATCTGGGGACTGGACGTAGGTCAAGGTTGAGACCGAAACAGTATAAATTCTGTGTGTCTAAGCTTTTCTTTTTCTACTCTTTTATTATCCATTTCTTAAGCTTCATTTTTAAGAGTTGAAAAGAATTTTTAAAATCCCCAATTCACCCCTCTCTTGGTGATTTCTTCCATTTTCATTTGGTATCAGAGCCTAGTTGTCTACTCAAAGGATTAACATCCTAGACATAAAGATCCAATAGAAGGAATCCTACCAGATGGTGCCTCAATAAACAAATCACCGGGATTTAATGGTGAACACTACTCATTCTGGAAATCTAAATTCAAAGTATTTGTGATGGCCAGTGAGTATGGTCTGTGGGAAGTTATTGAGGATGGCAATTATGTCCTTACAAAGAAAGTAGGAGAAAATGTTGTACCAAAGGCAAAGACAGAATTTGATGAAAATGATCAAAAGAAAGTTGTCCTTAACAGTAAAGTTATTTTAATGTTGCAGAGTGTACTAAGTCAAAAGGAGTATTTTCGCATTTGCAATCTGTCCAGTGCCAAGGAGATGTGGAATGCATTGGAAGTGGCCAACGAAGGTACCTCAGGGATCAAGGAAAACCGGATCAATACACTCACCACCGAATATGACCTACTACGCATGAAGACTGGAGAATCAATTACTGAATTCCAGCTCCGGTTCACTCACCTGATCAATCAGTTGTCAGCCCTGGGAAAGGTATATGATCAAAGAACTCGGGTAAGAAAAATTTTGAATATACTAACCAAAGATTGGGAAGCCAAAGTGACAACCATAGAGGAAGCAAGAGGAGAATCTATGCAATCTATAGCTACTCTCTTCGGTAGCTTATCAGAAGATGAAGGGAAAATCAAGTTCAGAAAAGGACTTGATGAAATAGAAGGGAAACATAAAGGAATTGCCCTTAAGACTCACAAGGAAGATAGGAACTCAGATGATGAAGAGATTGATGATGAGGAGATCGGAATGATGGTCCGAAGATTCAAGAAATTCTACAAAAAGGATCAAGCCTTTCGTAAGACATATAAGAACAACAACAAGGAAACAAAGAAACCAATTGTATGCTATGAATGTGACAAATCCGGTCATATCAAATCTGAATGTCCTTAGCTGAAGCACAAAGAAAAGGAAAAGCCCAGATTCAGTTCTTTCAAGAAGAAAGGCTTTGTCTTTGCTATTTGGGGAGATAGTTCATCAGATGAAGAAGAAGAAGATGAAGAAGAAACAACTAATCTCTGCCTAGTTGCTCAAGAAGAATGCGTCAATGAAGAGGTAAATGATCTTGAACCTACCTTTGACGAACTACTTTCTGAATATGATAGTCTTCGTTCTGAATTTAAAAAGATTGCAAAAGAACTTATGCTTTCAAAAAGAAAAATAAAGGATTTAGAACAACAAGTTCAGAAAACTTCATCTTCTACTCCCGAAAAGGCTTGTGAAAAGCTTACTGAAAAGATTTCCGAAAACTGTTGTGCTTTACAGAAAAGAAATGACTATCTTTCAAAAGCCCTAGAAAAATTCACTCAAGGTAATGAGATGCTTAACGTTATTTTAAAACAGCAAAGATTCACAAATGACAAGTCTGGAATAGGTTATAAACCTGATCTAGATAAAAAGAAAGGCAAGAAGAAAAATGGAGAAAAGAACTACTTAAGTCATTTTCGTAAATCTGTTCATTCCTCTAATCCATTTGCCTACTGTAATTATTGCAATAGAAAAGGTCATACTACTTCAGCATGCTTTCATAGAAAAGAGAGGAAAGATAAACCTATAGGGAATTATCAATGGATACCTAAAGGAACATATGTGTCTCCTAAGATGCAAACTAACCCAAAAGGACCCAAGAAAAGGTGGGTACCTAAGACTTGATCTTTCATAAATTGCAGTTATGTCTAAGAGTATCAAAATCTAGTAAGTGGTATATTGATAGTGGATGCTCTAGACACATGACAGGAGATCAATCCAAGTTTATAACAATCAAACACAAGGATGGTGGCAAGGTCACATTTGGTGGAAACCAGTCTAGAAAGATAGCTAGTATTGGAAAGATTGGTAACAACGATGGACCACAAATAAAAGATGTCTACCTTGTGGAAGGACTATGCCATAATCTTCTCAATGTAAGCCAAAGTGCCGACAAAGGTAATCTAGTCATCTTTAATTCTGAAGAATGTTTGATTGTGAATAAGGATGATCTCTCCCTATACAAAGTAAGATCAAAAGCTTTATTCAGGGCACCAAGGGAAGGTAACTGCTATACCCTTGAACTCTCAACCGCTTTACCTTCTGAAAAATGCTTCATGAGTAACTTAGACGAAAGTTGGCTGTGGCACAAACGTTTAGCACATGTTAATATGTTCCAACTTGATAAACTAATGAAAAAGGATTTAGTTATCGGATTACCAAAACTTGATTTCAAAAAGAATATGATCTGTGAAGCATGCCAAAAGGGAAAACAAACTAAGTCATCCTTTCATTGTAAAACTGAGATCTCAACTAATAGACCACTTCAATTACTACATATGGACTTAGTTGGTCCAGCTAGAGTAAACAGTTTTGGTGGAAACTTGTACACTCTAGTAATAGTGATGATTTCTCAAGATATACTTGGACATTATTCTTATCTGTTAAAAGTGAAGCATTTGATCAATTTGCTATATTTGCCAAGAAGGTCCAGAACAAGAAAGGTCTATCTATTGCAGGAATCTAACTGACCATTGAGGAGAATTTGAAAATTACTTCTTTGAGGAACTTTGTGATAAAATGGGGATACATCACAACTTCTCTGCTCCAAGAACTCCCCAACAAAATGGAGTAGTTGAAAGAAAAAATAGGGTCCTCACAGAAATGGCAAGAGCAATGTTGAATGAGAATCAGACCTCCCATGTGTTTTAGGCAGATGCAATGAACACAGCTTGCTACATCGCTAACCGAGCTTATCTTAGGAAAAAGCTGAACAAGACTCCATATAAACTCTTCAAGGGAAGAAAGCCCAACATATCTCACTTGCATATCTTTGGATGCAAATGTTTTATCCACAAGAACGGTAAGGAAAACGTAGGTAAATTTGATTCCAAGGTTGATGAAGGTACATTCCTTGGCTATTCTTCTAGGAGTAGGGCTTATAGAATATACAATCTCTTTACCAAAACTATGGAAGAATCTATCCATGTTGTTTTCTGCGAAACCAACTCTAACAAATCCATGATTGATGAAGACGATGAAATTCTGAATCCTCATTCTTCAAAAACTTCTTCTGTTTTGGAAAATTCTGAAAATAACTTACAAAGAGAACCAGAAGCTGAATCTGAACATACTTGTAAAAATCCTGGTCTAACCCAGCCTAAAGCTTGGAAATACAGTAGGAGTCATTCACTGGACCAAGTCATAGGAGATGCAAGTCAAGGAGTTAGAACCAGGCAAAGCATCTTGAATGAAGTTACCTTTTCAGTTTTTATTTCTGAGATAGAACCCTCTAAGATTGAAGAAGCCCTTTCAGACAATGATTGGGTGATAGCAATGCAAGAGGAATTACATCAATTTGAAAGAAATCAAGTTTGGGACTTGGTACCCAGGCCCAAATACCATCCAGTCATTGCCACTAAATGGGTATTCAAGAACAAACGTGATGAGTCTGCAATCATTGTCCGTAACAAGGTAAGATTAGTAGCTAAAGGATATAACCAAGAAGAAGGAATTGACTATGAAGAAACTTATGCTCCAGTTGCAAGATTGGAAGCCATAAGGGTCCTTCTAGCCTTTACCTGCATCAAAGGTTTTAAACTATATCAAATGGATGTAAAATCACCATTTCTAAATGGGTTCATTCAAGAAGAAGTTTATGTTGAACAACCTCCTGGTTTTGAAGATGAATTTCATTCAGATCATGTTTTCAAACTAAAGAAAGCTTTATATGGCTTAAAACAAGCTCCTAGAGCTTGGTATGAAAGGCTAAGTAAATTCCTTCTAGACCACGGATTTGTAAGAGGTAAAGCAAACACCACTCTATTCATTAAAAGTAACAAAATGAATGAAATCCTACTTGTACAAATCTATGTAGATGATATAATTGTTGGTGCTACTAACGATGCTTTGTGCAAGGAATTTTCTGAGACCATGCAGGGTGAGTTTGAAATGTCAATGATGGGAGAGCTCAACTATTTTCTTGGTCTTCAAATCAAGTAGTGTAAGAATGGGATATTCATATCTCAGACTAAGTACCTAAGAGACCTACATAAGAAATACGGCCTCCAAGATTGTAATGGAGCAGACACACCAATGAGCTCAAATGCTGCCTTAGATGTCGATGAGAAGGGAAAAGACTTCAATATCACAAAGTACAGAGGCATGATTGGATCATTACTTTACTTGACAGCAAGCAGACCAGATATACAATTCAGTGTGGGAATGTGTGCTAGATTCCAATCCACACCTAAGGAATCTCATGCCGAACACGTGAAAAGAATCTTCAGATACCTGCGCGATACAAAAGAATTGGGGTTATGGTTTCCCAAAGGTCAACCTGCACACTTGGTGGCTTACTCTGACTCAGATCATGCTGGATACAAAATTGATCAGAAAAGCACAAGTGGACAATGTGAATTCTTTGGAAATTCACTTGTCTCATGGTTTAGTGAGAAGCAAAACACAGTAACGACATCCTCAACTGAAGCTGAATATGTTGCTGCATCAAGTTGCTGCTCACAGGTCCTATGGCTTAAGCAACAGATCGAAGACCTTGGAACTCATATGAAAGAAATTTCAATTCTTTGTGATAACACAAGTACCATCAGCTTAGCCAAGAATCCTGTCTATCATACTAGAACTAAGCATATTGATGTCAGACATCACTTCATTCGAGATCATGTTCAAAAGAAGGATGTCAAAGTATTATTCATCCTAACTCATCAATGTTAATTATGTGTTTTGATGGTTAATTGTTATTAACTTAAGCATCGGAATATTTAGATATGTTTTTGCAGGATATTCTGTTACTAATGTTTTTGCAGGATACTCAGAGCCCCTGTAAACAGGCCAATTATCGGGATAAACAACAAATGAGTCTTTAGAGTCAGGCCAAACTTGAGTCATTAAGTGACTGACTCGAGTCTACACCATCCTAAGAAATCCTGAAGTTTATGAAGAGTCTCCAAACTCGAGTCATTAAGTGAGTGACTCGAGTCTGCATTTCACAGAGAGAAATATGGAAATCAGAGGTGACCTCAAACTCGAGTTTGGGTATACAAACTCGAGTTTATCGGGGTTTCAAGGATTCACAGCTATATCCTTGAAGTCCAGGTAAGTATCCCACTCTTCCAAACTCGATTTTGACTTGTAAACTCGAGTCTATCGGAACTCTATATAAATGTGATTGTTGTGACTGTTCATTTTACAACTCTCAGACTTGAGTTTACCCTAGAGTTCTCCATACTCTCTTCTTTCTTCATCTTCGAATCCACCTTATTTCTCACCAATGGCTTCAAATCAAACATCCAGACCCTCTAATGATGATGAAACCACGAAATCTTCTTCACCCTCTCCCCTTCAACGAAAACCTAGGATGAAATCCATTCCTACTCACAGACCTAGAAGGGAAAAATTGATTCCCAAGAAATTTGCTTCAGGAATCGATAAACAAATCCCTGGAATTCCTCACACTACTTCTCCCAGATCAAAAGGGGTGGTGATTCAAGAACCTATAGAAGAGCAAGCCAGAAAGAAGCCAAAACCTATTTCTGGCAAAGGAAAGGAGAAAGTTGCAGAACCCTCAAAAGGCTCCAAGAGGAAACGAGTTGAAAAGAGTCAAGGATCCTCTAAAGTTCAACAATATGCTATTCCATCCTTTGAACAACAAGAACAATCTCCAGAAAGGCCACAAACGGTACAGAAGGCAATTACTGACATTTATAATCATTCTTCACCTCCCTCTGATTTCTTCTGAGACTACCATCCTCTCCAACCAAGAAGCTGTCAAATTCAAGGAAGAGTTTGGTAAGAAACCATTTTGCCCTGTGGTCTCAGTAGACTTAGAGAGCCTAAACAAGGAGTGTAACCTTGACCTATCCCCCTGGTTAAGTCAATTCAAGACTCTTCTATCCATTAAAACCCTCTATACTCCCAACATTGTTAGACTATTTTATTTCAATATGGATTGGGACAATGAAGAGGACAATGAAAAACACAGTCTCAACCACAGTTAGGGGAGTCAAGTTTTCTTTATCTGCTGACATTCTGAATAAGATTCTGGACATTGACAATCCCCCTCCTCACCACTCTATAAACTATACCAATAGGCAAATTTTTGAAATCCTTAAACCTAATGAGCCTTTTTCTGATGATCAACAAATTTCTCTTCACTTTACCCCTGCTTCCATGACTCCTACCTTCCGTGTTCTTTGGTACATCTATTCCAGGAACCTTGTGCAAAAGGGTGGCAACTTCACACACTTCACCAAAAGAGACTATGCACCCTTTGCTGCTGTCCTGGATAAGATGCCAATTAACATAGGGAAATGGGTATTTGAGGAAATGACCAGATTCAGATTTGGCTCTAGGATAACTTCTCACATCCCTTTCCCTTCTCTCATATCTGTTATCCTGTTCCATTTCAAAATTTGGCATGTAAGAGCCATAGACACCATAATAAGACCTCCAGCATTTGGGAAGCCCCAATTACACCTCATGAAGCTAAGCTTCAATACTGAAGGTTCTGGACAGTCTAGAGCTCCCTCTAGAACAAGAGCCTCCTACTCACGAGCTCAAGAAACCCAGTCAGCTCCTCCACCTCCTCAAACTTCCATTCCTTCTGATTTTACTGCAAAGGTCAAGGAAATTGTTGATGCTGCACTGGAATCCTTTGTTGAAAAGATGGAAATAGAGATTGGGAAGATTGTGTCTGAGTTAACCAAATCAAATCAAGCACTCATAGTGACTCAGGATGCAATGAAGAATCAACTTGGCAAGATCTCAATACTTCCTCCCAGACCACTTGACCTCCTATCCCTCCTGTAGACCTTTCACCCTCATTTGATGATGCCAAAGGGGGAGAGGAAACTGAAGACAAAGGGGAAGAGAAAGGACAGTCTTGAGTCTTGTGTCTGTTCTGAGTTTGTCTGTTTTTATTACTTTGCGTTTGTTTGAGCTTGTTTGTAATTATCAAGTACTTGGTATTGCTTTGTATTTTGAGTTCTTCCATACTTGATTCAGATTTAATATGATAAGTTCAATATAGTTCACCTTGTTTCTGCTTGTGTTTAAATCTGATAGAGCAAACTCTGCAAAATTCATTTCAAAATAACAAACGTAATCAAATCCTTTGCAAAACTCAGTTTACAAGTGTTGTCATCATCAAAAAGGGGGAGAATGTTAGTTCTCAATGTGTTTTGATGATAACTAGCAATTGTAAACTTGATATGAAGTTTGTTTTTGGCAATATGAAAATCTCACTGTCAAAGGCAAACTCGAGTTTGGGTATGTAAACTCGAGTTTGAGGGTTGACAGAAAGCTGCTTACTTCTGCGAAGAAAGCCAAACTCGAGTCTACTTGGACTAACTCGAGTCTGAGGAGTTACAGAAAGCAATCAGAAATTTTCACAACGAGCCAAACTCCAGTTTGCAAAACCAAACCTGAAGTCTGGAAGATACTGAGAGCACTCAGAATCTCAAGCAAGCCAAACTCGAGTCTGGATTCCTAAACTCCAATCTAGACCAAACAGAAAGACACTCAAATTCCAAGCCAACTTATAAATTCCAGTCTAGAGTTACAAACTCCAGTCTAGACCAAACAGAAAGATTTGAATAGTTTCAGCTCAAACATAAACTCGAGTCTGTCATTGTAAACTCGAGTTTAGGAAAAATAGAGAAACACTCGAATTTCTACCATCTTTCCAAAACTCCAGTCTGTCTCCTAAACTCCAGTCTGGAAAATCACGAACTTAGGCTTGTTCTTCAAATATAGACTCAAACTCAAGTCAGTCACTAATTGACTCGAGTCTAGGAGCATGACCAAAATTCCATGCCAAGTCCAAAGCCCGATAGTTCTCTCTGTAAAAGCCAAACTCGAGTTAGCTTTTACAGACTGCAAGTTTAGACCTCTAATCAACAGACATGCTTTCTGGATGAACCCCAAACTCGAGTCTGGGAGAACAAACTCGAGTTTGCATTGCGGATTTTGAAAAATCAAATGATGTTGATTTGCGAAATCTTAATGGGTTTTCCTGAAATTATTTCATGATATGATATTATTGTTTCTAATGTCCTTGATGAAGTTTTGAGTGTTTTTCAGATAAGGTTTAGCCAAGATCAAGGTGAGATCAAGATCCAGGATAAGTGCATTAAATGAAGAACCAAGAACAGGGCTGATCTTTCTCCCTTATCCCAGATGTTCAGTTCAGACCGTTGCAACACTTCAGGATCACTCTAAACGGTCAAATTACGATCATAGAATGACTGAAAATCTGGAAGACCTTCTGCAACAACTAAATTCCAAAATTCCAGCTAAGAATTCAAAGAACAGAGCAAAATATGCAACTGTCATTTTTCCAGAATTCCAGCTGAACGTTAGAGAAAGAATTGCAACGGCTAGCTCATCCATTTAGTCTATAAAAGGCTGTGAAGACTCAAAGCAAAAGACACACAACGAAGCTATCTTGATTATACTTTGAAATTTGAGTCTGTATTGTTATTTTCAACATGTTCTTCAGTGTTTATCCTTATCTACTCTTTTGAGAGTTTGTAAATTTTTGAAAGCATTTGTTTGTGAGAACTCAAGGTTGTGGAACCTGTGAGTTGGGTTGTTCAATCACAAAGTGTAAGGGGGAGTAAGTCCTAGGTGATTAGGATTGTGTCCGGTCTTCATTGTTGTAATTAAAAATCTGTTGAATTAGTGGAAACACCCAGAAGGTATCTGGGGACTGGACATAGGTCAAGGCTGAGACCGAACCAGTATAAATCCTGTGTGTCTAAGCTTTTCTTTTTCTACTCTTTTATTATCCATTTTTTAAGCTTCATTTTAAAAGTTGAAAAGAATTTTTAAAATCCCCAATTCACCCCCTCTTGGTGATTTCTTCCACTTTCAATCATATCTTGTTGCATTATTATTCCTAACGTTATTGATCAAGTTTTTGATAAGTATCAGACAGGTTCATCACAAGATCAGAGAGAATCAAAGATCCAAAATAAGTGCATTTAATGAAGAACCAAGAACAGGGTTGATTCTTCTCCCTCATTCCAGATGTTTAGGTCAGACCGTTGGAACACATTAAGATCACCTCAAACGGTCAAATTAAGATTGTGGAATGACAAAGAGTCTGGAATACGTTCTGCAACAACATATTCCAGGATCTCAGCAAAGAATTGAAAGAACAGAGCAAAATTTGCAACTATCATTTTCCAGATCTGCAACTGAACGTTGGAGAAGATATTGAAACGGCTAGTTCATCTAGTTAGGCTATAAAAGGCTATGAAGACTTAGAGCAAGACACACAACGAAGCTACACTTGAACACATTTACATTTTTGAGTCTGTATTGTGATTCTTTTATCTGTTCTTCAGTGATTATCAATATTCACTCTTTTGAGAGATTGAAATTTTTTAAAGTATTTGGTTGTGTAAACTCAAGGTTGTGGAACCTGTGAGTTAGGTTGTTTAATTACAAGGTGTAAGGGGGAGCAAGTCCTAGGTGATTAGGATTGTGTCTTGTCTTCATTGTTGTAGTTAAAAACCTGTTGAACTAGTGGAAACACCCAGAAGGTATCTGGGGACTGGACGTAGGTCAAGATTAAGACCGAACCAGTATAAATCCTGTGTGTCTGAGCTTTTCTTTCTCAACTCTTTCATTATTCATTTCTTAAGCTTTATTTTTAAAAGTTGAAAAGAAATTTTGAAATCTCCAATTCACTCCCCTCTTAGTGATTTCTTCCACTTTCATCCAATAATTGTACTAGGCTGGCCTGATGATACAGACGACCTTAAGGCATTTTATCCAACTTCTGTTCTGGAAACTGGTCATGACATTCTCTTTTTCTCGGTTGCACACATGGTGATGTTAGGATTGGAGTTGGGTGGTGATGTGCCATTTACAAAGGTGAATGTCCGTTGAATATAATTATGATATTTCAGTCGCATTGTCACATATAATGCATACTATAAATTGATTACTGATCCATGCTTAAGTAATCCTAGGTCATTGACTTGATTAAAAACATCTCAATGCAGGTTTATTTGCATCCCATGATTCGAGTTGCTCATGGTCGCAAGATATCAAAGTCCTTGGGAAATGTTATTGATCCCATTGAAGTGATCAATGGCATATCTCTGGAAGGTCTACATAAGAGGTTAGAAGAAGGTAACCTGGACCCAAAAGAATTAGCTGTTGGTAAAGAAGGTCAGAAGAAGGACTTTCCAAATGGTATTGATGAGTGTGGTGCTGACGCCCTATGTTTTGCACTTGTCTCATATACAGCTCAGGTATTTGGTCGCTCGTATTCAGTGGGATTCACCAATTGACTGATTATAGACACAAACTTGATTAATTTTTTTCTTTCATGTTTTTGCCCTGTTGTCATTTGTTTCAGTCTGACAAAATCAACCTAGATATCCAAAGGGTTGTTGGGTACCGGCAGTGGTGTAATAAATTATGGAATGCAGTACAATTTGGTATGAGACAACTCGGAGATGATTATACTCCACCCGCAAATTTGATTCCCAGTGTTCTTCCATTTAGCTATCAGTGGATACTCTCGGTGTTAAATAAAACAATATCCAAGGCAGTGAAATCCCTATAATCAAATGAGTTCTCCTATGTTACCACTGCTGTGTATTCTTGGTGGCAGTATCAATTGTGTGATGTCTTTATTGAAGTGATTAAACCTTATTTCACTGGTAACGACCCCAAGTTTACTTTTGAAAGATGTTTTTCACAAGATAGCTTGTGGTTTTGTCTTGATATTGGCCCGCAGCTCCTTCATCCCTTTATGCCCTTTGTCACAGAAGAATTGTGGCAGTGCCTTCCTTCGCCCAGGGAATTTAAGAAAGCAGAATCAATCATGATATGTGATTACCCATCTGCTGTTGAGGTTAGTTTTTCTCTTATATTTTGCTTTTGTGAATATTAACTACTTTGGTCAATACTTTGATTATGCTTTGTTTATGTTCTCATCCAATTACACTTAAGATTTTTTTTTGGTTGAAAAAGAGCCACTTTATTTCTTTTCTCTTTCCTGTCTACTGAAAATCTCAGGCATGGCATAGTAAATTTAGCTCCTATTGTTATGATACGAGTTATTTAACATGCTTAGGCTGTTAGTTAGTACTCTTCCAGTCGACCGGAGGTAGTACTTAAGAGATATCTTATATGTTATTTGTAATGAATATTTTATTTTATTTTAATCTCAGTGTTGGAACAATGCAGTGGTGGAGAATGCTATGGATCTTGTGGAATCTATAGTCAAGTCTCTCAGGTCTTTGGCAAATGAAAGACGGGACAAGTACGTGGAAGCATTTGTTTCATTCTAGCCTCATATTTCTTGCTCTCTACTGCATTAATATATTCATCCTCTCCATTTTTCTTTCAAAATATTTCGAGGTGGGAAAGGAAAGTGCATAGTTTGATGCATATAGTTTCAGCATCTAAATTTTGATCGTTTGACTGGTATAAAAGCTAGCATCTGTGCCTCTCATTTCTGATGGCAAGATTTTATCGTTGTATCAGATTTGGCTCCTAAGTGCAGATTGCACTTTCACCAGTGAAATTTAGTTGGGTAACCTTTGATATAAAGGGAGTTGATTTTTTCTATTCTAGAGTGAAGTGCCGGTTTCACTTGTTACAGAATTGTACTTCTGTATAGAGAGAAAGAGAGAAAGAGGGGAAGAAACTAGAAATAGAGGGGTAGAAGAAGAAGACACAGATCAAGAGAGAAACAAAACTAAGAGAGAGAGACAGAGAAATCTATTATTCCATCTGTAGAACTTTAGGATCAGATAATTGATAATTGAGTCCGATAATCATTTCTCATTACTTCATGTGAAATATATAGGATATAATGAGAGTAATTTGTTGTAACAGATTGAGGACTTCTAGGAAATTCAAAAATTGAAAGCTAGAATCTGATCTTAACTACTAGATTCTAGGATCTAATTTTGACTATTCTAATATTATTTACAAAAAAGTAATATAATTACCACCCTTCCCCTCAACTTGGATACAAAATCTTCAAATGTGTCCTTAAGTAGACCTTTTGTGAGTATATCTGCAAGCTGTAAATTTGTAGGTATGTAGGAGAGACAAATAATTCCATCTTCTACCTTTTCCCTGATAAAGTGACAATCAACATCAACATGCTTAGTTCTACTGTGTTTTACTGGGTTCAAGGCCATGCTTAAGGCTGCCTTATTATCACAGTAAAGTTTTAATGGCGATTCTATCTTGGTGTAGGTCTCGTCAGCCACCCTTTTTATCCATATTCCTTCCCTGACTCCTTCAGATAGTGATCTTAATTTTGATTCTGCATTACTCGTGGATACCACTCGTTGCTTGTGACTCTGCCACGTTACTAGATTTCCCCACACAAACGTGCAATATCCTGAAGTAGACCTGTTGTTCTCTTGGTCTCCTGCCCAATCTGCATCTATGTATATCTCGATAGTTCTCAAATCAGTTTTTCTGAAGAAGAGACCACGGCCAGGAGTTCCTTTGAGATATTTTAGGATTTTATATGCTGCATTCAAGTGTTTTAACTTCGGTGAATGCATATGTTGACTTGCAGTGCTTACTGCAAAGGTGATGTCAGGCTGTGTGTGAAAGAGATAGATAAGCTTTCCAACCAATCTCTGGCAGCGCCCTATGTCTACTGGTTCATCTTCCTTTTCTTGTTTTTTCTTTTCTTCCACCTCTTGTTTAGTTGTTGGCTGTTCTACTTTTTTCTTCTTCTTTTTGACACTAATGGGAGTCTTGCTTGGCTTACACCCAAGCATGCCGGTTTCCTTTAGTAGATCAAGGACATATTTCCTTTGTGAGATGTGAATTCCTTCTTTTGACTTAGCCACTTCCATCCCTAAGAAGTATTTCAAGTTACCAAGGTCTTTGACTTCAAATTCCTGGTTTAGCGCCAGTTTGATTCTGTTCATTTCTTGAGGATTGTTTCCTGTAATTATTATGCCATCCACATATACTATTAGAATAGTAATCATACCTTCATAGTTTATAGTGAACATAATGTGATCAGAAAGGCATTGGTTATATCCTTCAGCCTTTAGAACCTATGAGAATCTGTCAAACCAGGCTCTAGGGGACTGTTTCAATCCATAAATGGACTTGTTCAGCTTGCATACCTGTTTGCCATGACCATTCTCAAAACCAGGTGGAAGTGTCATATAAACTTCTTCTTTTAGATCCCCATTCAGGAAGGCGTTTTTTATGTCTAGCTGTTGTAAAGGCCAGTCGAGATTCACAGCAATGGAAATAAGGATTCTGACTGTGTTTAGCTTTGCTACGGGGCAAAGGTTTCATTGTAGTCTAAGCCATAAGTCTGTGTAAAACCCTTGGCAACTAGTCTGGCTTTGTACTTGTTCAAGGTACCATCTGCATTGTACTTAGGGGTAAAAACCCACTTACACTCTACTGCCTTTTTACCTTAGGGTAAGTCAGTGATATTCCAAGTTTGATTTTTCTCAAGAGCATTCATTTCATCCATCACAGCAATTTTCCATTCAAGAATTTCAAGTGCCTCATGTACATTTGTGGGAATCTGAACCTGATCAAGGTTAGTGACAAAATGACAGTATTTCTGTGAGAGATTACCATATGACATGTAGTTTTGAATAGGATGTTGAGTACAAGAATGTGTCTTCTTTCTCAATGCAATGGGCATGTTTAGATCCTTGTTGTCATCAGGAGTCTCTCTCGGTTTGGAGAGTGGCTGAGCCTTAGGCATAATGGACTCTACTACCTTTTTGTTCCTCCTAGAGTAAACCTTGTCATATTTGTCTCCCCCTGTTTGTGATGGCATTATGAGGGAATCTAGTGTGGAGGATATGATCACATGATAGGAAGGTGGTATAGGTTCAGGTATAGGAGACTGAGAGTCACTCCAATTCTCCCCCTGACTCGAAGGGTGTGGATAGAAAGGTATGGCTTAAGCAAATGTGACATCTCGGCTAACAAAGATTCGTTGGGATGTGGGGTCATAACAATGATAACCTTTTTGGGAATTACAATATCCAAGAAAGGTGCAAGGAATGGACCTAGGGTCAAATTTGGAAGGAGGATGGTGAACATGAACATAGACGGTACATCCAAACACACGGAGAGGAAGAGAGTGATCAAGGTGTGAAATCTCATGAGTCTCACGGAGTTTATCAAGAGGGGACATATGGGAAAGGACACGGGTAGGCAATCTATTGATAAGGTGAGTAGCAGTGAGGATTGCATTGCCCCAAAAATATTTGGGAACATTGCAGGTGTACATAAGAGCACGAGCAATGTCAAGAAGATGACCATTTTTACATTCGGCAATACCATTTTGTTGAGGTATGTTAGGGCAGCTACTTCTATGAATGATGCCATGAGACTTTAAAAAATGGTTGAAGTTATGATTGAAATATTTGGTGCCATTGTCAGAGTGTAGGACTTGAATTGTAGAATTAAATTGTGTTTGGACATAGTGGAAGAATTCAACAAAGATATTTAACACATCAGATTTATCTTTTAGGAGGTATACCCAACACATGTGAGAGTGATCGTCTATGAAAGTGACAGTATTTCGAACATGTCCGATAAGGAATTCTAGAGGGACCCCACACATCACTATGGATGATGGAGAAGGGACATGTAGAGTGATAGGCGGTAGGAGGGAAGGTAGTATGATGATGTTTTGCTAGTTCACATGTTGCACAAGGGAAATTGACATCTTTATTGAATGAAAATTGAGGAAACAATCGTTGTAAATACTGAAAACTAGGATGACCCATCCTTCTATGCCATAACATGAATTTATTGTCTAAAGTAGGAGAGACAAAGGTCTTTATTTGTGATGACAAGGCACTTGCAGAGGAATCATCAAGGTAGTAAAGGTCGTCGTGCTCCTTAGCTGTGCCAATCGTCTTCCCCGAGTAGAGATCCTGAAATATACAATGAGTGGCAAAAAAGTGAGCAGAATAGTTTGTATGTTTTGTCAATTTGCTGATTGAAAGGAGGTTGTATGTTAAATGAGGAACATGAAGAACATAATCAAGTTTCAAGTCTCTTGTAAGAGGTACGGTACCAGTACCAGCAATGGGAGCACTAGAGTTATTGGCAGTGTGAATTCGATTATTACCAACCAAAGGCGAATAGGAGGTAAAGACCTTTGATTCTAAGGTTATATGATCAGAGGCACCGGTGTCTACTATCCACTGTAGTCGAGATGATGAGATAAGAGTAAGATGATCATTATCTTGCTTGGCGATAGTGGCAACTTGTCCTTGAGGGGACTGTAAATTTTTCAGCAAGTTGAGGAGTTGATTCATCTGTTCTGTATTGAGGGAAGGAGGCATGGATTCTGAAGGAGTATTTGCCTCAATGACTGTTTGATGAACAGCAGGTGATCGTGGTTTGTGAGGTGTCTAATCAGATGGCTTACCGTGGAGTTTCCAGCATTTGTCTTTGGTATGACCAATCTTCTTGCAATGATCACATGACGGACGAGTTTTGTTAGAACCGGACTTGGAAGATGGAACGTGCTTACTGATTAAACTAGACGCTTCTGGTTCCGAAGAGATAGCTTTGAGAAGCATAGTGTGTCTTCGGGACTCTTCACGATGAATCTCAGAATATACTTCCAGGAGAGGAGGAAGAGACGAGTTACTTAATATCCTTACTCGAGCATCATCAAATTCTGCATTGAGACTAGCAAGAAAAATAAGGACCCGATCAATGTTGACATTCTTTTGGTGACGAGTGGCATCAGTGGAAGAAGTCCATTCATTATCTGCCATTTGATCTTCTTGCCAAAGAGCAACCAGTTCAAACTAGAATTCAGCAATGCACCGAGAGCCTTGAGATGACTTCCAGATGCGACGTCAAAGGTTAAACAGTTGGGATAAGTCCTTGGCATCTACATAAGAGTCACGAACAGCATCCCAAATATCCTTTGCAGTAGGAAGATACATGAAGCTTCGTTTAATCTGTGGAGACATGGCATTGATCAGCCAAGAGCAAACTGAAAAAGCCGGAGCAAATCACCAAGAGGGGGTGAATTGGGGATTTGAAAAATTCTTTCGCTCAATTCTGGAAATTAATCGCTGAAGCAAAGTAGTGCAGAGAAAGGGAAGAGAGAACAAGACACAACAAGATTTATACTGGTTCGGTCTAACTCCTTGACCTATGTCCAGTCCTCAGACTCTCTGGGATTTTCACTATCACTCACAATCAGTTACACACTCTGTACTCGAAAGCTATCCACTCACCAAGATACACTCCCCCTTACAAGTTGTACACTGATATCCCAATCTCAAAGTCCCCTGACCAGAGATTCTCACAGTAAGTGATATAGCCAAACATAGTACACTACACACTTTGTAACTTGGGATGATCCTCTCTCTAGGACTCACTCCCCCTTACAAGTTGTAGTCGTACAATCAATCTCCAAGTCCCCCGACTTGAGATTCTTTACAATCAAATGATTAACGGAAACAAACTCTCTCTAAGAGCAGATAATGATAAACACTGAAGCTCAAATCTCTCAGGATAATTTACAGAAGAATGAATACAAAAATCTGATTGTTGCACACTGTAATTGTCTTGTATCTTGTCTGTCTTAGTTCTTCTTCGAATCTGAATGATATTTATAGTTGTTGACGTCCAAATTGTATGAAGAACTTGACTGTTGGAAGAGCACTACGAATTTGAACGTTGGAGGCTCCACTTCCAGAACTAGCTGTTGAGAATCCACTAAAATCTTCTTGATGGATGGATTCTGCTTTTGTCCAATTTGTTGTAGACATTCTCGCAATGTGGGACTTAATTAATATGAAGATAATGTTGATGTCCCTGTGTCGGAATGGGCTGTGCTTAAAGTTGTAATTATTTAATCCAAGTTGGAGCACTTTATAAGACAACATATTCTCTCTCTCTTGCTTTACAGCTCATTGTCTGAATCTTCATTGTTTCCTTCAATAAACCATCTGAAACTTGCTAACAAACTGGTTAAAAGACGTTAGAGATAATAGCAATTAAAGATATGAAGTATTAAGATCATTCAAATGGTTTTCGCAAATTCGCGCCTTCTGGTTTTACAAATCTATGCGTTACAAACTCAAGTTTACAAACCCAGACTCGAGTTTAGAGTTCATCCAGAGAGCGTCTTGTTTTGAAAGACTTCCTAAACTCGAGTTGATTAGTGACTGACTCGAGTTTGGTTCTTACAAAGAGGAAAGTCGCGAGTTGCTCTTGAATGAAGTTTTGAACACAGTGTTAAACTCGAGTCATTTAGTGATTAACTCGAGTTTGAAGCTTTTATGAAAATCTTGAGTTTAAGTTCAGAGCTTCAAAACTGGAGTTTAGAAAACGCAAACTGGAGTTTAGAAAACGCAAACTGGAGTTTACAAAACCTGAAATATTGTTTAGTTCTCTGTATAGCCCAGACTTTTGTTTTGATATCCAAAACTCGAGTTTCAGTGTAAACTGAAACTTTTGAAAAATCTCTTCATATGTAAACTGGAGTTTTCAAAACAATCATTTACTCGAGGCTTTCTGTTTGAGCTAAACTCGAGTCACCAAAACCTTGACTCGAGTTTCAGTGAAAACTGAAACATTGAAATACCTTTGAAAGCTCAAACTGGAGTTTCCATTTTCAAGACTGGAGTTTAGAAATCATGTAATAGTTCAAGTGTTTTCAAAACAGTCCTAAACTCGAGTTTCCAGAAATCTGACTCAAGTTTTAGTGTATATTCAAACTTTGAAAACTTTTCATTAAAGTGAAAACTGGAGTCACTGAAACCAAAACTGGAGTTTACGAAGCAAGTAACAACACAAGTGTCTCTGTTTATCCTAAACTTGAGTTTGCTTAACCCAAACTCGAGTTTACGAGTCTTTAGCTCTTAAACTTTTCTTGTAAACTGGAGTTCGGGAGGATCAAAGGTAGAGTTTGAAAATTTGATAAAACGTTGAAGTTTCTGTTTGATCTCAAAACTCGAGTTTCCAAAACATAGACTCGAGTTTACAAGTCTTTTGAACTTTTTAGCATTTAAACTTTCTTGTAAACTGGAGTTTCTCAGAATCAAAGGTAGAGTTTGGAAACAAATTGAAATTCGAATGTCTGCCTTTGATCTAAACCTGAGTTTATAAATATAAACTCGAGTTTACAACTCTTAGAGACTTTGATTGTTCTCTGTAACTCTGCAAACTCGAGTTTGCCTATGCAAACTGGAGTTTGGCCTATTATGTTAAAATTTGAGCTTCTGTCTGCTAAGTGCAAACTCGAGTTTAGCTACCTAAACTCGAGTTTGCCTTAAACAGAAAGTTTTACAACTTTCAAAGACAAACTTCAAATTAAGTTTACAATTGTTAGTTATCATCAAAACACCTAGAGAACTAACACAAACAAGAGAATTATCAGTTTCCCATTGAACCCAGGCAGGTAAGTTTTGATTCGATGGTGGTTTGATCTCTCCAGTTAAAAATTTTCGTTTTCCACGTCCACCAATAGCCAACAAAACAGCCCGTGCCCAATCATGATAATTGTGAAGGGTTAATTTTTCTGACACCAATTGGTTGTCGAAAGAGTGAAGAAAAGGTGAATTGTCGCTGGCCTTAGGATGCGGTGTTGTATCGGTTGATGATGCCATATGTGGAGTATGCAAATAAGTTCACTTAAAAAGGTGTAGTGCAGACCCAATAAGAGAGTACAGTAAAAAAATGTAGTAACAGATACAACCCACTCCAAATCAATAGTAACAGTCAATAAAACAAAACGCACAGTAACAGCCAAAAGAACGAGACGGGCTGAAGCACAAAAAGGATTAATTTGAATACTCTGGAATCGTGATCCACGAACGATGATGAACTAGAAGAATAGGTTGGTGATGTCTCGCGATATTGGGAACTGATCAACAGTGTTTAATCTGAACCTGACTGGGCTTTCGTCGACGAGTGTGACGATAACAGGATTCAGACGAGCTTGAGATGGATGCTGGAGACGCTGCAATGTCGATGGAGTGCTTACTTAGCGTCGGACAGAGAGAAATTGGCTTGGACCTAATGGAGACGATACTGTATTGGGAATCATCAGTACGAGCTCGAGATTTTGATGACAAATGAGCGCTGGACTTCAGAGATTGCAGTGGAAGGACCAGTTGAAGATGACGAACTGGTCCAGACTTTGAGATTTGGACGGTCTCTGGATCACGTTGCGGTGGGCAACGGTTGAGCAAGGGAGCGAGACCGTGAAGACATTACAGTGTGCAACGTCTGGATTGACAGGTACTCAATTAATCTCTTCAAGCTCTGATACCATGTAGAACTTTAGGATCAGATAATTGATAATTGAGTCCGATAATCATTTCACATTACTTCATGTGAAATATATAGGATACAATGAGAGTAATCTATTGTAACAGATTGAGGACTTCTAGGAAATTCAAAAATTGAAAGTTAGAATCTGATCTTAACTAACTCCTAGATTCTAGGATCTAATCTTGACTATTATAATATTATTTACAAAAAAGTAATATAATTACCACACCATCATCAATCATAATATGTATTACAATAGGGATTAGGCCCTTATTTATAGGCTAGATTGACTCAATGACTAAGCTAAGGCTAAACTAACTAATTAACCCTTCTAACTAATTCTAACGGATAACTCTAACAAACTGACATTAACCATAGACAACATCATAATTAGTTTGGCAGATGTTTGGTCTGATCATGCTTAGTTGATTTTGAATTTGAGGCTTGTTTTATTAGACGGCACGCTTTCATGCTCTGCCGACACAGGTGGTTGGAGAGATTATTAAAAGCCATCAACTGGAGATTATAACTCTAGCAAATCTATCATCTTTGACAGTAAGATTGATAATCTTGTTGAAATGGCTATCTTGTGTTGTCACATGTATTCCTTTTATTTTCTTCAGTATATTGCAATTTCTTGTATACCACTAAAGAATGAACCAAATAGGCTTGATGATGTTGACTTGAGTTTTCTTATTTGGTTAATGATTAAGTATAAAATAGGATACTTATTTTGTATTTAAAAGGTGCAACATTTATCTTTGGAGTTTATTTGTTGTGACACTAGAGTTTTGACTTATTTCTGTTGGACTTGATTCTTTTCACAAAAATCACGCTTGTGCGTGATTCATTTTATCAGAATAAAGTTTTTTCACCTGTAATGCTTTATGGTCCCCAGGTGATAAATGACAACGATGTTGTTCCTGCTGGGTATGTTGTGTCAGTTGTGAATGAGAACCTATCTATTTATATGGAGCTTCAAGGATCCATTTCTGCTGAAGCAGAGCTAGGAAAGATCAAGAAGAAGATAGATGAGTTCAAGAAGTAAGTTATCCAACATTGATTTTGTGAACAATAACTAAATAAATAAATAGTACCAGTTCTTTGTTGCGGATTCTGAGAAATTTGGGGTTTTACTACAATTGTCGCAGGCAAAAGGAGAGGTTGGAGAAGACTATAAATGCTTCAGGTTACAGAGAGAAGGTTCCATCCCAAATTCAACAAGACAATGATGCCAAGCTTGTTTCCCTTCTGCAGGAGCTCCTTTCTCTTGAGGAAGCTGCCGGTCATATTGAATCACAAGCACGATAATAACTTGCTCCATTTTATTTATGAATTCTAGAAGAATCATCCACAAAGGCTTTACAAGCAAGTGTCAAAGTCACTTTATATTTGGTATTTTTGTAGGTGTAATTGCTTATCATATATTATCTTCACATAATTTCAAATTTTGATGTTCTTTAGGTAGTTTTGAGATAAAAAAAAAAAAATCATAGCTCATTTGTGGAATTAAGTGCTTCCCTATCTTGCAGCCTTGCTCCTCAACTCCCAAAACAAAATGTGATGATAAAAATGATGATAGCAGAGGAAGATATGTAGTTATAGTAACTACATGTAATGTTGAAGCATTTATACTTGCCATCTTAAAAAGAAAGGATATGAAGATTGCTCGCTCCAGTCTTTAGTATAAGGTCCGTTGTGGTTCAATTTTTTTATAAAGTGAATCATATATTAAAGATTGATAAAAGTATCATGTTTAACATCTTTAAAAGGAATTTTATAAGTTCGACTGAAGCACTTTTGCACGTTATTTTAAAAGATGTCATGTTGCATTTTCCACTCATCCTTTTGGTATATTATGAATGAGAATTGTCATTGTAGTAGATCATATATCTAGAACACAATTTTGAGGGCACTCATGATGATATTGTCTAAAATGTACAAATTTATTTTCCTCAATTCTTGGGACAAATTACTGAGGTTACAAATAAAGAATGTAACCTCTAAGAAGTTTTACATCAAATAAGATACATACAGGAGATAGTAATCGATTCTATTCTAGCAGTTCACTCGTTATTCTTTTTAATGATTACACTCATTCCTTGGATCTCATCACACCCCCTACTTCATATTTGTCAAAGGTGGTTATTATATACTACTAGTAAATATACACATTTAAGAACTATTCATTATCTTTACTTGAGCCGGGAAATCGGCCCTAGCTCGTTGGGCCGGCCTGTGCCCTTCAAGGGCTGGGTTTGAAAATTTGAGGAGCTAAATGAAATAAGCCTTGTTGGGCCTCGAGCTTAAAAGAGCCAGCTTTGGAGGGCCTCAGGCAAGCCCTGTAGGCCTTTTTAATGGATGTGTTGATGATTTGAAAGAAGAAATTCATGATATTTTTACTTATAAAATAGAGCATACTACTCAAAATGAAGCACAATTAAATGTCTTTAAAATTGATGATAGTGGCAAAGAAGATGACAATGATAGTCATCGTACTAATGTTACTTAGTTGTATACTTTTTATGTTTCATGTGAATTATTTATGAAAAATAGTTTGCTTTTGATTATGAATTAGTAAATGTAATTATTTGTTAGATGATTTGTGTTGTTTAGATATTAATATTGATAATATTTATTTGATAAATTAGAACTGGTTGTAACTTACTAATTATTTCTTTGAAAAAAATGGAGGAAAAATAGTTAAAATTTGGAATAATAACTTTCAGGTTTTATAGGACCCTGGCTCTGGTGCTCTTAGGCCAAGCTTGAAAAGATAGATGTTTTTCTTATCCCAAACCCTATAGAGCCAGCCCTATTTCCCATCTCTATTCTTTACTCGACCTTTAATTTTGAGTTTTATAGAGCAACTCACCCCAAAATCTGGTTTCTATGAAACCTTTTAGCAGAAAAATTCTTTCAAATTAGGCGTAGGATTTAGCATCCCCACAAGATAAAATTTAAAGTACAGATTCTTCCCCGACAAAACATTGAAAAAAAATATCTAGCAAGCCCCTCTTGGCCACTTCTTCTAAAACTAGTGACTTCTGACTAGCCAGTGCCAAAAAGGATGTACAATTACAATCTAGCTTTATATCTGCACCACACACACGCGCCCTCGTGGCCTTAAATAGTTTTGTCTTATTAATTAGAGTAAATTAAAATGAATAACTCCATAATGACATCTCAACATCATCCCCTTCCACGTCAGCTCCGTCATACTGATCCTCAAAGCTATTATGAGTGGGCGACATCAGCATAGCGTCTGCCAAATTCCTCAACAACTCCGGGATCCCCGGCACCGCTTCTTCATCAATTAAGAATATACTTTGCTCCTCCCAGCCACCGCTAACGAGTTGGTCGTCGCCTCCGCATTTTCCAGCATCAATTCGTCTCTCTCCGACTCCATCCCTGGACGGAATGCCTCTGCTGCTTCTGTTGCCGCCTTCTGAATATCCTTCACCTCAGTCGATGCCGGCACCGGCAACCGCCAGGTAGAGTCAGCAAAGTTAAGACAAGCCGACTGGCCCTACAGCGCTATCGCCGCCACGTCGTTGGTCCTTGCAGCCATATTAGGCTCTTATTAGGCTCCCGCACTTCACACACCCACTTGCCGGAGTTCCTCCTCCGAATACCACGGTACACCGGGTGGCGAGTCTCCTAGAACTTCTTCCTCCCGGCGCGTTTCTTCGGATGACTCGCTGCTAACAAAATCTCCTCATCGGACAAAACCAGTGATGGAACTCCGCTGCCGCTGCCACAAACCGAAGCCTGCAAATGAGGGGCTGATGAAGAACATGTGAATGAAAACATCGCCATCAATTGAAAAGTTTCTGTCTTTCAAGTGAGTAAGAGACTTGGTGATCGATCTCAGTACATAGGTTCGCTGTTAGTGTGTTTGTAAGTGAGAGTATATATGAAAAGGATGACTTGATGTAGTTTGATCTCTCTGGAGTATTTAAGAATCATGCAATTACATGGATATTTATAGATTATGTTTGCAGCGTGAAAACATAAATCAAGAGCTAACTCGGAAACAACTAGCTTAAGGAAATGGAAGGTGGGAGTTAAAGTTGAGCCAACCGGGTGTTCGTCATTGTCTCTCTGGACGACACGTGTTGGGGTTTGTTTCCCCTTGAGAGCATATTTTAAAAAGAAAAAAATTAGGGTATTTTAAAATATCGTTGTGATGGGAAAGCGGAAGGTGAAGAGAGAGTGACGAGTCAATTGGTGGAGTTTGAGTCAGTGTGGCACCAGAGGAAAGATATGGGGAAAATCATGGTGAGGTCCTAATGATCATAAAAAATTATAAAAAAGTCCCACACCAAATTCCCTTATATAAAAAGTCTCTAGGGACTACATTGTGATTAATTCAGAATGTGAAGTTACCGAATTGTCTTTACCAACTTTCAGAAAGGCATATGAGAAATTTAACAAGTGCTTATACCTATTCTCACAACTGCATGAGCCTACTTTGTTAACTAGCTGGATTTGACATGATATTCACTTGTCAAAGTAGGCTTATGTAGTTTTGAAAATATGTATAAGAAGTTGGAAAATTTTGCATATGAACTTGTGAAAGTTGGGGTATTAACTTGTGAAATTTTATAACTTCTCTAGGTAGGAAAACATAGTTGTCAAAATAGGCTCATGCAGTAGTGAAAATAGGTATAAGAAGTTGGCAAAACTCGCATATACACTTGGGAAAGTTGGGACATCAACTTGTGAAACTTTATAACTTCTTCTCTAGGTAGGAAAATCTAGTTGTCAAAGTAGGTTTATTTGGTGGTGAAAATAGACATAAATACTTATCAAAATTCATACATATGCTTATGAATATAGTGAAATTTGGTGTGGGGGAGTTGTTAGAATAGAGACGTTGCTCAACAAAAGTAGAGGAACTGACACCAAAATTGCCAAAATAGAACCTTAAACATCATTGATGGGGTTCGAAAGATGCATAATCGACGAGGATCATAGAAACTTCGTGATCGTCGTTATTTGTTTCTCAAGTAACGGAAGGTTCTTGTTCCTCTAGTTCATGTTTGATAGAAGCTTCTAGGGTCTCATTCTTAACAAAGTGTCTTGTTTTTACATTTCAAATCTTTTCTTGCCTGCTCCACTCTCTTCTCTTGGCTAGCCATTGCAAGAATATCTCTTGTACTCTTGCCAAGGATTGGGCTTCACGCATAGTATATGGGGTTGAACAACTTAACCAACTCTACAACCTATTATATTCCTTCAAGCCACAAACATATGCATCAACTAGATAATCTTCTGGCATATCTAGGTTGGCTGAATGAGTGTTAGACAAATGAATAAATTCTGCTATAGAGCCCTGTCACTGAAGGTGCCATAGCTGAAGTCACCCCTTTATTTGTTGGAGATGTTCTTCAAAGATTCTTGGAAGAAATCGAGATAAGGATGTAGAAGCCATACTGGGAGATTCTTTTCTTCCTTTTTTGCTTTTGTAATCTTAGTGCGGTTGAGGTTCTACGTCTTTGATACCACTACTGGAGAATTGTAATTCTATATAGAAAGAAAGAAAGGGGAAGAAACTTGTAATAGAGGGGTAGTAGAAGAAGACATAGAGGTCAAGAGAGAAACAAAACACAGAGAGAGAAAGAGAGAGAAATATTATTCAATCATTAATCATAAACTGCATTCAATCAATCATTAAGTAATCCTAGGTCATTGACATGAGTAAAAACATCTCAATGCAGGTTTATTTGCATCCATGATTCGAGATGCACATGGTCGCAAGATGTAAAAGTCCTTGGGAAATGTTATTGATCCCATTGAAGTGATCAGTTGCATATCTCTGGAAGGTCTACATAAGAGGATAGAAGAAGGTAACCTGGACCCAAAAGAAATAGTTGTTGCTAAAGAAGGTCAGAAGGAGGACTTTCCAAATAGTATTGATGAGTGTGATGCTGACGCCCTCCGTTTTGTACTTGTCTCATATACACCTCAGGTAGTTGGTCGCTAATATTCAATGGCATTCTCCAATTGGCTTATTATAAACACAACCTGGAGTAATTTTTTCTTTCATATTTTTTCCCTGTTGCCATTTGTTTCAGTCTGACAAAATCAACCTAGATATCCAAAGGGTTGTTGGGTACCGTCAGTGGTGTAATAAATTGTGGAATGCTGTAGGATTTGCTATGAGCAAACTCGGAGATGATTATACTCCACCCGCTAATTTGACTCTGATCAGTGTTCTTCCATTTAGCAGTCAGTTGGATACTCTCAGTGTTAAATAAAACAATATCCAAGGTAGTAAAATCCCTATAATCATATGAGTTCTCCCACGTTGCTACCACTGCTATGTATTCTTGGTGGCAGTATCAATTGTGTGATGTCTTTATTGAAGTGATTAAACCTTATTTCACTGTTAACGACCCCAAGTTTACTTCTGAAAGACGTTCTGCACAAGATAGCTTGTGGTTTTGTCTTGATATTGGCCCGCGGCTCCTTCATCCCTTTATGCCCTTTGTCACGGAAGAATTGTGGCAGCGCCTTCCTTCGCCCAGGGAATTTAGGAAAGCAGAATCAATCGTGATATGTGATTACCCAACAACTGTAGAGGTTAGTTTGCCCTAATATTTTGCTTTTGCAAATATTAACTACTTTGCTAAATACTCTGATTATGCCTTTTGTTGATGTTCTCATTCAGTTTCACTTCTGTGTGTGTGTGTGTGTGTGTGTGTGTGTTGAGAAAGAGCCACTTTATTACTTTTCTCTCTTTCTTGTCTACTGAAAATCTCAGGCATGACATAGTAAATTTAGCTCCTATTGTTATGATACGAGTTATTTAACATGCTTTGGCTGTTGATACTTGATAGATATCTTATATGTTATTTGTAATGAATATTTTATTTTATTTTAATCGCAGTGATGGAACAATGAAGTGGTGGAGAATACTATGGATCTTGTGGAATCTGTAGTCAAGTCTCTCAGGTCTTTGGCAAATGAAAGATGGGACAAGTACGTGGAAGCTTTTGTTTCATTCTAGCCTCATCTTTCTTGCTCTCTACTTTATCTTAATATATTCATCCTCTCCAATTTTTCTTTAGACAATATTTCAATGTGGGAAAGGAAAGTGCATAGTTTGATGCATATAGTTTCAGCATCTAAATTTGACCGTTCGACTGGTATAAAAGCTGGTGTCTGTGCCTCTCCTTTCTGATGGCAAGATTTTATCGTTGCATCATATTCGGCTCCTCTTAAGTTCAGATTGCGCTTTCGAAATTTGATAGGCTGCTTGAAATGGCTTTCTTGTGTTGTCACATGTATTCCTTTTATTTTCTTCAGTATATTGTCATTTCTTGTATACCACTAATGAATGAACTAAAAATGCTTGGTGATTTTGACTTGAGTTTTCTTATTTGGTTAACCATTAATTATAAAATATGATACTTATTTTGCATTTAAAAGGTGCAGCATTTATCTTCGGATTTTATTTGTTGTGACACTGGCATTATGACTACTTTCCGTTGGACTTCATCTTTAATTTGTCACAAAAATCACGTTTGTGCATGATTCATTTTATCGGGATAAAGTCTTTTCACCTGTAATGCTTTATGGTCCCCAAGTGATAAATGAAAACGAAGTTGTTCCTTCGGGGTTTGCTATGTAAGTTGTGAACGAGAACCTTTTTGTTTATATAGAGCTTCAAGGATCCATTTCTGCTGAAGCAGAGCTAGGAAAGATCAAGAAGAAGATAGATGATCAAGTTCAAGAAGTAAGTTAGCCAACATTGATTTTGTGAATAACAACTAAATAAATAAATAGTACCAGTCCTTAGTTGCGTATTCTAAGAAATTTGGGTTTTATAACGATTGTTGCCAATAAAAGGAGAGGTTGGAGAAGACTATAAATACTTCAAGTTACAGAGAGAAGGTTCCATCCCACATTCAACAAGACAATGATGCCAAGCTTGCTTCCTTTCTGCCGGAGCTACTTTCTCTTGAGGAAGCAGCCGGCCATATTGAATCACAAACAGCACAATAACTTGCTCCATTTTATTTATTAATTCTGGAAGAATCATCCACAAAGGCTTCAGTACACAAGCAAGTGTCAAAGTAACTTTATATTTGGTAGTTTTGTAGGCCTATTAATTGCTTCATCACCATCTATCACATAATTTAAAATTTTGATATTCTTTTGGTTGTTTTTGAGATATGAATATTCATAGCTCTTTTGTGGAATTAAGTGCTTGTCTATCTTGTAGCCTTGCTCCTCAACTCCTGAAACTAAATGCGATGATGATAGCCGATGAAGATAGTAACTACATGTAATGTTGAAAGATTTATACTTGCCATCTTAAAATGGATATGAAGATTCCTAGCTCCATTCTTCAGTACAAGGTCCGTTTTGCAATTCAATTTTTTTATAAAGTCAATCATATATTTAGGATTGGTGAAGTATCATATTAAACGTCTTTAAAAGGGAATTTCATAAGTTCGACCTTGTATGTTATTTTAAAAAATGTCATTGTGCATTTTCCACTATTACCTTTAGAACTGCATGTCACGATAATGCACACATTAGTAAATTATGAATGAGAATTGTCGTGCTAGTAGATCATATGTCTAGAACACAATTTTGAGGGCAGTCATGATATAGATTAAAATGTACGCATTTAATCTTCCTCCCTTATTCTTAGGAAAAATTAATATGAGATTATAAATAAAGAATATAACCCCTGAGAAGTTTTACACCAAATAAGCAATATACAATGAAAAGTTCCAATAGAGGAAATAGCATTTGAGTAACTCACTTGTTATTACAACTTTTTAGTGATTGCACTCATTCCTTGGAATTTCACTCTAATGGCCCCTGATTCATATCTACTACTACTAAATATACATGTATAAGAACTATGCATTATTCATAGACCTTTAATTTTGAATTTCATACATACAACACTCAGCCCAAAATCTGGCTTCTATGAAACCTTTAGCAGAAAACTTCTCCTTTCTAATTTGGCGTAGGATTTAGCATCTTACAGGATAAAATTTAAAGTACGTACGGACACTTCCCAGACAAAACATTGAAAAAATAAAATCTAGCAAGCCCCACTTGGCCGCTTCTTCTAGAAGCAAAGACTGCCAACTGGCCAGTGCCAAAAAGGGAAAAACGATGTACAATTTAGCTTTAAATCTACACCACACACACGCTCTCATGGCCTTAAATAATTATGCCATATTAATAAAATTAAATTAAATTAAATAACTCCATAATGACACCTCAGCATCATCCACCTCCATCTCAGCACTATCATACTGATCCTCAAAGCTTTCATGAGTAGGCAACATCAGCACAGCATCTGCCATGTTCCTCAGCAACTCCAGCATCCCCGGCACCGCTTCTTCATCAATTGAGAATGTACTTTGCTCCTCCCCGACCGCCGCTGCCGAGCTAGTCATCGTCTCCTCATTTCCGAGCCTCAATCCGTCTCTCTCCGACTCCGTCCCCGGACAGAATGCCTCCCCTGCTTCTGCCGCCGCCTTCTGAATATCCTTCGCATCAGATGACGCTGGAAGCGGCAACCGCCAAGCAGAGTCAACAAAGTTAAGACAAGCCGTCCGATCACGCAGCACTATTGCCACCACGTCGTGGGCCCTTGCTACCATATCTGTCGTGGGAAACGTACCTAGCCAAATCCTTGTCATCTTATTGGGCACCCGCACTTCACACACCCACTTGCCGGAGTTCCTTCTCCAAATACCACGGTACACCGGGTGGCGAGTCTCATGGAACTTCTTCCTCCCAACGCGTTTCTTCGGGTGACTCACTGCCAACAACACCTCCTCTTCGGAACAAGCCAATGATGGAACTCTGCTGCCACAAACCGGTGAATGAGAGTCTGATGAAGAACACGTGAATGAAAAGACCGCCATCAATTGAAAAGTTTTTGTCTTTCAAGTGAGTAAGAAACTTGGTGATCGATCTCGATACGTAGGTTCACTTTTTGTGTGTTTGTGAGTGAGACTATATATTAAAAGGCAGACTTGTTAGTTTGCTCTCTCTGGGGTATTTTATAATCATGCAAGTACAAGTGTATTTATAGATTGTGTATGCAGCCGTTAAGGGGATTGAGGCAAGGGGGCCCGTTGTCCCCATACCTTTTTGTTTTGGGTATGGAAAAACTTACTCATCTAATTGTGGATTGTGTGAATAAGGGGAAGTGGAAACCACTACGACTGGGTAGGTGTGGTACTGAAATTTCTCACTTAATGTTTGCTAATGATTTGTTGTTAGTATGTGAGGCTAATATGGATAATATCTGTACTGTGATGGGAGTACTGGAGGAGTTTGGATGTATGTCTGGGCAAAAAGTAAATAACCAGAAAACTAGCATATACTTTTCTAATAATGTTGATAGAGGCTGATAGAAAGAGATATGCAACTTTTCTGACTTTAGGAGAATGGATGACCTAGGAAGATATTTAGGGGCCTTTACGATAAAGGGAAGAGAAAGTAAATGTAGATTTCAAAATCTGTTAGATAAGATGCAAAAGAAGCTCAGTGGTTGGAAAAGGTAGACACTATCCTTTGCTGGTAGGGTTACATTAGTGCAGGCTGTTACCAACCAACTCCTTGTTTTTTACATGCAACATTCCATTTTACCAACTGGAGTTAGAAAGCAGCTGGAAAAATTAGAAAGAGATTTCATATGGGGCAGTGAGGAAGGGAAGAGAAAGCTTCACGCTGTTAGTTGGGAGACAATTTGTAAGAAAAAGGAAAATGGAGGTTTGGGAATAAGGGATCTTGAGAGTATGAATGAAGCATTGATAGGGAAGACTGCTTGGAGCTTACTGTCTAATCCTAGAGTCACCCCCACACTTAAATGTCACATTGTCCTCAATGTGAACAGGTAACAAAAAGTCATGAAAGTGAAGAGCAACCATATCTGAAGTGTAAGGGTAACATCAATTTCAGAGATTTCATATTTCCACCAATGAAATAACGCAAGTGCTAACAACCACTCAATAGTCATCACAAATATATTCAAATAAGACCAGCACTCAACAATCTATCATCAACAATCAAATAGACCAAATCAAAGAAAAGTAGAAGGAGACTCCCCTATCTGTCCTCGACTTGTGCTTTCAATCCTTGCTACCAAAGCGGAACTTCTCATCACGGGATTTCAACAGTCCTACAAAATAAAACAAAACAAAACAAAATCATACCTTAGGTTGCCTCCCAAGAAGCACTTGGTTTATAGTTCTCAGCCTGACTATACCATCAGTCTAAGTAGGTGATGACAAGCGGTGAACCATTGTTTGTCGGTCCACTTCACCACCATGGTAATGCTTCAATCGTTGCCCATTCACTTTAAAGCAATTTCCTGTCCTCTCATCCTTAACCTCAATTGCACCTTTTGATGACACCGAAACCACTCTGAAAGGACCAGACCACCTTGATTTAAGCTTCCCAGGAAATAATTGTAGTCTTGAGTTGAAGAGAAGCACCAACTGCCCTGGTTCAAAAGAACGCTTTAAGATATGGCTATCATGTCATTTCTTCATTCTTTCTTTATATAATTGTGCACTCTCATATGCTTGAAGCCTAAATTCTTCTAACTCATTTAGTTGAAAGAGTCTTTTAGTTCTTGCTTGATTGTGGTCCATATTTAGCTTCTTGATTGCCCACCATACTTTATATTCCAATTCAAGAGGTAAATGAACACTTTTCCGAAAATCAAACGGTATGGTGACATGCCAATTGGAATGCAAAAAGCTGTCCTATATGCCCATAAAGCATCATCCAGTTTGTCTGACCAATCTTTTCTAGTTGGGCCCACAGTTTTCTCGATAATCCTCTTAATTTCCCTATTAGTCAACTCACACAAACCATTAGTTTGTAGATGATATGCAAGTGACATCCGGTGGTGGACTCCATATTTTTCTAAGAGAGCTCTGAAATTCTTGTTGTTAAAGTGGGTTCCTTCATCAGTAATGATTGCTCTATGGTGCCAAATCTTGTCAAAATATGTTTCTTCAAGAATCAAACCACTGGATTGGCATCATTAGCTTGGCAAGCCATAGCTTCAGCCCATTTACTCACATATTCCAGAGCAACCAGGATGTATTTGTTTCCTCTTAAAGATGGGAAAGGACCCATGAAATCCATCCCCCAGACATCGAATAACTCTACCTCAAAGATTCCAGATTGGGACATCTCATGTCTCTTAGAAATATTACCTGTTCTTTCACATCTATCACACTTGGTAACAAATTGGTGAGAGCGGCTCGTGCATCTACCATCTTATTATGTGGAAAGAATCTCGATCTGAACTTTTCTTCCAATGCCTCCCAAGAAGTAATGTTGCCTTCTTCTAAGTTGTTGAGCCATTCTTTGGCTTTCCCTTGTAGAGAGTAGGGAAAAAGCCGAAGGCAAATTACACCATTAAGGACTCCATTGAGCTTAAATGAGTTGCAAACGTCAAGAAATTGTATCAGGTGCCGATTGGGATCCTCTGAATCATGTCCTGAATACTGACCCTGTAGTTCAAGCATATTAAGCATAGTCTGCTTGGTTTCGAAATTGTTGGCTTGAAACTCAGGCACTCTGATTCCTGACTGATATCCTCGAGATTGTCTTCCCAGAAAATCGTTGATACACATTTGATCATTCTCATCCTCAGCCATTTTTTCAGTTTCAGTCTGTACCACTTCCTCCTCTTGGTTTTCAGGTGTGTTAGCTTCCAAAAGCTCTTGAATATTCTTTGTTTTCTGCGGTGTTTTAGTAGCTTTGGATCTACGAGGCATAGACCAAAGTACCTACAAAACCAAATAGATCTCAAAGTATCAAACTAATACCAAAAACTAAAAAGAAAAAAAAATATTACTCAAACTAAAACTACTAAAGGATTTCTAATACTAATTACCAATTGCCTTGAGTCCCCGGCAACGGCGCCAAAAACTTGATGCTACCAAAATTTAATTAAGCACCGCAAGTGTACAGGTCATGAAAATAGCAAGTGGTGAATCAAGGTCATCCCACAGGGACTCAATTAAGCTAGTGATTAGGTGTCAAATTTCCTTTTTCGTTTAAGTTGAATAGAGTTGTTTTCAATGAGTAGAAGAAATGCAAATAGGATAAGAAATAAATATCGAAAAAAACTTTTTCAGGAGAGCAAATTTCAATATCAAAAGAACAACCTAGAGTCACCAATCTCTTGTTTGTTTATTAGATTTTATTCCCACTAAATTAATTTTAACTTAATTTAATCAGCTAATCTAGAGTATTAATGTTTATAAATGTCTGCCGGTCCATTTATATACTTATCTCAATTAATTATGCAATGTCTCGCACGACTAATTAAGATGCAATTCAACTCGGGCTCACTCTAATTTGATTATGCGGAGCTTCTAGGTATATATCTATCCTAGACGCAAATTAAATTAAAAATCTAATTCCACATTATTTAATCTCAAGGTCAATTTAAGATTTCCTTCGTCAAGTTCAATCATAAATCTCCAAAACATGCTCAATGGTGGCCAATCACTAAGCAATTAATAATATAAACAAGATTAAATAAACTAATAATAATAAGCAAAACTAATTAATGGGAATAATCTCTAAAATCCAAACAAGTTCATAGGTCCTCTAGATTGAAAAATAATCAAGACAACACCAAAATCAAGAACAATTAAAACCAACAACCTCCTCTATTTCTTTTTGATTTAGGTCTCCGTCCAGTTCCTTTTCCCTTCTTTCTCGGCGTCGCGTGTGTTCTCTGCGTCTCGCTCCAGCCAGACTCTTCTTGCGTCTCTTCCTGCTTAATTCATTGCCCCACCAGCGTGTCTCTTTCTCCTATTCGTCCAGTGCGTCCGTTTTTTTCCTCCTTTTTTCTTTGCGGCGTCCCCTTTTCTGTGTGTTGCTGTTTCCCCTTTATTCCTCGTCAGCTCTTTTTTTAATGCCTGATCATTTAGGGTTTCCTTCCTTCATCCATTGCATGTTCGTGTAGCCCATCACAAATTGCCCTCTTCCAATTCCATATGGCCCAATATCCGAAAATGAGGTGATCTGCTTGCAACAATCAATAGTAGTAATAATAGATAATAATAATAAAAAAATCGTTATTTATTTCTTCTTTTTTTTAACAACTAATTACTGTTATTTATTTTTTAAACTCAAAAATATTTACTTTAAATATGATGCATCCAATTTGCTTTGATCTTATAATCATATAATCTCATAAAAATCTCGCAAAATTGTTTAAATAACTTTCCAAATATCTCCAAAATGTACTTTAAATATATATAAAATATGGAGAGTTATCAGATCGATGGGAAAAAGAACAAAATTATAAAATAATAAATCTTTCTCAAATATGCAATAGCTCGTGCGCAGACATGTATGCCTTCGGACAGACCAACTCCATACTCTGCTGTTTCGCATGCGCCATTAATCTCCTCCTCACGCCAAATAATAATCCACCCATACCTTGCATTTTACTCATTTTCAGTTCTGAAAAAAACAAACACACGAAAGAAAGTCAGAGGGAGTTGAAGAAAGAAGGAGAGGTAGGAGTTTGGTCAGTGCTCATATGTATTTTCCATTTGCTTTCCTCGGCCAGAAATAGAAATGAGAACGAGAGTGTGAGACGGAAATCAAAGGGGGTCATCTGTCTAGAAGAAGAAGATCCGAACGTTGCGTACAGACTAGAAACCAACCAAGCCTCCAACCTGATTTTCTGCTGTTTGGGTTAAGAAAGAATTGTGGATGTGACTGAAATGCATGGGTTTGTGAGGGAGAGAGAAGTCGTGACGGTTTCTGTTTTGCATGCATGACGTTTCTGTAATGAAGCTTATACAACATGATTTTAGTTCAGCGTGTTTTCCTCTGTTTTTCTGACCTCAAACAGAGTTTTTCATCGTCTGCTACAGTAAAATCGTAAAGGAACAGTGCCCATGTTACTGTAGCAAAGTTACTGTTCACGTACAGAATTTTCAGCTGGACAACGATTTTTAAATCGATCAAAACCATGGTAAACCTTAGTATTTTTCTATGAAAATTTTACAGTATAGTACTCTCCTTAAACTTCGAAATGAGTTTTGGTTCACTTCAAACGGAGGTCTGTAGGCCCAGATATGATTTTTGGAAGTTGGGTCATAAATCAGGAACATCTCTGTAGCGTTTTTCTGGGCAGTGATCACATTTTTGAAAACTGGGAATGATTGGTATAAGATAAAATTATGAAAATTTTCCATGAGATAGAGGATATGTATAGCTTTAAAACGATGGGTATTTTGTATTTTTCTGAGCTCTGGTTATGGAGAAATAAATTTTTGAAACTGACCCTTTGATTCTGGACTTTATTTCGGACAGCAGAGGTATTTTGAGATATAAATGGATTTTCAATTAAGGCTTGCTCAAGATGATATTTTTGGTTGAAAATAGACATGTTAAGGGTCATTTAGGCTTTGGAATCAACTCAAAAAAAGGTCTCTCGATTTAATTATGAATTTTTGAAGATCAGATACTGTTTGCTGGAAAATCATGAAAATGACAAAAATAAGGGAAATATAAGCTCATAATAAACTCCCTAATAAGAAAAAGGATTTAATGATTGTGGACACATTAATTGGGCTTATTACATATCATCAAAGAAAATATTTTATTGAGTTGGAATTAACTATATTTATATTTTATTATTATTTTAGGTTGATTGTAATCCTTTGTGCCGGAGAAATTATTTTTATCTGTACGTAGTCGAATGCCAGGTAGTAACCTTAATCCTCATATACTCTGTGTGACTTGTGTATGTATGTTTTTAATATGTATATTGCATACATTTGGTTATCATTTATTTCCAAGCGCTCTGGAACCGGAACATGATGTGTGCAATAAGGGCCTTGCTGTGTGCCATGCCCGGTGGTCTGTGCTGTGTACTAATAGGGCCACTGCAGTTTGTGATGTGTGCTATTAGGACTACTAGTTTCGGATTTGGCTGTGTGCATGATACTGAATGCTATGTGGTTTGTGTATATATTCTTGGTTTTTCTTACATGCATTGTTATACATTTTATGTGAGATTAACGGTTACTCTGGGATTCAAATTCTGAATCTCAACCCCTTTTAAGCCATCTGGAAGTTCATCTAGAGTGGAGCAAGGAGGTAGTGGTAATGCTCCAAGGTAGGATTAGAGTGATGGTGGATGTTGATGATTTTCCTTTTGGACATTTATCGTATTTATCGGATGACTGTAGTATTTTATTTTTACTGGTCAGACATCATTATCTGGATGACTATTTATTATGACCCCTTAGGGGTAAATTTTTATTTCCGTATTATTATCAGTACATTATTGTCCAAACTAGTATGTGCTATGTTGCTTATACTCTGATATGGGACATAAATTAATCCCAGAAAAATAAGTTAAAATTGAATATAAGTAAAGGATCGCACCACCCGCCACCCGAAAGGGCGAGACCGGTATGGGTGTTACAGCAATTATGAAAATAGACATTAGAAATTGTCAGAATTCAAATATACACTTGTGAAAGTTGTAACATTAGCTTGTGAAATTTTATAACTTCTCCAAGTAGGAACTAGTTGTCAAATTAGACCCATGCAGTTGTGAAAATAGGCATAAGAAGTTGTCAAAATTTGCATATACAAGTGTGAAAGTTGGGACATGAGCTTGTGAAATTTTATAACTTCTTCATATAGGAAAATCTAGTTGTCAAAGTAGGATAATGCGGCTATGAAAATAGGTAGAAGAAGTTGTCAAAATTCGCATATGCACTTGTGAAAGTTGAGACACTTGTGAAAGTTGAGACATTAACTAGTGAAATTTTATAACTTCTCCATGTAGGAATATCTAATTGTTAAAGTAGGCTCATGTAGTTATGAAAATAGGCACAATAAATAGTCAAAATTTGTTTATGCAATTGTAAAAGTTGGGACATGAACTTGTGAAATTTCATAACTTCTCAAGGTAGCAAAATCTAGTTGTTAAAGTAGACTTAATGCAGTTGTGAAAATAGGTATAAGAAGTTGTCAAAACTCACATATGCATTTGTGAAAGTTGGGATATGAACTTATAAAATTTCATAACTTCTCTAGGTAGAAAAATCTAGTTGTCAAAGTAGACTCATATAGTTGTGAAAATAGGCATGAGAAATTGTCAAAACTCAAATATGCAATTGTGAAAGTCGAACATTAACTTGTGAAATTTCATAACTTCTTTAGATAGAAAAATCTAATTGTAAAAGTAGGTTCATGCAATTGTGAAAATAGGCATAAGAAGATGTCAAAATTTGCATATTCACTTATGAAAGTTGAGACTAGTTAGAGCTTGTGAAATTTAATAACTTCTCTAGGAAAGAAAATATGATTTTGAGTTATTGCTGACATTGGGGGGTTAAAATAGAGACGTTGCTTGACGAAAGTGGAGGAACCGACGCCAAAATCGCCGAAACAAAGCCTTAAACATCACTGATGGGGGTTTGAAGCTGCATTATAGATGTGGATGATAGAAACTTTGTGATCATTGTCATTTATTTCTTAAGAAATAGAAGGTTCTTGTTCCTCTAGTTCATGTTCGAGAGAAGCTTCTTGGGTCTCGTTCTTAACAAAGAGTCTTGCTTTTACATTCCAAACCTTTTCTTGCCTAGCCATTACAAGGATATCTCTTGCACTCTTGCCAAGGATCGTGCTTCACGCATAGTAAGGGGGTTGAACAACTTAACCGCCTATGCAACCTCTTCCTTCAAGACATAAACATATGCATCAACTCGGTAATCTTCTGGCACATCCTAGTTGGCTGAAAAGGAATCAAACAAATGATTAAATTCATCTACAAAACCTTGTTGTCGAACGACTCATAGCTGACGTCGCCTCTCTAGTTATTGGAAACGTTCTTCAAAGCTTCTTGGAAGAAATCGAGATAAGGATGTAGAAGCCATGCTGGGAGATTCTTTTCATTCTTTTTTTGATACCATTACTACATAATTGTAATTCTATATAGAAAGAAAGAGAGAAAGAGAGGGGAAGAAACCATAAATAGAGGGGTAAAAGAAGAAGACAGGGTGATCAAGAGAGAAATAGAATAAAGAGAGAGAGAGAGAGAGAGAGATCTTATTCCATCATTAATCATAATATGCATTACAATAAGGATTAGGCCCTTATTTATAGGCCACACTGACTTAATGATGTAGTTAAATCTAAAATAACTACTTGATCCTACCCAAATTTAACTAAGTACCGCAAGTGTACGGGTCATAAAAATAGCAAGTGGTAAATCAAGGTCATCCCACAGAGACTCAATTTAGCTAGCGATTAAGTGTCAAATTCCTTTTTCGTTTAAGTTGAATAGAGTTGTTTTCAATGAATAGAAAGAAATGCAAATAGGATAAGAAATTAATATCGACAAAAACTTTTCACAGAGAGCAAATCACAATATCAAAAAGACAACCTATAGTCACTAATCCTTTATTTGTTTATTAGATTTTATTTCCACGAAATTAATTTTAACTTAAATTAATTACCTAATCTAGAGTATTAATGTTTATAAATGTCTGTCAGTCCATTTATATACCTATCTCAATTAATTATGCAATGCCTCACACGACTAATTAGATGCAATTCAACTCAAGCTCACTCTAATTTAATTATGCGGAGCTTCTAGGTATATGTCTATCCTAGACGCAAATTAAATTAAAATCTAATTCCGCATTATTTAATCTCAAGGTCAATTTAAGATTCCCTTCGTCAAGTTCAACCATAAATCCCCAAAACATACTCAATGGTAGCCAATTACTAAGAAATGAATAATAAAAACAAGATTAAATAAACTGAATTAATAATAAGTAAAACTAATTAATGGGAATAATCTCTAAAATCCAAACAAGTTCATACATCCTTTAGCTTTAGGTTGAAAAAGAAATTAGCCACACATGGCTAAAACAACATCCAGAACATATTCAATATTCAAACTCAAAGACATACAGAATTGAAATCGACTAGAGTCAAGGGAGATACAAGAACCAAGAATAAGAACAAGAATCAGCAACAGCTTCTGAATTCTTCCTACTGATCTCTGTGTCTCTGTTGTGTTCTTCGTCTGCTGTCACGTCTTGAGCTCTGTTCTTTTGTTCTGCGTATTGCCCCCTCCCGCGTGTTGCTCTTCAATTCATCCAGACGTCCTCCGTTCTTGCTTCTCCCTTTTCTTTCTTTTTGATTGCCGCCAGCGTGTGTCTTCTGTTCTCTTTCCAGACCCTGTTTTTTTTTTCTTTTCTAGATGCAAGTTTAGGGTTTCTTTCTTTCTTGAATTGCGTTGGGCCCCCACGTCTTCAATCTTGATCCATTCTTCTTATTTGTCCAGTGCTCTCCTTTTTTTTATTGCATGTGTGTCTCTACCTCCAGGTCCCTCTCTCTGTCTTTTTCTTTTAGATAAAGCTCCATTAATCAATTGAATGAGGTGGGCCCAGCTCCAATTCTAATTAATTCATCAATTCATTAGCCCAAATGATCCACGTACAAACAATATGCTCCTGGTGCCTTGAAAACAAAAGGAATACTAATAGTAGTAATAATCATAATAATAAATAATAATAATAAAAATAAATCTTTTTTTCTTTAATTCTTATTTATTTTCTAAGCTTAAAATCTTTTAATTTAAATTGAAATCCCACAAATGATGTGCCAATATGACTTGATCTTATAATAATATAATCTCATGGAAATCTCTTGAAATTGTTTAGATAACTCTCCAAATATCTCCAAAATATACCTTAAATATATAAAATATGAAGAGTTATCACTACCCTTCTAACTAATTCTATCAGCTAACTCTAACTAACTTACATTAACCAACTTTTAAGTCTTTATTACATTTATATATCAGCACTTTTCTAAATAGATCAGTGCAGCTTGCACTTTAGTGGATCTTTGTACCTTTTTGATCCACATCTCAAGTATCATAGTTATTTACTTGCATGTATATTTCTTTTTGAAAACAGGTTATAGAATTCCTTCACTCCATACACACACACAGATATTTCCTTCAATAATGAAATTGCATGTGAAAAGACAATCATTCTGTTTTTGAAAAACTGATGCTTTCTCTTTAAATTATGAAACAAATCTATTGTGTTTTCAAGAAAATTGGAGGAGATTGAATTGATTCTCCTTGGCCATAATTTCTCTTTTGGAAAGGGTGGCTGGGAGGCTGTAGGGGGCCGTTCTTTAAAATAGAACTGTGAATATACTTCAGCTGTCAAACCTTAAAGAACACCACAATTAGCTTAGATGTTTAGTTTAATCATGCTTAGTTGATTTTCAATTTGATGCTTGTTTTGTTAGGTGGTCTACTTTTGTGCTCTACTAAACACATGTGGTTGAAGAGATTATTAAAAGCCATCAACTTGTAACTCTAGCAAATCTATCTTCTCTGACAGTAAGTTTGATAATCTGCTTGAAATGATTGTCTTGTTTGTGTTGTCACATGTATTTCTTTTATTTTCTTCAGTATATTGTGATTTCTTGTATACCACTAATGAATGAACCAAATATGCTTGGTGATTTTGACTTGAGTTTTCTTATTTGTTTAATGATGAATTATGAAATATGATATTTATTTTGCATTTAAAAGGTGCAATATTTATCTTTGGATTTTATTTGTTGTGACACTAGAGTTTTGACTTCTTTCCGTTAGACATCATCCTTCTCACCAAAATCATGTTTGTTCGTGATTCATTTTATCAGAATAAAGTTTTTTCACCTGTAATTCTTTGTGGTCCCCAAGTGGTAAAGGAAAATGATGTTTTCCTTCTGGGTATATGATGTGTCAATAATGAATGAGAACCTATCTGTTTATATAGAGCTTCAAGGACCCATTCCTGCTGAAGCAAAGCTAGGAAAGATCAAGAAGAAGATAGATGAGTTTAAGAAGTAAGTTATCCAACATTGATTTTGTGAACAATAACTAAATAAATAAATAAATAGTACCAGTTCTTTGTGTCAGGGTTTTACTACAATTGTTGCAAGCAAAAGGAGAGGTTGGAGAAGACTATAAATGTTTCAGGTTACAGAAAGAAGGTTCCATCCCACATTCAACAAGACAATGATGTCAAGCTTGCTTCCCTTCTGCAGGAGCTTCTTTCTCTCGAGAAAGCTACCGGCCATATTGAGTCACAAGGATGACAGTGTCTTGCTCCATTTTATTTATGAATTATGGAAAAAATCATCCACAAAAGCTTCACACGCAAGTGTTAAAGTCACTTTCTATTTTGTATTTCTGTAGGCGTAATTGCTTACCATCTATTTATATTATGTCTACATAATTTTATATTTTGATATTCTTTTGGTAGTTTTAAGATAAGAATATTCATAGCTGATTTGTGGAATTAAGTGCTTGCTTATCTTGCAGCTTTGCTCCTCAACTCCCGAAACAAAATGCGATGATAAAAACGATGATAGCAGTTGAAGATGGTAACTATATGTAATTTTGAAAAATTTATACTTGCCATCTTAAAAAGGGTATGAAGATTGCTCACTCCGATCTTATAAGGTTTCTTTTGTTGTTCAATTTTTTTTTTTTAAGTGAATCATATATTAAGAATAGGTGAAGGTATCATGTTAAATATCTTTTTTAAAAGTGAATTTCATAAGTTCTACCTAAAGGCTTTTGCATATTATTTTAAAAGATGTCATGGTGCATTTTACCTTCTTCCTTTCGGTATATTATGAATGAGAATTGTCAATTGTCATGCTGGTAGTAGATAATATGTCTAGAACACAATTTTAAGGGCACTCATGATCCTGACTAAAAAGTACAAATGTAATCTTCTTCGTTAATTCTCTAGGAAAAAGTAAAATTAAAGTAGGGACACTTCCCAGACAAAACATTGAAAAAAAAAATATCTAGCAAGCCCCACTTCGCCACTTCTTCTAGATCTTGTGACTATTGACTAGCCAGTGCCAAAAGGAATGTACAATGTACAATCCAGCTTTATATCTACACCACACACACACGCCCTCGTAGCCTCAAATAGTTATGTGGTATTAATTAAACTAAATTAAATAGATCTGGTGCTGGATGTGGAGGAGTTCTGTGAGATGCTCATGGTTCATGGGTGGCTGGATTTTCAACATATTTGGGTGTTTGCGAGCCACAGGATGCAAAGGAATGGGCCTTACTCAAAGGTCTGCAAATGGCTTGGGACTTGGGCCTCATCAAAGTCTTGGCTGAAACGGACTCTAGTAATTTGTATAATCTGCTGGCTAATGGAAATGTGGAGGGATCAATGAGTTCAATAGTGTTGCAGATTACCAATGAGAGTTGCCACAGATGGTAAGGGATTCAGGACTAGGCCCTTGGGTCGTGAGTTCGATCCCCTTTGTCGTCACTGGGACTCCTTTGGTAAGTGATTTCATAAGTCCCTAGTAAGTGCTCACAGAGCCCTGGGCCGTGCCCTGGCCTTGGTATGGGACTGGTGTCGAACCCTTCCAAAATTTTTTTGTTATAAAAAAATAGTGTTGTAGATTAAGGAGTTTTCTAGAAGCAATTGGTATCTCAAATTCAATGTTATCTCCAGGTCTCAGAACAAAGTGGTTGACTTACTAGCTAAGGACTGTCGTTTCCAGTCAGTCTTCATTGATTCATGTCCCCCTTCTTTAAGGGATTTAGTTTTACAAGATTGTATGTGATTCATTTCCCCAATTCCACGTTTTAATTAATTAAAAGGCTTAGCCTACTTTTTTACCCAAAAAAAAAAATTAAACTAAATTAAAATCAATAACTCCATAAGGACAGCTCAGCAACTTCCACTTCCATGTCAACTCTGTCATATTGATACTCAAAGTTATTAAGAGTAGGCGACATCAGCACAGCGTCCACCAAGTTCCTCAGCATCTCCGGCATCCCCGGCGCCGCTTCTTCATCAGTTAAGAATATACTTTGCTCCTCCCTGACCACCGCTGCCGAGCTGGTTGTCGCCTTCACATTTTCCAGCCTCAATTCGTATCTCTCTGATTCTGTCCCCTGAAGGAATGCCTCTGCTGCTTCTGCTTATCCAACGGGTGTCCTTCCTCCAATTTTGGGGCATCTTCAGTGAGAAAACGAGCCAAGTTCAAAGTGGTTAGATAGAAAAACATTTTCTGCTGCCATCTTTTAAAATCGTTTCCATTGAACTTTTCTGGTTTTTCACCATGCAGTGGAGTAGGACTACTTGGGTTAATCAGATTAGTACTTGCATTTGCCATTTCTGTTGTTAAAACAGAAACTTTGACTAATCACACAGATTAATCCACAAACAGTATAATAATAATATTGACAAAAACTAAACACAGATTCAATTCAATACTTCTACCAACGTACGAAATCAGCAATGATATAAATTTACTATATAATGATTTCAAACACAAATATTGTCTTAAGATTGTTGTTTCTAACGTATAGAGTAGGTAGAAATTTAACAAACAGTAAACAAAAACAGTATAATAAGAATCTATATTGACTGAATATAATAAACAGAGAGCATACAACAAGTCTGTATGATATGAAAAAGCTATAAATGAACTCACAAGACTGCCGAATAATGGTTATGAACTATGCAGAAATCTGGGCCCAACTTTTTTTGTTTCTTTAAGACAATTTTGCTCCCTCTACGGATGCCACAAGTTTCTGATCAATTGCCTCCCAGGATAGAGCGGATTGTTCGTCTCCAAAAAGATGGCCTTGTCTGTCTGAAGCCCAAGCGAAGCCAACGAGTCTGCTTTCAAAACGCACAAAATGTGTATGCAGAAAGAGTGTATGCAAAGAGAAAAGAAAGTGAAAAATTCTGTGATTAGGGGTCGCTATTTATAGACTCCGGAAAAACACGATCAGATGGACTCGTCTGTTGCGTGAACTGGTACGTTGTGCGAAAAGACACACCATAACAGAACGAACAGAGGCGACCTACGTCTGTTGTCAGTGAACTGGTGCGTCTCATGAACAGACGCACCAGACGGAGCTAAACGGGTCGACGGGTCATACGAACAGACGTGAATAGACGGAGCTGAACGAGTCGTACATAGCCGCTGGTGGAAAAAGATCAGAGAGGCACAACGGAAATAAAAATAAAAGGATTATTTTATTCAAAAAATAATTTAATAAAAAATTATTATTTTATTTCACACGCGCGACTGGACCGGACGGGCGGCGCGCGCGACCGATCGAACCGAGCCTAGCCGGCCGGACGGATGGCGGCGGCGGCACGCGCACGTGTCTGTGGTGGACCAAGGGTTGCCTAAGTCCTCACCCCTCCACAAAAGTAGGTAGGCCCAAGGGCCCAACTAGTAGGAGACAAGTTGGGGCTTATATACCCTCCAACTTCCCTTCATCTAACCAATGTGAGACTTAGTACCACACACACAATCCTTCTTATTTTTCCTCTTCTTTTCCATCCTTCTTCTTATTCATAAACTATGGGATTTCTTCCTCAATTCCAACATAAGTGACCAACGAAATGAAACGAGGAAAGAAGGAAGAAGATCTGGGGATTCAGAAAAGAATTCAAGGCCGATAAAATCAGAGCACAATCGCGATTCACTCGCTCTGTCACCTCCCCTTCAACTTCTCGCCGAAAGGGTCTAGCTTTGGGACCGATAGAGGCTCTGGTTTGGCCTCTCTAGCTCCTTGACGAAGTCCACTTCAGAGAAGAATTTGTCGATGTTGACTTTGTCCCTCGGCAGCAACGTGGGTTGGTGGAAGTTAACTTCTCCAGATCTGTCTCCATCTCCAGATCTTTGATGAGGCTTCCTCAAAGCAGGACGTAAAGGCTGTCAAGAATTGGGAGGAAGATTGCCCATCATGTACATTTAAGCCGCTAGGAACCTCCACCTCCACAAGTCGACGATGAAGGCAGGGTGAGACTTTTGCTCAATCTTCACCACAAATCCACCATCGTAGTTGGGACAAACCACCGTGTCCTTCCTTTTGGACCCTCACAAACCGACTGCACTTATAACACACTAACACCAATAAAAAGATGGAGTCATCCCTGTAGCCATATGGATCCCACAATAGATATTCAAAAACAAATGAAGAAAATTCATCAATCCTCATTGAGAGAGAGCCCTTGTCTCGATAAAAGCTCACATAAGATTCACATCTAAGAGATCATTTCGGATTTTGGGCAAGAAATAAAGAAGAAGGGAACGCGAGAGAGAGAGAGAGAGAGAGAGAGAGAGTAATCTGTGGCAGAGAAAAGTAAAGGATGACCTTCATCGAGATTAGAGAAACAACATATATGAAAAACTTTGGTGGGAGATACATGGACTTATCGGACTCAACCAAACCCCCCACAAAAATGTCGGACCCTAGACAATGCAAACTTCCACTGGACAGACCACTAGCTGAAGGGCAGGATGATTGGAAAAAGATACATGGACTCATCAGACTCAACCAGAACCCCCAATTGTCGGACCCTAGACAACGCAAACTTCCACCAGACAGTCCACGACTGAAGGGCAGGATGACCGAAAAAAGAAGAAGAAAACATAAGAAGTTCCACAGTTCATTATGGATGACATTATGTCAGATAAGGAAACAAATTAGCCTGCTGAAAAAAATCAAGAACTCTGAAAGCAAAGAAAAGAAAGACAAGAAAGAAGAAAACATCCCAAAATTCTCATCTTATCGTGCTTCTCTAATGGGATTTAACTGAGTAGCCCACAGCAATCATATAATGAAAGAAGAAGATCTATTTACTGACGATATGGAAATATGCTGGAAAATACCAGAATGTTGGACCTGGCTATCACCCAAGAGGGGGGTGAATTGGGTGTTTGATAAACTTTAGGAACTTTAAAAAAAACTTTTCGCAATTTATAAATTGACAATTAGATATTCAAAGATGAGCATAGACTGGAAATGTAAAAGATAAGGGAAGAGAGTATGCAAACTGTGATTTATCCTGGTTCGGTCCAATCTTTGACCTACGTCCAGTCCCCAAGCTTCACTTGAGATTTTCAATCCACTATTTGCTTTGAACTTGATTACACGTTCTGTACTTGAAGTAATCCTCTCACTAGGATTCACTCCCCCTTACAAACCATAATCAATTCACTTGCTTGATTACACACTCTGTACTCGAAGTAATCCCACACTCAGATTCACTCCCCTTACAAGCTGTAATCACAACAAAGTGTTTCCTACTCAAGATCACCTAATCTTGAGTAACTCTCAGAATAATAGGATGTTTACAATGAATCTTCTCTCTCAAAAGTAAGTGAATAAACACTGAAGCACAATACATATAATCTCACTCTCTAAGCTAGATATATGATGATTGAGATATTCAGAGAGTAGATGAAGCAGACGTTAGAATATTGGCATTTTCACTGTGTAAGCTCACGTCACTGTTCTTGTTCTCCCTCTTGTATCTGTGTCTCTTGTTCTTCGTTTCTGGGCTTCTCATATAGATGAAGAAGAGGAACTAGCCGTTGCATTTTCTTCTCTTTGATTCTTCAAAGTTCAGCTGTAAATCTGGAATATAATAGTTGCATATTTTCCTCTGTTTCTTCAATTCTTGGCTGGAATCTTGGATTTAGTTGTTGTAGATGGTCTTCCAGATTTCTTGTTGTAGCACCTGGCCTTTGGGGCCTTCAATTAACCAGAGTTATTGCGGAAATAGATCGAGGAGATTTGGATGACTTTTATTTATGAAATAAATATTTCTGGAATTTACTGTTATATAAAAATACGGGTAAATTTTTCGCGATTCGGTCTCATCCTATAGTTGGACATTAGATACAATAATCCAAAAATAAGCGAAATGATAAACATAAAATATATTACAGTAATCCCAAATGTCCAAAAGATTCAACTGTTGTATTCCTTACAGCTACTTCTTGCTCTTTGATCCCGAACTAGTTCCTGTATCTTTCACGGGTGCTGGAGTCCAAATGAATGGACCCCAGGGTGACAGTTAATCTCATGCACATGTATGAAAATAGAAATGACATAATCGCACATGTTTAAAGCATGGAAGAAATAACCGTAACCGCAGTTAACGACCAAGAACCGCAGCTCTTGTCTAGGACCGCAGCCCCATGAGACCTCAGCCTCAATATCCATGGCCAATCAGGATAATATAAACAAGTAGTTCAACCAGCATACATGATCAGCTAATATTTGCATAACATTAACATACATGATTATAAGATTAAAGTTACCTAGCTCAACCGTGTATCCCTTTTCTTTGTACTGAATTCGTTGGGATCAGATTATCAAGATCTGCCTAAACATGTTTATCATCGCTGTCAGAAACTTATTTGAATCGTGAATAAACTAATTACATGAATTAGTTTAAAGGGTTAATAATAGTTAATCTCTTAACAATTCTCTAATAATAATAAATTATTTATTATTATTATTATTATTATTATTATTATTATTATTCCAAATAATAATAATAAGTCCCCTATCTATTATTGGACATTAGCACTAAATCCTAAATAATAACATTGTATGTTATTATTATCACCCAACAAGTAACACCAATTAATTTAAATACCCATCTTCAATTAAGAAGATAATTAACTAAATTTTTAACATTTCTCATGGTTTTCCTTTAATTTTAATTATATATTTAACTTATCATTTATGCTCTACCTATTTTAGGTTGAGCATAATAAATTCCCAAAAATCTTACTAACACATATTTCTTAGTTATTAATTTTTAATTAAGAGTTTCTAAATACTTAAGTATTATTATGCATTTTAATACTACACAAATGAGTATTTTAGATAGCAATCTGAATAAAATAACATCAAGCAAAATGCATATTTATTTTTATACCAACACTATACTTTTAAATCATACTTTAATATATACTAATTATTACACAAATGAAAGCATATAAATCAAAACCACTTCTAAATATTTGCATATATAAATAACATTTGACAACAACACATTTATACACATAAATACTATTATATTAAACACACACATGCAGCTAGCCTATACTACCCATGCAGCTAGCCTATACTATCCTAAAAGCTTTAAACTTTTTGTTGGGGACCACCTGGTCTTGTTTAACTAAAAATTTATTTTGCACTTGCTCAAAGTATTCAATTAGTGACATGAGGCTCTGTCAAGCTGCCTTTGATGAGTGTCCCTGCATATACTGAATGATCTCATGCATTGGTTTTACATTTTTACCGTGTGACCCAACTATTTTAGCATTTGGATGATGAAATGATTCCCTAAACTTATGAAGTTAATTGAGTCCCCATATTATTTGCTATGTTCAATGCTTAATATAAGTTTCCCTGCGTATTCTGATGATCTCATTTGGTCAAAAAAAAGAAAGAAAGAAAGAATGATCTCATGATTTGGTTTTACACGACTGCTTTAGTATTTGGATGATCAAATGATTCCCTAAACTTATGATGAGGTTAATTGAGTCCCCATCTTATTCCATAATTGGATGGGTGTTTAAGGGTATATCAGTTTAACTCTGAAAGTTTAGTTACTTATGTTCAAAACTTAATATGGTGACATGGAATGGATTTTCTCCAGAAGAACCCTTGGCATCATTATTGGCCCACATATCAGAAATATAAATTCCTTACTAGTTAATGGCATGCTGCTTGTGGCACATTAAGTTGCAGCAGTTGAGTGCAGTGCTCATGCATAAAAGGGTTATTTTCATTGTAATATTGAAAGAAGAGAACACAAGTAATGCAGATTCTAACAAACATCCAATGTCCAGGATGTGTCCAGCATAAACTAAAAAATTGCGATACCTATTTTTTGGTTTCTTTGGAAATATAATTTATCTACTAATGATTTTTTTTTTCTTTTTAAAATAATTCTCTTGAATATCTTCTGTGGAAATTAAGGTATTTCATGGACACGAATAAAATTAGAAAAAATTGGATAGGAACAAGATAGAATACGTTGGATGTAAACTATGAAAAAGCACAGAAGAAGTGGAAAGAGAGAGATAGAGGAAAGGGAGAACAATGTCACCAAGGAGCCCTTAACAACTACAGCATGGGAGAGAGGATTTCAATGAAAGGATTCTAATGTAGTCGCCTTGTGATGTGCACAATCTCATGGAAGAATAAGTTTAATATATTGTGAAATATGCCCTCTTATAGCTTTAAAACTCAAATGTACATAGTTTGTGCAACAATGGCTATACACTATCTCATCCGAAGATTTTCGAGTTCTAATATGGAATTTGAACAAGCTAACCAATGAGATTTGGGTGATGAAGACAAAGATGATAATGATCCACTTAATGAAGGCGCCTCATCAAATATCAATATATTATCAGCACCACAAATGAATCGTCTTCATGATAAAATCAAAGACAAACTTGTCAAGGATAGCAATAGACATAATAATAGGAGAAATTAATGTATTATTTTATAAATAATTTTATCCATTAGATATATTTAATTAAAGATTTTATTGTTTATTTTTTTAATAATATTTTTTTTTTCAAATTAAAATTTCCATTAACTCAATATATACAACTAACATACATATGTAGTATTCAATATGATCCATGTCCTTTTTAGTCATTTTTCATTTCAACTGATTTTTCAAATAATAATCTAAACACACATAACGCTTCTGCAAAAAGCCAAACGAGCAATTAAACCCAAATCAGATAACTTAATCTGACTTTTTTCCTATTCTTCTAATTTTCAGTAACTTTTTTTTTTTTTTTTCCTTTGGAAGATTTTGTGAAGTATGGACTTTTGAGATAACGTTGACTTGGGAGGTTGTGGAAGTTCTATTGCTTTTTTTAGTTACTACTGACAATTCTTAATCCGCATATGGGAATAATTCCTGTGATTTTGTCTGCATGCATTGCCAATTTCTGCACTTACCATTTTCAAGCCTAATCGCCCACTCACACATCGTGTTCCCTTTTCAATTTTCCTAAAATTCACTGTAATAAAGGTGATGTGAATGGTGGTGGTCTTTATCGTGGTTGTTTTTTCTGCTTTTTGGTGAAGCCATTTTTGTTTGCTTTCTTTTTCATGATTAATATATCTAGAATCCCTTCTTGGTCAACAACAGCCTTTCCAATAAGCTTGCACTTCATCCCATCAACATTTTACGATATTTTGATGCTTGATGGTTATCCTGTGCGGAGTAAAAGGTTTGCTCCAAAAGAATAGCACATATATTTATGATGCATGGGTTGTATTAATTGAAATATTGAATAGATATCCTATCCTCTGAAAGGAAAGTCAACGTGTTATAAAGCTCCATTATTTTTTATAAATTGTAAGCATTAGATATTATTTCTACATAGCATGTATACTTTGATAGTTTGATAAAAACGCAGCCAGTAAAGGATAAACTCCTGATCAATTGAATATGATGTATCTTATGGTCTCTATCTTATAAGTATTATCAGTTGTGAATGAGGAGAGCAGATGCAAAAACGGTGAATGTTGTGATTCTGATTGATGTGATGTTGGTTATGCTAACAAATCATATTGATGTTATTCTGAAGTTCCATAGGGAGTAACGCTTAGATGATTATTGTACTCTGTGTGTGATATGATGTTGGGTCCGTTGGAAATTGGAGGTATAGACAAATGAAGATACTTTTATTACTAGAGATAATTTCAATACAAATAAAAATACATGAGGGGTTTTATTTGTCTCTCTCTCACAAAATAATTATCTCATATTATTCTTACGGGAAAATAAATTTTTAACTCTCCTTTTCTAAGTGCTTCGGCACTTATCATTATTTCCTCTCAACTCTATCGAATACAACTCTAAAATTGATGTGTAATATTACAATGAAAATGCACATATTTATAGGTGCGAAAACCGACTCCAAAAACCGACTCCCAGACACCGACTTGTGTGATTGTCATTAATTGTGTAGGTTCTTCTTGCTTTTTCCTGTTGCTTCTACAAGCAGCCTTTGTTGACTTTTGTGAAGTTGCCTCTTGTTTCCTTCGTAACTAAGTATCTAAATGTATATTTTGTTGTAAAACTAATGAGAATAAGAGAAGAGATTATAGAGAAAGAAAGTAGAGAGAGAAATTCTCATTTCACTATATATTGAATAGTTACAGAAGATCTTTATTTATAGAAGGAAAATTGGTCTTTAGTGTAATTTACACCTCAGGGTCATTTAGTATAGTTTTCCCCTAAAACATACATTGTACACTTACGGATTTTCCTTCTCGTGGGTGTGTGTATAATTGTGTGCAGGTCCCACCAAATAGTAAATCACTATGCATGGTACTATGCGTGGGTCCCATGTCATCTTGTAGTATTTGGAGACCAGGAGTCAATGGACATCCACATAATAAGTATATTCATAACACTCCCATTGGATGTCCATTTATGAATGTGCCTCGTTAAAAAATTTAACTAGGAAAAACCCAGTGGGATAAAAACCTAGCCAAAGAAAAGAGTACATCATTCATTGATACACTATCCAGTGCTGCCTCATTAAAAACCTTTCTAGGAAAACTCAGTGGGACAAAACCTAGATAAGGGAAAAAGAGTACAACATGTATAGTCTCCCCCTCTTTATTACATTAGTGTTGCTCCCCCTGATGACTACATTGCTTTAATGTCTTTCTGTGTATATCTTTCATTCTGTCATCAAAAATTGGTTCGCTTTGGAACAATAGAAACACTCAGTCTGACTGTTCATTGTATGCCTACAAAATCTAAATCTTTCAAGTAAAATCATAATAAGATACATTTAGATTTTTTCATAAACATATATGTGCATATAGAACTTTTAATAAATGTTCATAATAATACTATATGTACTATTATAGTTTCATGAATTTATTTAATTGATTATTATCGAGAATTTGATACTCATAGCATCTTGAGTCCTTCTGGGACTTATGTATTTTTGGCGCCTTATGTGCTTTTGGCACACACAAATATATTGTGGCTCATGATCCTCATTATCATTCATTACAACATATGCTATCATATAAACATAAATATCATCAATGTCGACTTTATTTTTCTGTCTCATCGGGTTTCATTTATTAAGATCTCTTTATATTCACATATATTAGGTACTTGGGTCTCTTCTAGGACCATAATATTCAATTATGGAAATAATATCTCTTCTGGAGATAACATCTCTTCAAGAGATGACTCTTCTGAAGCTTTTCTTAATTATCCTCGATTTGATCATCTATATTCTTATAGCTCCTTTTCTCATTTGAGGATTTTTATCTTTAAAATTGATGGACCTGCAACACTTCTGGTGTGCTTTATAACAATTCATATAGGAGCATTTGCAATTGGGACATGTGACTTTGTCACTTTCTTTAGGTCAGTGAATGCTTATGGCATTCAATTAACTAAACTCTGCAATTGAATTATCATTTTAAACTCTTAGTACACATTTATTTGTACGAGAATCAACATGAGTCAATGATAATTCATTCCACTTTATCTCTTTTACCCAATCTGCTTATTTTTTCCTCCTAATCAAATCATGCAGTATATATCCATCTGTGTGCATTATAATGGATCATTGCACATTCAAAACTATTAAGATGGAATTTATCTGGCTCCTGACCAAAAGCCAATTTTACAGGGAGAATTTTTTTGGCTTATTTAATTGCTGCAAATATATATAAACAATGTTCTCATAATCATTGATCTACTCATATATGATTTCTGGATCATTCAATCTGGAAAATTGCGCGCATGATATATTGCAAATTTTTAGTTGCAAACATCACTGCAAACTTTGCAGACTTATAATCTCACATCTAATCTTTCAATTTGATATATTTCCAGAGATCCATTTCCAATAATTATTTCTATCTGAGAACAAGCAGCACATAATATATGACTCGGATGATCAAACAAGTCATGCCAACTTTCCATATGATTTATCATCCATATGATTTATCATCAAATCTAATATTCATTTTGGGGGAATCAACACAGAAACATTTACAAAGAATTATCACATAAATATTCACACTTGATATATATCATTCTCCCCCTCAAGTGTGAGACCTTAAAAATTAATTCATGGAATTTTCATACAATATTCCATAATAATAGCATATATGATATCTATTTCATTAAAATTGCACAGATTTCTTAATGCATTATCAATGCATAATTTTGTTACTTCTGGTAACAAAATTTTCATTTTCCAGAATCGACAAACAAATATATATTAAATACAAAATCATCAAATGGATCACTACAGATTCACGAGCGCAATACTGTGTAATCATAGATGCATCACTGTGGAATCACAGGTGCAACAACTCGAATTGTCGTATGCATTTAAAGTCAAAAAGGTTCTAAGCTCGTGCTTTATAGGGAGCAGATCTGCAGAGATTTAACAGGACTGCGCAAATTTGCAGAGATTCAATAGGATTTAATTCGGCTATAAATAGAAGAAGGCAAACGAACATGTCTCACAAACACACAAGCATCTGATAATATCAATTACCAGATACTCACATATTTCTCTAAATTCTATTGCCATGGCAGGACCTAACAATTTTATCCCAGTTTCTGATACATCTAAAACAACATTACTTGATGTTTTGTTGTATGATGATCAGCCCAACATGTCATTTACTTCTTTGTTATCTCTTAATCCTTTTGAGAAGTTTATTCCTCCTTCTACTATTCCTCTTTCTGCTCCAAATGTACCTACTTCTCCCCCAAGAACAAGTGTTCTTCCTCAATCTACAAGGATTGAAGGTACAACTGAAGCAGGTTCATCAAGAAGGCCTGTTAAAAGGTGTAGAACTATGGCTGAACTGATGGAGTCTACCAGTCAAGTTCAACCAATAGTCACAACAATCAATGAGCCAGCACTCACAAGCCAGCAAACAACCACCAACCAGCCATCAACAACCAGCCAGCCAGCAACAATCATCCAGCCAACAACCACAAGCCAATTAGCAACTACTAGCTTATTGGAATGTAATTGTTGTCATGTTTTACGGGAAATTATACATACCAACGGACTTCAATATCATAAACTTGAAGTTCACGAAAGGAAGATAAGTATGATTTCCCATGCTGTTTTATTTGAAAATGTACAGGATAAATCTTACAATACTGATAGGCTTCCAATGTTTGATTTTAGTAATAAAAATTTTGGAGAAATCAAACATTTTCTGACACAGTATTGTATAGATTTACAAGCATCAGGATATAACTTGATGCGTGATCCTGTATAGACTATCATGAGGTCCTTTGTGTTGGTTCGGAATGGGCTAAAAACCCAAATGAACTACCACGGAGTTCATTTCAAACCAACATTGAAAATCCATTAGATAAAGGAAAACAACCCGCGGTTAATATTCCATATGATATATCATCCCTTAATCAAGGTGAATTATATAGATTAACAATGGAGCAACGAGAAAGAATAAAGAAAACAACGCACCATGATTTAAGTGATTATTTTCACTTAACCCTAGATGATGCGAGTAAACAATTAAATATGTCTACTCACACCATACAAAAAATCTATCAAAAAGGAGGGTTAACTGAGTGGCCACACAAAAAGCTTAAGAAACTTATGATGCAAATCTCGATATTACGAAGAGCTTTGCCTCATCTGGATCCCATCTCAAGAGAAGCAAAAGAAGAAGACATTAAATATCTTCAAAATGAGATGATTAAGGTTTGTAATGGAGTTGAGCCACTCACTATTACACTTTGTTGAAATAATATTGCTTTTTGTTTATGAATATTCTTCTCTTATATTCACAACAATTATTATAATCATAGAAAACACAAAACAATCATAATAATATATATGCTTCATTCACTTCGGGGAATGAAGTTGGATAAAATTCATGATCCATAACTCACTGATCTATTTGATCATGGCAATTAATCCACAATATTTCTTGACTTTATCACAATTTTGCTACTGCAAGAGCAAATTGGATATATTTATTTACAATCAACCATGATCATACAATCCCTTGTCTCATAATTTAAGGGAGTATTAGATGCCAAATATACAATTTTGAGGCCTTTATACAATTGATGGCATACAAAATTTATGGATTAATTCTTGTTTCATAATTTGCCTCTTGGCTTCAGGCTAACTTGCCTCTTGGTTTAAGCCAATTTATACTCATATTTCTCTAGCCAATTTATGTCTCATATCTCCATGGCATTTTGATCTCATGATACATATACATATGGCCTTTAACAATTTATTGTTAGGATAAATAAAAATAAATAAGATAAATAGATGGAACCCACTAATATACATATATATATATATTAGTGTCGTTGCCATAAATAATAAAAAGGGAGGGGATGTATAAAGTAGTAAATAAAAAAAATAATAAATAAATAAATAAGATAAATAGATGGAACCCACTAATATACATACATACATATATATATATATATATATATATATATATATATATATATATGTATGTATGTATATTAGTGTCGTTGCCATAAATAATAAAAAGGGAGGGGGATGTATAAAGCAGTAAATAAATAAATAAATAAAAATAAATGACTGGAAATAAACGTGCTAAATAAATAAAAAGAAGATGAAATAGGAATGGTAGTAAACTCACAGCGAGACCTATCTCATCCAAAGATAAGAAAGAGGATGCATATGTAAATGCAAATATATATATATATATACATATATATATATATATATATAGAAAGTAGTAAATAAAATAAATTAAAATGGAGCCCACTAATACTAGTGTTACCACCATGAAAAATAAAGCAGTAAATAATAAAATAAATGGTGCCCACTATACTGGTGTTGCTACCATGAAAAATAAATAAAGTAGTAAAGAATTTAAAAATAAATGGGGCCCACAAAGTGTCACCACCATAAAAGATAAATAAATGCTAAATAAAATAAATAAATAAATAGAGCTCACTAATAGATACTAGTGTGCCTCCATGAAGAATAAATAAATGTAAAATAAAATAAATGGAGCCCACTAATAAATAATGTTGCCGCCATAAAAGATAAATAAATATTAGTAGCAATAAAATTAAATGTTAGTGGCATAAAAGTAAATGCGTAAAAGTAAAAGTAAATGTTAGTTACATAAAATAAATATCAGTAACAATAAATGTAAATATTAGTAATATAAAAGTAAATCTAGACTTCTAATCTGGAGTCAAATTAATAACAATAATAATAAAATCTTAAATTAAAACAATAAAAATAATATAATTTTCGACAGAAGCATCCTATTTATATTTTATAATATATTATTATAATAATCTAAAACATATAGGTCCACAAAATATTTTGTCAACAACCCCCGTGACTCTCTCCATTCCAAACGCTCCATCATCATTTTTTTAAAATATATTATAATTTCACTCTCTCCCTTTCTCCTGTCACCTTCGTTTTTCATTCTTCCTTTTTCTTTTTCTTTTAACCCCCGTGACTCTCTCCATTCCAAACGCTCCATCATCATTTTTTTAAAATATATTATAATTTCACTCTCTCCCTTTCTCCTGTCACCTTCATTTTTCATTCTTCCTTTTTCTTTTTCTTTTTCTTCTCTCTCTTGCTCATCTCTTACCTCATTCTAGAGAAAGTTCTAACAACCACAGAGGATGAGAGCCTCAGCAATATTGAAATCAGAAGGGCAAAGAGAGAAAAGAGTGTAGCTAATGAACTTGTAAAGAAGTTGAGGGTAGTTATGGCAAGAGGAAGCAATAGGAGAAAAACGAAAGTAAAGCAAGAGATATGAAGGAATGGTGTAGTATTTAGAAGAAGTGAGAACGGTGTTGCGGCAACGGTGGGCTAGGGAAGGAAGCTCTACGAAGGATTGTGGGAGAGATGAAGAGTGATCATTTACAGTGATGCTCAGCAAGATGAAGAAGCCATCGTGCTGATAACGTGTTGTAAAACTAATGAGAATAAGAGAAGAGATTATAGAGAAAGATAATAGAGAGAGAAATTCTCATTTCACTATATATTGAATTAGTTACAGAAGACCTTTATTTATAGAAGGAAAATGGATCTTTAGTGTAATTTACACCTCAGGGTCATTTGGTGTAGTTTTCCCCTAAAACATAAACTGTACACTCACGGATTTCCTTCCCGTGGGTGTGTGTATAATTGTGTGCGGGTCCCACCAAATAGTTAATCACTATGCATGGTACTATGCGTGGGTCCCATGTCATCTTGTAGTATTTGGAGACCGGGAGTCAGTAGACATCCACATAATAAGTATATTCATAGCATATTTTATATTATTACCTTTTATTCTCTCATTTTATAGCATTTCAATAGAAGCCTCCACAATTTTCTTCATAATTCTCAATTGGCAGCGAAAAAGGAAGAAACAAATTGTTTTGCTTTGACATCTTCCATTTCTCCATTTGTCTGACAACTTTATTAAATATGGTGGGGTCAAGTTGGTGAAAGGAGACAAATTGAGTTTGATCTCTATCACTCCCCTCAAACTCAATTTTGTATACCAATCATATATTTAAACTTGTTGAATGTATTTGTCTTCAACGGCTTTGTAAAACTATCTGCTAGTTGTTCTTCAGTCCTGCAATAGATTAACTCTACAACTTTATTTTTGACTTGTTCCCGAATAAAATGATATTTGGTGTCAATGTGTTTACTTCGGTTGTGAGAGACCGGATTCTTTGCTAGTGATATTGTTAATTTGTTGTCCACATGTATAGTGATTGAACCTTCTTGCTTATAGCGTAGCTCTTTCAAAATATTCTTTAGCCATAATGCTTGACAAGTACACGCTGCAGCGGCCATGTATTAAGCTTGACATGATGAAAGAGCAATTGTCTGTTGTTTCTTTGATGACTATGAAAAAATTGTTGTGCCAATATGAAATGCATATCCTGAAGTACTCTTCCAATCATCTATGTCTTCACCATAATCACTATCTGAATAACCAATCAATCTTGAATCTTGGGACCGTGTATAGAATAATCCACGATTGATTGTTCCTTTGATGTATCTTAGAATTCTCTTTGCTGCACGGAAATGATCTTCCTTTGGCTGCTCCATGTATTTGCTAATCAAATTAACTGCATACATGATATCTGGTCAAGTGAAAGTTAAGTACCTCAACCTTCCGACCAAGCTCTTGTATAGTGTAGGATTTATAGGTTTTCTATTTGAATGAGCTGTTAACTTCGTTCCTGTCTCTATCAATGTTGAAACAGGCTTACAATCTTTCATTCTAAACCTACTTAATATCTCTTGTGCATATTTCTTTTGCGACATAAATATTCCTTCTTCCCTTTGTTCTACTTCAACTCCAAGAAAATAAGACATCTCTCCAATATCTGTCATTTCAAATTCTCTAGTCATAGCTCTCTTAAATTCGACAAACATACCTGGATTATTTCTTGTGAAGATCATATCATCCACATATATAGGCATACGATCATTATATCTCCATCTTCATTCCTTTTTGTGTATAAGGCATGCTCGTATGGACTCTTCACAAATCCATTCTTTTGAAAGTATTCATCTATTCTCATGTTCCATGCTCTTGGACCTTGCTTTAATCCATATAGTGCCTTCTTCAACCAGTAAACTTTGTCTTCTTCTCCTTTTATTATGTATCCTGGTGGCTGTTCAATATAGACTTCTTCTTTTAAGTAGCCATTAAGGAAAGCTGACTTTACATCCATTTGGTATATCTTCCATTTGTTTTGTGTTGAAATTGCTGTAAGAAGTCTGATGGTGTCAATCCTTGCAACTGGTGCAAAAACCTCTTCATAATCATTTCCATATTTCTGCTTGTAGCCTTTAGCCACTAATCCCGCCTTGTACTTCTTCACTTTTCCTTCTTTATTTGTATTTGTCTTGTACACCCACTTTAATCCAATGGGCTTATGTCCCTTAGGCATGGTTGTGAGCTCCCACGTGTCATTTCTCTTAATTGCAGTGATTTCATCGTTCATAGCTTTCTTCCACATTTCATCTTTTGCTGCTTCTTCATATGTTACTGGATCACATTCAGCCATCAAATAAAATAATGAATAATCAAGTGTGGTTTGTACTGGTTCTGTAGCATCGTAGATATCACTTAAGCTTCTCATTTTTGCTGTTAGTCCCCCTAAATTGCTGCTACTGCTACTGCTACTACTACTGCTTCTTGTTGTTGATGGTGTAGATGCAAGAGTTGTTTGATTAGGACTTGGTGGAGGAGATTGATTGTTATCTGCTTCAACTGTTTGGTCTTTTGAGTTAACGTCATCTTTAAAGAGTAAGCCTTCCACTCCTTTTTCTTCATCACTCCATTTCCAGTAATTTGCTTCATCGAACTCTACGTCTCTTGAGACAACCACCTTTTTTGTTAGAGGATTATACAATCTGTAGGCTTTACTCTGATACTCGTAGCCAATGAAAATGCATTTTTCTCCTTTATCATGTAACTTCTTCCTTTTTTGATCTGGAATATGAACATATGCTATGCATCCAAAGACTCATAGATAGCTCACATCTAGCTTCTTACCACTCCATGCCTCATTTGTTGTTTTGAACCTGACACTTTTTGTTGGACATCGATTTAATAGATAGGCAGCATACTGGATAGCTTCTGCCCAAAATGTTCTTGGCATATGCTTTCCTTTAATCATGCTCCTTGCCATATCAAGAATTGTACGATTCTTTCTTTCTGCAATTCCATTCTGTTATGGCGTGTAGGCAGCTGTCAATTGATGAATTATTCCATGTTCCCGGCAAAATGCTTCAAATAATCTGGAAGAATATTCTCCTCCCCTATCTATTCTGAGCACCTTTAAATACTGACCACTCTGCTTCTCTGCCATTGCCTTAAACTCCTTGAATTTATCAAGGGCTTCAGACTTTTCTTTGAGGATATACACCCACGCTTTTCCACTAAAATCATCAATAAATGTGATATAATACATGTTTCCTCCAAGTGATGGAATGTCAAATGGACCAGCTATATCTGAGTGAACCAGTTGTAGTGGTCTTTTTGCTCTCCATGACTTGCCAACTTCAAATCTTTGTCTGTATTGCTTTCCTCGCATGCATCCTTCACATAGTTGATCTGGATGATTTATTGTTGGCAATCCATTCACCATCTTTGCTTTTGATAACAGCTTTAGGCCAGTGAATCCAAGATGACCAAATCTAAGATGCCACAACCATGAACTATCTTCAATACTAGACTTCATGCATTTAATTCCACCTGTCTGTATATTCAACTTGAATAGACGGTTGCTTGTCATTTCAACTTTTGCTATCAGTTCTCCTTTCTGATTTCTCATGACGAGAGAGCTATCTTTCAAACATATGTCATATCCTCTCTCCAATAGTTGACCAAGACTGAGGAGATTGCTCTTCAAAGATGGTACATATTGATAAATCTCCAAATGTGACTTCTCTTTGCGCTTCTTCGTTCAGCTCTGTGAATAACTCCTTTTTGCCACACATGTGATTGCTTGCTCCAATATCAAGATACCATACTTCTTTTCCACTATCTTCTTCACCTTTGTAAGTGAACAAGATAGCCCGTTCATCAATTTTTTCTACGTTTACCGTATAATGACTTCTCTCTTCAACTTTAGCAGCATCTCTGCACTGATAACTGAGATGACCAAATCTATTGCAATTATAACATTGCAATTGAGATTTATCACTTCTTTGTTGATATCTGCCTCCTCCTCTGGCTGAGAATCCTCGACCTCGACTTTGACCACGACCTTGATTATATGATCCTTGACCACGGTCATATGTTGTTGTATATTTTTCAAATCTTCCATTTGATTGGCCATATCCACCGCTGTTAGTTCTCATGTTTTTTATGTTTTGATGATAAGAATTATAATATAATTAATCATTGATATCTTATGAAAATTTGAAGTCTCATATTCTGCTTCTCTTTGATATGCCTCTAGTCAATTAATAAGTACCTCAAGATATGAAGCTTAAACAATGAAGAATGATAAGAAAAGAGATTGAAGAAAGGAGAATATCAATATCCAAGTCTCTATGATCAAATAGAAGTTGGAATGGCACAATTCGGAGTCAAAATAAGCAAGATCAAGCTTCACGATGAATAGTACTCGAGTTGCTACAGTATTAATGCTACAGGGATCGAGTTGCTACAGTGTCCGAGTTGCTACAGTATCTTGTTGCTACAGTGAAAATCTTTAGAAATCCGACAATTCTCGAGAATTCATTCTGCATTCTCGAGAATTCATTCTGCATTCTCAATAATGGTTCTGGAGAATGTGTGCCAATTCTTGAGAATCCAATTACTCTTTCTACTCTGTTTCGCGTCTCAGTTGGGCGACCTCTGGTATTTCAATGATATCTCCCAAACTAGAGATCAGAATGAGGTGAAACCAATTTTGAATGAAAGTAGACATCTAATGCGTATTCTTCACCAAAATTCAAGTCCAAAGAAGATCAGATGAGAGAGCTATGAATTTCGGAAGTTTCATAATCTGTTAACGTCATGCAGCTGACCAAGGTTCAGTAATTTGGGTGTATCTCACAAAATACACATCGTAATGCGCTAAAATTGGTGGCATATGAAAATAGACTCAAATACCTTTCCAAAAATATCAAAATCACAGTAAACAAAGATCAAATGAGAGAGATATGATTTTTTGAAGACCAGTGTCTGTTCATAATTCTGGAACTGGCCCTCAATCAAGTGAGAATGTTTCCGAGAAAGCTTTGATAGATCAAAATGATGAAATGATATTGCTGATGTGATTCTTGAGAATCAGAAATCAACTCTTGAGAATGGCTCTCGAGAATTAGCGATCAATTACCGAGAATGGCTCTACAATCACATTGGAATTAACTTGCTGAGATAATTCTCAAGAATCAGAAACAAATTCTCGAGAATCTAAGCCAGTTCTCGAGAATAAACGAATACAATTTGATCTGTGATATTCTTCTGAAGTGATTCTCGAGAATCAGAGATCAATTCTCGAGAATGGTTCTTGAGAATGTAAGCCAGTTCTCGAGAATAAACGAATGCAATTTGGTGGTCGAATATTTTGCTGAAGTAATTCTCAAGAATCAGAAACAATTCTCGAGAATGGTTCTTGAGAATGTAAGTCAGCTCTCAAGAATTGACTAGGTGTTGTTTCAATTCAGATGAAAGAATTCTCGAGTATGAATGAACTGATTCTGGAGAATGATTAAACACTAATAATTCAATGCACTCTGGAGTTCAATAGTTCTCAAGAATATATATCCACATTTGAAATCTTTGTTCTTTGTAATCTGCAACCCATTGATTATAGCTTGGGTACTTCATATTATTGATCTACACATCTTCTAACTAAGTTTGCTAAGTTACATATGATCAAATGGAGCTATGATTCAAAAACATTCAGATTCAAATGATGAGCTGTAAAGTGGAATATGCACTATGCCGTGTGTGTCGGAAATGGTCTATGATTAAACAAATAAGATCATAAAGGAAAGATCCACATTATCCTCAAAATCCTCCAGATTATAAGACTGCCCGCCATTATTGAAGCCAAGAGCGGAAACCAAGAATGTTCAAAGTGCAACTTTCTTAGTGGATTTCCAACTACAAATTTCTCAGTGGGCTTCCAACGACAATTCTATCAGTGGATCTCCAACAGTCATATTCTGGATAGAACATTCAAATGGATTTCTTCAAGTATAAAAAGCTAAGAAAACGAAGAGAAGAGATACAGAAACAGATAGCAAAAACCAACGTTCAAATCTCTATTCATTACTCTTCTATAAAGTATCTTTGATACATCTATACTTCAGTGTTTATCAATCTGCTCTTCTAGAAAGTTCATTACTGATTTATTTTCTTTGTGATAATCTCAAGGTAGTAGGACTTTGAGATTGGGTTATTGATTACAACTTGTAAGGGGGAGTGAATCCTAGTGAGAAGATTACTTCAAGTACAGAGTGTGTAATCGGTTAAAGAAGTGATAGTGAAAATCCAGAGAGTCTGGGACTGGACGTAGGTCAAGAGTTGAGACCAAACCAGTATAAATCTTCTGTGTCAAGCTTCTTCTCCTTCTCTCTATCATACTTGGGTTTGTGTTCGTTTTCCAGAAGCAATCAAAAAGTTTTTAAAATCCCCAATTCACCCCCTCTTGGTGATTTCTTCCGCCTTCAACAGCGTCCACCACGACCACCTCGAGCATTGAAGCCACCTCGAGTGTTATATCCACGACGATTTCCTCTGCTGTGTCCATAGCTGCTACTGCTGGCTTGAGTTTCATTCAAAGATAATTTGCTTTGCAAAGTTTGCTCCACATTGCTAGAGCCTTCATTTAGATTCATTCTTTGCTCATGAGCTTGAAGAGAACCTACAAGCTCGTCAATGGACATAACTGACAAATCTTTGGCTTCTTCAATGACAGTGACAATGTAGTCAAATTTCTTTGTTAATAACCACAAAATTTTCTCTATTACTCTGACATCATCTAAAGTTTCTCCATTTCTTTTCATTTCTTTAGCCACCTTTTGCACTCGTGAGACATAATCTGTAACTGGCTCCGCAGTCTGCATCTTCAAATTCTCAAATTCAACTCTAAGGGATTGCAATCGTACCTTTTTGGCTTTGTCTACTCCTTCACATGATTTTTGTAATATCTCTCATGCCTCTTTGGAAGATTTTGCATCTGATATTTTTTCAAAGGTTGATTCATCAACACATTGAAAAATTAAGAATAGAGCCTTCTTGTCTTTCTTTCGAGATTCCTTAACACTACTAGAAAATAGTGAATTTGGAACGGAATATTTTCCGTCGCAAAATTTCAAAATTTTGTGACGGAATTTAAATTCCGTCGCAAAAGGTGGGATTTTTGTGACGGAATTCAAATTCTGTCGCAAAAAGGCAAAATTTTGCGACGGAAAAAAATTTTATCGCAAAATTTTTCAAATTTGTGATGGAAAATAAACTCCATCGCAAAATTTTGCGACAGCAAATAAATTCATTCGCAAAATTTTGACAAAAAATAATAATCAAAAAAAGTTGCGACAGAAAATAAATTCCGTCACAAAATTTTGCGATGGAATTTATTTTTCGTCGCAAAACCTCAAGGGTTTTTTGACGGAATTCTTTTCCGTCGCAAAACCCTTTGGGTTTTGCGACAGAATTTTTTTCCGTCACAAAACCCTTGAGGTTTTGAGAAGAAAAATAATTTCCGTAGCAAAATTTTTCCTTTTTGCAACGGAAAATTTTTCAAATTTGTGACGGAAATAAATTCCGTTGCAAAATTTCGTCAAAAATATAAATTCCTCCTCCTCCGATTCTTTCTCTCATTCTTCATTTCTTCCCTTCATTTTTCATTCTTTTCTTCATTTTCTTTCGTTTTTCATTGCTTTCTTGTTCTTCTTTTTCAGTCACATGGGATCTCAATGTTGCTTCTTCTTCTTCCCCAGGTTAGTAGCTTATTTTCATTGCTTTCTTCTTCTTCCCCATTTTCATTCTTCATTTTTCATTCTTCATCCCTGCTTTATTTTCTATGTATGTTTTGTATGTATATATATTTTACCGTGTGTTCCCTATTATGTGTGTGTTATCTGTACATGTGTTGGATGTGGGTATGAATATGTATATGTATATAGTTTGCTACAAGAGAAAGATGAGGACGTGAGTTTTGAGTATGTAGTGGAAAGAAATAGACATATAGGATCATTTTTATATATTTTTTATATATCTTTTCATGCAATTTTATATTTTTTTAATAATTTTAATTTTTTTATTGTATAAATATTTTTTACGATTTTTTTAAATTTTAATTTTTTTAACCTTTGCGACGGAATTATTCCGTCGCAAAAGGTTTTGCGACAGAAAAACGGAATTTATTTCCATCGTAAAACCCAAAAGGTTTTGCAACAGAATCTTTTCCATCGTAAATTTTGAAATTTGCGAAGGAACAAAATTCCATCGCAAATTGTGATAGAAATTCAAATTTCCATTGCATTTGCGAGGCTTTTTTTGCGACGGACGAATTCCGTCGCAATCCTATTTTGCAATGGAAAATTGGAATTTTGCGATGAAATTTTTCTGTCGCAAAAAACCAATTTTTTTGTAGTGTAAGCGTCTTTCTTTGAGCTTTTGTCAAGGCTGCTTCAGCGGCTGCATTAGTGGGCTCCATGTATCGATCCTCAACAAGGTCCCATATATCTTGAGAACCTAGTAAAGTCTTCATTTGAATACTACAGTTTCCATAATTGCCTTTTGACAATTTTGGAATTTGTGGTTGCACCATCTCCGCCATCTTATCGATCGTAGCTCTGATACCATTTGTTGGAAATTGGAGGTATAGAAAAATGAAGATACTTTTATTATGAGAGATAATTTCAATACAAATAAAAATACACGATTATTTGTCTCTCTCTCACAAAATAATTATCTCATATTATTCTTACGAAAAAATAAATTTTTAACTCTCCTTTTCTAAGTGCTTCGGCACTTATCATTATTTCCTCTCAACTCTTTCGAATACAACTCTAAAATTGATGTGTATCATTACAATGAAAATGCACATACTTATAGGTGCGAAAATCGACTCCAAAAACCGACTCCCAGACACCGACTTGTGTGATTGTCATTAATTGTGTAGGTTCTTCTTGCTTTTTCCTGTTGCTTCTACAACTTTCAAGCAGCCTTTGTTGACTTTTGTGAAGTTGCCTCTTGTTTCCTTCGTAACTAAGTATCTAAATGTATATTTTATATTATTACCTTTTATTCTCTCACTTTATAGCATTTCAATAGAAGCCTCCACAATTTTCTTCATAATTCTCAATTGGTGGCGAAAGAGGAAGAAACAAATTGTTTTGCTTTGACATCTTCCATTTCTCCATTTGTCTGACAACTTTATTAAATATGGTGGGGTCAAGTCGGTGAAAGGAGACAAATTGAGTTTGATCTCTATCAGGGTCATTATCAAATATCAGGGATTGTGTGGAATAGTGCAAGAAATCTGGATGTGTAGGGAATAGATGCTTTCAACATCGTAAATTCTGTTCTGATGGAAAACCAGTTGATGGTCCATGGTATACAAATGAACCTCTCTACCTAAGGTGGAAACAGTGGGACTGTCAGACTGACTGCCGGTATTACTGCATGCAGTCTAGAGAGGAAGAACGAATGAAACTCGGTGACGAGCCTATCAAGTATCAAGGAAAATGGCCATTTCGACGTGTCTATGGGATTCAGGTTCTTTCAAAAGTCTAACCATAATAAGGTAGCTGTAATATGGCTTGGTTTTATTTCTCATTAAAGCATGGACATGTTACTTATGGTTTTAGGAACCTGTGGCTGTTGCACTCTCTGCTCTTAATCTTGCTATACAGTTTCATGGTTGGGTATCCTTTTTCATTCTTGTATATTATAAGCTGCCTTTAAGGCCAGATAAGAAGACTTATTATGAGTACACTAGCTCGTGGCATATCTATGGGATCCTATCAATGAATTCTTGGTTTTGGAGCGCTATTTTCCACAGTAGGTAGGTTGCTCTCTATGCCTTTTATGGTCAGGATTTGTCGTCTGTATCCAATCATCTTTAGTGTTTAAGTCCAAGCTCTAGAAGAAAAGTTGTTGTTTGTCTGTGGTGCCTCATAAATCCCAATTTTCATATATTCTATCCCACCTTATTCATTTATTTTGGGGATTATTTTAGGTTAATTTGGAATTATTAGATAATATTTAGATTGTTAGCTTATTTTAGGAAATAATATAAATCTGAATTAATCATGAGATTATTGGGCTTAAATTAATATTTTGATCTTATCTTGTGATTTAATATTATTTCTAGATATATAATATCATGATTTTATTTAATCTCTACCAATAAAAAATATCATGGACTATCCTAGAGCGCAGAATTTTTCAGGGAAGCCAGAAAGAAATCCAATGGTAGAATCTTTTTGGGGTCCTTAAATCCTATTAGTGGTATCCACTCTTACATCCTTCCCTTTTAATTAACCTAGCTGCTAGGTTTTACACACACTGACACCGCGAGAATTGAAGACGCAGACTGAACCGAAGACGCAGCTGAGGATTGAATGAATCATTTGAATCATTCATCCAATCAATTCTTCATCCTTCCATTCAAGCACAGCTACCAAGGAGACGCAGTGGCTAATCAATATTCAGTTGTTCATTCTCTTCCTCCAGTCACCAGCCACGGGCCCATCTCCAATTCTCCATTAATTCATCAGTCCATTCACGCACAAGCCACGTAGCAACTACTATTACACAATTTCTTCATATAGCTTTGATGTGTGTGGAGCTTGGTGAGGAGAATATTTCTATGGAAGCTTAAATTCTTTTGGGAGGCAACTTGGGAGGAGCATGGAGGAAGCTAAGGCCTAGGGCTTATATTTGAAGATCACAAGGGAGTGTTATTCTTTTTATCTTTTTAATTCAAACTTGAGATTATTTAATTTTAAAGGATTTCGAGTTGTATTAATTGAGAACAATCTAGTTTTAGATTATAAACTTATTTCTTTTAGATTAGACTAATAATTTGAAGTTTTATGTTTATTGTTGGACTCTCGTTTGCAACCTTTGGATTGTCAATTAAATTAATAACGAAAACTCAATTATTAATTTAATTGTTAATTTGATTTATCATCTTGATTGTTTAATTGGGTGTATAAATTATCTGGTTGTTCAATTAGATAATTGTAAAAAAGATTTCCAAGATTATTTTTGTGATTGGTTTTTAATGGGTTTAATTAGCCATCGCTTATTTTATTATGAGTTTTCTAGTGAAATATATGTTATTGAACTAGAGGGTTTCCCATGTTCAATTGGGTAATTAAATTTATTAATCTCCCTTTGTTCTAATTAATTGGTTTAGGCCAAGAAAGTTAACTCCATGCAATTCCTAAGTTGTGCCATTCATCATCATAACTGAATTAAATCATTATTAATTTACTTGCCTTTAATCAATCTTTAAATTAGGATTTTTATTCTTTTCTCATAAGAAAAACCCCCAAAAATTACACTCAAATTCATTTAGATTAGTCTCATTTTCATATAGGTTTTAGAGTCAATTGCATTAGTACATTTAGTTAGTTAATTGCATATAGGTAGTAGTGTTTTGCATTCTAGTTTAAGTCCATTTACATTTCACTACATCTTTTATCACCTGAAAGTTAGTCCTAAAAGAAAATTCATCGCTTACTCCTTGGGAGAATGACCTAGGTTGACTCTAAACTGCATAATTAATTAGGACCCAGTTTAATTGATCGCTTTAACGACAAAAACGGCTCGATCAGTGCATGAACAGTAATTTACTTACAGTTCCAATGCAAGACAAGTTTATTAATGCAAGACAGATATATTTTTCCTATAAATCATATCCTCTTGTTTCTCTACCAAAGTTTTTTGTTTTGTTAAAAGAAAAAAACTTTGCCTAGGTAGAATCTTTACATGCGTAGGCAATAAGCATGTTATGATATCCTCAATACACATGATACAAATGAATCATACAGTAGTGGTTTGTCCTTAAATGTGTCATACAATCTTCTTGTACTGATGCAACTCATCAAAAGTAGCACGACTCTTTAGGTTCTGTTTGGTTATGGTGCTTTTGCCGACGCTTCTTAGCATGATATGGTGTTTTATTATTTAAAGCATCTTTCCAAGTTTTGCTTATTTATTTTTTATCTTAAAGGGTAAAGGGGGTCGGGACTCTGAGGTTATAATTATGGGAAAATTTCTCTCAGGACCCAAGGTATCAACATATTATCAAAAAAAGCCCTAAGAAAAGTTGCATGCCAGATCTGACAAACAATTTAAAAGGGAATTACTGAAAAACCATCGAACAATTTCAAAATATCTCTCCCTCTCTCGACTCTCATCTCGTCTCCGCTTTCTGCAATTCGACTCTCACACTCTCAATTTTCAGCTCTGTAGGGATCATATTTTGTGCTCTGATTTTGCTTCACTACCCTGACTTTGCTTCTGGAATCGATTCTCAATATATAGGGTTGAAAAGGGGGATTGAAAATAGGCGAGGTTGTGCTGAGTACTAAGAAGGTTCTCGATGGAGGTAGATGTCGAGAACCATAGGCAAAAGGCGGCAGCGGGGGAGGAAAAGGGTGGAACAGAGAATAAGGATGAGGAATTGAATAATGGATTGATGCGGTGGAAGAAATGTTACAGCAGAGGTTGGAGTTGTCGTTCTATGGGAAGCAGTTGCAGAAGGGTTGGCAAAAGGGCGCGGTGATATAGGGTTCAAAGAACTCTCGCTCATGTCAAAAGTATGGAATACTTATATCTCATAAAACTTGATATAGTACAATTTTTGTGGGTATGGAATACTTATATCTCATAAAACTTGATATAGTACAATTTTGTGGGTATAGAATACTTATATCTCACAAAACTTGATATAGTACAATTTTGTGGGTATAGAATACTTATATCTCATAAAACTTGATATAGTACAATTTTTTTGGGTACATCAAGCCTTTATATGTTGCATTATTCCAGTAGAATTAGATGTGCAAGATTACCTGCAAAACGAGTGATTTAATTGGTAAGACGTGCATGAACCTGTTGAAGGATCCCTGAAATGTTAGGGGTTATAGTCTGCTCAGTGAAGCCCTTGTGGGAAGGGACAATTATGAATCCCAAACTAGATTAGTTCCAAACTCTAAAGGGTTTAGGATCACCCAAGCCGTTAAAGGCGATCCAAAGATTGGGGAAACATAAATACATTTTTTAGGTTCATGCTATCAGGTTGTTGTCAAATTATTATACGGAGAGTCTTTTCTTTTAAGTAATTTTATTGAGGTCTAGTTCTTTTTTTAAATCATTTTTCATTTATCTCACATAAATGCAACATAATGCCATCTTGGTTTCACTAAAAATCCTCTGCTTCTTACTCATGGCTACCACATTTATTGCAGGAAGAGGCCGTGGAGTATATCAGAGACAATATGTGGTACCCTGTATATAGCCCTCTTGTTCATGAAAAATAAGCAACCTGAATTTTCCACTGCATATTTTTTTAGGCCTTGTAAGATCACATAAAATGTTGCTTCGATCAAGCATCCTATATTATTGATTTATAATGTTTCATTAAATCAGGACTAGCTAGCTTCTATTAAATTGTTGTGGTTCTCAGTGAATTCCCATGGATGTGTATAATATTGGAGGTAGATAACTTGTGGGTGTTGTTGGCTGAAGCTGATGATTGTACACAGCAGATTATAGTTGCGCTTCTTAGGAAATGTAGCTATAGAGGTTAGAATCTTCCTATGCTCGTCTCACCAATTTATTTGATTGCTTCGAATTGTTTGTTTTTCTTCTCTTGATTTTCTTGGGCTTTTCTCAGATGATTGAATCTATTGGTTTTAGTTGTTATTCATTTGATCTTTTCTTTTTCTATTTGATCTATGCCTGCATATCTTGTGACAATCATAATTCATAAGGCTGGAATTTGAGTTGACATGTAATTACGATCTCCTTTGTTGATATTGGAACTTATCTTCATTTTTTTTCTTTTTGTTCCCAGCCTCACATGTTGTTCACAAACAATGATGATCAAGTGAAGAAAATTAAAAAGAAGGAGAAGGAAAAACTAACCAACAAAGGAAAAATAATAGAAGATAATGAACTCAGTAATAATGGCTTTTGAAGAAACATATTAACACATCGGCATTTTCTGGAAGAAGCATACTTCACCTCAATCGGCATCTGACAGAGGAGTGGAAAGGATGGATGCAGGTGGGATTCATATACCCAAAAAATTATTTCTCATCTACATTATCATCTATGAAGCTGATTCTACTGTGTTCATTCATGATTGCAATGATACTTATGTCATGTTTTTGAGGTCCTCTTTCTGATGTACCATTTTTTTGCTGCATCGAAGATATACAGTGCAATATGTAATTTCATTGCTGCATATGTTTAGATGACTAGATTTGGGAATTTCTCCTATTATTATATTCAAAAAGAATTTGGCCTTGCACACTTTAATCAAGTAATGTAGAATTCCAGATTTGCACCACCCTCTTAACCCTAACAAAAAAAATCTAGCTCACTGATCTTTATTGTAGATGATGTGGCATCTCAATTTCTTCATGTCCTTTTGTTTTATTGTGCTTAAAATGACTATATGCTCTATTATATTTGTCCAATGCACACACTATTTACTTTGATGGTGTATGGAGCTTGGGTATATATAATAAGCATAATGGGATAAGTTGAGTGATAGCTATGAAGATTTTGGCATGCTTTGTTGTGGCGATCTTGGTTTGGGAAATTCCTGGGGCCTTTCACATAGTTTGGAGTCCATTTGCATTATTTTTAAATTAGTAATCTTCTCACCTTGAAGTTTTTTAATATTAGTTGAGTGTTGATTATGGTTAATAAATGCATAATGGTCTTATCTCAAATGCTTACAAGGATTGAGTGTACAAATGAGGACTATTTGTTAGGAGGCATACCAAAAAGTGTATTTAACCTTGCAACAACCATTGCCAAAAAGTGTTATCTTTGATTGAGGACTACCACAAGCAGAAGAAGAGACATTAGAGGGCATACTTGTTAGAACACATTGTAGTTGATGACAAATATGTATTTATTACAAAAATGTATTCATGAGAATGACTTTCACCATTTGTTCTTTTGCAAATTGTTTACTGATACTAACTTCACAATGTTTATTCAATGACAATGGCAAATTTTTGCTTATGTTTTGATAATTGTTCATGGAATGAGAACTGTAAGAGAATGGAAAGGTTCTTAAAATTTTGCTTATGTTTTGATATTTGTTTATGGAATGCCAACTGCAAAAGAATGGATATGTTGTTAAATTTTTGGTTATGTTTTGAAATTTTTTCATCGAATGACAACAACAAAAGAATGGACAATTAAATCAAACATTTGTACAGGCAATATTAGTACCCTTTTGTATCAGCATGTGATACAATTGTATAAGTCATATCAATCATTTGTATCAGTCATACCAGTCATTTGTACCAACCATATCAATTGCGACTAACAACAATATCAGTAGCCACTTACAACAATATCAGCAGCGACTAAGAACAATATCAGTAGCCACTTACAACAATATTAGTAGCGACTAACAACAATATCAGTAGCCACTTACAATAATATCGGTAGCCACTAACAACAATATCAGTAGGCACTTACCAAAATATCAGTAGGCACTAACAACAATATCAGTAGCCACTAACAACAATATCAGTAGGCACTTACCACAATATCAATAGGCACTTACAACAATATCAGTAGCCACTAACAACAATATCAATAGCCACTTACAACAATATCAGTAGCCACTTCCTTCCTTGATGCATCTTGTTCTTACCATTCCACCAATATAATCGCTTTCATGCCCTCCCTCGTATACAAAGTTACCCTCCATATGGAAGAAATATAATAGTTTCTTTCCTGAAGTAGTGACCATCTTTAATTATGATCTGCAACATAAAATTAGTATTAACAACTTTAACAATCACATTAACAACTTAAATTATAGGTATTAACAACAATCTAATTTCACCATTTTCACATTCAGTCATCCCCTCTAACAAACAGACCTCCCTTTGTTTCCATGCCCAAAAATAGATCAACCTATCACGTTTTAACATTCAGGTCGTATTAACAGCAATATCAATCAAACTAACAACTAAAACAGTAGGCGTTAACAACAAAAACAGTAGGTGTTAACAATTATCCCATTTTCAGCATTTTTAACCAAATGTAGCTTCATCCCACTAAAAAATACACATTTCCCTCTGTTTTCATGCCAAAAAACAGAGCATCCTTTTTTCCACACTACCCTTCAGTGATTAAAGATTAACTAGAATGGTGATAATGATGTCTTGATCAAATTCTTAGTGTTTCTTACCTATTTCCTACTCAATAATAACATAAATTTGGTTAAGCTCCAACCTTTCAGCCCACCAACATTCTAACTGAAAAAAAACCTTTAGGAGCAACAAATACATTAACGCAGTGGATGATTGGGAATATATATGTTCTCTGCCTCGCTGACTTGAGCAAATCTGTGTGTTCCTCGCTGACTTGTGTTCTCTCCCTCACGTCTACATTCGCTTCTGATTTCTGCTCTGTTCCTTGTGTAATACGTTCAGGTAAACCAAAAACCCGACAGTGATTTTGGCTTTATCAGACTTCTTTTTTATTTTTTTAATACAGGGGTATTATTGATATTTGACTTTACAACTTAATACCCATTAGGGCCCTAGGGCCTTTTCTGATCAAAGACTTTAGTTTGGGCATTTTTTAGGATTTTCTTTGTTATTTGGGCCACCATATACATTTTCCCTATAATTATTGTTGTTGTTGTTGTTTTGATCATTTGATGTGCCATTTGAAACTTTATTATATGCAGAGATGTGGAACTCACAGAGAGGCTAGATCACTCATCTGCTGTGGCCTTACTTGGATTTTCCCTCCTTCTAGCAATACTTCGTGCTTTTAATGTGAGAGATGAAGCAGCGAGAATCATGGTTGCTGCTCCCTTGATTGCTTTTGTGACAACTCACATCCTGTATCTGAATTTCTACAAACTTGATCATGGTAATGTTTGTTTTTCTAGTGAAATTTATGTTAAATGGTGCATCTTACATTCTTGTGTTACTGATACTAAGAATAACAAAGATGCAATTCCATCCCTTTGAGATTAGCTATACTTACTTCCTTTAATGATTTATTTAGTCTTCTTTTCTGCATTTTTGTTCCCCCCTTTCATCCTTTTCCTTGATTGTCTTAGATTGCTAATATAGTCCTTGCCTCAAAAAGTTCAGTTACTTTTAGGGGTATTCATTATGTGATCCTGTTTGCCTGTTTCATCTATCATCTTGGTGAGCATATTATGTGGTCCTGTTTGCTGTTTGGTTTACACAAATCCTACGAACTTGTGGTCAATTGAATTGGCCTTGGGGCAATGAGCTGACAATTTCACTGTCATTTGCAGGTTTGCAAATGAAAGTCTGCATGATAATTGTTATTACCCATCTCCTTATTTAGGCAATTTGGGCTTGCATTTCAAAACATCCAGCGCAGTGGAAACTGTGGCTGGTAGTGGTGGGAGGAAATCTGGCTATACTCTTTGAGGTATATGAGTTGCCACCTTACATGGGATTTGTCGATTCTCATGCACTTTGGCATGCAACGACCATTCCAATTACATACCTCTAGTGGAGTTTCGTAAGGGATGATGCTGAGTTTAGGACCTCCACACTGCTCAAGAAAGTAAGATAATGTCGGCTCGAAGGACAAAATTCCGAGGGTGGATCGATTCAGACAATCAAGGTCATGCTGGTATTACTTTGTTAATGCATCCCTAGTCTTTTCTTTTTCCTCGTGCATAAATGCATTTGTTTCAAATGCTTGACCACGATGGCCCCTTTGTTTCTTGTTCTATTTTTCCCCTCAGTATGTGAGGGATGCTACTTTCTCTACTGGAATTTAGATTTAGATTTGCATATACCTGTTTCTCATACCCAAAACTTCTTAGTAATAAGAAGCAGACCTTGGCTTTGATATAAATTGGTAAATATCTATCTAATAGAAGGCAAAGCTTACCATAATAGAAGGCAAGATGTGTATCTGACCAGGTTTTCAGCTCTCCCATGAAGTTGTTATCAATCTGAGTTGTCTAGTCCTGGACGATCTATTTTTTTAACATAATGTTTAGATCAGTTATTATTTTTGCTCTCAGAAGTTAAAGATAATTATTCTTATTCTGGTATTTTGTATAAAAAAAATAAAATTGGGAAAATCACAGCATGGTCCTAAGAAATATAAAATATATAAAATAAGTCTCAATATATGATTCATCTAAAAACTCTTGAAGGACCTTAGTGATATAAATTTGAATTGTCAAATTACTTGTTTGTCACCATTGTCAATATGATACAAACTTGTCAACAAAAATACCATAACTTGTTAATATGGCACCTACACTTGTCAACGGTAGCACCATGACTTGTCAATATGACACATGCACTTGTCAACGGTGACACTATAAATTGTCAATATGGCACATACACTTGTTACTAGATGGACTTGTCAATGGTGATATTATAACTTGTCAATTGGGGCAAATAGACAATTTCATAATTTGAATTTATATCTCTAACATTCTTTGGCAATTTTTAGATAGTGAATCATATATTGTGACTATATATATATATATATATATATATATATATATATATATATAATGCTTTTTGGGATCATATTGCAGTTTTTCCATTGAAATTTGAATAATTTATAAATTGGCCAAACTGCAAAGTTACTCTCAACTCTACTCCAAGAGTAATAATATAGAATATGTTCTTGGCCGGCCATTTAAGGCCTATTTAGATTAGTGGTAGTAGCAGTGACTTTTTTCCAATATAATTTTTACAAATTTAAGATAGGATAAAAGTCAGATTATAAATGTGATTTATATTTGGATTGATGGTGATAGAAGCCTATCCGCACTAAAAAAGGCATGTTTTAGTGACTTCTTCTCAAAAGTAACTTTTGACCTAAAAGCCAATTTAAAAAGATGTCAACAAAAAAACCTCATTTTATTCTTATCACACTTTTTCCCTTCTTACTATGCCTTTTAGCCCCCATTGCCTTCTCAAACAGCCCCTATGGTATATGCAATTGTACCATGTTGTAGAGATCCTAATATGGCCTTGTTAGAATATTTCCAAATTAATTTATGTTCCATAGTTTCATAGCCAGAATTTTAATGTTCAAATTAAAATTTCACTGAAGTTTGTGAATGGAACAAACTTAATAAAGATAAGAAATGTGTTTTTTTAACCAATAAGTGAAATTTCTGACTGTAATTTTTTTTTTTTGTGGTCAAAAAATTTATTGTATGAATGAATAAGGACAGCACATTTTGTTTCTACTTTTTGGACGCAATACGCAAATCTAAACTTATGTGTATCAAAGTCAACTTCCTGTCTTGTTGGTCAAAAAACCAAAAAAATTAGTTTCCTGTCTCATATTGCTCACCACAAGTGGCATTTGCAAAATTTTTCAATGATACACAATATTAGGTTACTTCGATTTCTAGGGGGGAATGTCACCTATGTGGCACATGCACGCCCTTGTTTTTTTAATTAAATTCTCTGACATGGATGTAGAAGAAAATTGTGTTAATTATTAATCACTTTCGAAATAAACGCGAGTCATGAAGAGTTTTGTCAAAAAAACATTCATGCCTCAATTTTGCGTTGACTATATGAACCTTTCTTGAAAGACAAGTAAGGAATTATCAGTCATAAACTGTAACTTTAAAGAATTAGAAATATTTAATGAAAATATACTCACATTCTTCGGATATATATATATATATATATATATATATATATATATATATATATATATATATAAACTCCACAATGTACTGAGCTAATATATTTGCATTTCAAGTAAAAACAAACTTTTTGAACGAGAGGTTCTTTGAACTAGATTTTTTATTTTTTGATCAACTAGATACCAATTCGACTATTCTTGGGCGGGAGACAAGAAAGGAAATTGGGATAGGGAAAAATTTTAATTATATTTGTTATTAATATACATATATTTCTTGGCACTAAAAATATGAATGTTAAGACCAAGTAAACAAAATCAATTATTGCTTTCGAAAATCTATAAAATACTCAATAAAATTATTGAACAAATTTTTTTTTTTTTTGCTAACAATTTATTAACGAGGCTATTTGGTACAAGAGCTTTGCACGGAAAGGGGAAGGAAAATTTTTATGAGTTAGATTTTAAAAAAAAATTGAAGAAATGGAAATTATAAAATTTCAATACAAATAAAATATAAGATAAAATGGTAAGAAAAATTAATTAAAAGCTTTTAACTCCACCCCTCTAGTTTTTTTAAAAAAAAAAAAATTGGATCATGGAGGAAACAAGAAGCTGTGAAATATTTTTGGATAATTAAACCTTAATCCTTTAATCAAATAATATTATATAATATAAATAAATACTAATCAAACATAAACACTAATAATAATATTTCTAAATTATATCAAATATCAATAAATGATATATGATGGGGAAAATCTCATTTAAATACCATATAAAATTTCAAAACCCTAAAACGTTTGTTAAAAAATTAAAAGGACATAGAGGCGATTGGAAGGAATTTGAGATTTTAAAATTTAAGTGTTTTTACTAAAATGCCCCTCTCTTCATCTCTCCCTCCCTCCCTCTCCCATTCTCTCTCTCCTCTCCCTCTCTTCATATCTTGATGGTCGTTGTTGTCTGTTGCACCTGGGGTGCCTCCAACCCCATCTCATTGCGCATTAAGTATGGTCGGAGAGAATGTGAAAGTGGGAGATAATGCTTTTGTGGGAGTGCCAACGACAAAGCTAAGTTAGAGAGAGGGGAAGGTAGAGGTAGAGTAAAAGAGATTCAAAAATGGTTCAGTGGTGACAGAGTTTATGGGGGAGTGAAGAGCTAATGGACTAAAGTGAGGTTGGGATATGGAATAGAAATGCCATTGATTTTCAGCCCAAAGAGAAGGGGTGGGAGAGAGAGGACACAAACTGGTGAAAATCCAAGTAATGGTTTAGTAACTAAATGTAAAACGAGTTTCACAAAATTTGTAATCGGATTGATAAGTGTAGTAATGGTTTTGACAAGAATTGTAATAGTTTTGACAAAAGAGTTTGCTAATGAAAACATGTAAGTCAGGAGGCTGAGGAAGAAGAAAGTGAACAGTAGAATGAGTTTCACAAAATTCATAATGTGACTGATAAGTTTAGTAATGGTTTTGACAAGAATTGCAATTGTTTTGATAAAATAGTTTGTTGATGAAAACATGTAAATTGGGATTCACCAACATTTGTGGCATTTCATCAAAATTCGTAATGAGATTGATGAATTTAGTAATGATTTTGACAAAAATTATAATGGTTTTGACAAAAGAGTTTGTTGATGAAAACATGCAAGTTAGGATTGACAAAATGATCAACAATATGAGTAATGACATTGACAAAATAAATAATGAGTTTTGGGTTTTGTGAATCCTGACTTTCATGTTTTCATCTATATATACTTTTGTCAAAATGATTATAATTCTTGTTAAAACCATTACTAAATTTGATAATCCTATTACGAATTTTGGTAAAATGTCACAAATATTGGTGAATTCTGATTGACATGTTTTCATGATTCAAACACTTTTGTCAAAATCATTACAATTATTATCAAAACTATTACTAAATTATCAATCCTATTACGAATTTTGTGAAGTCTATTTTATTGTTCACTTTCTTCTTCCCCAACCTCTCTTTTAATGTTCACATTCTTTTTCCTTAGCCACCTAGCTTCCTCAAACAACACCAATTTCGATACTAGAGAGCTTGGACCCTGAGAGCACGATAATGGTGGCAAGGATGAGACCGTTGGATGTAACAACCTCAATTTTAAAGAAAAATAATTAACTAATGGTTTGTTCTAACCATTCATTAAGATGTTTCATACACATAGTTGAGCTTTGGGCTTGAATAAGATTTTTCAAAATATTCAAAATATATTGGAGTATGCAAAGTGAGTCCTAATGTGACAATATACACTAATCCGACATGTACTAAAAAAGATAGAAACACTACTGTTAGCAGAAATAGCTTAAACTTCTGAAGCCTTCCTTGTTAGACCCACATGAGAACTATCTTTTTTTCGACTCCGACTCTCCGACTCCAGTCATTGCTTTTCTTTCTATTACTTCAAAAGTAGTTGTTTCAACATCAGCCACTCGAATTTTCGATATTCCTTTTTTATTTCTCATCAAACAAATGGCATCTTCTTTTGGAAATCCTAGCTATTCTTAGCATGATATTGGGGAATCTCATTGCTATTACATAAACAAACATGAAACGTATGCTTGTGTATTCATCCACAGGTTAAATAAGATATGTAATTATTTGAATATGAAAAGACTCATAATTCGGGACATGTTTATTGATAAAAAAAAAAAACACATAGCTCACTATTCATACAACACTAATTCTACAATATATGGTCTACACCAAATATTTTCACATAAAGTATAATTGTGGATTCACCAAAATATAATAGTGTATAAAATAAAGTCTTCAGTTTATTAGCAGATAAATAGTCATAGCATTACAAAAATATGAGTGTCCTAAGATGGCAATATAGGATTCCGTACAACACTAGTACCAAAAGAGGCTTACAAAGTTTCTCAACTTTTATGCCTCTGGTTGTTTCCCTTAGCCTCTAATAAGGTTAGAGGTTTCACTTGAAAAATATTGATGATGACGGGGGAGACATAAAGTCCCAGTAACCAAGATTAATTTATCAAATATGCAAGAACGGCTTGCAAATCAGAGAAGCGGATTTAATAACATAATTATAATACTAACAAAAATTAAATGAAACATGATAATTAACAATAACTAAAACCATCCCCGTTCATTTATCCTGCTCCTTCTTATATCTTCTGGACATGGTACAACCGATCAGTGCTAGTATACCTGGCCAAGGTTATCTAGACACTTCAAGAATGTTGTCCCCTCCCATGCTACCACCGATATACCGTAACAGGGAGGTGTCCGCCCAAAACACTACTCAAATTTTGGGCCAGGAATGAGAGAGCCAATGGGCACAATTTCACCCTAAATCTCTTCCACACAAACCAACATATCCAATAACAGATAAACAATATATCCCTATAATTTTCCAAGAACATCATATAATATATTATTCGATTTACAACATCTTATAACAAACATCATAACTATCACATAAATCACCACTTCTTCATTGAAACAATTTCATGTATATATATAGGCGTAATTTTTCAAAACACATACAAGGGGTACAGATAATAGTAAGGTTAGAAAACACCTTACAGTTTGAAACAAGCATATAAAATAAATTAACCCTGGTTACCTCAACTCCAAGCTACATCTTGAGAAGTAAAACACGAACGATCACCACTCACAAGAAAGTTCTACATCATCACAATCATAATTTCATATAACTTATTTTATAAACATTCTAATAATAATATATTATCATAAAAACTAAAAATAATATTTCAGTTCTTCAAATTTCAAAACTAAACCGATTAAAATTAGTTATTAATCATTCTATACATATATACAGTCATCTATTTTCAAAAATCAAAATTTCTCTAAAACTGTAACCTCAAAATTTTCACTAACCAATGTAATATTGCCTTCATTGGAAAGAGAAAAATATATTGAACAACTTTCATGAAGGAAATATATTGAAAAGAAGTTAATTTAACTACCTAAATAATCTTATAAAATAAATAACATACCTTGAAATACTCTAACTCTCCTTCTTTTCTCTTCTCTCCTCTCTGCTCACTTTCGTTTTGTTCTTTCTTTTCCCTCTCAACTCGCCCGCATACACATATATAAATAGGCAAGAAGAGGGGTGCATTTATTACCTTGGTCAAAGGCGGTGATTTAATATTTTTTTTCACATTCCTTCCTTTGTACGTTGCCTCCTCTCTTTTATTATTATTATTTTTTTAATTTTTCTTCTTCTTCTTCTTCTTCTTCCATACGCTTCTTACTTCTTTCTTTTCTTTTTTTTTTATTTAAAAGATAGGGAAAATTATCACAAAAGACCCAAATTTATTTTTATTTATTTATTATTAGTTTTTACATTTTTTTCACAATTACAATAATCAAATATAATTATTTCATAATTACAATTAAATCCTAATAATAAAATTTAGGATATTACAGAATAATTGTTGGAGACTCAAATGGTGGATATGTAAGCTTGATAACTTATAAGTTGTTCTATATCTTCATGAATCTAGGAACTTTTGCTCTGTATTGTATCATTTGGTCTATGTATTAGAACTGACAACATTTGAGATTATACAGGATTATACACGAAAGACCCTTTTTTTGGCTCTCTCTTCAACTCTATGTCTCTTACCCTTAGGAGGTCTTCCTCCACTAGCAGGTTTTTTGGGAAAACTTCATTTATTCTGATGTGGATAGCAAGCATGCATATATTTCTGGGTTCCAATAGGACTCCTTACGAGCGTTGTTTCTATATACTATTATCTAAAAATAATCAAGTGATTAATGAGTGGATAAAACCAAGAAATAACTCCTCATGTGAGAAATTATAAAGGGTCCCTTTAAGATCAAACAATTCCGTTGAATTGAATATGATTGTATGTGTGATAGCATCTACTATACTAGGAATTTCAAAAACTTCATTATTGAAATTGCTCAGGATACCCTTTTTTAACTTCTAGAATCTATTTCTTAATTCAAGATCCCTCTTCTCTTACTAACTGGAATCAAATAATTAGTAGATCTGTTCCACCCAATATGGGAATGGGGTAGAGATATGAACTTATAATCTATAATATGATGATCGAGTTGATACTATGATTTTAAGTTCATTCCATACTGGACCAGACTGAAATAGGGTTTTATACATTCTTTTTATGAGAAGGGGTCATTTGAGTGTATCTAAATAGATACTATGTTTACATATAAATCCCTATGTCATTCCATCCCATCCCATTCCATTTAGGATGAGGAATATGCGTAATCGGACAAACGTTTACATATCTCTCGTTATTTAGGACCCTATTCACCTCTTTGGGCTTCTATTGAATCAAGAAATAGGTTTGATTGTTCATCTTTATATATATATGGATGTCTGACTCAAGCCTATATGACATGATTGATTAATAAAATACTCTAACACTCTACCTTTCTCATGTATTCTATACATCATACAAGATATATATTATATTCATGGAATATATTTCACTTTCAAGATGCCTTGGTAGTGAAAGTAAAATGGTAGACACACGAGACTTAAAATCTCATGCTAAAGAGCGTAGAGGTTTAAGTCCTCTATGACATGATAGATCAATAAAATACTCTAACACTCTACCTTTGTCATATATTCTATACATCATACTAGATATATATTATATTTATTGAATACATTTCACTTTCAAGATGCCTTGGTAGTGAAAGTAAAACAGTAGACATGCGAGACTCAAAATCTCGTGCTAAAGAGCGTATAGGTTTGAGTCCTCTTCAAGGCATAATATTGAGATCACTTATTGAATTGGAACAAGTTCAGTCGCAGATCACGAAATCTTCGTGATCTTCTCTATCTAATAAATGGGAGTTCGTTTTGAAATCATCTGCCTTGGATTCACCCCTTATATGCTTCAACATGAATCACATAGGGGTAGATTGATACAATAGAAACCTATAGTAAAATTTCCACCCATAACCTAGTGGATAAAGTACATTACATAGTCCGTTTTAGAGATTACGACTTAGCCATTCAATGACTTTGGCACAAGACGTTCCCAAAATGGATATTGTATTCTCGGGTCGGGTGAATTCAATAATAGACGCCTGTTGGCATTCCAGCCTTCCTTCCCCTTATTAGGGCCTATCTGAATGGAAAGAGAATTCAATACTTCTTGGTTGTGAATATCAGAATAGGACAAACTGCCCCATGGATATCTTTTCTTCGAAACAAAACAATTATAATTAGGCTCACTCAATTGAAAGTTCCATATAGGGGATCTTTCAATTAAGAAGATCCATCAATCTGAGACGAAGAGAAAGAAAGGTCTATCTATTTTATTTAGTTATTCAATTAAACTAATAATTTGTTATTGGAGCAGATAGCAACAACCATTTCATCCCACATACGTATTTTGTATTTTCCAATATATTTTCATCTTTCATTAATGGAAATTTTTTTGATGTAGTGAGTAATAGGTATGGTTGTTCACTCTTTAAGAATTCTTGTTTAGGCAATTCATACCATTCATACATAATGTTTTGATCTAAGATTTCCAATTTTCCTTGTTTTCATAATAGCATATTGTTCCATGGAGCTAAGGTTCAAAATATATAAGAAATAGGTGTTTCCATGACTCTACCACCCAATCAATTTTGTTTCACTTAATCTATATTTCATGGCCACATATCTTTCCAGTTAAGGAATGGGAAACTCGTCTTTTGTAACATGAATCCTATTTTCATTTCATTAGGGAAAAGCCATCTTTTTCTCAACAATGTCTTTGTCATCTAATCCAATAGTGTTCCGTTAGATAGGAACAAATTTAATAAGTACTAATAACTCTTAGATTGAGTATTAGAACGAAAGAATCCTTTGGATAATAAACCATTGGTTCTAAGCCATCTTTGGCGATGAATCAACAATTTGAAATGCTTCTTATGCGTATTCTTGATAAACCAACATTTAGAAAGTAAGAAGCTCCCTTGACATCTCTTCATTTGCAAAGAATTCTTGATCGGAAAACTTAAGACAAAAGACTGATCTTTGAATAGGAAAAAGAGTGGATCTGCAAGGTCCCAAATGAATTGGCTTATTCAAAAAAGGCCTTATTCTTTGGAATATCTATCTTGCATCTGGTACTGTATGATTCCATTATGCAAGAACTCTAAATCATTCTCTTGAAGCTCATCCTCTTCATCATAAATGCTATGCTTGCCTCGAAATGACCTAGTCCAATAGGGAAATCTCATTTCATTGGGCCTTTCAATACAATCAAATAGAAGGCCCCAAGGGTGCCATATTTTAGGCACCCAAACTATGTGATTGAATATATCTCTTCTATTTGTTGCTGGTTGAGGACTTCTTCTCTTTCTTCAAGCTTCAATTTATATTTTTTGTAGAGAAATCTCAATCTCTGATCAACAATAGAACAATATCCATTTTGAATCATATTTAAGGGATTCCTTGGTTTGCATCGAAGAAGCAATGTCACTCGATTATTATCAAACTGATTGTAATATTTTTCTGTCCGTGATCATCCTACCAGAGCACCTTCTACTTCTAATAGGCCATGAACTAGGTCATAGTCATTCTCATTACAAATAATTTGAAAAATATTAGTAACAATAAATCAAACTCAGTACAAATGCTAATATGTGTTTGTGAGGTGCCAAGTGGTAGATTTTATATAACAAAGTATTGGAAACATAATTTATTCCCAAATCACAAATTCTATAATATAATTTTTATATCAAATTTCATATCATAAATCACATATATAACATGCTAAACAAAATATTGATATACCAGCCATCCTAATTACCCCAAACCGCCCTTATAACTACTGACTAGAGTTATAACTAACAAATGATTAATCAATTTAATTGGATTACACATGATTCCAAATCATGAAGCGTTACTTGGCTAGGGTTCCTAGCTTGTCATGATTAGACTATGGCTCCACTCTTTTTGATGAAGTCAAGGTGGTGTTACTGTCCCTTGAGCTGACCCTTACCTTGGCTAAAGGAAAAGGGTGGTACCAATGGCCCTAAGAATGTTAAAGCCATCCATTATGCACTAAGTAATGACATATAATGTAGTATATACTTATATGAAATCTCCCATCACAACTCCACAACCATCCATGTGCATAAAAAAACCAATCAATCATAACTATAACATGTATATTCTGTTCCAGCTCATAAGCATGGTTCCAAACAGATTTATAAAAAACACACCGTCTCAATATTCATTAAGATAACAATACTATTTCAAAGTATTGATTGATATATATTAAATCAATATCCATATATTATTTTCACATAATCATTTAACAAAATACTCATAAAAAACATGCCAACACACATAACAAGTGGAAAGTGGTTACTACCTAACGACCTTCCTAATTCTCGAAGTGGTTCCCAATCCTTCAATCATCCCAGTCAGATATCAAAATCCTCTATTCGATTCCATAACTAGTTCTTGATTTTGGCAGAACCTCCTCCTTATAAATGGTACAAACACCTCTAATCAAGAAACTGAAACTGTAGAAATGTTGTTCTCACCGATAGGAAAACCTTTAGAGGAAGCCTCATGAGCTAGAAATGCCGAATCAATGGCAAAATCGGCTCCAGAGCGTTTTCTCTCTCTTCTTGCTCTCTCAACTGACCCCCCTCTCTCTTCTTCTATGTTCAGTATCTCTCCTCTTTTCTCTATGTTCGCCGACTTAATGATAATGAGAAAGGAAATAAAAGAAGTCAAAGGCTTATTAAGAAAGCCAAGGAATAACTTGACCAACAAGTCAAGGGTCAATGGTGTCTTGAACAAGTCAGAGGGAGGAGGTGGCGTCTTGGAGGACAAGTCAGGAGGAGGTGAGGTGGTGCCCTACATAGGTCCATACCTTACTAACCTCATTTGACCATTTTACCTCTAAACAAGACTCATTTTAACAACTTAGAAAATTCTTATCTTTATGTACGCATATCCAATTATAGTGATTTCAAAGGTTGTGTGACCATTAATAAGTCTATTTTTAGGAAAAGATACCCCCATGGTCAAATGCATGTAATCTATTCCAAAATCACCAATAATTACACACTGATCTAGAAAATGTTCCAGATTAAATACCTAACTTTAAAAATTCATAACTCATGGTATACAAATCCAATTGACCTATATGACTTGTTAAATTAAAGTTTATCATGTCTACTTTGATTCTGAAAAGTTTCATAGTAATTGGATATCATTGGCTTAGTTAAAAGCACATCACAAACTAACTACCTTCCAGAAACCATAATCTGTTAGCATTAAGTGAAATTCCCTTTTCAACTTTAATCCTTTAAATTCCAAAATTCACGATATCACATTTTCTGAATTGGGCTTAGTCATCTACCTGATGAAGACTTATCCTCAAGTCGCTAGGCCTAAAATTTAGGATAACAATAGAGATGGTGAAGGATGATGTTGGTGAGTTAAGCTTCGTTCCCTTCCTCTTTTTCACTATTTTGAGTTGAGTTCTCTGGCTCAGAATCATGTCCACCATACCCTTGCATCACAATTCTCTCTAGTAGAAAGCAAGATGCCCACGGTGAGGAAGAAGGTGGTATTGGTGGTGTTCTTCTTGCTCTCTCACTGTTTGATTCGAGCTATGTGGTTTCTGTTTCCCTTAATTGCTCTCTCTCGTCCCCAAGCTTTCAGTCGCGGCGCCTCTGTCAATCTCTAGTGGAAGGTGGAAAAAGCTCGGTAGTGGCCTTGGTGATCATTGATGCCATTAATGAGGAATAAGATAAAGGCATAATGGTAAATTCATCAATATTTTTAAATCCCAATTTGATCTCTATCATCTTTATATCATTTACAAATGTTAACAAACCTTTGGGGTTTTGAAATTTCATATGGAATTTATGTGAGATTCTCCTTATATAATATCTCTCAACATGAGAATATATCAACTATTAATATAAGATGGAGTAATATCTTAATAGAGAGTTCAATGATGTTATACAATTCATACATGTGAAATACTCTTCTATACACTAGATTCGGAAGAACTAGCTTTTCCAAATGTTGGCTCAAGGTTTGATTACTCAATAGATGAATTCAATAACAATAATGAAAATGATACTTTTTAAATTGAAACATTAATCGATCCCTAAAATTTTTCATATAAATTATCTTCCGTGAACTTTTTTAACCTGAGAATTGAAGGACAACTAATAAGATAAAGATCTTTACGATATAAATATATGAGAGAAGTTTTGTTGCTTCTAAAAATTTGGATGTTAGCCAAACACGCACAACTAAATCACCAACACAACCATGGGCCTAGTTGTCTAATGGTATGTGTACTCTCCAACTAGTGGGAGGTTAGTGGGAGGTAGGGGTGGAAACAGGTCAAGCCTGTTATGTAGGGAAGTGGCCTGAGCCTAGCCTGTTGCCTGTAACAGGCTTATTTTTAGGCCTGAGCTTGGCTTGTTACAGGCCTGAGCTTGACTTGTGGCATGTTAAGAGGCCTGTATTTTAAAAAATCCTGTACCTAAGCTAACAGGCCACAGGCCACAGGCCACAGGCCCCAAGGAAAACAGGCCGAAAACAAGCCGATTGCGTTTACATGCCGAAAACAGGCCTCTTACGAAAACATGCCTCCAGTTTACAGGCCGAAAACAGGCCTAATTGATTAAACAAGCCAAATTTACAACATAACAGATACTACAACAGCATAAAAAATTAAATCAAATACAACATCCAACATACAAATTCAACATCCAAAATCAATGTACAAATTAAACATCCAACATCCCATGAATAAACTTTACAACATCCCACCAAGTTACGAACATACAGATTCTTCTTTAAGCCACTGGACATTGACATCAAATCTTCAATATAATTTCTTCTTCAGCTTCAAAGACCTTGAAAAAAATTAATCAAATATATAGAATTAGAGTCTAACACAATGAACAAGTAATATGTACAACAAATGATATTATTTTAACAATGCAAAATTTATACCTTTTGTTTCTTTTTTAATCCATACTTGTTGCGAAGCGAATCCCTACCACAAATAAGTGCTTCAATTGATTTTTCATTCAATCTAGAATGATATTCATCAATAACTCTACCTCCAGCACTAAATGTGGACTTTGATGCCACAGTTGAGATTGGAATAGCTAGTATGTCAGCAGCCATCTTAGATAAAATCTTATACTTCACACTATTATTTTTCCACCATTCTAGAGCAGTAAAGGAGTTAGAATTGCCATCAGGTATAAAAACAGACTCCTCAAGATAAGCTTCCAATTCTGATTTCATAAGGGGAATTGCTTGCTTTTCATGAACAATGTTCATGATTTGATCAAATCCAGTAACTATAAAAGAACTAGGTATATTGGAAGAAGAGTTGTTGCCAGCATTATGATCTTCATTACATGCCTCTCCCTTATACATAGCAACGTAGCCATCATATATTGAGTTTAAAGCTTTCACCACTTTATCTCTATTCTCAGAAGTAACATAATCAGGCTTGTAAATCAAAGGAAAGCAATAATTAATCACATATAATTTGCACCTAGGATCAAGAATACTAGCAAGAGCCATTACCATGTTGCATTCTCCTCAATATTTGTCAAACTCCTCTTTCATTGAGATTGCCATTTCCACCATGAAGAAATCAATATCATCAAAGGCATTGTCAATTTCTTGTTTCACTCTCCAAACTTCAGCAAGGTACAAATTTGCAGTAGGATACTCATTGCCTAATATGATATGAGTGGCTACATTGAACACTTCTAGAAGTTTGCAAATCTTTTCAACCTTCTTTCAATCCTCTTCTGTGGTGCATAGTTGTAATGTGGTTCTCTTTCCTTATAATCGGGAAAAACAAACTTGAACTTCATAGCAGTAGATAACATCGTATATGTAGAATTCCACCTTGTTGGACAATCAAGAATGAGCTTCCTTTCCTTCAAGCATTTATGCTCAACAATGTCACAGAATGCTTTTAGCCTTACATCATTGTAGTTGATGTATTTCACACTCTCACGGACATTATTTATAATGTCCTTAATTCAACCAAGGCCATCTTGCACCAACAAGTTTAATATATGTGCACAACATCTAACATGAAATAAGTCACCACTCACAAGTAAAAAACTACTAAGTGATAAAGTGTCCTTAAGAGCCCTCAAACAAGAATCATTATAAGAAGCATTGTCCACTGACACAGAAAACACTTTGTTTTCAATTCCCCAAGCCTTCAAACACTTGAAAATAGCATTAGCCACATCAATTCCTCGTCTAGGGGCAGGAACTTTCACAAAACTCAAAACCCTCTTTTGAAGGTTCTACCCCGCATTGATGAAATGCCCAATAATAACCATGTATTTAGTCACCTGATAACTTGATTTCCACATATCAGTGGTCAAACTAATCTTGCTCACCTTTTGTAATAAGGCATTCAATTGTTTCTTCTCTACCTCATATATGGCCAAACAATCACTTCTTGCTGTCTTGCGAGAATATTTCTGAAATTCAGAATTAGCATATTGGAAACCCCACATCCAAACTTCATCCTCAACAATGCTAAAAGATGCTCATGCACCATGGTTGCAGTAGTAATTATTTCGCTCATCTTCTCATTAGAATATCTGGCACCCAATCCCAAAAATGAATTATTCCTAGCAGGTTGAAAGGGAATGGTGGATTGCTTGTTTTTTGAAGCAATATGCAGCTTCCTTGAATCACAAGAGTTGACATGTCTCCATAGATAGGAAGTGCTAGCTCCCTTCCCTGAGTATGAAAATAAACTCTTACAATACTTGCATGCAACTTTGACCCCATCATTAGAGTCAATTTGATCAAAATCCTCCCAAATAGCAAAAGTTTTTCGCCTCTTCTTCTTAATGATGTTATCATCATCACTATCATTAAGAGGAACTGAATCTGTTGGTGGTTGTTGACAAACCTCAATAGCATTAACAATTGGAGGAATTGAATTAGATGACATTGTTTCACTCTCGAATGGAGATGACATCAACTAAAACTGAAACACAACCAACAAAAAACATGATATTAATTATACATATTCAGAATATAACAATGTGACTGTAGAAAATCAATCAATGAAGCAACTAAACAAGAGGTAATATCCTAAACATGAAAGCAACTAAATAACAAATGGGATAGGCATGTAATCAAACTTTGATGAATGAATATTATGAAGCCTTATAATGTTTCTTCCTCCTCCCTTGGTTTCTTTCCCATTTCCTTCTCAAATTCTGTTTTGTTTTCCCCCTAAATCATTTCTGTTTGCATTAGAACGAGTGTGTGTGTTGCATCAAAGTGGAAGCACTATTTTATGGTTCATGATTGATAGAATAACAAAAACTATAGGATGACAAGATCAGAGCAATATCAACAATAACAAGTCAAGTGGAGCCCATTCAATTATTTTGAGTGTCTAAAAAATGACTCAAGTATTTGCAATGTGACTATGAAAAGTAAGAAAAGAGATGCTACTCTAGCCTGTTACTAGTACTAGGCGTAAAGAAGACGCCTTGCTTCATCTAAGTATTGGTCACGATCCACAAAAACTATAGCATAAAGTGCACATAATATTCCTATAATGTATCAAAGTAGAGTCAACAGCAAGCAGATTATGAATTCTACCTGAAACAGTGTCAACAAAACTTCACTTTGTGGCAATCAATTTGTAAGAATTTCATATAAACAATTAAAAACCATAGCATTTAGACAAACACTTCAATTCTGTAGAGAAACAAAGGAGTGATACGAAAGGAGATTTTTCAACTCACAGTTTCAACAAGTGATTTAAACGGAGAAATGTTGGAGTTATTTCAACAAGTGATTTAAACAGGAATGTGTGGTTTTTAATGTACACAACTGACAGAAGTTAATGCTCCCCTCCTTTATTTTATTTTTCTTTTTGAATGGAAAGGAAATTGGATTAATAAAAAACAAATGGGATAGGCATGTGACAGACAGATACAGAGATTGAGCACAAACAAACAAGATTTTAAAAGTTGGGGAGATGGTGGGAAGTGGCATCCAAACAACCACATGCCTTCCATTTTCCTGCATCATGTTCTTATCCAATCACCTTTTCCCATCCTTCTCCCCCAACTTTTTAATTTTCTCATCAATGCAATTACATCATACTCAACCGAAAATTTGGAATACAGAGAGCGTGAGTGGGTGATATTACAGAAAAATGAGATTGGAAATGAAAGAAGGAAGGGAGAAGAAGAAGAATGAATATGACATTGACACACACAAAGATTCAGAGAACAACACATTGTAAATCCAGGATTCCAGGACACACATCCATACACACATTGTAAATCTAGGAAAATATTTCAGCCATGAATCACAATTTTCCTGAAGAGTTGAGATTTGAGCGCAGACACATTGATCTGAGCCTGAGATTGAAGAATGAAGAAGCACGAGTGTCGATGACAGAGGAGCGACGGAGGTTGAAGAATGAAGAATGAGTGAGAGAGGACTTGAGCTGAGTGACGTCGGAGCGTCCAAATCCAAAGACGACTTGAGCTGAGCGGCGTCGAAGACAAAGGATCGACGATAATGGAGATTAAAGAATGAAGACGGAAGAACGATCGAGCAACACGACTGAATGTTGAGATAATTTTAGGGTTTTTCAAAATTGGAGAGGTGTACGTGGCACACTCTGATTGGATGATTGAGGGAGAAATTACAATATTGCTCTTATAACAGGCCGGCCTGTCAGGCGTAAAAGGCCTCTTAATAGGCCTGGGCCTGGCCTGTTTATGCAAAAAGGCCTCATAAGAGGCCTGAGTTGACCTCTTAGCTTGACAGGCTAGGTCTAATCAAGCTTTTAACAGGCTAGGTCACAAGCCCCTGACCTATTTTCACCTCTAGTGGGAGGTCCTAATTCAAGCCGCGGATTATAATTTAGGGAAAATGCCTATGGAGGCCCAAATAAGCAAAAAAATCCCAAAAAAGGCCCAAACTAAACTCTTTGATCAGAAAAGGCCCTAGGGCCCTAATGGGTATTAAGTTCAAACAGCAAATGACATTAATACCCTTGTATTAAAAAAATAAAAAGGAAATATGATTATTCCCAAAATCACAATTTGTTTGTGCGCCTGAAACTTAACACACGAGGAATAGGGGAGAAATCAAAAGCAAATGAAGAACGAAAGGAAGAGAACACAAAGAACACACCATTTTCCTGAACCTTAATGTCATTTGCTACTGCATTGATGTATTTGCTAGGGGACTAAACATATATATTCCCAATCATCCATTACTATGTTGATGTATTTGTTGTTCATGAAGGTTTTTTTCAGTTAGAATGTTAGGGGGCTGAAAGGTTGGAGCTTGGCCAAAGTTACATTATTATCGAGTTGGAAATAGGTAAGAAACACTAAGAATTTGATCAAGATATCATTATCACCATTCTAGTTAATCTTTAATCACTGAAGGGTAGGGTGGATGCTCTGTTTTTTGCTTTGAAAACATAGGAAAATGTGTGTTTTTTAGTGGGATGATGCTACATTTGGTTAAAAAATGCTGAAAATGGGATAGTTGCTAACAGCTACTGTTTTTGTTGTTAACACCTATTGTTTTAGTTGTTAATTTTATTGATATTGTTGTTAATACAACCTGAATGTTAAAAGATTATAGGTTGCTCTAGTTTTGAGCATGGAAACAAAGAGAGGTCTGTTTGTTAGGGGGAATGACTGAATGTGAAAACGGTGAAATTAGATTGTTGTTAATAGCTACAATTTAAGTTGTTAATGTGATTGTTAAAGATGTTAATACTATCTTTATGTTGCAGATCATAATTAAAGATGGCCTCTACTTCAGGGAAGAACCTATTATGTTTCTTCCATGTGGGGGGTAACTTTGTATACGGGGGAGGACAAGAAAACGATTATATTGGTGGAATGGTAAGAACAAGATGCATAAAGGAATGAATGACATATGAGGAGTTGCAAAGAATCATAGCGTCTTTAATTGGGAAAGAAAATACTGAAATTTGCGTGAAGTTCAAACTTAGCATGGATACATCTACATTTGTTGATCTTGTAGATGATGAAGGGGTAGAACATTTAATAAGGTATAATGATGAATATTGTCATGTGTACATTGAAGAAAATGGGAATAATGACAATAGACCACAACAAATGAATGTTCAAATGGAAGAGCAAGAAGTGTAAGTCTTTTTGTGTTAAGAAATGTAATTTGTTCGTATATAAAGTGTCAGTACTTGGTTCTCATTACTTGCACTAATACTTGTAGTTTGTTGCAGGACTGATACAGATTTTGGAGGTGCAGTTGGGTTGTCTATGTCTCCCGCTCAAATGTTCACCCAATCTTTTTGTTTATATGGCTTTAGATAGAAATCCACACCATATTATTTTTGGAGATGGTGTATGATGTTGTCATTATGAATTTGTAGACGCATTTGGTGTTGTAAATGAAGGTTGGATATTGTTGACACAATGGTATCCAAGTCTCAGTTATGTACACATATTCATACTGCATTACAAATGTAAATGACGATGGAAAATATATGCAGCTGCATTTTGTTGTTAGTAGGTGCTTATATTGTTCTTACTAAGGACTGATATCATTGTTACCGGGGATTGATATTGTTGTTAGTGACTACTGATATTGTTGTTAGTGTCCACTAATATTGTTGTCACTGGGTACTGTTATTGTTGTTAGTGGCTACTGATATTGTTGTCACTCGGTACTGATATTATTGTAAGTGGCTACTGATATTGTTGTTAGTGTTTACTGATATTGTTGTTAGTGTCCACTAATATTGTTGTCACTGGGTACTGATATTGTTGTTAGTGGCTACTGATATTGTTGTTAGTGTCCAGTGATATTGTTGTCACTGGGTACTGTTATTGTCGTTAGTGGCTACTGATATTGGTGTTAATGTCCACTGATATTGTTGTTAGTGGCTACTGATATTGTTGTCACTGGGTACTGTTATTGTTGTTAGTGGCTACTGATATTGTTGTCACTGGGTACTGATATTGTTGTAAGTCGCTACTGATATTGTTATTAGTGTCTACTGATATTGTTGTTAGTAGCTATTGATATTGTTGTCACTGGGTACTGATATTGTTGTACGTGGCTACTGATATTGTTATTAGTGTCTACTGATATTGTTGTTAGTGGCTACTGATATTGTTGTTAGTGTTTACTGATATTATTGTCACTAGGTACTGATATTGTTGTTAGTGTCTACTGATATTGTTGTTAGTGGGTACTGATATTGTTGTCACTAGGTACTGTTATTGTTGTTAGTGGATACGGATATTGTTGTCACTAGGTACTAATATTGTTATAAGTGGTTACTGATATTGTTGTTAGTGGCTACTGATATTGTTGTCACTGGGTACTGATATTGTTGTAAGTCGCTACTGATGTTGTTATTAGTGTCTACTGATATTGTTGTTAGTAGCTATTGATATTATTGTCACTAGGTACTGATATTGTTGTTAGTATCTACTGATATTGTTGTCACTGATATTATTGTCACTAGGTACTGATTTTGTTGTTAGTGTCCACTGATATTGTTGTAAGTGGGTACTGATTTTGTTGTTAGTGTCTACTGATATTATTGTTAGTGTCTACTGACCCTGTTTTCCAGTTGGCATTCCGTGAAGAAATATCAAAACATAAGCAACAATTTAAGAAAACATAAGAAAAAATTTGTTGTTATCATTCAACAAAAATTTTGAAGTTTGCATCAGTAGACTATTTACACAAGAACAAATGGTGAAGGTCATATTGTTATAAATACAAAGTTGTCATAACTACAAATTTGTCATCATCTACAATGTTTCCTAACAAGTATTCCCCCTAATGTATCTTCTTCCGCTTGTGGTAGTCGTCAATCAAAGACAACACTTTTTGCTGATGGTTGTTGCGAGGATGGGTGACCAGCCACTACAAGACGCCTACCTTCAATTCCCAAATTTCGTCATCTGTAAAGAATGGCATTGTGTACCCATCACCACCTTGCTCTGAACCATCCCACGTCTGTAACCATGAAAGCACGTAAACCCCACAAGAGTCCCTAAAATAAAATAGATAGGTTTTAATCAGATCAGCCATCAAACTTCTAATGTGTGATGTAGGAAAAAAAACCACATAATAAACATACGTGTCCCTTTGGACATGGACTTTAGCCCATGTAACATCCTTGGGGATTTTGTCTTCGTCCTCTAACAACTGTGGCTTCACTGCCCGGATGATATCCATGAAGCATTTGCACTGAAAATGAAGTTAATACAGTTATAAATGCTTACAAGTAAACCAACAAGTAAACTAATAGCAAAAGCAAAGAATAATATACTCACTAAGAATTAAGAACTAAGAGGATGAAGATAAGTAAGATGACATTTCTAGAAAGTTTATCTAGATAAGCTACAAGAAGTAAACTACTAAAAGAAGCAAAACCGCAAGAATAAATAGGCAATAAACTTTGCCAGCTAAAATGGTTGAATATTGGTGAACATTCACATTACTACCATGTTGCCTTGGTTGCATTCAATGTACTCATTATTTATGCTAATCAAAGATGCATGACAAAATTTAATGAGGTCAATAATTTTACTTCATAATTGTAGCAATATATCATAATGAAACTATAAATCTATCTCAGACAATAAAAATAAAGTTTTACTGCAAATAACAAAATGCCTTTAGTTCCAAACAACAAAAACACAATTGTCCACACAAAGTGTACAAAATTATATATAGAAGATAGCAAGTGCCCAGGTATAAAAATTGTTAACATTAGCCATTTGAAAACTGCTTCTAACAGCTTTGGCCTTCTCCTTTTTAGCCACAATTATCCCATATCAATTTCTGGAAGTTTTGCAAACATGAGAGATGTTATTCTCCCATTGAAAATTGAAGTGACACAAGGCAATATAACCAAAGATATTAGACATCCAACAGAATAATGCCATCATCCTTCTAGTTCACCCTCAATAGTAACTAAAACAGAGAGATCATAGCTACACTTAACACAATTAAAATAGAGAGAGAGGGGATGGAAAATTGAAGTTGCCTCAATAGTAATTTTTTTTATTTTTTGCTCAAAAATAAAGCTATGTAATCAAATCATCATATTTCAATATTCAGAGATGAATTGCTTAATTTTCTCGTCACCCAAGAACAAATGCTGATGCTATAGTAGTATATATATAGAGCTTTCTAAATTAATGACCATTTTGCATAATTTCAGTCCATGCCTATTGATCACAAAAAATATATATAGCTCACCCCCAGTCCAACAAATTTATATTGACTAACAATAATCAAAGTAAAAGCTAATATAAGCAATAATTCAATTTTTATTACTAAATCGTAATTCATTTGGAATTGAAGAATCCATAGGTGCTGGATTTGGAGATATCCTCTGATCTCAAAACACAATATTGGAAAAGAATTAGAAACTTCAATTTCCAAATACAATAATTCAGGCCAATACTAAATCAAAGTTGGGGAGAATTGTTATACAGTAAATCTAATTACTAATAAGTACTACAATAACTGAACAACACACATAATTCATTTTCGGTATTGATTCTTGTTATCACATATGCTACTCATTGCTTTTTAGAAATTAAATTGCTTATCAGCACATTAACCCTCCTTGAAAGTTAGGAGAAGAAAATTAGAAACAACTAGCCAGCATGTTTATTCATTACGCCTCATGATTTTTCTTTGTTCTTATCTTGTCAGTTTATTCAAAATCTTTCCACCCGAGTACTCAATTGTCAATATGATGATGCATGCTTAGCTAAAATGTTGGTCAAGTCTAACAATTAGCTCAATCTGATTATGGCCAAAAACAGTTGATTTCTTGATTAGAATAGAAGAGTTAAGGAAAATGGTCAACTTGATTCTTGAACCACTGCTTAGAAGAAGTGACCAAAAAAGTGATAATACGAATGTCAAAATTGATATTCATATCATAAATGAGAAGCCATTGATATCAAATGCCACTGATAATCAAGACCTATATGGGGCATTTTTATATCTGCGATGCTTTTTCCTACTTCACAGTCAAAAACAACAAAATATAACAACAATAACAGAAAGATCACAAGTTCACAACCCCTTAACAAGTACCTTAGATAGACCAGTTAAACCATCCTTGACTTTAGGAATGATTAAGATATGTGTTGGAGCTTGAGGAGAAATGTCCCTAAAAGCTAGGACCTGTTAACAATGAAAGCGAAATAGGATGATCAATTGCAGTGACACTGTTAAAACAACAAACATATCAGACCAGAACCATGGTCAAGGGTCAAAAAAACTTTGCTACCGACAACTCACTTCGAAGTTCAGAAATATAAATAAAATAAATAAATTTATATTATTTTCCCCAAAAAATATCAATACAACAATTTCCTCAGTCTATATTTTACAAGTTAGGGATACCTTGTTATAGTCAACTGGTTATTAGAGCGAACCATAATACTTGATGGATCTAATTCAAAATATGGATCGTTCACAATTAAGGGATAAAACTTGGATTGAAATTGATGCCTACAGTTAAGTGAAGACTGACAGAATTGATGCAAAAATAATGTCTACAGTTAAGTTTCCTTATTATAGGTGAGATATTGAGGCCCAACTCAGCGATAATGAGAAATTTGCTAATCTAACCCTAAAAAAAAATTTGTCAAAATAGGCCACAGTGGAAACATTTTGCGAAAGTAACCTACTTTGTGGCGCCACTGCGCATGTGGCGTGCCAATAAAGTGACATCACAACATGTGGCGCCACTTTTACATTTTTTTTAATTTTTATAATTATATATTATTATATTTAATATATATTAAATATAATATATATTATATATAATATATCTTTTTACATATGTATTATATAATATATTTTTTTCAAGAAAAAATATATATTTTATTAATAAATTACATATTAAATTATATATATATATATATATATATATAATATTAAATATATTTTTTTAATTTTTAATTATTATAATTATATATTATTATATTTAATATATATTAAATATAATATATATTATTTTATATAATATATATTATATATAATATTTTTTTTACATATGTATTATATAATATATTTTTTTCAAGAAAAAAAATAATATATTATATTAATAAATTACATATTAAATTATATAATCTAATATATATATATATATATATATATACATATATATATATATATATATATATATATACATACATACACCATATGCGGGACAACCAGGTTATATGCCTAAGCACTGAGAAAACATGGGTATGATGATATCCATATTATAGATTTATCCAGTTTTTGACCAACCATGATCCGGGTTATAGAAGGATACCTATCCTTTTTCATACAGGAATACTTTTACAGAGAACAAAATTTCTCAGACCTTCTCCCTTTAGATTAATAGCACAACCTTCCTTCATTTCCTACTAGAGGCGTAGCCGGATTTTTCTATAATTTTATGTGATCATAACCAAATCTTATGACTTGTAACTGGGGTCATCAGAGAGAGAAGCAAAAAAACATAAAAACAACAGGATTGTCGAGGAAGATGATGTTGCAGACAACAATGAAAAGTAAGGGAGTACGATTGTTGAGAGGGCAATTGTGGCTCCAATGACCAGCTTGACTGCATCGGAAGCAAATATTGGACAGACGATGAGTTCTCTGGACCGATCGGTGATCTTGCTAAACAAGACTGTTAGGCGAAGGGACTAGAAAAAGGGGAGATGATGAGAAATAGTAAGAAGAAACGCAGCTTGTAATGGGTTTTGCGGGGTTCGAACGACCAAAAATAATTGTTAGTGGCGCCACCATGGTTTTAAAAACCACAAGATTGTCGAGGAAGATGATGTTGCAAGTAGCGATGATGGGGATGAGCAAAATGATAAAAGTGAGATTGATTGGCAAAAATGAGGACCGTGCTATGTTCTCTCATCAAATGCATACCATAAAAGGAATTGGCAGAGGAAGACGTTACATGGTATATCCTGGTAAAGGGGAAACATGGGCAATATTTAATGGCTGGTGATGAAAGAGATGGTGTTCCTTGTGGATCTTTTGAACTTGATCCTGCTGGTTTGCCTGTTGATCTTTTTAAAGTATATTATATTAAGTATATATGAAGATTTAATTCATATAATATGAAGATTAAAAAAGTAATGATTAAATCGCGCTACAAACAGCTACAATTTAATTGCGCTAGAAACAATCAGCCAGAACCCTACAGCCGGAACAATTAAATATTATATATATATATATATATATATATATATATATATATATTAGATTATATAATTTAATATGTAATTTATTAATATAATATATTTTTTTCTTGAAAAAACATATATTATAGAATACATATGTAAAAAAAAATATTATATATAATATATATTATATTTAATATATATTAAATATAATAATATATAATTATAATAATTAAAAATTAAAAAAAAATTGTAAAAGTGGCGTGCCAACAAGTGGCGCCACTGCCATATGACATGGCGCCACAAAGTAGGTTACTTTCGCAAAATGTTTCCACTGTAACCTATTTTGACAATTTTTTTTATTTGAGGGTTAGAATAGCAAATTTCCCCAGCGATAATATTTCTCAATAGAAATAGCGTCGAAGCTGCCTTTATCAATAAGTACACACACATCAAATTCCTTCTCGCAAAATAATTAAAAATAAAAAATTAAGGATTGAGCGCTTAGTCTAATGCCTCTCAACTGAGGAACAAAGCAGAGAAAATAAGTTGAGGCGAGAGGCGGATCTGTGACAGAGATGGAATGCTGAGAGGGTGATAGGCGGATCTGTGATGGAGACGGAGTGCTAAGAGGGTGGATCTCCAATGAGAGGTGAGGGGTGATACGCGAGAGTTCGAGACTGCTGAATCGAGCTTGAGTGCCTAAGACCTGAGTGCTGAGTGTGAGATTGAGAGCTTTTTTTTTTTTTGATAGAAGACCATGAGTGATGGCTTTTTGTGACTTGTATGGTGAATATTGATGGTCCATTTCCAATCACTGATGGATGATGGACCTTAACCCAGTAACCTTATTGGTGGAAAAAAAAAAGTTTCGGTCTAGACCAGACCAGATGAAGGGGTTTGATCACCTGGCCCGAGGTCCAGTCCAGCCCGATCTGATTGGTCTGGTCTGGTCTGGTTTGTTTAAGCTGCCTCAGACCGTTTTTTTTTAAGCTGACCGGGTCGAGTAACCCAGACCACCAGACTTTTTGATCAACCCTAGAGAGGAGGATGAAACCTGTCACTGGGTTTTTTGTCATTTCACAGTAGGAGTGAAAATAGGCCAAGGGCCTGTGGCCTGACCTGTCAGGCTAAAAGGCCAAGTCAAGGCCTCTTATAAGGCCTGACAGGCGGCTTGTTAGCATGGCAATAATGTAATTTTCTCCATCAATATCTAAGAGTGTGACGCCTGTAGGTACCTGCTCCAAATTTTGAAAAAACCCTAAAATCATATCAAACCCCAATCCCTAATTTCCCGTCGCTCGCGCTGCTCGCTCTGGTTCTTCTTCTTCATTCTTCATTCTTCAACACTCATTCCGGGATCGCCGCTCGCTCACCACCCCCTGTCCGGCCGAACCTCCTCCTTCCTTTGTCCGGGACAAGGTTTGCCGGCCTAGAGAGAACATCTCCAGCCACCAAGGTATGTGAAAGCCCCAAATCCCTAATCCCTAATTTTTTTTCTCTGGATCCGTCACTCCTGAGTGTGAAAGCCTGAAATTCAATGCCGCCATATATATTATCGTTACGATAATCCAGATTTTTGTATTTAATGTAAGGGTCATATATATATTATCGTTACGATATTCACACGCATACTTGTACAGGGTTTAGTTTTTTTGTTTTGTTTTCTGCATTCCCTTTCTCTATATTACCACATGCTCTTCATTGCTTATACCTTCTTGTTTCTTCTCTCCTTAATTCGGGTCTTTTTAATCATTATGAACATGATTAATCAGGGCGGAACTTACATTTGATCACGTTGAGAGTTTTATATATTCCCCTCATCCTTCCTCGGTTCATTTAGGAGCTTTTCTTCTTGTAATTAAAATTCCTAAAACAAAATTATCAACTCACTTTATATGATTTATCAACTGCTGGACTAATATAACAATATATGTGTGTACGCGTCAATGGGTTTGATTAGAACGAAGCAGGGACAATTGTCAATTATTATTTTTCAAACAATAAAAGCCTTTGCGTAACTTTGATTTTTCCTAACGATTTAATTCTAATGTATCTTTCATATTCTCCATGAAGTGGTTGTGGTTAGATTGATTTGTTCACCCTTTCCTTTTGACTCTATTGGTGAATGCCGCCATATATATCTGTTTGTGTTTTCTTTTTAATTATTACAGTTTGTTTGGTTTCAATAACTTCTATGAGTGTTCCACCATTTAGAATCACAGCTTGCACCATTTATATTGAAGATTTGATGTCTATGTCCAGCCAGCGGCGAAAGAAGAATCTGTATGTATTTTGGTTTTTGTATGTTGGTAACTTGGTGGGATGTTGGATGTTTAATTTGGATGTTGATGTTGGATGTTGTATTTGATTTCATTTTTTATGTTGTTGTAGAATTTGTTATGTCGTAAATTTGGCTTGTTTAATCAATTAGGCCTGTTTTTTTCGGCCAGTAAACAGGAGGCCTGTTTGAGGCTTGTAAACGTAGGAGGCCTGTTTGAGGCTTGTAAATGTAGGAGGCCTGTTTCGGCCTATTTTCCTTGTGGCCTGTGGCCTATTAGCTTTGGTACAGGATTTTTGAAAAATACAGGCCTCTTAACAGGCCACAGGCCAGGCTCAGGCCTAAAAATAAGCCTGTTACAGGCCACAGGTCAGGCTCAGGCCGCTTCCCTACATAACAGGCCTGGCTTGTTAAAGGGCAGGCCTGGCCTGGGCTGGCCTGTTTCCACCCCTATTTCACAAAAAAATTCCATGTCAGAAAAGGCCCTTGCCCTAGGGCCTTTTCTGACATGGAATTGTGTCTTGGGCCTTATTTGATATTTTTGTGCTTAATTGGGCCTTGGGAGGGATTTTCCCTATAATTTACTATTAGCGCCTGCCATTGTATGCCAAAAAAACAGAATCGCCACCACACCCAAACTCAAGTAACTGTCATTTATTCCTTCACTTCCTTTCCGCGCGCCGTCTAGAGTTTATTCCTTCACTTCCTTCCCAAACCTTCTTTAGCTTCCTTATCTCCCACACAACTCAGAATCTTCATCTTGATCGAATCTCCCACACTATGCAGAATCTTCATCCTGATCGAATCTCCCACACTACACAGAATCTTTATCCTGATCGAATCTATTGCAACTGAGCTTTACTGATCACTAAAAATGGAACCGGAGAAGAAAGTTGAGGTGGAAGACCCCGAGAAGAAGAAGAAGAAAGAAGAGAAGGTATACATTTCTATCTCTCCCGTTTTGGATAGTTTATAGGATTTTAAACACTGGTAGCATAAGCTTGATCAGAAAGTTTTGGCTTCTGTTGACTATCCATTACATTCATTTCGTCCATTTATGCATTCAGCTTCTGTTTGACTGTAAAGTAGTGCTTTTGGTTAGAATTCAGACACATATAAGTTCATATTGGTTTTCAGATGAACTTTAATGACTGGGATGCAGTTTGTAACACCAAAGGGGATTTTTTTTTTTTTTTTTTTTGTGAAATAAGATTTTCGTATTTTGTTCATGTGACAATGTTGCTAGCTTTGTGGCAGGCAAGAGAGAAGGAATTGAAGAAAATGAAAGCTCTTGAAAAAGCCGCTAAGCGTCAGGTGACTGAATTTCCCTTCCCTGCTGTGCAAGTGCAGCATTGGTTTGCTGTTCTTAAATTAGACATTTATTTTTAATCTAATTCTCTATGATATTACGAGTAATGTTCAGAATTTCCACCCCCTGGCTGCAGGAACAGGAACAAAAATCATCTAATGCCTCCAAAAAGAGTGAAAGGAAGAATGTAAAGCGCACAGACGATGAGAACCCTGAAGATTATATTGACCCTGAGACTCCTTCGGGTCAGAAGAAAAATATGTCTCAGCAAATGGCAAAACAGTATAGTCCCCGTGTGGTGGAGAAGTCGTGAGTGCTGCGTCCATCTTCATATGGATATATTTTTCAGTTATTCAAAGTCCTTATCTTTTCTGTTTTGCTAAAAATTTAGGTGGTATGAATGGTGGGAGAAAACAGGTTTCTTTGTGGCAGATGCCAACAGCTCCAAACCCCCATTTGTTATTGTAAGTATCTTACTGGACTTTTATGTGTTAGTGTCTCTTGCAATTGTTTTCTGGTCCAAATTTCTATCAACAGGCAACATTTTGATTTATATCCAATCTTCCTCTGTCTTAAATCCCTGTTCATCAAAAGTCTATGAGCCCATCTCTTTCTTTTTATAACATTCCATGTTATAGTTTAAAGAAAAGTGAAAATCCAACAGTAATATTTTCAGTCATTGATATATTTATAGGATGAAATCTCTGTACATCGAATCTCTCTTTTTGTTATATCAATAGGATCGTTTGGTAAATTTGAAATTGTCAAGTCTAGAAGAGTTTGGGGAAGGAGAGAATCTTAGGAGTTATTTAAATATGCCTTTTGAACTCAAACACTCTCAAAGCTGGGGGAATCTCCATGGAAATACTGAAATGTTTATAATCTGAAAACATGAAAGTTTTGAAGGAGGCTACTTAAAATTCCAGGACAACAACTGACATTTGCCACATAAGACAACAACTGGCTACTGTCATAGCTGATTATGGAACTGATCTTATCCCTAACTTACACAAATAGAGCACTTAACTGATTTAAAGACTCATTGAGGACTTAGACAAAACTCATACATTAGGTTATTAACAATTTTCCTCATGAACTTCCCTATTAACCGCACTTTCAGAAATATGATCAGAAGCTCCTGCTCCTTCATTCTTTGTTATCTACCTTTTTTCTTCCTTGTACTGTAAGTCAGGAGAGAGTGTGGCATGCTATCAGTAATATGGTATCTTGCATTAGTTTTGAAATGATTTAAGTTAGGCACTTTATTTCACTGATTCTGAAGTATTAAATAAGAAATGTAAAACTTCTATATTCACATTTGATGCATGCATTTGGAAGGTTGGGTCATGATAACCTCGGCAAATATCTTGGCATTCCTCTCCCTCAAAGCCGTGTTAGTAAGAGCACCTATGCATATAATGAAGAAAAAGTCGAACTGAAGATTTTGGTGTGGAATACTATGCCCTAAACTTAATTTTCCATTGCATTAATTTTAACATTTCGGGGTAATTTTAAATATGATTGGACATTCAAGAGGTGTGGGAATCAGCATGTGTGCTCTTTAATTAATTTGTTGGTATCAATTTGAGCACCATGGAGCAATCTGATTGTGATGTATTTTCAGGTACTGCCTCCACCAAATGTGACTGGTGCTCTCCACATTGGTCATGCCCTCACAGCTGCAATAGAGGTTGCTTATATATGGAATGTGAATTTAGTTTGGCTGCTTAAAGCCCATCATCTGAATGTTATTTGTTTGCTGCAGGACACAATTATTCGTTGGCGTAGAATGTCTGGATATAATGCATTGTGGGTTCCTGGGATGGATCATGCAGGAATTGCTACACAGGTATTATTTCCTAATAGAACAAGTGTTGTCGGGTTCTTCGCTCTCTTGTTATTTATCATCCTTTGTGGAACTTGTAGTAGGGTTGCACAGGAGTGGCCTCCTATGTTTCTTGCTCATTCTTTAGCTTCACATGCCATTTAATGTTGTCTAGATGAAATATTTTTTTTTCCATGTATTATTCTAAACTATGTGAGGTTTGATGTAAAAATTAGTTACCTACACAAACTGGCGTTTCTTTCTTCGTTTTTTTTTCTTTTGTTCAGATGATGACAGTATGGTTGTTGTGACAGGTGGTTGTGGAGAAGAAGATAATGCGTGAAAGGCATTTAACGAGGCATGATTTGGGTCGTGAGAAATTCATATCTGAGGTATGTTTTGTAAAGCAACTTCTAAGTCACCTCACTATTTAATTTGAAAATTTCTATTTATATGCCCTTGCTAATAAAATCCACCTTTGTAAATCTTGGCACAATAGGTCTGGGACTGGAAAAACAAGTATGGGGGGACAATATTACAGCAGTTACGTCGTTTAGGAGCCTCTTTGGATTGGTCTCGTGAGGTGAAGATATAAATTATAACTTGCCAAGAGTTTAATCAATAGTGATGTAAATCTTTCACATGGCATTCATGAATCATTTATGGCTTTCATATTAACCCTGCCTCCCTTTATCATCAGAGCTTCACAATGGACGAAAGAAGATCTAAGGCTGTGACTGAGGCTTTTGTGAGGCTATATAAGCAAGGCCTTATCTATAGGTGGGTTGAAGCTGGGAGCATCTAAGTCTAAACAAATATAATATATAGCCACATTCAACAATTTTGTAGTACGTTGTATCTTAAGGCTTGTCTGATAGCAAGACTTCTGAAATATTGGGACATGCAAATTTGAAGCAAAGGTTTGATGAATGATAATTTATGCCAAGTAAAGTTGATAGCTTACAATAAAAAGTCCTATCATGTATTGTGTTTGATGCTACATAATCATATAACAGTGTACTTGATTATCTTTACACTTCGTCTTCACATCAAGGCAGTTTAATGGAGAACTGTTCAAGATGGTGCAAGTGATGGTGAATGGTTAATTCAATAATCATTTCTGGTTCTCCCTGACTTTTATAGAAAAAAATTAAACAACTGAATTCTGATTTGCCATTAATTAATTTAATGAGAAGATATTGAACCCTCCTTAATTCTCTCAATTTCGTATCAAATGTTTTATATTCCTACTGGTTCTGAATGGATTATTGTTGGAGATCTCACTATTTGGGTGTCAATATTGCAGAGACCTTCGTTTAGTGAATTGGGACTCTGTCCTACTAACAGCAATATCTGACATTGAGGTACATAATGCTATCGTGTGACTTTTTTGGGTGATGAATTCTGTATCTAACTTATTTTAGCATAAAAGAAATAATGTAATTGTCTGCTGTATGCAGGTGGACTATATTGATATTAAAGAAAGGTCTCTGCTGAAGGTTCCTGGATACGATAAACCGGTAGAGTTTGGAGTTTTAAAAAAATTTGCGTATCCTTTGGAAGGGAACCTTGGTGAAATTGTTGTGGCCACAACTCGAATAGAGACTATGCTTGGTGACTCTGCTATTGCTATTCATCCTAATGATGAACGATATAGGCACCTTCATGGGAAATTTGCCATTCATCCATTTAATGGTCGAAAGCTTCCTATAATTTGTGATGCTATTCTTGTTGATCCAACATTTGGGACTGGGGCGGTTAAGGTAACTTCTTTACATGTGTGATTTTATTTTTTGCGTGTGGGCCTTGGTGTAGTGGTAAGGTTGCTGCTATGTGATCTAGAGGTCATAAGTTTAAATTTGGAAATAGCCTCTCAAATTGTGGGTGTAAGGTTATGTACATCTATCCCTCCTTAAATCCTACTTGGTGGGAGCCTTCTGCATTGCACTACCTTTGTGATTTTATTCTTTACATGCCAATTCCTTTTCAACTGATATTATGATATGATTTTGCTTGCTTGATTCCTTGCAGATTACCCCTGCTCATGATCCAAATGATTTTGAGGTTGGAAAACGACACAATCTTGATTTCATTAATATTCTCACTGATGATGGGAAAATTAATACCAATGGAGGTCCTGAATTTGTGGGTATGCCACGATTTAAAGCTCGAGAGGCTGTGGCAAAAGCATTACAGAAGAAGGTATTGGTTCTTTAGAATGTGAAGCCTTTGGTATCTTGGGCCAACAAACTTTTGATATACTTAGATTGTGCATGTGGAATTTGACTAGTGATTGCTTGTTAGTGGGTGCATAATATGGTTGATGCTGCGACCTGATGTTTCCCTGAATGCAACATTAGGCATTAGACATGTAAATTTAGCAAGTTCTTTATGTAATTATGCAGTATTAGTTTTGCATTATACTTGCATTTCTGTAAATCTTCATTGGGTATGTCTCTGTCTGTGTGATGACTGGTGAGATAAAAAAATTGTGTTACTCATCAACAAAAACAACAAAGCCTTATCCCACTAAGTGGGATCAGCTACTTGGATTGCATGGCACCTTTCGCTCTATCAAAAACCAGATCTTTAGATAGACTGTTAACCAAAAGGAAAAAAGCATTATTGTGCTCTATCAAAAAATTTCAGTTACTCATGTTTTGTTTATTTTCTGCATGCATTTAGGGCCTTTACAGAGGTTCTGAAAACAATGAGATGCGCCTTGGTGTATGTTCAAGAAGCAATGATGTTGTGGAACCCCTGATAAAGCCCCAGTGGTATGTCAGGTGCAATGATTTGGCAAACCAAGCTCTTCGTGCTGTCACAGATGAGGAAAACAACAAAATGGAGATTATTCCAAAACAATATACAGCTGATTGGAAGAGGTGCTTATATCTCATTTTGTTCTCTCTGGTTAATTTTTATTATTTATTACGATGAGAAATTACAAAATTTATTCTCCTGAGCATTTCTCTGAAATTTAAGGTTTTAAACCAAAATGTAGTTAGTCCTTCTATATTTACATACATTACATACATACATACAATCTGTACAATAATTTGATAATGTATTAATATGCATAAATAAGATATTATTGGCAATAAATTTCTTAAGACCGAGATGGGCAATGCTTGGTAGAGCTCAAGTCTGAGAAACTGGGTAATGGAGAATGGATAGAGATTAAGAAATATATCATTGATTATGTGCAATTAGGAATTATATCTAAATTATTCATAGTCACCACACTCTACTTCTATGGATCAAAACTGAAGACATTGTGTAACATTGTTATTAATGTTAATGGAATAGGGAAATGGTATTTACACACCATGATTATTCCATCCCTCTTTACCCCCAATATGAAATAACCAATCATCTGAGCAACTTTTTGCAACATGTTATTGCATGAGATGTGTGAACTTGAAGTAAATCCTAAGTGGATACTTATGATTTGCTGAACTACGGATGTTGTGGGCCTTTTTTGAATTTTTATGTTGAACAACAAGTTGATCAAGCATGAATTTACAGGTGGCTTGAAAACATACGTGATTGGTGCATTTCTCGACAGCTCTGGTGGGGTCACCAAATACCTGCATGGTATGTCACATTAGAGGGTGACATACTGAAGGAATTCGGTGCTTACAGTGATCACTGGGTAGTGGCAAGAAGTGAAGAGGAGGCCCAGGAGGAGGCTAGCCAAAAGTATAATGGACAGAAGTTTCATTTAAGCCAGGATCCAGATGTTCTTGATACGTGGTTCTCTTCTGGTTTGTTTCCATTAACTGTACTGGGATGGCCTGATGATACAGACGACCTGAAGGCATTTTATCCAACTTCCGTTCTGGAAACTGGTCATGACATTCTCTTTTTCTGGGTTGCACGCATGGTGATGTTAGGAATGGAGTTGGGTGGTGCTGTGCCATTTACAAAGGTGAATGTTTGCTGAATGTAATCATGATATTTCAGTCGCATTTTCACATGTAATGTATACTATAAATTGATTACTGATCCATGCTTAAGTAATCCTAGGTCATTGACATGATTAAAAACATCTCAATGCAGGTTTATTTGCATCCCATGATTCGAGATGCACATGGTCGCAAGATGTCAAAGTCCTTGGGAAATGTTATTGATCCCATTGAAGTGATCAGTGGCATCTCTCTGGAAGGTCTACATAAGAGGTTAGAAGAAGGTAACCTGGACCCAAAAGAATTAGCTGTTGCTAAAGAAGGTCAGAAGAAGGACTTTCCAAATGGTATTGATGAGTGTGGTGCTGACGCTCTCCGTTTTGCACTTGTCTCATATACAGCTCAGGTATTTGGTCGCTCGTATTCAGTGGCATTCACCAATTGACTGATTATAGACACAACCTTGATTAATTTTTTTCTTTTATATTTTTACCCTGTTGTCATTTGTTTCAGTCTGACAAAATCAACCTAGATATCCAAAGAGTTGTTGGGTACCGTCAGTGGTGTAATAAATTGTGGAATGCAGTACGATTTGCCATGAGCAAACTCGGAGATGATTATACTCCACCCGCAAATTTGATTTCCAGTGTTCTTCCATTTAGCTGTCAGTGGATACTCTCGGTGTTAAATAAAACAATATCCAAGGCGGTGAAATCCCTAGAATCATATGAGTTCTCCCATGCTACCACTGCTGTGTATTCTTGGTGGCAGTATCAATTGTGTGATGTCTTTATTGAAGTGATTAAACCTTATTTCACTGGAAACGACCCCAAGTTTACTTCTGAAAGACGTTTTGCACAAGATACCTTGTGGTTTTGTCTTGATATTGGCCTGCGGCTCCTTCATCCCTTTATGCCCTTTGTCACGGAAGAATTGTGGCAGCGCCTTCCTTCGCCCAGGGAATTTAAGAAAGCAGAATCAATCATGATATGTGATTACCCATCTGCTGTTGAGGTTAGTTTGCTCTAATATTTTACTTTTGCGAATATTAACTACTTTGCTCAATACTCTGATTATGCCTTTTGTTTATGTTCTCATCTAATTACACTTTTTAATATTTCTTTTTTGGTTGAAAAAGAGCCACTTTATTTCTTCTCTTTCTTGTCTACTTAGAATCTCAGGCATGACATAGTAAATTTAGCTCCTATTGTTATGAGACGAGTTATTTAACATGCTTTGGCTGTTAGTACTCCTCTGGTCCTAGGACTGGAGGTAGTACTTAATAGATATCTTATATGTTATTTGTAATGAATATTATTTTATTTTAATCTCAGTGCTGGAACAATGAAGTGGTGGAGAATGCTATGGATCTTGTGGAATCTGTAGTCAAGTCTCTCCGATCTTTGGCAAATGAAAGACGGGACAAGTATGTGGAAGCATTTGTTTCATTCTAGCCTCATCTTTCTTGCTCTCTACTGTCTTAAAATATTCACCCTCTCTATTTTTCTTCAAACAATATTTCAATGTGGGAAAGGAAAGTGCATAGTTTGATGCATATAGTTTCAGCATCTAAATTTGACCGTTTGACTGGTGTAAAAGCTGGTGTCCGTGCCTCTCCTTTCTGATGGCAAGATTTTATCGTTGTATCAGATTCGGCTCTTCTTAAGTGCATATTGCACTTTTGGGAGTGAAATTTAAGTGGGTAACCTTTGATATAAAGGGAGTTGATTTTTTCTATTCCAGAGTGAAGTGCCGGTTGCACTTTGATATGTAAACCATAAATAAATATATTAGTTAGGGGGTTAGTTGTATTAGTTAGTTATTAGTTAGTTAGTTAGGGGTTAGTTGTATTAGTTAGTTAGTTTGAGGTGCAGCCTATATAAGGCATATCACTCTTCAATGTATACTATGCTTGTTAAGATGAATGACTAAATGAGCATCACTGATTATCTCTTCTCTTCTCCCCCTCTTGCAATGTTCTATTCCTCTCTTTCCCTCCCTTCTCATTTCTGTAACAGTGGTATCAGAGGTTTCGTTCCTCCGCCACTTTCGCTGTTTCTGTCTCTTTCGCTGTTTCTGTCTCATCCCCTTCTGTTCTGATTTGGAAAAAAAAAAAAAAAAAAAGAGAATCAAAACAACAGAATTTTGGTTCTGCCCTGTTTGCTCTGTTTTGCCCGGTTCTGTATTTCTATTTCTGTTTCTGGGTTAGTCAGCCTCAAACAGTGAAACCATCGAGAACTCATCAAGAAAGCTTCAAGAAACCACCAAGAAACAGTGGCTGGGTTTATTGCTGATTCTGTTCTCATCCTCTTCTGCTCTTTTCTGATTCAATTCTGGTTTTGGGTGGTTCTTGGCATTCTGATTCCATATTCTACCATCATCTGTTTCTTTCAACATTCTGTCATCTGATCAAGGCTATTGGTTGCTGATTTTGGATTCAGTCTGAGTTCTTGGAGATCCGAAAGAAAATGGGTACTAGATCTTGATATGACAGCAAGATTATTGGGCTGGTTTTCTGAATTTGTGAAGGGAAAAAAAAAAAAAAAACTCTTTCTTCCTATTGGTATGGGACAATGGCTGAAGGAAACAAAAAGAAAAGAAAAAAAGATTCCTCTTCTTGTTGGTATGGGACAACTGTTGAAGGGAAATCAAGACACTCTCCATCAAGATTTATGTTTGAGTTTTGTATTTTTTGTTTTTTAGGTTTATGTTTTTGTTGTTTCACATCCTTGAGGGCAAGGATGTCTTGGGGAAGGAATATTGATATGTAAACCATAAATAAATATATTAGTTAGGGGGTTAGTTGTATTAGTTAGTTAGTTTGAGGTGTAGCCTATGTAAGGTATATCACTCTTCAATGTATACTATGCTTGTTAAGATGAATGACTAAATGAGCATCACTGATTCTCTCTTCTCTTCTCCCCCTCTTGCAATGTTCTATTCCTCTCTTTCCCTCCTCTTTCTCATTTCTGTAACACACTAGTTACAAAATTGTAACTCTGTATAGAGAGAGAGAGGAGGGGGGGGGAGAGAAACCAGAAATAGAGGGGTAGAAGAAGAAGACAGATCAAGAGAGACAAAACCGAGAGAGAGACAGAAATCTATTATTCCGTCATCAATCATAATATGCATTACAATAGGGATTAGGCCCTTATTTATAGGCTAGATTGACTCAATGACTAAGCTAAGGCTAAACTAACTAATTAACCCTTCTAACTAATTCTAATGGATAACTCTAACAAACTGACATTAACCATAAACAACATAATTAGCTTGGTAGATGTTTGGTCTAATCATGCTTAGTTGATTTTGAATTCGATGCTTGTTTTGTTAGGCGACCTGCTTTTGTGCTCTGCCGAACACAGGTGGTTGGAGAGATTATTAAAAGCCATCAACTGGAGATTGTAACTCTGGCTAATCTATCATCTTTGACAGTAAGTTAGATAATATGGTTGAAATGGCTATCTTGTGTTGTCAAATGTATTCCTTTTATTTTCTTCAGTATTTTGTCATTTCTTGTATACCACTAAAGAATGAACCAAATCGGCTTGGTGATTTTGACTTGAGTTTTCTTATTTGGTTAGTGATTAATTATAAAATAGGATACTTATTTTGCATTTAAAAGGTGCAGCATTTATCTTTGGAGTTTGTTTGTTGTGACACTAGAGTTTTGACTTGTTTCCATTGGACTTCAACCTTCTCTTCAAATCACATTTATGCGTGATTCATTTTATCAGAATAAAGTTTTTTCACCTGTAATGCTTTATGGTCCCCAGGTGATCAATGAAAACGATGTTGTTCCTGCTGGGTATGCTGTGTCAGTTGTGAATGAGAACCTATCTGTTTATATGGAGCTTCTAGGATCCATTTCTGCTGAAGCAGAGCTAGGAAAGATCAAGAAGAAGATAGATGAGTTCAAGAGGTAAGTTATCCAACATTGATTTTGTGAAAAAATAACTAAATAAATAAATAGTAACAGTTCTTTGTTGCGGATTACTACAATTGTTGCAGGCAAAAGGAGAGGTTGGAGAAGACTATAAATGCTTCAGGTTACAGAGAGAAGGTTCCATCCCATATCCAACAAGACAATGATGCCAAGCTTGCTTCCCTTCTGCAGGAGCTCCTTTCTCTCGAGGAAGCTGCCGGCCATATTGAATCACAAGCACGACAGTAACTTGCTCCATTTTATTTATGAATTCTGGAAGAATCATCCACAAAGGCTTCACAAGCAAGTGTCAAAGTAACTTTATCTCTGCTATTTTTGTAGGCGTAATTGCTTACCATCTATTTATATAATCTCCACATAATTTCAAATTTTGATATTCTTTAGTAGTTTTGAGATAAGAATATTCATGGCTCATTTGTGGAATTAAGTGCTTGCCTATCTTGCAGCCTTGCTCCTCAACTCCCAAAACAAAATGCGATGATAAAAATGATGATAGTAGATGAAGATAGTAACTACATGTAATGTTGAAGCATTTATACTTGCCATCTTAAAAAGGATATGAGGATTGCTCGCTCTAGTCTTTAGTAGAAGGTCCATTTTGTGGTTCAATTATTTTTATAAAGTGAAATCTTATATTAAGGATTGGTAAAGATATCATTATAAACATCTTTAAAAGGGAATTTCACAAGTTCAACTCAAGGGTTTTTGGTCGTTATTTTAAAAGATGTCATGTTACATTTTCCACTCTCTTTTGGGATATTATGAATGAGAATTGTCATGGTAGTAGATCATATGTCTAGAACACAATTTTGAGGGCACTCATGATACTGATTATAATGTACAAATAAAATTTTCATCCTTAATTCTAAGGACAAATTACTATGAGGTTATAAATAAAGAATATAACTTCTAAGAAGTTTTGCATCAAATAAGCAACATACAATGAAAAGATTCAGTGCAGGAAATGGTAATAGATTCTAGCAGCTCACTTGTCTTGGGATCGCACTGTGATTACCCCTTAATTCATATTTGTCAAAGGTGATTATTATATACTACTACTAAATATACACATTTAAGAACAATTCATTATTCATTACTCCACCTTTAATTTTGAGTTTCATACAGCACTCAGCCCAAAATCTGGTTTCTATGAAACCTTCAGCAGAAAAATTCTTTCTAATTTGGCGTAGGATTCAGCATCCGCACAGGATAAAATTTAAAGTAAGGACACTTCCCAGACAAATCATTGAAAAAAAAAAAATCTAGCAAGCCCCACTTGGCCACTTCTTTTAGAACTACTCACTAGCCAGTGCCAAAAAGAATGTACAGGACTACAGGGTACAATCCAGCTTTATATCTACACCACACACGCGCCCTCGTTGCCTTAAATAGTTATGTTGTCTTAATTAAATTAAATTAAAATGAATAACTCCATAATGACAGCTCAACATCATCCACTTCCACGTCAGCTCTGTCATACTGATACTCAAAGCTATCACGAGTAGGCGACATCAGCATAGTGTCCGCCAAGTTCCTCAGCATCTCTGGCATCCCCGGCGCCGCTTCTTCATCAATTAAGGATATACTTTGCTCCTCCCCGGAGGCTGCTGCCGAGCTGGTCGTCACCTCCACATTTTCCAGCCTCAATTCGTCTCTCTCTGACTCCATCCCCAGACGGAATGCCTCCGCTGCTTCCGATGCCACCTTCTGAAGATAGGAAAGATCAAGAAGAAGATAGATGATCGAGTTCAAGAAGTAAGTTATCCAACATTGATTTTGTGAAAAATAACTAAATAAATAAATAGTAACAGTTCTTTGTTGCGTATTCTGAGAAATTTGGGGTTTTACTATGATTGTTGCTAGCAAAAGGAGAGGTTGGAGAAGACTATAAATGCTTTAGGAGGTTATAGAGAGAAGGTCCCATCCCATATTCAACAAGACAATGATGCCAAGCTTGCTTCCCTTCTGCGGGAGCTCCTTTCTCTTGAGGAAGCTGCCGGCCATATTGAATCACAAGCACGACAGTAACTTGCTCCATTTTATTTATGAATTCTAGAAGAATCATCCACAAAGGCTTCACAAGCAAGTGTCAAAGTAACTTTATCTCTGCTATTTTTGTAGGCCTATTAATTGCTTACCATCTATTTATATCATCTCCACATAATTTAAAATTTGATATTCTTTGGTAGTTTTGAGATAAGAATATTCATAGCTCATTTGTGGAATTAAGTGCTTGCCTATCTTGCTCCTTAACTCCTTAAACAAAATGCGATGATAAGAACGATGATGGCCGATGAAGATAGTAACTACATGTAATGTTGAAGGATTTATACTTGCCATCTTAAAATGGATATGAAGATTGCTGGCTCCAGTCTTCAGTATAAGGTCCGTTTTTCAGTTCAATTTTTTTTATGAAATCAATCATATATTAAGGATTGGTGAAGCTATCATGTTAAACATCTTTAAAAGAGAATTTCATAAGTTCAACCCAAGGGGTTTTGTATGTTATTTTAAAAGATGTCATTGAGCAATTTCCACTGTTACCTTTGGAACTGCATGTCATGATAATGCACACAATTAGTATATTATGAATGAGAATTGTCATGCTAGTAGATTATATGTCTAGAACACAATTTTGAGGGTAGTCATGATACAGATTAAAATGTACGAATTTAATCTTCCTCCTTAATTCTTAGGAAAAATTACTATGAGATTATAAATAAAGAATGTAACCCCTAAGAAGTTTTACACCAAATAAGCAATCTACATACAATGAAAACTTTCAATGCAAGAAATAGTATTCGAGTAGCTCACTTGTTATTACAACTTTTTAATGATTGCACTCAATCATTTGAATTTCACTGTGATTGCCCCTGATTCATATTACTCGGATGTGATTATTATATACTACTACTAAATATAAATATATAAGAACTATCCACTATTCATAACTCAACCTTAAAAGTACGTACCGACACTTCCGAGACAACATTGAAAAAAGAGATATATAGTAAGCCCCACTTGGCCGCTTCTTCTAGAACTAGAGTGAGATTGACGGATCCACTTTCCCTACGGGAAGCTTGTCCCATCTGGACCGTCCAGATGGGATCTGGACCGTCCAGATTTATTTTTTTTTTACTTTTTATTTTCTTAAAAAAATTATTTTAATGGGTAGAGAATCTAAAATAAAGATAATCTCTCAACTAATATATTTTTAAAAAATAATTTTTTCATTTAAAAAAAAATTAAATCCGGACCGTCCAGATCCTATCTGGATGGTCTAGATGGAACAAGCTTCCCCTACCCATCCCAAGGATGGGTAGGGAAAGTGGATCCGACTGCTGACTAGCGAGTGCCAAAAAGGGAAAAAACGATGTACAATCCAGCTTTAGATCTACACCACACACACGATCTCATGCCCTTAAATAGTTATGTCATGTTACAAAAATTAAATTAAAATGAAAAACTCCATAATGACACCTCAGCATCTTCCACTACCATGTCAGCTTCGTCATACTGATGCTCAAAGCGATTATGAGGAGGCGACATCAGTGCAACGTCTGCCATATTCCTCAGCAACTCTGGCATCCCTAGCACCGCTTCTTCATCATTTAAGAATATACTTTGCTCCTCCCTAGCCGCCGCTGCCGAGTTGGTCGTCGCCTCTGCATTTTCCAGCCTCAATTAATCTCTCTCCGATTCTGTCCCCGGATGAAATGCCTTCATAGCTTCTGCCGCCACCTTTTGAATATCCTTCACCTCAGTTGATGCTGGCAGCGGCAACCGCCATGTAGAGTCAGCAAAGTTAAGACAAGCGGACCGGCCCCGCAGCGCTTTTGCCGACACGTCATGGGCCCTTGTAGCCATATCCGCCGTGGGAAACATACCCAGCCAAATTCTCGTCTTCTTATTGGCCTCCCGCACTTCACACACCCACTTGCCGGAGTTCCTCCTTCGAATACCGCGATACACTGGGTGGCGAGTCTCCTGGAACTTCTTCCATCCGGCGAGTTTCTTTGGGTGACTCGCTGCCAACAACACCTCCTATTCGGACAAAACTAATGATCGAACTCCACTGCCGCTGCCGCAAACCGAAGTCGGCGAATGAGGGTTTGATGAAGAACACGTGAACGAAAACATCGCCATCAATTGAAAAGTTTCTATCTTTCAAGTGAGTAAGAAACTTGGTGATCGATCTCAGTACGTAGGTTCATTGTTTGTGTGTTTGTGAGTGAGATTATATATTAAATGACTTTTAGTTTGCTCTCTCTAGGTTAATCTATAACCATGCAAGCACATGTGTATTTATAGATTATGTATGCAGCATAAAGAAGGAAATAAAGAGCAAACAGGGAAACAACTAGCTTAAGGAAACGGAAGGTGGGGCTTGAAGTTGTGGCAGCCGAGTGTTCGTTATCATCTCTTTGGATGACACATGTTTGGGTTTGTCTACCTATAAGATAAATGGATATTTTAAAGAAGAAAATTTGGGTGGAGTGTGAGTGTGAGTGTGCCGCCAGAAGAAAGATATAGGGGAAATAATTTTGAGTCATAAGGAGCAAAAAAATATTTATACAAAAGTTTTATATCAAATTCCCCAGTCAAAAAGGTCATAAGGGAGTACATTGTCATTAATTCGTAATGTGAAGGTACCAAATTAACCTTCTCAACTTTCACAAATACATATGAGAATTCTAATAAGTACTTATACCCATTTTCACATTTGCATAACTTACTTTTACAACTTGATTTTTCTATTTGGATTTGATAAGATACACCAGTAAAAGTAGATTAGTGCAGTTGAGAAAATAGACATAAGAAATTATCAAAATTTGAATATGCAGTTGTGAACGTTATGACATTAGCTTATGAAATTTTATAACTTCTCCAAATAGAAAAATCTAACCGTCAAATTAGACTCACGCAATTGTGAAAATAGGCATAAGAAGTTGTCAAAATTCGCATATGCACTTGTGAAAGTTGGGATATGAACTTGTGAAGAAAATCTAGTTGTTAAAATAGGCTGAAGCAGCTGTGAAAATAGGCAAAAGATGTTGTAAAAATTCGCATATGCACTTATGAAAGTTGGGACATTAACTAATGAAATTTTATAACTTCTCCAAGTAAGAAAATCTAGTTGTTAAAGTAGGCTTATGCAGTTGTGAAAAAAGGCACAATAAGTAGTCAAAATTCACTTACGCAATTGTAAAAGTTGGGACATAAACTTATGAAATTCATAACTTCTAAAGGTAGAAAAAACTAATTGTCAAAATAGGCTCATGCAATTGTGAAAATAGGCATAAGAAGTCGTCAAAATTCATATATGCATTTATGAAAGTTGGGATATGAACTTGTGAAATTTTATAACTTCTCCAGGTAAAAAAATTTAGTTGTCAAAGTAGGCTCATGTAGTTGTGAAAATAGGTATAAGAAGTTGTCAAAACTCACATTTGCAATTGTGAAAGTTGAACATTAACTTGTGAATTTCATAACTTCTCTAGGTAGAAAACTCTAGTTGTAAATATAGGTTCATGCAATTGTGAAAATAGGCATAAGAAGATGTCAACATTCGCATATCTACTTATGAAAGTTGGGACTAGAACTTGTGAAATTTAATAACTTCTCCCGAAACGAAAATCTGGTTTTGAGTTATTGCTGACTGGGGTGGTTGTTTAAATTAGAGATGTTGCTAAACAAAAGTGGAGGAACCGACACCAAAATGGCCCTTACAGAGCCTTAAACATCACTTATGGCCTATGGGGTTCAAAGATGCATAATTGACGTGGATTATTGAAACTCCATGATCATCATCATTTGTTTCTCAAGCAATAAAAGGTTCTTGTTCCTCTAGTTCATGTTCAATAGAAGCTTCTAGGGTCTCGTTCTTAACAGAGTCTTGCTTTTACATTCCAAATCTTTTCTTGCCTATTCCACTTTCTTGCCTCGCCATTACAAGGATATCTCTAGCACTCTTGCCTAGGATCATGCTTCACGCATAGTAAGAAGTTTGAACAACTTGGCAGAATCTACAACCTCTTCCTTCAAGCCATTAACATATGTATCAACTCGGTAATCTTCTGGCACATCCTGGTTGGCTGAAAAAGAATCAAACAAATGATTAAATTCATCTAATAAGCCTTGTTGTCGAACAAGTCATAGCTGAAGTTTCCTCTTTGTTTATTGGAGACGTTCTTCAAAGTTTCTTAGAAGAAATCAAGGAGAGGATGTAGAAGCCATGCTACGAGATTCTCTTCATTCTTTTTTTTTTTCTTTTGGAATCTAAGAAGGGTTCAAGATCTACTTCTCTGATATCATTGTTACAGATTTGTAATTCTGTATAGAAAGAAAGAGAGGGGAAGAAACCAGAAATATAGGGGTAAAAGAAGAAGACTGAGTGAGCAAGAGAGAAATAGAACAGAGAGAGAGAGATCCCTTATTCCATCATCAATCATAATCTACATTACAATAGGGGTTAGGCTCTTATTTATAGGCTAGACTGACTTAGTGATACAGTTAAAGTTAAACTAACTAACTAACTAACTCTTCTAACTAATTCTATTGGGTAACTCTAACTAACTTACATTAACTAACTTTTAAGTCTTTATTGCATTTATATATCAGCACTTTTCTAAATAGATAACTGTAGCTTGCACTTTAGTGGATCTTTGTACCTTTTTTTTATCCACATGTCAAGTAACATGGAATTCGGACCAAAGTTGCCGGACTTGTTATTTTCTTGCATTTGTATTTCTTCTTGAAAACAGGCTATTGAATTCCTTCACTCCACACACACAGATATATATTTCCTTCAATACTGAAATTGCATGTGAAAAGACAATCGTTCTCTTTTTAAAAAATTGGTGCTTTTCTCTTTAAATTGTGAAACAAATCATTGTGTTTTCAAGAAAGTTGGTGGAGATTGAATTGATTCTCCTTGGTCATAATTTCTCTTTTGGAGAGGGTGGCTGGGAGGCTGTAGGGGGCCATTCTTTCAAATAGAACTGTGAATATATTTCAGCTGTCAAACCTTAAAGAACATCGTATTTAGCTTGGTAGATGTTTGGTCTAATCACGCTTAGTTGATTTTCAATTTGATGCTTGTTTTGTTAGGTGGTTTGCTTCTGTGCTCTGCCGAACACATGTGGTTGCAGAGATTATTAAAAGAAATCAATTGGAGATTGTAACTCTAGCAAATCTATCTTTTTTGACAATAAATTCGATAATCTGCTTGAAATGACTATCTCGTGTTGTCACATGTATTTCTTTTATTTTCTTTAGTGTATTGTCATTTCTTGTATACCATTAAAGAATGAACCAAATATGCTTGGTGATTTTGACTTGAGTTTTCTTATTTGGTTAATGATGAATTATAAAATAGGATACTTATTTTGCATTTAAAAGGTGCAATATTTATCTTTGGATTTTATTTGTTGTGACACTAGAGTTTTGACTTCTTTCCCATGGACATCATCCTTCTCACCAAAATCACGTTTGTACATGATTCTTTTTGTCAGAATAAAGTTTTTTCTTTTCACCTATAATTCTTTATGGTCTCCAGGTGATAAATGAAAACCATGCTATTCCTTCTGGGTATGTTGTGTCAGAAATGAATGAGAACCTATCTGTTTATATAGTGCTTCAAGGATCCATTTCTTCTGAAGCAGAGCTAGGAAAGTTCAAGAAGAAGATAGACAAGTTCAAAAAGTAAATTATCCAACATTGATTTTGTGAACAATAACTAAATAAATAAATAGTACCGGTTCTTCCTTGCGTATTATGAGAAATTCGGGGTTTTACTACAATTGTTGCAAGCAAAAGGAGAGGTTCGAGAAGACTATAAATGCTTCAGGTTACAGAGAGAAGGTTCCATCCCACATTCAACAAGACAATAATGCCAAGCTTGCTTCCCTTCTGCAGGAGCTCCTTTCTCTCGAGGAAGCTGCCGGCCATATTGAATCACAAGCACGACAGTGTCTTGCTCCATTTTATTTATGAATTATGGAAGAATCATCCACAAAGGCTTCACAAGCAAGTGTCAAAGTCACTTTATATTTGGTATTTTTGTAGGCGTTATTGCTTAACATCTATTTATATCATCTCTACATAATTTTAAACTTTGATATTCTTTTGGCAGTTTTGAGATAAGAATATTGATCATAGCTTATTTGTGGAATTAAGTGCTTGCCTATCTTGCAGCCTTGCTCTTGAACTCTCCAAACAAAATGCAATGATAAAAACGATGATAGCAGACGAAGATAGTAACTGTGTAATGTTAAAGAATTTATACGTGCCATCTTAAAAAGGATATGAAGATTGCTCGCTCCGGTCTTTAGAACAAGGTTTCTTTTGTTGTTCAATTTTTGTTTTTTTTTTTTGTTTTGTTTTTTTATAAAGTGAATCATATGTTAAGGATTGGTAAAGGTATCATATTAAACATCTTTTTTAAAAGTGAATTTCATAAGTTTTACCCAAGGGCTTTTGCATATTATTTTAAAAGATGTCATGGTGAATTTTCCACTCTTCCTTTTGGTATATTATGAATGAGAATTGTCATACTTGTAGATAATATGTCTAGAACACAATTTTGAGGGCACTCAGGGTACTGACTAAAATTTACAAATTTAATCTTCCTCCTTAATTCTTAGGAAAAATTAAAATTTAAAGCACGGAACTTCCCAAACAAAACATTGAAAAAAACAGAATATCTAGCAACCCCCACTTGGCCGCTTCTTCTAGAACTAGTGACTACTGACTAGCCAGTGCCAAAAAGAATGTACAGTGTACAATCCAGCTTTATATCTACACCACACACACATGCCCTTGTGGCCTCAAATAGTTATGTTGTCTTAATTAAATTAAATTAAAATGAATAACTCCATAATGACATCTCAGCATCATCCGCTTCAACGTCAGCTCCGTCATATTGATACCCAAAGCTATTATGAGTAGGCGACATCAGCACAGAGTTTGCCAAGTTCCTCAGCATCTCCGGCATCTCCGGCGCCGCTTCTTCATCAGTTAAGAATATACTTTGCTCCTCCCTGGCCACCATTGCGGAGTTGGTCGTCGCCTCCGCATTTTCCAGCCTCAATTTTGTTAGTTCTCAATGTGTTTTGATGATAACTAGCAATTGTAAACTTGATATGAAGTTTGATTTTGGCAATATGAAAATCTCACTGTCAAAAGGCAAACTCGAGTTTGGGTATGTAAACTGTGAGTTTGAGGGTTGACAGAAAGCTGCTTACTTCTGCGAAGAAAGCCAAACTCGAGTCTACTTGGACTAACTCGAGTCTGAGGAGTTACAGAAAGCAATCAGAAATTTTCACAACGAGCCAAACTCCAGTTTGCAAAACCAAACCTGAAGTCTGGAAGATACAGAGAGCACTCAGAATCCCAAGCAAGCCAAACTCGAGTATGGATTCCTAAACTTCAGTCTAGACAAAACAGAAAGACACTCGAATTCCAGGCCAAGTTATAAACTCCAGTCTAGAGTTACAAACTTCAGTCCAGACCAAACAGAAAGATTTGAATAGTTTCAGCTCAAACATAAACTCGACTTTGTCATTGTAAACTCAAGTTTAGGATAAATAAAGAAACACTCGAATTTCTACCATCTTTCCAAAACTCCAGTCTGTCTCCTAAACTCCAGTCTGGAAAATCACGAACTTAGGCTTGTTCTTCAAACATAGACCCAAACTCGAGTCAGTCACTAATTGACTCGAGTCTAGGAGCAGGACCAAAATTCCATGCCAAGTCCAAAGCCCGATAGTTCTCTCTGTAAAAGCCAAACTCGAGTTAGCTTTTACAGACTGCAAGTTTAGACCTCTAATCAACGGACATGCTTTCTGGATGAACCCCAAACTCGAGTCTGGAAGAACAAACTCGAGTTTGCATCGGGGATTTTGAAAAATCAAATGATGTTGATTTACGAAATCTTAATGGGTCAATCTAAAATTATTCTATCATATGATATTATTGTTTCTAATGTCTTTGATGAAGTTTTGAGTATTTTTCAAATAAGTTTAAGCTAAGATCAAGGTGAGATCAAGATACAGGATAAGTGCATTAAATGAAGAACCAAGAACAGGGTTGATCTTTCTCCCTTATCCCAGATGCTCAGTTCAGACCATTGCAACACTTCAGGATCACTCTAAACGGTCAAATTACGATCATAGAATGACTGAAAATCTGGAAGACCTTCTGCAACAACTAAATTCCAGAATTCCAGCTAAGAATTCAAAGAACAGAGCAAAATATGCAACTGCCATTTTTCCAGAATTGCAGCTGAACGTTAGAGAAAGAATAGCAACGGCTAGCTCATCCATTTAGTCTATAAAAGGCTGTGAAGACTCAAAGCAAAAGACACACAACGAAGCTATCTTGATTATACTTTGAAATTTGAGTCTGTATTGTTATTTTCAACCTGTTCTTCAGTGTTTATCCTTATCTACTCTTTTGAGAGTTTGTAAATTTTTGAAAGCATTTGTTTGTGAGAACTCAAGGTTGTGGAACCTGTGAGTTGGGTTGTTCAATCACAAAGTGTAAGGGGGAGCAAGTCCTAGGTGATTAGGATTGTGTCCGGTCTTCATTGTTGTAATTGAAAATCTGTTGAATTAGTGGAAACACCCAGAAGGTATCTAGGGACTGGACGTAGGTCAAGGTTGAGACCGAACCAGTATAAATTCTGTGTGTCTAAGCTTTTCTTTTTCTACTCTTTTATTATCATTTCTTAACCTTCATTTTTAAGAGTTGAAAAGAATTTTTTAAAATCCCCAATTCACCCCCCTCTTGGTGATTTCTTCCACTTTCAAATTCATCTCTCTCCGATTCTATCCCTGGACGGAATGCCTCTGCTGCTTTTTCCGCGGCCTTCAAATATCCTTTGCCTCATTCGACACGGGCACCGACAACCGCCAGGGAGAATCAGCGAAGTTAAGACAAGCTAACCGACCCCGCTGGGCTATCGCCGCCACATCGTGGGCCCTTGCAGCCATATCCGCCGTGGGAAATGTACCCAACCAAATTCTCATCTTCTTATTGGGCTCCCGCACTTCACACACCCACTTGCCGGAGTTCCTCCTCCTAATACCGCGATACACCGGGTGGCGAGTCTCCCGGTGCTTCTTCCTCCTGGCGCGTTTCTTCGGGTGACTCGCTGCCAACAACACCTCCTCATTGGACAAAACCAATGATCAAACTCCACTGCCGCAGCCGCTGCCACAATTCGAAGCCGACAAATGAGGGTCTAATGAAGAACCCGTGAATGAAAACATGGCCATCAATTGAAAAGTTTGTCTTTCAAGTGAGTATGAAACTTGGTGATCGATCTCAGTATTTAGGTTCACTGTTTGTGTGTTTGTGAGTGAGAGTATATATGAGTCATGCAAGTACCCAAGTATTTATAGATTATGAATGTTGCGTGACGAAGGAGATAAAGAGCTAACACGGAAACAGCTCACTTAAGGAAATGGAAGGTGGGGCTTGAAGTTGAGCCAGCCGGGTGTTCGTCATCATCTCTCTGAATGACACATGTTCAGGTTTGTCTCCCCATGAGAGGATATTTTAAAAAGTAGAAAATTAGGGATTTTAAAAATATCCTCTTGACGGGAAAGCGGGAGGTGATGAGAGAGTGAGGGAAGGTGAAGCGAATGAGACAAAGGGATGAGTTTGAGTCAGAGTGAAACTAAAAAAGATAGGACGTGGCTTACGTCCTTTACTTTTCCTATCCGCTACTGTCCAATGAGCTAAACGATGACGTTTTTGGTATATAACCCACACACACCTAGTCCCTTAAAAAACAATTCAGAGCACTACCAGATAGAAAAAGATAATTTAGGATACTGAATGGAACTAAAAAAATTCTTCATGATCTTGAAAAATTATTTTATGATCTTGAAAAAATATTTCAAGGCATTGAGTAGTACTAAAAGGATAGTGACTGATACTGAAAAAATAATTCATCATCTTAAAAAATTATTTTAGGATCTTGAAAAAATATTTTAAACTATATTTTTAGTAGCAATAAGATTAGAAATATTTTTTCAAGATCCTAAAATAATTTTTTAAGATTATGAAGAACTTTTTTAGTTCCATTCAGTATCCTTTTTAGTACTAATCAGTACCTTGAAATATCTTTTTATGATCCTAAAATATTTTTCAAGATCCTAAAATAATTTTTCAAGATCATGCATAATTTTTTTAGTTCCATTAAGTATCTTGAATTATCTTTTTACTATCTGGCAGTGTTCTGAATTTTTTTTAAGGGACTAGGTGTGTGTGGGTTTTATGCCAAAAACATCACCGTTTAGCGCATCGGACAACAGTGAACAGGAAAAGTAAAGGACATAAGCCACGTTTGAAAAGATATGGGGAAAATCATTGTCAAGTCATAAGGATTATAAAAAATTATATAAAAGTCTCATGCTAAATCCTTCTATAAAAAAAAGGTCTTTAGAGATTTTATTGCGATTAATTTGAAATGTGAAGTTATCAAAGTGCCGTTACCAACTTTCACAAGTACATATACGAATTTTAACAAGTTCTTATAGCTATTTTCACAACTGCATGAGTCTATTTTGAGAGCTATATTTTTCTACCTGAATTTGATATGATATTCACTTGTCAAAATAAGCTCATGTAAATGTGAAAATTGGCATATGAAGTTGGCAAAATTCTCATATACATTTATGAAAGTCTGGACATTAACTCTTGAAATTTCATAACTTCTTCGGGTAAGAAAATCTAATTTTCAAAGTAGACTCATGTGATTATGAAAATAGGCATAAGAAGTTGTCAAAATTTACATATCCACTTCTAAAAGTTGGAACGTTAACTTGTGAAATTTTATAACTTCTTCAGACAGGAAAATGTAGTGATTACTGACGTTGGGGGTTAAAACAAAGACGCTGCTTGACAAAAGTGTAGGAACCAATGCCAAACTCACCGAAACAGAGCCTGAAACATCGCTAATGGGGTTTGAAGACGCATCATCATCAGGATGATAGAAACTTTGTGATTGTCATAATTAATTTCTTGAGAAACGGAAGGTTCTTGTTCCTCTTGTTCATGTTTGACTAAAGCTTCTTGATTCTCTTTCTTGACAAAGAGTCTTGCTTTGATATTCCAAATCTTTTCTTATTTGCTTTGCTTTCTTGGCTTGTCATTGCAAGGATGTCTCTTGCACTCTTGCCAAGGATCGGGCTTCATTCATAGTAAGGGGGTTGAACAACTTAATTGACTCTATAACCTCTTCCTTAAAGCCATAAACAGATGCATCTATCAACCAGGTAATCATCTTGCACATCCATGTTGATTGAAAGGGAATCAAAAAATGATTAAATTCAGCAATAAAGCTTTATTGTTGAAGGCGTCATAGCTAAAGTCGCCTCTTTGTTTGTTGGAGACATTTTTCAAAGCTTCTTGGAAGAAATCGAGATGCGGATGTAAAAGTCATGCTCGGAGATTCTTTTCTTTTTTTTTTCCTTTTTGAATCTCAGTGGGGTTAAAGATCTACATCTCTAATACCACTGTAGCACAATTGTAATTCTATATAGAAAGAAAGAGAGAAAGAGAGGGGGAAACCATAAATAAAGGGGTATAAGAAGAAGACAGAGAGATCGATATATATATATATATATATATATATATATATATATATATATATATTCCATCATCAATCATAATCTGCGTTAAAATAGGGATTATGCCCTTATTTATAGGCTAGAGTGACTTAATGACCTACCTAAGATTAAACTAACTAACTAACCCTTCTAACTAATTCTATCGGATAACTCTAACTAACTAATATTAACCAACTTTTAAGTCTTTAGTACATTTAAATATCAGCACTTTTCTGAAAGATAAGTGTAGCTTGCACTTTAGTGGATCTTTCTACCTTTTTGATCCACATCTCAAGTATCATGGAATTTGGACCAAGTTGATGGAAGACTTCATATTTTCATGCATGTGTATTCCCTTTTGAAAACATGTTATCGAATTCCTTCAATCCACACACACACATACACAGAGAGAGAGAGAGAGAGAGAGAGAGAGAGAGAGAGATTTCCTTCAATACAAAAATTGCATGTGAAAAGATAATGGTTCTCTTTTTAAAAACTTGTTGGTTTCTCTTTAAATTGTGAAACAAATTTTCAAGAAGGTTGAAGGAAATTGAATTGATTCTCCTTGGCCATAATTTCTCTTTTGGAGAGGGTGGTTACGAGGCTGGTGGGGCCATTCTTTCAAATAAAAATGTGAATATATTTGTGTCAAACTATAAACAACATCATAGCTAGCTTGGTAGATGTTTGGTCTAATCATACTAGTTGATTTTGAATTTGACGTTTGTTTTGTTAGGCGGCATGCTGAGTTGAAATGGCTGTCTTGTATTGTCTCATGTATTCCTTTTATTTTCTTCAGTATATTGTCATTTCTTGTATACCACTAAAGAATGAACCAAATATATTTGGTGATTTTGACCTGAATTCTCTTATTTTGTTAAAGATAAGTTATAAAATAAGATACTTATTTTGCATTTAAAAGGTGGCGCATTTATCTTTGGATTTTATTTGTTGTGACACTAGAGTTTTGACTTGTTTTCATTAGACAATTGATGATATGATGCTATATATTTCATCCTTCTCACCAAAATCACGTTTGTGCGTGATTCATTTTATCAAAATAAAGTTTTTTCTCCATAAAGTTTTTTCACTTGTAATGCTTTATGGTCCCAGGTGATCAATGAAAATGATGCAGTCAATGTTGTTCCTTATGGATATGCTGAGTCAGTTGTGAATGAGATTCTATATATATGTTTATGTAGAGCATCAAGGATCCATTTCTACTGAAGCAGAGTAAGGAATGATCAAGAAGAAGATAGATGAGTTGAAGAAGTAAGTTATACAACATTGATTTTTTGTGAACAATAACTAAATAAATAAATAGTACCTGTTCTTCGTTGCAAATTTTGAAAAGAAAAACTCAGGTTTTACTACAACTATTGCAAGCAAAAGGAGAGGTCTTCAGCTTACAGAGAGAAGCCTCCCTTGTGCAGGAGCTCATTTCCCTTGAGGAAGCCGCCGGCCATATTAACATTGAATAAAAAAATATCTAGCAAGCCCCACGTGGCCACTTCTTCTAGAACTGGTGACTACTGACTACCCAGCGCCGAAAATGATAAACAATGTCGAGTCCAGCTTTATATCCACACCATACACACCTGGCGCCCTCATGGCCTTAAGTAGTCATATCATTTTAATTAAATTAAATTAAAATGAATAACTCCATAATGACACCTTAGCATCATCCACTACCACGTCAGCTCCATCATACATATCCTCGAAGCTATTATGAGTTGGCGACATTAGCACAACGTCCGCCATGTTCCTCAGCAACTCTGGCATCCCCGGCGCCACTTCTTCATCAATTAAGAATATAAGTTGCTCCTCCTAAGTCGCCGTTGCTGAGCTATTCGTTGCCTCTGCATTTTGCAGCCTCAATTCGTCTCTTTCCGATTTTGCCCCCGGACGGAATGCCTCTGTTGCCTTCTGAATATCCTTCGCCTCAGTCGACGCCGGCACTGGCAACTGCCAGGTAGAGTCAGCAAAGTTAAGACAAGCGGACCGGCCCTGCAGCGCTATGACCGCCACGTTGTGGGCCCTTACAGCTATATCTGCTTGTGGGAAATGTACCCAGCCAAATTCTCGTTTTCTTATTGGGCTCTCGCACTTCACACACCCACTTACTAGAGTTCCTGCTCTAAACGGCTCGGTACACTGCAGTAGTAGACCCAGGATTTTAGATTTATGAGTGCACAATTAGTAGTGAGATTTGGGGGTTTGGGGGCAGCGCCCCCGAAATTTTTTTTTAAAGAAAGCTTTAAATGCATTAAAAAAATAAAAGAGTATAAACAATAAAAAAAGAAAACTTCAACTTAAAAAATAATAATTAAGAAATAAAGAACTAGAGAAGTTTAAAGCTCATTCTAATTGTACATGTAAGCAAGAAACCAGAATTATAGAAAATAATGATAAGAAATAAAGAACCAGAGAAGAAGAGCAATGGAGAACAATGGCATCAAATTCAGGGTCATAAACAAAAGCAAATACAGCCCCTCTCATTCCCATTGACATGCAACTTAGACATGAAAGCAAATACTCAGCTATATCGATTCAAAACAAGAAGCCTGCTCAGTAGAAAGGGCTTTTTTCCCATAGTGCCCCTTTTTAGGAAACTATTTACCAAAATGCCCCTACTTTAAAACTCTTTCCCATTATACCCTCCTCTGGAAACATATTCTCAATCTACCCCCCTTTAGTCGACTAAACCAGGGGTTTAGTCTACTAACTTTCGAGGGGTTCAAATTTTTTGAATCCCCTCGAAATTTAGTCGACTAAACCAAGTGGTTTAGTCGACTAAATTTCGACGGTGAGGGTTTTTAAACACCCCAAACGCCGCTAATCGACTAGATCTCCTCCCCAAACCCCGCCCCCATCTCTTTTTCGCCAAAATCTCTCTGAATCCGTTGGTGGGTTGCGAAGAGAACTTCAATCAACTTGCATTTGCATTAATTTCGGTATGTTTTCGTCCCATTTTCGGAATTCCACCGTCGACATTGTGTTATTGCAAACCCCATTTGTGTTTTACTGTTTTGTGCTTAGATTTGATGGTTTTGTTGTGTATATATGATTGATTTGAGTTTTTCATTGATATTTATGGAGGAAAACGATGAATGTATATGTTTATGATAATTTTTTGCGTTTATGCAAATTTTTTTATTTTTGGACGAATTTTTCTTCCTTTTTCATCAAGAATTGGTGGTTTTGTTGTGTATGTATGATTGATTTGAGTTTTTCATTGATATTTATGGAGGAAAACGATGAATGTATATGTTTATGATAATTTTTTTGCGTTTATGCGAATTTTTTTATTTTTGGACGAATTTATCTTTGTTTTTCATCAAGAATTGGTGGTTTTGTTGTGTATGTATGATTGATTTGAGTTTTTCATTGATATTTATAGAGGAAAACAATGAATGTACATATTTATGATAATTTTTTTGCGTTTATGCGAATTTTTTTGCATTTATAAGTATTTCTTGTTTATGTTGAAAGTGTTTGTTAGTGAAAATGATGAATGTAAATGTGAAATTGAAAATGATGAATGTTTCTTGTTTCCTGATTGATTGTAACGTCCCTTTGTAGGTCTTTGTTCTCATCATGCGTCGTAGACAAGCTCCTGCTGACATCGGCAATGTGCGTGGGAGACGGATCAAGCACCGAGCATCGCGCGGGGCATCCTCCTCTAGGCAACAGCATGCACCGGAACCTGAGCCTGAGCCCGTTGTTGACCTCCCATTTGGATATTTGTTTGAATATAATGAAGCAGAGCATGAACGATTCATGAGGGATTTTGCTTCCAGACCCATCATTAAGCTAAAGTCATTAGACATGACAGTCTTTGCACGTGAGGGCCTTGACATTATGCCGTTGTTGGGAACTTTGCATTTGAGAGGGCTGGCAGAGATGAGTTGTCCCTATTCAAAGGTTATGGTGAGAGCTTTCTACCATAACATGATCTACATTCATGGTGATCTGCAATCTCGTGTCTGCGGGGTTGACATTCTGGTGACGGCTGACATGTGGACGAATCTTCTTGGATTTGATTTTGATGCTGGTGATAGATACCAGTTTGATGGGGACACCAATTTTGTCATGAAGGGATATGTTCGAGATGAGGCTGTGTATGCGTTCAGGAGGCTAGGAGGGCATAGACCTATAGTGACTGTAGGACAACTGACTGTTAGTTCTCGGATCCTCTTCTACATCATCACCCACATATTGTTTCCTCGGGCCTACAATCATTCACGAGTGTTGGAGGGTGACATCCCCATTATGTGGTCCATTCGGAATGGCATTGAGGTTAATTGGAGACATTATATCTGTTGGCATATGTATAAGGCAAGACATAAAGGTGCACTCCCATGTGCCTACTTGGTTCAGAAGATTTTGGAGAAATTTGGTGTTCCTATGGACGATGAGGTGATGGTGAAACAGGAAGCATGGAATGCCATCTTTGGACAGCGCCTTCTAGAGCAGTGCAAGATCACCAAGGGTGCAGATGGTGGATGGCACTACATTGGTGAAGAGGATGTTGATGCTACTGCTGGCCAGGGTCCACCCTTTGTACCTGATGTTGGTCAGGGTCCACCTATTGTTCTTCCTGAGGTCGATGATGATGACGGCGACGATGTTCATCCTGAGCTAGAGGGTGGATTCTCCCTTAGTGATGTCATGCAGGCCATCCAACACCATGGCAGGATGCAGAAAAAGAGGTGGAAGATAGAGAATGAAAGGTGGAGGTGGATGCAGGCTCGGATGAAGTGGGTAGAGGAGACGCTTGGTCAGATGCAGCTTGGAAGAGCACCGAATGCTGTCGAGGGTGATGATGTGGCTGATGAGCATGCGGAGGATTATGGGAATCCAAAGAATGCAGATTAGATTTATGGTGTTCATGTTTTATGTACTTTCATTGACTTTATGTTTTATGTTCAGACATTGAAACTTTATGATTTTTTGTTTAGTAGCTTCAATTTGTGAATTTCATTACACATTTGATCCGCTAATGTCCCAAAATGAGTCAATGATACCATACAACATATCAATTAACTGAATGGTCCAAATTTCGAAGCCATTAACAACACAACTCATAGTACCCTAAATACAAAACATTTTACATAGACTTCAAGTTTGCCTATTCCTCGTTGGGCAAGAATGCATATGATTCCTCTCAATCACCAAATAACTTCACAATGGCCTTCATTTTCGCCTTCCAAGCCTTCTTGTATGTTATATTATATCCATACATACGTTGCATCCTCTCTTGTATCAGCGCTGGCTTTAAAGCTGGATCTTCTCTTAACATACCTTGTTAAAACATAACAAACTTCAGAATATAATGTCAATAAACAAATAGAAGTAGAAAGCAACAAAAATACGAAACATACTGATAATGCCTACACATATTACATTTGAATCCAGTTGTCCATGATCCCGGGTAAGACTCTGGTTCAGGCAGGTGTGATCGCTAACCCACTTACGAACCACCCAACAATTTCCATTCTTGCCTGTCATTGCCCTCATATACCAGGGACAACCGTCAGCATGATTTCGACACTTCATCACAAACCTCCGTTCATCACTTTTTTCAACTTTGGCTGAACGATGAGTCTTCATGCAATTCAATTTCACGGCATGATACATCTCAGACTTAGAAGGAAACTGCTGATACACATATAATGGATCGCTTAACTGCCATCTACCTTGCCTGTCATCATCACCATACAACATCTCTAATTCATCGTCACAGTCAACCGCACTAATTTGAGAATAGTGCGGGCTTTCGGTCCAAAACGGCTCACTATCATGTCCAACATCTGTCAATATGAATTTTCTGTCAGAACCAGTAAATAAACATTACAAAAACAACCGCAAATTCAAGTTTACTAAATTACCACTACTAATTGGGTCAATACGAAGTGGTGGCATTGTTGCAGTCCCTGGGTTTACTAGGTTCGGGCAAGAATCAAAAGCACTCTCCACATCGGTATCTGAGCTGTCACCTAGTGGAATAAACCTTTCAAATTCGTCCTCCTCATCGCTGTGCATATTCTCATCTTCCTCATCTTCCATCAATGTTACCTGACTTAACACTTGTGAAGGTGTAGATACACCAACATGTCTATCTTCTTCACCAAAATACTATGGGGATCTTAGATGCATAGGTATAGATGATGATTCGCCAGATTCAATTTCAACATATATCTCAATAAAATTTTGTACTCTCCGATTAGCAAATGCATCTATGACACAATTTACATCTTCATCATCACATACATCGGTATTAATGTAGTATACATTATCCTTACCCACTATAGTCTCCACTTTGGCAATTAACTGATGAATGCATTGGCTGCCATGTAACCCCAATTTTTGGTAAATTCTTTCTTTCAGCTCGTTGTATGTAGTATCCCATTTGATTTTCATCATTTTCATTTTCCCTTCAAATTGAACACCATCGGGACCATCAAAATACCTCCCACTGTGGTAGATTATTGTCATGTAAGTGTTTGAACTTGAACTCATCTTTGACACCAGAATTTTAGCTGTAAAATGGAGGGTTTTAGCTGACCAAATAAAAAAATTTATGAAAAACGAAGTGATATTCTTAAAAAAAATAAAAACCACTCAACCAATGTAAATCTTTTCACTTTCACATGTATATTCATCATTTTCCTCCATAAATAGGAATGAAATACTCAAATCAAGCAAAGACACACAACAAAACAATTCAATCAAAGCACAAAATGCAAAAACGCAAATGGGGGTTCGCATAAACACATAAATGACGACGGAAATCTTAAATTGAGATGAAAACATACCGATATCGACACAAATTCCACTAGATTGAAGTTTCCTACGCAACCCACCAACAGATTCAGCAAGGCTTTGACGAAAAAGAGAAGGGGAAGAGGTTTGGATAGATTTTTACACGATTAGGGTTCATGTTGTTGTGGTTTGAGGTGTTTAAAAACCCTCATCGTCGAAATTTAGTCGACTAAACCAAGTGGTTTAGTCAACTAAATGTCGGATATGGGCTTTTTAACGCCCACCCCCGTAATTTAGTCGACTAAACCACTTGGTTTAGTCGACTAAATGGGTTTAGTCGACTAAATTTCAAGGGGATTCAAAAAATTTGAACCCCTCGAAATTTAGTCGACTAAACCCCTGGAGGGGTTTAGTCGACTAAAGGGGGATAGATTGAGAATATGTTTCCAGAGAAGGATATAATGAGAAATAGTTTTAAAGTAGGAGCATTTTGGTAAATAGTTTCCTAAAAAATGGCACTATGGGAAAAAAGCCCAGTAGAAAGTCTATACATGCCATAGAGATGAAAGCAAGCGTTAGAATTCCATATTCTTCACACTTGAACCATTTCCCAGTGACTTTCCCTAAAGTTGTTAACTTACAACGTTGAAATTATTGCTAAACGGAGAATTGATAAACTCATTTTATGAAAAGCTCGATCAACGTAAAATAAACACAGGAGGAAAGAAAAAAAAAAGGCAACGAGACTCACTACACTTTAACGTGTCATTTGCTTTAAATATATATATATATAGCTCAACGTTTTTCCTTCCTTTTTCTTCTACATATGACAGCAAAACCCAAAAAGAGAAGATTTTAACAGCCACGGTGTGCATAACATGATGACAGCAAAAATGAATGGAAAACTATAATCAACAAAACGGTGATAGCAGACTCACCATGGCACGAGATTATCTCCTCTGTTCCGATAGCCATGAAACAGAGGAAAAGATGATTACTCTCTCTCTCTTCTTTTGCTTTCTTCTTCCTTCCACTCACCCTCATCAGTGCTTCCTCAAGTTTCTACCTTCTTCTTCTTCTCCTTCCTTCTTCTTCCTTCTCTGATCTGTGGTCAAATCTGTCAGAGAGTCTGTGGGAAGGACATTCTGAAATACCCTTTTGGAAGTGGATCAGGTTGCGGCGATCCTCGCTTTCAACCTTATGTTTCTTGCTCAAAACAAAAGCTCACATTCAAACCCACACTGGCTCTTACCATATCCACTTGTTCCTTCATTGTTCCCAGTAAAGGATTTGACCTAAACGGGGATGCCCCCTTTGCTTTCGACGTTTCCACCATTTTTTGCCTTCTTAGATTGCTCTAACAACTCTTCATCCATTTGTAGAGGTTTGTGTCTGCACTTGCAGACTCTTGCAACAATGTGGGTCCGCCACTGCGCTACGGCAATGAGTCCTTCTTCCGCAAGGTCATGTTCGACCGGCCGGACGATTATACCGTCGCTTCTTTTCTTTACGCCACCGCGAGAGTCAGCATTCCGGAGGCTTTTCTTCTTAAGTCCCTGTCTAGGGAGTCGTGGGATCGTGAGTCTAACTGGATCGTCTACATCGCCGTCACCTCCGACGAGGTCAGTGCTGTGTTGGGCCGCCGCGAAATCTACATCGTCTGGCGTGGGACGACTCGGAATTACGAGTGGGTTAATGTCTTGGGAGTTAAACGTGACTCTGCAAAGTCTCTGTTAAACCCTAGAACCCTCGCAGAACTCCACATCGACCCTGAAAATGAAGGTTCTTCCAGCAGCGACGACGACGAGGAGGATGAAAATGGGAAAATCCCGAAAGTAATGAGGGGTTGGCTAACGATCTACGTCTCCGACGACCCAAAATCGCCGTTTACCAAAACAAGCGTCAGAACTCAAATACAGAGCAAAGTTAAACACTTGTTGAATCTTTACAAAGATGAAAACCCAAGTGTGATTTTAGTTGGTGACAGTCTTGGAGCAAGGTTATCGATTCTCTGCGGGTTTGACCTGGTCGAAAATGGAGTCACTGACGTCCCTGTATGTGCTTTCGTGTTTGGATCACCCCAGGTCGGAAACAGAGCATTTAACGAGAGGTTCAAGAAATTTCTGAATTTGAAGGTTCTGCACATAAAGAACAAGATCGATCCAATCCCACACTACCCAGGAAGGTTACTTGGCTACGTGTACACAGGAACAGAGTTTGAGATTGATACAAGGAAATCGCCATTCTTGAAGGACTCCAAGAATCCGAGCGACTGGCATAATCTGCAGGCGATGCTTCATGTGGTGGCGGGGTGGAACGGAAGTGAGGGTGAGTTTGAGATGAAGGCGAAGAGAAGCTTGGCTCTGGTGAACAAATCGTGTGAGTTCTTGAAGGAAGAGTGCAGAATTCCAGGGTCGTGGTGGGTGAAGAAGAACAAGGGCATGCCCGAGGAGGAGGACCTCCCCGTTCCAGAAGAAGATCTAGAAGTGTCTGTTTAAGGATAAGCGGTAAAAGTTATGTAATTTTAACATGATTTACTATATACAAATTAAGTATATAAAATGATTTTTCTATGTCAAGAGCATCCATCTTTTCAAAGATGGGGACGACTTGGATATTTTACCTAAACAATATTTATCTTATTTTATATGTTAATTTGAGTATTAAAGGGAATGTTTCTGTACTTTTTTATCTTCTTTGAAGTCTATTAATATTTTATTATTAGCAAAGCAATGGAGGATTTATTTTATGTAATGTATTTGGTTGAATGACGATGTTGGAAGTGGATTAATTTATATGGTTTTTGTTTTTTTATATTTCCTGTTTTGTTTGGCTATAGATGGACGTGATTTATGAAAATGAATGACGTTTAAGTGGCACCCTTATGATTCTGACGTGGTAGCCCATGATGGATTTGTATGAGCTTTTAATATTTCTGGACTAGACAGTTTTCTAGGATTTTATGTGGAGGTAGGTATTGTTATTTATAATAAATATTACGTTTTAAAAAAAATGGAAAGAAAAATACCATTTAAATTTCAAAATTTTATTATCCACAAGAGTAATGTGATTGATAATAATAATAATGTAATTGACCGTTTATTTTAGTAGAAAATCATCTATTTAGAATTTTAAAGTTCAAGTGCTATTTTTTTTTTTTTTTTAGGATTTTAATATAGATGTTGTAGAGAATTTATGAGAAAAAGAGAGAAGAATGGGAAGAAGATAGAAAGAGAGGCTCTAGGAGGAAAAAGAGAAGAAAGGGAGTGGGAGAAATCTGATGCTCTTATTCATTCATCTTAACAAAAGCATAGATACAAATATATACACGCAAGAGTTATGCCTTATATAGGCAATATCTTAAGACTCATTAACAAGTAACCAACAACTAACTTTCTAATTCTAACTTCCTAACTAATTAACTAACTCTATCATGGCATCATAGGATTCATCTTATGCCATTTATTATCTACAGTAATATTTCTGCAAGTCACATATCAATACCACTTCCCAAAAAACATCCTTATCCTCAAGGATGATTGACAACAAAACACAAACTAAACTTCAAAAATATATAACTGATGCACCAAAAAACAAAATATATAACTTCAAATATCTTAAGACCTGTTTGCTTGGTCTTATTAATGGTAATAAGGATTGCAATGGTAATTTCTTAGGTTCTAAAACACGGACCAAATTGGTAAAAAATTATGTTTTGCCAACATTCTTAATAGCGTAATATACATTACATTTCACCCCACTACCCTACATTGCATTCCAAAGGGGTCTTTAAGACAAGTGAGTAGTAACATGCAATAAATCATTACAGTGCATGGAATGATAGGAATCACTTTCCCTACTCATCTTTGGAATGGGTAGGGAATTCTCTTCTGAATTATTTAGATTTAATTATTTTTACTTTTTATTTTTTTTTAAAAAAATATTTTAATAGATAGAAAATCTAAAATAAAGATAATTTTCTAACTAACATATTTTTAAAAAATAATTTTTCCATTTAAAAATTGACGATTGAAAAAAAAAATTAAATCTAAACGGTTTCGATTTAGAAGAGTTCTCCCTACACATCTAAAAAGATGAGTAGGGAAATTGGTTCTTGAAATGATAATAATAAGTTTATCATACTTGGCGTATTTTTTTTTAGACTGTATAATGATTCTCTCAAAAATAAAATATTTAATGCCACGTAAGATTGAATCATCTTGAAATTATAACACATTTATTAGATGATTGCACCATTTTTTTCCTTTCTTGTTATTGATAATATTCCCTGGAGTGTTAATTAGAAAATCAAGTTAATTTTTTGTAAAATTAATGAAGCTAATTAAATTACTTTAAGATATTTATAGTTTATTTTTTCTCAAAACTAATTAGTTTGATTAATAAACTAATATATAATTTAAAGATATATAATATATAATTTGATTAAATATTTATTTAGTTTTTTAAATTTACCTAAAAAAATCAACTCTATCTTAAAATTTAAATCCAGTAATACTTTTCCAAGAAAATTGGGGGAAAGAGTCCTATCCAAATTTCCCCACTTTTTCCCCCAACCCCAAAAACCAATGATCCATAAATGTGATACAAACCATTCAAAAGATCAACGGCACTCCAATCTTCAATGAACACCCTCACTCATCAGTCATCAAAAGTCGGTGGTGGGGCAGCCATAGCCATCATGATCGTAAGAACTTAGCAAAGCTCTATTAATCTGCCTCCTTTTTCCTCTAACCCTAGATCGACTCAACTGCTTCTCATGTTCCCCATTTCTCTCTGCAACTCTTCCTCTGCACTAATGGCTGAAACTGAAGATCAAACTCATCAACAAGACCCCACATGGGCCGAACTCTTGGGCAGCGACGACTGGGAAGGTTTGCTTCACCCTCTCAACCTTAACCTCCGAAACCTCATTCTCCGCTCAGGCGACCTCATTTAGGCCACCTATGACTCCTTCAACAATGACCCTGACTCACGCTTCTGCGACTCTAGCCGCTACGGCAATAGCGGACTCAGGATTTTAGGTTTGTGGGTTTACAATTACTTGTGGGGTTTGAGGGTCCAGGGGCAGCGTGTCTGAATTTTTTTTTTTAAACAAAGTTTTAAACACTTTAAAAAACAAAAGAATAGAAATAATAAAAATAAAAGGAAAGAAAACTTCAACTTAACATATTCACAATTGAATTAAAAAACAATAAAAGGAACTAATTTAGTTTTAAGGAACAATAAGATGCACAAATAAAGTTGGTTTATTCCAAAAATATCTATAAACTTGGTTTACATGTATTTGGAGATTTCGTGCAAAGGAAAGATAAATAGAAAAGCAAAGCAATTTAATACTACTATTCACTGATCACTGGCCATCCTTCCACTTGAATCCTAAAATTTCAATAACATGAACTCATTTTATAACATGCAGAGTGGGACAATTTTTTTTTTAATAATTTTTCCTTTACCTTTCTTTCCTTTTTTCACTCTACGAAAACAATATGATAATTGACTATCTGATGCATATACCATCATGAACAAATATATAATATATGAACTGACTTGCTAATTCGAAGCCACATCCTGCATCAATGGGAAGTTGATATTGTATACTCATTTGAATGAGGCACACTGATGCGCCAACTTACTTGCTGGATCAACCCATCAACTATCTTCTCTGGTTTTCCGTTTATAAAGCTCCCCAAGCCTTTGGGTGATTGAAATTATTGTTGGAGTTAATCTCAGTGATTGAAGTCTGTTGCAGTTTATGGAAAATTAGCTATAACTTCATAATCACCCTGGCTTTGATACACCCCAACAACTATTCCAAATCCATTCACTTTGCTGCTAAAATGTGATGCACAGCTAACCATGCGTCACCTAGTTCACAAGCATCAAGAAGTAACGTTCTATAAGAATATTTGCACAAGTTAAGATAAACCTCTCCTCATTTATTTCTCTTATATTATTTTTACTTCATTTGATAACAATTTATGACTACTATAGCGGCCAAAAAAAAAAAAATTGGGACCAAATGCAGGTAATGTCTTAAAATCATAAATTGGCCTATGATATACTGTAACAATAAAAAAGACAAATTTTATTAAATATTTAATTTATAACCCGCAATACTGCATATCATAATTTTAAAAAACCAAGGATGTAGGGTGCTCAATTTTTTATACATTTTGTACTATTTTTCTCTTTAAAAAATGCGGATGATATAAAGTAATCAAAATGACAGCATCAGCATCTACACGTGTCCCCTCGTGAATCGTCTCCGAGATCAACTCCTCACGAGATTCTGATCCAGCTTTGCCCCCACTTTCTCTCATTCATTCTCATCTTCGACTCCTTCTTCCCACTCACTCGACTCACCTCGTTCGTCCCCTTCTGCTTCCTCCTCCTCCACTAAATGTGAGCCCAACCACTCTCTTCGTTAATGGGAAACTCTTAAATCACCCTTTCAAATTTTCCCAGAACCTTGGACACTCTTTCATTTCCACGCCTCGCCTTCATTGCTTCTTGTTTCTCGCTACTTTCTTGTGCCTTGCTGGTGTCTTCGTCGCCGGCGATGGTGAGGCTGATCCGCTTTACAAGTATGCTTCACTGAGCTCCTTGAATTCTCATTTCTTGTTAATTTTGTCGTCGGAACTCGGTCTTTTACTTGAAAATTTGAGGCAGGGGATTGTTCTACTATAAAAACGGGTCTGCGAGAGAATTTTGTTTGGCATTTTCAGATGCATGACACTTGGATTTCTTCATATTCTTTTAATTTTCAGTAACTTGTTTTTTCTTTGGAAGATTTTGTGAAGTATGGACTTTTGAGATAACGTTGACTTGGGAGGTTGTGGAAGTTCTATTGCTTTTTTTAGTTACTACTGACAATTCTTAATCCGCATATGGGAATAATTCCTTTGATTTTATCTGGATACATTGCCAATTTATGCACCTACCATTTTCAAGCCTAATCGCCCACTGACACATCGTGTTCCCTTTTCAATTTTTCTAAAGTTCACTGTAATAAAGGTGATGTGAATGGTGGTGGTTATTATCGAGGTTGTTTTTTCTGCTTTTTGGTGAAGCCATTTTTGTTTGCTTTCTTTTTCGTGATTAATATATCTAGAATCCCTTCTCGGTCAACGACAGCCTTTCCAATCAGCTTGCACTTCATCTCATCAACATTTTACGATATTTTGATGCTTGATGGTTATCCTGTGCAGAGTAAAAGGTTTGAGCCAAAATAATAGCACATATATTTATAATGCATGGGTTGTATTAATTGAAATATTGAATAGATATCCTATCCTCTGAAAGGAAAGCCAACGCGTTATAAAGCTCCATTATTTTTTATAAACTGTAAGCATTAGATATTATTTCTACACAGTATGTATACTTTGATAAAAACGCAGCCAGTAAAGGATAAACTCCTCATCAATTGAATATGATGTATCTTATGGTCTCTATCTTATAAGTATTATCAGTTGTGAATGAGGAGAGCAGATGCAAGAACGGTGAATGTTGTGATTCTGATTGATGTGATGGTGGTTATGCTAACAAATCATATTCACGTTATTCTGAAGTTCCATAGGAAGTAACGTTTAGATGATTATTGTACTCTTTGTGTGTTATATGATTGTGGGTCATTATCAAATATCAGGGATTGTGTGGAACAGTGCAAGAAATCTGGATGTGTAGGGAATAGATGCTTTCAACATTGTAAATTCTCTTCTGATGGAAAACCAGTTGATGGTCCATGGTATACGAATGAACCTCTCTACCTAAGGTGGAAACAGTGGGACTGTCTGACTGATGGAAACAGTGGGACTGTCTGACTGACTGCCGGTATTACTGCATGCAGTCTAGAGAGGAAGAACGAATGAAACTCGGTGACAAGCCTATCAAGTATCATGGAAAATGGCCATTTCGGCGTGTCTATGGGATTCAGGTTCTTTCAAAAGTCTAACCATAATAAGATAGCTGTAATATGGCTTGGTTTTATTTCTCATTGAAGCATGGACATGTTACTTATGGTTTTAGGAACCTGTGGCTGTTGCACTCTGCTCTTAATCTTGCTATGCAGTTTCATGGTTGGGTGTCCTTTTTCATTCTTGTATACTATAAGCTGCCTTTAAGGCCAGATAAGAAGACTTATTATGAGTACACTGGCTTGTGGCATATCTATGGGATCCTATCAATGAATTCTTGGTTTTGGAGCGCTATTTTCCACAGTCGGTAAGTTGCTCTCTATGCCTTTTATGGTCAGGATTTGTCGTCTGTATCCAATCATGTTTAGTGTTTAAGTCCAAGTACTTGAAGAAAAGTTGTTGTTTGTCTGTGGTGCCTTAACAGTAATTTACTTACAGTTCGAATGCAAGACAAATATATTAATGCAAGACAGATATATTTTTTCTATAAATCATATCCTCTTGTTTTTTTGTCTTATTAAGACAAAAAAACTTTGCCTAGGTACAATCTTTACATGCGTAGGCAATAAGCATATTATGATATCCTCAATACACATGATACAAATGTATCATACAGTAGTGGTTTGCCCTTAAACGTGTCATACAATCTTCTTGTATTGATGCAACTCATCAAAAGTAGCACAACTCTTCAGGTTCTGTTTGGTTATGGTGCTTTTGCCCACGCTTCTTAGCATGATATGATGTTTTATTATTTTAAAGCATCTTTCCAAGTTTTGCTTATTTATTTTTTATCTTGAAGGGCAAAGGGGGTCAACTCTGAGGTTATAATTATTGCTGCTGCTGTTGTTTTGATCATTTGATGTGCCATTCGAAACTTTATTATATGCAGAGATGTGGAACTCACAGAGAAGCTAGATCACTCATCTGCTGTGGCCTTACTTGGATTTTCCCTCCTTCTAGCAATACTTCGTGCTTTTAATGTGAGAGATGAAGCAGCGAGAATCATGGTTGCTGCTCCCTTGATTGCTTTTGTGACAACTCACATCCTGTATCTGAATTTCTACAAACTTGATCATGGTAATGTTTGTTTTTCTAGTGAAATTTATGTTAAATGGTGCATCTTACATTCTTGTGTTACTGATACTAAGAATAACAAAGATGCAATTCCATCCCTTTGAGATTAGCTATACTTACTTCCTTTAATGATTTATTCAGTCTTCTTTTCTGCATTTTTGTTCCCCCCATTCATCCTTTTCCTTGATTGTCTTAGATTGCTAATATAGTCCTTGCCTCAAAAAGTTCAGTTACTTTTAGGGGTATTCATTATGTGATCCTGTTTGCCTGTTTCATCTATCATCTTGGTGAGCATATTATGTGGTCCTGTTTGCTGTTTGGTTTACACAAATCCTACGAACTTGTGGTCAATTGAATTGGCCTTGGGGCAATGAGCTGACAATTTCACTGTCATTTGCAGGTTTGTAAATGAAAGTCTGCATGATAATTGTTATTACCCATCTCCTTATTTGGGCAATTTGGGCTTGCATTTCAAAACATCCAGCGCAGTGGAAACTGTGGCTGGTAGTGGTGGGAGGAAATCTGGCTATGCTTTTTGAGGTATATGAGTTCCCACCTTACATGGGATTTGTCGATTCTCATGCACTTTGGCATGCAACGACCATTCCAATTACATACCTCTGGTGGAGTTTCGTAAGGGATGATGCTGAGTTTAGGACCTCTACACTGCTCAAGAAGGTAAGATAATGTCGGCTCGAAGGACAAAATTCCGAGGGTGGATCCGTTCAGACAATCAAGGTCATGCTGGTATTTCTTTGTTAATGCATCCCTAGTCTTTTCTTTTTCCTCGTGCATAAATGCATTTGTTTCAAATGCTTGACCACGATGGCCCCTTTGTTTCTTGTTATGTTTTTCCCCTCAGTATGTGAGGGATGCTACTTTCTCTATTGGAATTTAGATTTAGATTTGCATATACCTGTTTCCCATACCCAAAACTTCTTAGTAATAAGAAGCACACCTTGGCTTTGATATAAATTGGTAAATATCTATCTAATAGAATGCAAAGCTTACCATATTAGATGTTTAAGCGTGTCTTGTTACTCAAGAATTTTCATTTTTACAAGTTATTAGTTGATTTTTTTCCCTTCTCTTTCTGGTGCAAGATGTGTATCTAACCAGGTTTTCAGTTCTCCCATGAAGTTGTTCTCAATCTGAGTTGTCTAGTCCTGGACGATCTATTTTTTTAACATAATGTTTAGATCAGTTATTATTTTTGCTCTCAAAAGTTAAAGATAATTATTCTTATTCTGGTATTTTGTATAAAAAACAAAAAATAAGAAAATAGCAGTATGGTCCTAAGAAATATAAAAAATATAAAATAAGTCTCAATATATGATTTATCTAAAAACTCTTGAAGGACCTTAGTGATATAAATTTGAATTGTCAAATTACTTGTTTGTCCCCATTGTCAATATGATACAAACTTGTCAACGGAAATACCATAACTTGTTAACATGGCACATACACTTGTCAACGGTAGCACCATGACTTGTCAATATGACACATGCACTTGTCAACGGTGACACTATAAATTGTCAATATGGCACATACAGTTGTTACTAGATGGACTTGCCAATGATAATGTTATAACTTGTCAATTGGGGCAAATAGACAATTTCATAATTTGAATTTATATCACTAACGTTCGTTGGCGATTTTTAGATGGTGAATCATATATTGTAACTTTATATATATATATATATATATATATATATATATATATGTATTTTGGGATCATATTGCAATTTTCCCATTGAAATATGAATAATTTATAAATTGGCCAAATTGCAAAGTTACTTTCAACTCTACTCATGAGAGTAATAATATAGAATATGTTCTTGGCCGGCCATTTAAGGCCTATTTAGATTAGTAGTGGTAGTTGCAATGACTTTTTTCCGATACAACTTTGACAAATTTAAGATAGGATAAAAGCCAAATTGTAAATGTGATTTATATTTGGAATGATGGTGATAGAAACCTATCCGCACTAAGAAAAACATGTTTTAGTGACTTCTTCTCAAAAGTAACTTTCAACCTAAAAGCCCATTTTAAAAGATGTTAACAAAAAAACCTCATTTTATTCTTATCACACCTTTTCCCTTCTTACTAAGCCTTTTAGCCCCCATCACCTTCCCAAATAGCCCCTATGGTGTATGCAATTGTACCATGTTGTAGAGATCCTAATATGGCCATGTTAGAATATTTCCAAATTAATTTATGTTCCATAGTTTCGTAGCCAGAATTTTAATGTTCAAATTAAAATTTCACTGAAGTTTGTGAATGGAACAAACTTAACAAAGGTAAGAAATGTGTTTTTTTAACCAACAAGTGAAATTTCTGACTGTATTTTTTTTTTGTGCTAAAAAAATTTATTGTATGAATGAATAAGGATAGCACATTTTGTTTATACTTTTTGGACGCAATACGCAAATCTAAACTTATGTGTATCAAAGTCAACTTCCTATCTTGTTGGTCAAAAAACCAAAAAAATCAGTTTCCTGTCTCAGATTGCTCACCACAAGTGGCCTTTGCAAAACTTTTCCATGATACACAACATTACATTAGGTTACTTCGATTTCTAGGGGGAAATGTCACCTATGTGGCACGTGCATGCCCTTGTTTTTTTAATTAAACTATCTGACGTGGATGTAGAAGAAAATTGTGTTAATTATTAATCACTTTCGAAATAAACGCCAGTCATGAAGAGTTTTGTCAAAAAAACATTCACGCCTCAATTTTGCGTTGACTATATGAACCTTTCTTGAAAGACAAGCAAGGAATTATCAGTCATAAAATGTAACTTTAAAGAATTAGTAATATTGAATGAAAATATACTCATATTCTTCGGATTTATATATATAAAAAAAACTCCACAATCTACTGAGCTAATATATTTGCATTTCAAGTAAAAGCAAACTTTTTGAACAAGAGTTCTTTGATTACATGAAATTTCTAACCACTCAAAACATAGTATATTTGTACACAAATTTGCTTGAACTAGATATTTTTTTTTCTTTTGATCAAGTAGATAACAATTCGACCATTCTTGAGTGGGAGACGATATATTTGTTATTAATATACATATATTTCTTGGCACTAAAAATATGAATGTTAAGACAAGTAAACAGAATCAATTATTGCTTTCGAAAATTTATAAAATACTTAATAAATTATTGATTTTTTTTTTTGGTAACAATTTATTAAGAGGCTGTTTGGTACAAGAGGTTTGGGAAGAAAGGGGAGGGAAAAATTTTAGGGAAATTTGCGAAAATAATCCCCAAAAAAAAATTGTTAACGTGGGAGACAAGAAACGAAATTAGCATGGGGCAACATTTTAATTATATTTGTTATTAATATACATATATTTCTTGGCACTAAAAATATGAATGTTAAGACAAGTAAACAAAATCAATTATTGCTTTCGAAAATTTATAAAATACTTAATAAATTATTGATTTTTTTTTGTTAACAATTTATTAAGAGGTTGTTTGGTACGAGAGGTTTGGGAAGAAAGTGGAGGGAAAAATTTTATGAGTTAGATTTAAAAAAATTGAAGAAGTGGAAGTTATAAAATTTTAATACAAATAAAATGTAAGATAAAATGGTAAGAAAAATTAATTAAAAGCTTTTAACTTCATCTCTCTAGTTTTTTTTTTTAAAAAAAAAAAATTGGAGTAGGGAGGAAACAAGAACCTCTGAAATATTTTTGGATTGTTAAACCTTAATCCTTTAATCAATGAGTATAAGAGCCTTTATATAAGGAAATCATAATCTAAACTAATCTTAGAATATAATATAATATAAATATAAATCAAATATAAATGCCAATAATTATATTTCTCAAATATATCAAATATCAATAAATGAGATATGATGGGGAAAATCTCATTTAAATACCATATGAAATTCCAAAACCCCAAAACGTTTGTTAAAAAATTAAAAGGACGCAGAGGCAATGGGGAAGAATATGAGATTTTGAAATTTAATTGTTTTTACTAAAATACCCCTCTCTTCATCTCTCCTTCTTCTCGTGCTCTCTTTCATCTCCCTCTCTTCATCTCTTGATGGTCGTTGCTGTCTGCTGCACCTCAGACACCTCTAAGCCCCTCTCCTTGTGCATCAAGTATGGCTGCAAAGAATGGGAAAGTAGGAGATAATGCTTTTGTGGGAGTGTCGACGACAAAGCTAGGTTAGAGAGAAGGGAAGGTAGAGGTAGAGAAAAAGAGATTCAAAAAAGGTTTAAGGGAGAAGGAGTTTATGGAGGAGTGAAGAGCCGTTGGACTAAAGTGAGGTTGGGATATGGAATAGAAACACCATTGATTCTAAGCTTAGAGAGAAGGGGTGGGGGAGAGAGGACACAAACTGGTGAAAATCCAAGTAATGGTTTAGTAACAAAATGTAAAACGAGCTTCACAAAATTCGTAATTAGATTGATAAGTTTAATAATAGTTTTGACAAAAGAGTTTGCTGATGAAAACATGTAAGTTAAGAAACTGAGGAAAAAGAAGGTGAATAGTATAACGAGTTTCACAAAATTCGTAATGTGACTGACAAGTTTAGTGATGCTTTTGATAAGAATTGCAATGGTTTTGATAAAAGAGTTTGTTGATGAAAATATGTAAGTCATGATTCACCAACATTTGTGGCATTTCACCAAAATTTGTAATGAGATTGACAAGTTTAGTAATGATTTTGATAAAAGTGTTTGTTGATGAAAAGATGCAAATCAAGATTGACAAAATGATCAACAATATGAGTAATGAAATTGACAAAATGAGTAATGAGATTAACAATATGAGTAATGAGTTTTGGGTTTTGTGAATCCTGACTTTCATATTTTCATCTGTAAACATTTTTGTCAAAATGACTATAATTCTTGTCAAAACCATTACTAAACTTGACAATCCCATTACAAATTTTGGTGAAATGTCACAAATGTTGGTGAATCTTGACTTGCATGTTCTCTTGATTCAAACGCTTTTGTCAAAACTATTACGATTCTTATTTAAACTATTACTAAACTAGTTAATCCCATTACAAATTTTTTGAAGTCTATTTTACGGTTCACTTTCTTCTTCCTCAAGCTCCCCTTTACTATTCACATTCTTCTTCCTTAGCCTCCTGGCTTCCTCGAACAACACTAATTTCAATACCAGAAAGCTTAGACCCAGAGAGCTCGATGGTGGTGGTGAGGATGAGATCGTTGGATGTAACAACCTCCATTTTAAGAACAATAATTAACTAATGGTTTGATTTGACCATTCATTAAGATGTTTCATGCACACAATTGAGCTTTAGGCTTTACTTGACCCAAACTCTATAACTAAATAAGATTTCTCAAAATATTCAAAATATAAATTATCTGACGTGAATTTTTTTAACCCGACTATCTTATGAGAATTGGAGGACAACATATAAGGAACAACTAAACACGCGCTACTTCTTTGACAAAAAAAAACACGCACTACTAAATCACAAACACACACAACCTCACGTAACTGTGGTTTATTCCTTAACTTTCTTTCCACGCGGCGTCTAGGATTTTCCGAGTTATGTATTCGGGGCTGGCCAAAATATTCTTCAGTTTCCATATTCCTACACTACACAGAATCTTCATCTTGATTGAATCTATCGCAACTGAGGAAGAAAGATACTTTTTAAATTGAAAGACTTACTGATCCCTACAATTTTTCATATAAATTATCTGATGTGAATTTTTTTAACTTGAGTATCTTATGAGATTTAGAGGACAACAAATAAGGTACAACTAAACACGCCCTACTACTTTGAGCAAAAGAAAAAAACAAGCACTACTAAATCGGCAACACGCACAAACTCACGTAACTGTGGTTTATTCCTTCACTTTCTTTCCGCGCGGCGTCTAGGTTTTTTCGAGTTATGTATTTGGGGCTGGCCCAAATATTCTTTAGTTTCCTTATTCCTACACTATTCAGAATCTTCATCCTGATCGAATCTATCGCAATTGAGATTTATTGATCACTAACAACGGAACTGGAGAAGAAAGTTGAGGTGGAGGACCCTGAGAAGAAGAAGAAGAAGAAGAAAGATACTTTTTAAATTGAAAGACTAATTGATCCCTACAATTTTTCATATAAATTATATGACGTGAATTTTTTTTAACCTGAGTATCTTCTGAGATTTGGAGGACACAAAATAAGGTACAGCTAAACACGCCAAACTACTTTGACAAAAAGAAACACGCACTACTAAATCGCCAACACACACAAACTGACGTAACTATGGTTTATTCCTTCACTTCCTTTCCGTGCGGCGTCTGGGGTTTTCCGAGTTATGTATACGGGGCCGGCCCAAATATTCTTTAGTTTCCTTATCTCCTACACTACATAGAATCTTCATCGTGATCGAATCTATCACAACTCAGCTTTATTGATCACTTACAACGGAACTGGAGAAGAAAGTTGAGGTGGAGGACCCTTAGAAGAAGAAGAAGAAAGATACTTTTTAAATTGAAACACTAATTGATCCCTACAATTTTTCATATAAATTATCTGATGTGAATTGTTTTAACCTGAGTATCTTATCAGATTTGGAGGACACTAAATAAGGTACAGCTAAACACGCCCTACTACTTTGAAAAAAAAACACGCACTACTAAATCGGCAACACACACAAACTCACGTAACTGTGGTTTATTCCTTCATTTCCTTTCCGGCCCAAATATTCTTTAGTTTCTTATCTCCTACACTACTCAGAATCTTCATCCTGATCGAATCAATCATAACCGAGCTTTACTGATCACTAACAAGGGAACTGGAGAAGAAAGTTTAGGTGGAGGACGCTGAGAAGAAGAAGAAGAAAGATACTTTTCAAATTGAAACACTAATTGATCCCAACAATTTTTCATATAAATTATCTGATGTGAATTTTTTTAACCTGAGTATCTTATGAGAATTGGACGACACCAAATAAGGTACAACTAAACACACGCTACTTCTTTGACAAAAAAAAAAAAAACAAGCACTACTAAATCGCCAACACACAAACTCATGTAACTGTGGTTTATTCCTTCACTTCCTTTCCGCGCGACGTCTGGGTTTTTCCGAGTCATGTATTCGGGGCTATCCCAAATATTCTTTAGTTTCTTTATCTCCTACACTACTCAAAATCTTCATCCTAATCGAATCTATTGCAGCACAGCTTTACTGATCACTAAACTGGAGAAGAAAGTTGAGGTGGAGGACCCTGAGAAGAGGAAGAAGAAAGATACTTTTTAAATTGAAACACTAATTGATCCTAAGAATTTTTCATATAAATTATCTGACGTGATTTTTTTTTAACGTGAGTATCTTATGAGAATTGGAGAACAGTAAATAAGGTACAACTAAACTCGCGGTACTACTTTGACCAAAAATAAAAAACACGCACTACTAAATCTCCAACACACACAAACTCACGTAATTGTGGTTTATTCCTTCACTTTCTTTCCGCGCAGCGTCTGGGGTTTTTTGAGTTATGTATTTGGGGCTGGCCCAAATAATCTTTAGTTTCCTTATCTCCTACACTACAAGAATCTTCATCCTGATCGAATCTATCGCAACTCAGCTTTTCTGATCACTAAACTGGAGAAGAAAGTTGAGGTGGAGGACCCTGAGAAGAAGAAGAAGAAAGATACTTTGTAAATTGAAACACTAATTGATCCCTACAATTTTTCATATAAATTATCTGACGTGAATTTTTTAAACCTGAGTCTCTTATGAGATTTGAAGGACACCAAATAAGGTACAGCTAAACACGCCCTACTACTTTGACCAAAACAAACATGCACTACTAAATCGCCAACACACACAAACGCAAGTAACTGTGGTTTATTCCTTCACTTCCTTTCCGTGCGGCGTCTAGGAATTTCCCAGTTTTGTGTTCGGGGCCGGTCCAAATATTCTTTTGTTTCCTTATCTCCTACACTACTCAGAATCTTCATCCTGATCGAATCTATTGCAACTAAGCTTTATTGATCACTAACAATGGAACTGGAGAAGAAAGTTTAGGTAGAGGACCCTGATAATTGAATATTTTACACACTTATTTGTATCTATTGGGTAATAATTTTAGGATTGTTTGCTAATATGTAATGGGCTTTAATGCTTGTTTAGGCTTTGGGCTTGTACTTGGATTGAATTCATTTTTATGATAAAAGTTTCAGATTTACAATGCTTCACAGTTTTAATCATAACTTTTGAACCAGATATCGGATTGGCCTCATTTTTGTCTCATATTTCAGATGATTTAAAGAGCTACAAATGTTATGAAGACTAGGAAGGCAAATTCGGTCAAGAGGATGATCAAACTTGGAGCCAAAGTTAGGGACGTTTTTCTAGACTTTTGGGCCTGAATATTGTAATTAAAAGCCCATTTTTCTATTTATTTCATTTTTGTGCCATTTTGTAGCCTAGCCCATTTCCAATTAGGTTAAGTTGGAGATAGGCAGCAGTCGGAAACACATCCTATCATTTTTGTTTTCAGGGTTTTGGAGATCAAACATAGAAGTTTCATTTTCTCTGCAATGTTCTTTTTGTTCTTCGCGTTCTTTGTCTATTCTTCATTTTTTTCCAGTCATGTTCGGCTAAATTCTCCAGATTAACCCAACGTTGAGGATTCCATGATTCATCCAGAGAGCTTGTGTTTAATCGGTAACGTTACTCGTTTATGTTTTCATCTAATCGGATTCGATTTCTGGAAATACTTCGAATGTTAGATTTAATATTCAGTTTGGTTCATCCCAAGGATTGAGTTCAGACTAGGTTTAAGTATTTCTGTGCGATAGCATAGTGAGACGCCACTGTTCGGACAAATTCTAGGCAATCGTCTAGTTGAGGGAATTTTCTGGACGGATGCAGAGATCTCGATCTGTCCAGATCCAAACGTGAGTTTATTTATATTTCATTCAATGATGGAAGTCTCTGGAATTTGAAATGTTGGGTTGATTGATTTTAATATTTCTTTGTCCATTTCATTTCGTTTATGCTTATTCTCGTTTTTCATTTGTTTGCATCAAAACCCCCTAGATCTACCTGTTTCTGTTCCACTGTTACTGATTTAAACCCACTGCGAATTCGTTGGGAAAACGATCCAGGTTCCCATTGTATTGCAAATCTTTTTACCAAACTTGGTTATTTTGCAAGGGGTCGGCAACCCCTTGTCAAAATTTGGCGCCGTTGACGGGGAATTCGCATCGTTAATTAGTAACAGTAGTTTAATTTAATTTAACTTAATTGGTTCTTATGACTGGGCAGAATTGTTTCTCGCCCAGATTACTCACACCAGGGCTTTTTCCCAATGATTTAGGCGTTTTAAGCAATAGTCACCCCTTTTGGGGTGTGGTCTTACTTGAAATTGCCAAATTCCAACATTTAGCCCCTGTTTTTCACTGTTTTTGATCTCGGTGGACACGACAATTTCTGTTAGCAACTTTTTCGACCACTCAAATTTGGCTGATTTTTGGTGACCTAAAGGAAAACTATATGTTAGAACGAACATAGTGCCTATGTGGTCACTCGGATTTAAGCCAAATTCCATCGTTTAGACCACTTTTTCAATTTTTAAATATTTTTTATTGCATTTTTGGGTTCCTCAATGGTCTAGGAGTATTTCTGTGGTGATCCCATAAATTTTAAAAATCATTTGGTAGTGTTTCTACATTTATTTTGATTATTTTTCACTTTGGTTTTCTGTTTTTGTATTGATTCTTTTAGTATTATTAGTATTTTTCTGTTTTTTGTCGTTTTGTGAGTCTGTTTTTGCTGTTTTGAGAGTTTTCCCATTCTGCCATATGCTGTTGTATGAGCACCAGTAGTACTACTGATCCCGATGATCTATTAGAAAGGGATCCTGAAATAGAGAGAACTATCCTAGCTGCTAGACGGACCGTAAGGTTAAATCAATTATTGCCTATGGATCTTGTTTCAGATTCTGAACTTGATTCTGTGTCTCTAGAGTCTTCTGAATTTACTGATTCCAGTAGTACTTTTGCTAACTCTGAAAATATGGAAGAACAAGAAAACCGTCCAACTTTGAAAGAATTGGCTGCACTTGCAGTGGTCAATCAACCTTTATGTATTCAATATCCTGAACTTGGTGCTAACTTTGAACTTAAATCTGGTCTTATCCATTTGCTTCCCAAGTTTTATGGTCTTGCAGGTGAATGCCCCCATAAGCATTTGAAGGAGTTTCATGTGGTCTGTAGCACAATGAAGCCACAGGCAATTGATGAGGAGCATATCAAACTGAGAGCTTTCCCTTTCTCACTTGAAGGGGGAGCTAAGGACTGGTTGTTCTACCTTCAACCTCAATCTATTGCATGCTAGAATGATATGGCAAAGTTGTTTCTGGAGAAATTCTTTCCATCTTCAAGAGCCACATCTATCCGGATAGAAATCAGTGGCATTAAGCAAGCGAATGGAGAGACTATGCATGAGTATTAGGAGAGGTTCAAGAGGTTGTGTGCAAGCTGTCCACATCATCAGATCACTAAGCAGCTCCTGATTACATACTTTTATGAGGGTTTGTTGCCTAATGACAGAAATTTGGTTGATGCTTCTAGTGGTAGGGCCTTGCAGAATAAGACACCAAAAGAAGTTAGAGATTTGATATCCACTATGGTTGCCAACTCACAGCAATTTGGTACTAGAGCAAACAGTACCCCTGTATACCAGATTCAAACACCTCAGGTTGCCGATTAACAAAGACTTGAGAATAGACTTGATGATTTGACCTCTTTGGTTAGGCAGTTGGCAGTTACACAGACAGTGCATGCTTCCCCTCCTTAGATGGGATATTCATGTGGATATTGTGCTGATCCTTGCCATCCTACTGAGTCTTGCCCTACTTTCCAAGATCCCAATTATCAAGACCATTCAGTAGCTGCAGTTGGTGTGTTTCTAGGGAAGCCTCAATACCAACAACAAAACAATCCTTTCTCTAATACTTATAACCTTGGCTGGAGAAACCACCCTAATTTCCGCTGGAACTAGAATCAGGGTAATCAGAGCTACCAGAATCAAAGCAACCAGTTTCAACAGAATCATAATTCTATAAGTTTCCAGCAGAGGCAGTTTAGACCACTGGTTTTCCCACATTCTACACCACCTCTTCCAGTACCAGCCATATGTGCACCCCCTTCAGTGGCGCAGCAGCCTAGTAGTAGCAGTGATTCCTCACTTGAAGATATGTTGAAGTAATTTGCCAAGAATACATTGCAATTCCAACAGCAAACTGAAACCTCTATTCAGAGTTTGCAAACCCAGATTGGTCAGCTGGCAACTTCATTGAACCAACTCCAACCTCAAGGCTCTAACAACACTTTTCCTTCATAGACCATTCCCAACCCTAAGGGGAACATAAGTGCTATCTCCCTACGGTCTGGCAAGCAATTAGAAGAGCCTGAGCTAGCTGCAGATAGAGAATCAGGAAATTTGAAGAATGACTCTAAAGATAAGGAGATGGTGAAGCCAATTGAAGAAAATATTCCTATTCCTCTTCCTTTTCCTCAGAGACCCACTCAATCCAAGAAAGTGATAGAAAAGCACTGGCACAAGAGAAGGATATTCTAAAGACATTCAGAAAGGTTGAGATCAACATTCATTTCTTGGATGCAATCAAGAAGATTCCAAAATATGCTAAGTTTCTGAAGGAGTTGTGCACCAACAAGAGGCGATTGAAGGGAAATGAACGAGTAAGCATGAACCAGAATGTATCAGCACTCATCCAGCCTACCATGCCTCGGAAGTGCAAGGATCCAGGAATGTTTTCTATCCCTTGTATTATTGGTAATTATAGATTTGATGATTGCATGCTAGATTTAGGTGCTTCAATTAATGTCACGCCTGTATCTGTCTATGCATCTCTTGGTCTTGGTTCTTTGTGTCCTACTGGTGTCCTTGTTTAGTTAGCTAATAGGAGTAATGCTCATCCCTCTGGTTTACTTGAAGATGTGTTGGTCAAAGTTAATGAATTGATATTTCCTGCTGATTTTTACATCTTAGATATGGAGGATGAGTCTCCTAATAGTAGGTCACCCATCATATTAGGTAGACCCTTCATGAAAACAGCTAGGACTAAAATAGATGTGCATTCTGGTACCCTCTCTATGGAGTTTGATGATATTTCTGTTAATTTCAATATTTTTGATGCCATGAAACATCCTAGGGAGGAGCACTCTATTTTCTGGATTGATGATGTTGTGGATGATGTTGTTGCTGATTGGTATGCTTATTTTCCAAATATTGCATCTGTGAGTGATTATACCATTTGTGATTGCTCTGATGATACATGGTGTTCTATATGCACTGAGATTGATGCTGTATTGTGTGATGACATTGATTGTGATTGTGAGAGTGTCACTTTGCATTATGATATGATTGTGATGCTCGTTGTGATGTTGATTGTGAGGGGTTTTCTTTGCATGATGTGTTGAATTTTGATTCTAACAGTGAGTTGCCTAGACACAGTTCTGCTTCTTTGTGTATGGTTTCCAAGATTTCATGTGTGCACACTACAGAACTTGTGGAACAAACACTCAAGCTTCGTCCCTCCATTGAGCAACCACCCAAGTTGGAGTTGAAATCCCTTCCAGATCATTTGAAGTATGCCTACTTGGAGGTGGGTGAATAGTTGCCAGTCATTGTGGCAAACAACCTTCTACCAGAGCAAGAAGAGAAACTGCTAAGCTTATTGAGGGCGAACAACAAGGCAATTGGATGGACACTAGCTGATATTGTTGGTATTAGCCCCTCTGTGTGTATGCATCGTATTTTGTTAGAAGATGAGGCTAAACCAGTGAGGCAACCCTAGAGACGCCTCAATCCCCTTATCTTAGATGTGGTGAAGAAGAAGGTCACCAAGCTTCTACAAGCTGGTATTATTTATCCCATCTCTGATAGCCAATAGGTTAGCCCTGTTCAGGTAGTTCCCAAGAAGTCTGGAGTGACTGTGGTGGCCAATCAGAAGAATGAGCTCATTCCTACTCGAGTCCAGAATAGTTGGAGGGTTTGCATTGATTATAGAAGACTGAACCAAGCTACTCGCAAAGATCATTATCCTTTGCCATTCATTGATCAAATGTTAGAGCGGTTGGCTGGTAAGTCTCACTACTGCTTTCTTGATGGCTACTCTGGATATTTCCAGATCCATATTGCTCTTAAGGACCAGGAGAAGACGACCTTCACATGCCCCTTTGGAACATATGCCTACCAAAGGATGCCCTTTGGCCTTTGCAATGCACCGAGCACCTTCCAACGTTGTATGGTAAGTATTTTCTCTAAGTTTCTAAAGGATTGTATGGAGGTGTTCATGGATGATTTTACTGTATATGGGTCTGATTTTGATGCATACTTAGCTAACTTATTTAGACTCTTGCATAGGTGCATAGAATCCAATCTTGTGCTTAATTTTGAGAAGTGTCACTTTATGGTTGAGTCAGGGATTGTTTTGGGCCATATAGTGTCTAATAAGGGTATTGAGGTAGATCCTGCTAAGATTGATATTATTACTGCTTTGCCTTACCCCACATCTGTGCGGGAAGTTCGTTCTTTTCTTGGTCATGCAGGTTTCTACCGGAGATTTATCCAGGATTTCAGTAAGATTGCCCGACCTTTATTCAACCTTTTGCACAAGCACATCAACTTTGTTTTTAATGATGAGTGCAAGTTGGCCTTCGATCATTTGAAGCGGTGCTTGACTACAACCCTTATGATCCAACCACCGAATTGGCTGCTTCTATTTGAGATTATGTGTGATGCCTCAAACTATGCTGTTAGTGCTATCTTGGCTCAGCGGGTTGACAAAGCCTCTCATGTCATTGCATATGCATCCAAGACCTTGGATTCTGCATAGTCTAATTACACCACCACTGAGAAGGAGTTATTAGCTATAGTGTTTGCCTTTGATAAGTTTAGATCATATCTGCTAGCTAGTAGAGTTATTGTTTACTCTGACCATGCTAGATTTAAGTTTCTTTTGAAAAAGGTAGATGCTAAGCCCCAACTTATCCGGTGGATGTTGTTGCTCCAAGAGTTTGATGTTGAGATTAGAGATAGAAGTGGAGCACAAAATTGAGTAGCTGATCACTTGAGTCGCATTTCTCATTCTCTTTCTCACCCGTCTCCTATTCAGGATGATTTTACTGATGAGCAGCTTCTTCAGCTGCAAGGTAAGCTTCCATAGTATGCTGATCTAGTTAATTATTTGGTTGCTAGAGTTTTACCTGCTGATTCCACTAGGGCCAAGACTCTGAAATTGCAAAGTGATTCTAAGCATTATGTTTGGGATGACCCTTATTTGTGGAGATTTTGTAGTGACCAAATAATTAGGAGATGTGTGCCTGATCATGAGTTTGATTCTATCTTGCACTTTTGTCATGCTTCTGCTTGTGGTGGTCACTTTGGACCACAAAGAACTGCTAGGAAAGTGTTAGACTGTAGTTTATATTGGCCTACCCTATTTCATGATGCCCATATGTTTTGTAAGTCTTGTGATAATTGTCAGAGAGCAGGGAGTATTTCCCGTAAGCATGAGATGCCCCAGAATTCTATATTGTTCTGTGAAGTCTTTGATGTCTGGGGTATTGATTTCATGGGTCCATTTCTTGTTTCTTATGGTCATACTTACATACTATTGGCTGTGGATTATGTTTCAAAATGGGTCGAGGCAAAAGCCACTCGGACTAATGATTCTTCTGTGGTGGTGGATTTTGTTAGGTCTAACATTTTCTGCAGGTTTGGCATCCCTAGAGCCATCATTAGTGACCAGGGCTCTCATTTTTGCAATCGAAGTATGGGTGCCTTGTTACGCAAGTATGGAGTTCTTCACAAGGTCTCCACAGCATACCACTCTCAGACCAATGGTCAAGCTGAAGCTTCAAATAGAGAGATTAAGCAAATCCTTCAGAAGACTGTTAACTCTACCCGGAAAGATTGGAGTAAGCGATTGGATGATGCTTTGTGGGCATATCGCACCGCCTATAAGACTCTGATTGGGATGTTTCCCTATCGGCTTGTCTTTGGTAAGGCATGTCATCTTCCAGTTGAGTTGGAGCATCGAGCCTATTGAGCTATCAAGCATTGTAACATGGATTTAGCTAAGTCTGGGATGGAACGGAAGCTACAGCTGCAAGAGTTGGATGAGCTTAGATTAGATGCCTATGAGAGTTCACAGTTGTACAAGGAGAAGACAAAGACACTCCATGATAAGCACATCTTGAGGAAAGAATTTTCTGGGGGCCAGAAAGTTCTTCTATTCAATTCCCGCCTGAAGTTTATGCCAGGTAAGCTTCGATGTAGATGGGATGGCCCTTTTGTGATTACTAATGTTTTCCCTTTTGGTGCTGTTGAGCTATGTGATCCACCCACAGAACGGACCTTCAAAGTCAATGGACACCGCCTCAAGCACTTTCATGAGGGAGACATGAAGCAACCCGAGGAAGCAGTGATCCTCCTCCTTGATGTCACATATCCTCCATAAACCGCTTTGTTTGTTCTAAATAAAATTAGTTTGTGAATCATAAAGTTTCTCTTTCTATGATTGCCACATATTACAGACTTGGACATTTGGGTTTTGATGGATTATTCTGTTAGACTGCAATTCTGAATTCTTGGAATATACGTCTTGGTGATTGATTTTGTAGTGCTGATCACATGATTTTATATTTCCCTATGTGAGATTTTGGGCCTGCTTGAATGGAACTCATCTTTTACCATTCTTTCTTTTATTTGTGCATCTCCTCATGAATTATGTTTTCTAAAACTTGCTCCCTTTCTTTTTGAAATTGCATTTTCACTTACATGTATAAACATGATGGAGGCTTGTTTTCTTTCTTTCATTTCCTTACTTTGGCCAAATAGCTTTCCCTTGCATCATATTCTCTTTGCTAGCCCCTTTGTGCCTTTGTGATTCATTCTTTTACAAACCACATTATTAGCCTAAGTGTAAAACCAATTTTTATCGCACCTTGGAATTATATTGAGCATTAGTTTCACTTTTGTTTTATGTTTAAGTGTAGGGGTTGCTCAGGAGTGCAACAATTTAAGTGTGGGGGAGAGATATTTGATTTGGTCATTGAAAAAAAAAAGAAAAGAAACAAAGAAAAAGAAAAGAGCAAGCAAGCAAAAAACAAAAAACAAAACAAAACAAAACAAAGATTTAGTTATTTTCTTTAACTAGTGCTCTTTTAGATTTCCTTGGTGCTTAGCCTCTCTTTTCCATGCTTACCTACCTTCACCCTAACCCCATTACAACCATTAATAATAAGCTCGCTTGATTTATGCATGCATGTGTTGTGAGTAGTGAAGAAGTAGAAATGGAGCATGCCTATGGTAAAACAATTTTCTTGAGTGGAATTTGAGTGATATACTTATCTCCTTATACACTTGAGATATTGATTGAGGATAGCCCTATGAGAGATCACATTGTGTGATTAACATCATTGATTGAGATCGCCATGATTTGTAATTTGAGATGAAAGGGTTTCAATCTTGATTGCTTGCTCTTTTGAAACTTTGTGTCCCTTGTTCAAATTTTACACTGTTGGCAATTATTAGAAATGAGAATCTTCCTTCTTCCAATTTTTTCTTTTCTTTTTGATTTTGCCCAGGAGTGCAAAAGGATAAGTGTGGGGGAATTTGATAATTGAATATTTTACACACTTATTTGTATCTATTGGGTAATAATTTTAGGATTATTTGCTAATAAATAATGAGCTTTAATGCTTGTTTGGGCTTTGGGCTTGTACTTAGATTTAATTCATTTTCATGATAAAAGTTTCAGATTTACAATGCTTCACAGTTTTATCTAACTTTTGAACCAGATATCGGATTGGCCTCATTTTTGTCTCATATTTCAGATGATTCAAAGAGCTACAAATGTTATGAAGACTCGGAAGGCAAATTCGGTCAAGAGGATGATCAAACTTGGAGCCAAAGTTAGGGACATTTTTCTGGACTTTTGGGCCCGAATATTGTAATTAAAAGCCCATTTTTCTATTTATTTCATTTTTTGGGCCATTTTGTAGCCTAGCCCATTTCCAATTAGGTTAAGTTGGAGATAGGTAGCAGCCACAAACACATCTTATCATTTTCGTTTTCAGGGTTTTGGAGATCAAACACAGAAGTTTCATTTTCTCTGCAATGTTCTTCGTGTTCTTCGCGTTCTTTGTCTGTTCTTCATTTTTTCCAGTCATGTTCGACTAAATTCTCCAGATTAACCCAACGTTGAGGATTCCATGATTCATCTAGAAAGCTTGTGTTTAATCGATAACGTTACTCATTTCTATTTTCATCTAATCGGATTCGATTTCTGGAAATAGTTCGAATGATAGATTTAATATTCGGTTTGGTTCATCCCAAGGACAGAGTTCGGGCTAGGTTTAAGTATTTCTGTGCGATAGCATAGTGAGACACCATTATTGAGGGAATTTCTGGACAGATGCAGAGATCTCGATCTGTCCAAATCCAAACGCAAGTTTATTTATATTTCGTTCAATGATGGAAGTCTTTGGAATCAGAGATGTTGGGTTGATTGATTTTAATATTTGTTTGTCCATTTCATTTCGTTTCTTCTTATTCTCGATTTTCATCTGTTTGCATCAAAAACCACAATATCTACCTGTTTCTGTTCCACAGTTACTGATTTAAACCCACTGCGAATTCGTTGGGAAAACGATCCAGGTTCCCATTGTATTGAAAATCTTTTTACCGAACTTGGTTATTTTTCAAGGGGTCGGCAATCTCTTGTCACACCCTGAGAAGAAGAAGAAGAAAGATACGTTTTAAATTGAAACACTAATTGATCCCTACAATTTTTCATATATATTATCTGACGTGAATTTTTTTAACCTGAGTATCTTATGAGAATTGGAGGACACCAAATAAGGTACAGCTAAACACGAGCTACTTCTTTCACAAAAAAAAAACACGCACTACTAAATCGGCAACACACACAAACTCACGTAACTGTGGTTTATTCCTTCACCTCCTTTCCGCACGGCATCTAGGGTTTTCCGAGTTATGTATTTAGGGCTGGCCCAAATATTCTTTAGTATCCTTATCTCCTACACTACTCAGAATCTTCATCCTAATCGAATCTATCGCAACTGAGCTTTACTAATCACTAACAACGAAACTGGAGAAGAAAGTTGAGGTGGAGGACCCTGAGAAGAAGAACAAGAAAGATACTTTTTAAATTGAAAGACTAATTGATCCCTACAATTTTTCATATATATTATCTGACGTGATTTTTTTTAACCTGAGTATCGTATGAGACTTGGAGGCCAGCAAATAAGGTACAGCTAAACACGCTCTACTACTTTGACAAAAAAAATATGCACTACTAAATCGCCAACACACACAAACTCACGTAACTGTGGCTTATTCCTTCACTGCCTTTCCGCGCGGCGTCTTGGGTTTTCCGAGTTATGTATTCGGGGCCAGCCCAAATATTCCTTAGTTTCCTTATCTCCTACACTACTCAGAATCTTCATCCTGATCAAATCTATCGCAACTGAGCTTTACTAATCACTAACAACGAAACTGAAGACGAATGTTGAGGTGGAGGACCCTAAGAAGAAGAAGAAGAAAGATACTTTTTAAATTGAAACACTAATTGATCCCTACAATTTTTCATATAAATAATCGGACGTGAATTTTTTTAACCTGAGTATCTTATGAGAATTGGAGGACACCAAATAAGGTACAGCTAAACACGTCCTACTTCTTTGACAAAAAAAACACGCACTACTAAATCGCCAACACACACAAACTCACGTAACTGTGGTTTAGTCCTTCACTTCCTTTCCGCCCGGCGTCTAGGGTTTTTCGAGTTATCTATTCGGGGATGGCCCAAATATTCTTTAGTTTCATTATCTCCTACACTACTCAGAATCTTCATCCTGATTGAATCTATCACAACTGAGCTTCTCTGATCACTAACAATCGAATTGGAGAAGAAAGTTAAGGTGGAGGACCCTGAGAAGAAGAAGAAAGATACTTTCTAAATTGAAAGACTAATTGATCCCTACAATTTTTCATAGAAATTATCTGACGACAATTTTTTAACCTGAGTATCTTATGAGAATTGGAGTACACCAAATAAGGTACAGCTAAACACGCGCTACTACTTTGACAAAAAAACAAAAGAAAAAAATGCACTACTAAATCGCCAACACACACAAACTCACGTAACTGTGGTTTATTCCTTCACTGCCTTTCCGTGCGACGTCTTGGGTTTTTCGAGTTATGTATTCGGGGCCAACCCAAATATTCCTTAGTTTCCTTATCTCCTACACTACTCAGAATCTTCATCCTGATCGAATCTATCGCAACTTAGCTTTTCTGATGACTGACAAAGGAACCGGATAAGAAAGTTGAGGTAGAGAACCCTAAGAAGAAGAAGAAGAAGAAGAAGAAAGATACTTTTTAAATTGAAACAATAATTGATCCCAACAATTTTTCATTTAAATTATCTGACGTGAATTTTTTTATCCTGAGTATCTTATGAGAATTGAAGGACAGCAAATAAGGTACAGCTAAACACGCCCTACGACTTTGACAAAAAAAAAACACGCCCTACTAAATTACCACCACACACAAACTCACGTGACTGTGGTTTATTCCTTCACTTCCTTTCTGCGCGGCGTCTAGGGTTTTCCGAGTTATGTAGTCGGGGCTGGACCAAATATTCTTTAGTTTCCTTATCTCCTACAGTACTAAGAATCTTCATCCTGATCGAATCTATCACAACTCAGCTTTTCTGATTACTAACAAAGGAACAGGATAAGAATGTTGAGGTGGAGGACCCTGAGAAGAAGAAGAAGAAAGATACTTTTTAAATTGAAACAATAATTGATCCCAACAATTTTTCATATAAATTTTCTGAGGTGAATTTTTTTAACCTGACATCTTATCAGAATTAGAGGACAGCAAAAAAGGTACAGCCAAACACGCCCTACTACTTTTACAAAAAAAAACACGCACTACTGAATCGCCAACACACACAAACTCACGTAACTGTGGTTTATTGCTTCACTTTATTTCCGCTCAGCGTCTAGGGTTTTACGAGTTATGTAGTTGGGGTTGGCCTAAATATTCTTTAGTTTCCTTATCTCCTACACTACTCAGAATCTTCATCCTGATCGAATCTATCGCAACTCAGCTTTTCTGATCACTCACAAAGGAACTGGATAAGAAAGTTGAGGTGGACCACCCTGAGAATAAGAAGAAGAGGAAAGATACTTTTTAAATTGAAACAATAATTGATCCCAACAACTTTTCATATAAATTATCTGACGTGAATTTTTTAACCTGAGTATCTTATCAGAATTGGAGGACAGCAAATAAGGTACATCTAAACACGCCCTACTACTTTGACAAAAAAAAAGACACACTTTTAAATCACCAACGCACACAAACTCACGTAACTGTGGTTTTTTGCTTCACTTCCTTTCCGCACGGCGTGTAGGGTTTTCTGAGTTATGTAGTCGGGGCAGGCCCAAATATTCTTTAGATTCCTTATCTCCTACACTACTCAGAATCTTCATCCTGATCGAATCTATCGCAACTCAGCTTTTCTGATCATTCACAAAGGACCTGGATAAGAAAGTTGAGGTGGAGCACCTTGAGGTGAAGAAGAAGAAAGATACTTTTTAAATTGAAACAGTAATTGATCCCAACAATTTTTCATATCAATTATCTGACGTGAATTTTTTAACCTTAGTAACTTATTAGAATTGGAGGGCAGCAAATAAGGTACAGCCAAACACACCTTACTACTTTTACAAAAAAAAAACACGCACTACTAAATCGCCAACACACATAAACTCACGTAACTGTGGCTTATTGCTTCACTTCACTTCCGCGCAGCGTCTAGGGTTTTACGAGTTATGTAGTTGGGGCTGGCCCAAATATTCTTTAGTTTCCTTATCTCCTACACTACTCAGAATCTTCATCCTGATTGAATCTATCGCAACTCAGCTTTTCTGATCACTCACAAAGGAACTGGATAAGAAAGTTGAGGTGGACCACCCTGAGAATAAGAAGAAGAGGAAAGATACTTTTTAAATTGAAAAACTAATTGATCCCAACAACTTTTCATATAAATTATCTGACATGAATTTTTTAACCTGAGTATCTTATCAGAATTGGAGGACAGCAAGTAAGGTACAGGTAAACACGCGCTACTACTTTGACAAAAGAAAAGACACGCACTACTAAATCGCCAACACACACAAACTCGCGTGGCAGTGGTTTATTCCTTCACTTCCTTTCCGTGCGACGTCTAGGGTTTTCCGAGTTATGTATTCGGGGCAGGCCCAAATATTCTTTAAGTTTCCTTATCTCCTACACTACTCAGAATCTTCATACTGATCGAATCTATCGCAACACAGCTTTTTTGATCACAACCAATGCAACTGGAGAAGAAGGTTGAGGTGGAGGACCCTCAGAAGAAGAAGAAGAAAGAGACTTTTTAAATTGAAACACTAATTAATCCCTACAATTTTTCATATAAATTATCTGATGTGAATTATTTTAACCTGAGTATCTTATGAGAATTGGAGGACAGCAAATAAGGTACAGCTGAACACGCGCCACTACTTTGACAAAAAAAAAAGACACGCACTACTAAATCGCCAACACACACAAACTCACGTAGTTGTGTTTTATTCCTTCACTTCCTTTCCTTGCGGCGTCTAGGATTTTCTGAGTTTTGTATTTGGGGCAGGCCCAAATATTCTTGAGTTTCCTTATCTCCTACACTACTCAGAATCTTCGTACTGATCGAATCTATCGCAACACAGCTTTTTTGATCACAACCAATGCAACTGGAGAAGAATGTTGAGGTGGAGGACCCTCAGAAGAGGAAGAAGAAAGAGACTTTTTAAATTGAAACACTAATTAATCCCTACAATTTTTCATATAAATTATCTGACGTGAATTATTTTAACCTGAGTATCTTATGAGAATTGGAGGACAACAAGTAAGGTACAGGTAAACACGCGCTACTACTTTGACAAAAGAAAAGAGACGCACTACTAAATCGCCAACACACACAAACTCGCGTGGCAGTGGTTTATTCCTTCACTTCCTTTCCTTGCGGCGTGTAGGGTTTTCCGAGTTATGTATTCGGGCAGGCCCAAATATTCCTTAAGTTTCCTTATCTCCTACACTACTCAGAATCTTCATACTGATCGAATCTATCGCAACACAGCTTTACTGATCACAACCAATGCAACTGGAGAAGAAGGTTGAGTTGGAGGACCCTCAGAAGAAGAAGAAGAAAGAGACTTTTTAAATTGAAACACTAATTGATCCCTACAATTTTTCATATAAATTATCTGACGTGAATTTTTTAACCTGAGTATCTTATGACAATTAGAGGACAACAAATAAGGTACAGCTAAACACGTGCTACTACTTTGACAAAAAAAAAAGACACGCACTACTATATCGCCAACACACACAAACTCACGTAACTCTGGTTTATTCCTTCACTTCCTTTCCGTGCGACGTCTAGGGTTTTGAGTTATGCATTCGGGGCTGGCCCAAATATTCTTTAGTTTCCTTATCTCCTACACTACTCAGAATCTTCATACTGATCGAATCTATTGCAACACAGCTTTACTGTTCACAACCAATGCAACTGGAGAAGAAGGTTGAGGTGGAGGACCCTCAGAAGAAGAAGAAGAAAGAGACTTTTTAAATTGAAACACTAATTGATCCCTACAATTTTTCATATAAATTATCTGACGTGAATTTTTTAACCTGAGTATCTTATGACAATTAGAGGACAGCAAATAAGGTACAGCTAAACACGTGCTACTACTTTGACAAAAAAAAAGACACGCACTACTATATCGCCAACACACACAAACTCACGTAACTCTGGTTTATTCCTTCACTTCCTTTCCGTGCGACGTCTAGGGTTTTGAGTTATGCATTCGGGGCTGGCCCAAATATTCTTTAGTTTCCTTATCTCCTACACTACTCAGAATCTTCATACTGATCGAATCTATTGCAACACAGCTTTACTGTTCACAACCAATGCAACTGGAGAAGAAGGTTAAGGTGGAGGACCCTCAGAAGAAGAAGAAGAAAGAGACTTTTTAAATTGAAACACTAATTGATCCCTACAATTTTTCATATAAATTATCTGACGTGATTTTTTTTAACCTGAGTATCTTATGACAATTAGAGGACAGCAAATAAGGTACAGCTAAACACGCGCTTTTAGTTTGACAAAAAAAAACACGCACTACTAAATCACCAACACACACAAACTCACGTAACTCTGGTTTATTCCTTCACTTCCTTTCCGTGCGACGTCTAGGGTTTTGAGTTATGCATTCGGGGCTGGCCCAAATATTCTTTAGTTTCCTTATCTCCTACACTACTCAGAATCTTCATACTGATCGAATCTATTGCAACACAGCTTTACTGATCACAACCAATGCAACTGGAGAAGAAGGTTGAGTTGGAGGACCCTCTGAAGAAGAAGAAGAAAGAGACTTTTTAAATTGAAACACTAATTGATCCCTACAATTTTTCATATAAATTATCTGACGTGAATTATTTTAACCTGAGTATCTTATGAGAATTGGAGGACAGTAAGTAAGGTACAGCTAAACACGCGCTACTACTTTGATAAAAGAAAAGACACACACTACTAAATCGCCAACACACACAAACTCGCGTGACAGTGGTTTATTCCTTCACTTCCTTTCCGTGGCGTTTAGGGTTTTCCGAGTTATGTATTCGGGGCAGGCCCAAATATTCTTTAAGTTTCCTTATCTCCTACACTACTCAGAATCTTCATATTGATCGAATCTATCGCAACACAGCTTTACTGATCACAACCAATGCAACTTGTGAAGAAGGTTGAGGTGGAGGACCCTCAGAAGAAGAAGAAGAAAGAGACTTTTTAAATTGAAATACTAATTGATCCCTATAATTTTTCATTTAAATTATCTGACGTGAATTATTTTAACCTGAGTATCTTATGAGAATTGGAGGACAGCAAATAAGGTATAGCTAAACACGTGCTACTACTTTGACAAAAAAAAAGACATGCACTACTATATCGCCAACACACACAAACTCACGTAACTCTGGTTTATTCCTTTGCTTCCTTTCCGTGCGACGTCTAGGGTTTTGAGTTATGCATTCGGGGCTGGCCCAAATATTCTTTTGTTTCTGTATCTCCTACACTACTCAGATTCTTCTTGAGCAACTAGACATATGTTTGTTGTTTGCTCTTCATCCTCTTCATCTTCATCAGATGAACTATCTCCCCATATGGAAGAGACATATGCTTTCTTTTTGAATTTGTTGAATCTGGTCTCTTTGCTTTTCAATTGAGGACATTCTGACTTAACGTGGCCAGGCTTGTCACATTCATAGCATATGATAGGTTTCTTTGATTCTGAGCTTGAGCCACCTTTGTTGTTCTTTCTGAATCCTCTGTTCTTCTTGTAGAATTTCCTGTACTTTCGAACCATCATGCCAAATTCGTCATCTTCTTCATTATCATCTGATTCTTTATCATCATTGATAGTTTTAAGAGCAATTCATTTACCCTTACTATCAATTTCATCAAGTCCTTTTCTGAACTTAATTTTTCCTTTATACTCGGACAAGCTACCAAAGAGAGCAGCAACTGATGTCATTGATTCACCGTGTGCCTCTTCAATGGCTGTCACCTTTGCTTCCCATTCCTTAGTAAGAATATTTAGGATTTTTCTTACTTGAACTCGTTGATCGTATTCTTTTCCCAAGGCAGCGAGTTGATTAATTAGATGAGTGAATCTCAGCTGGAATTCACCAATGGATTCTCCTGATTTCATATGAAGTAAATTATATTCAGTCATGAGAGTGTTGATTCTATTCTCTTTGATTCCAGTTGTTCCTTCATGAGCAATCTTCAAGGCCTTCCATATATCTTTTGCAGAAGGTAAAGTACAAATATGAAAGTATTCTCTCTGACTTAGAGCACTTTGAAGGACATGAATGGCCTTGCTGTTGAGAGTGACAAGTCTTCTGTCATTCTCAGTATATTCTTCTTCTAGTTTGGGAGTTCTGACTCCATCCTCCATTGTAGATGGAGCATAATCTCCTTTCTCAAACACATTCCATAGTCCAAATTCAGTGGCCATGACATAAACTATGAATTTTGATTTCCAGAATGAATAATGTTCCCCATCGAAACCTGGAGGTCTGTTGATGGAAGCTCCTTCAGGTAGAATTCCCTCCATTAGGATCCTTCTCGGGACATTAATCCTTTAAGAGAAGACCAAGCTTTGATACCAAATGAAAATGGAGCAAATCACCAAGAGGGGGGTGAATTGGGGATTTGAAAATTCTTTTTCTCAATTCTGGAAATTAATCGCAGGATTAGAATAGTGTAGAGGATGAGAGAAGGACAAGACACAACAAGATTTATACTAGTTCGGTCTAACTCCTTGACCTACGTCCAGTCCCCAGACTCTTTGGGATTTTCACTATCACTCACAATCAGTTACACACTCTGTACTCGAAAGTTATCCTCTCACTAGGATACACTCCCCCTTACAAGTTGTACACTGATATTCCCAATCTCCAAGTTCCCCGACTTGAGATTCTTACAGCAAGTAATCAGAAATGAAAGCAAACTCTCTCGAAGAGCATATAATGATAAACACTGAAGCTCAAATGAATCTCTCAAGATATTACAGAAGATAAGAAGTGAAAATGTAAGCTAGTAAATAACAACTTCTGTTTTATTGTTCTTGGATTCTGAATGGTATTTATACCAGTTGATGTTCATTTTGAATGAAGAACATAGCTGTTGGAAGAGCACTACGAATTTGAACGTTGGAGGCTCCACTTCCAGAACTAGCTGTTGAGAATCCACTAAAATCTTCTTGATGGATGGATTCTGCTTTTGTCCAATCTGTTGTAGACATTCTAGCAATGTGGGACTTAATTAATATGAAGATAATGTTGATGTCCCTGTGTTGGAATGAGCTGTGCTTAAAGTTGTATTTATTTAATCCAAGTTGGAGCACTTTATAAGACAACATATTCTCTCTCTCTTGCTTTACAGCTCATTGTCTGAATCTTCATTGTTTCCTTCAATAAACCATCTGAAACTTGCTAACAAACTGGTTAAAAGACGTTAGGAATAATAGCAATTAAAGATATGAAGTATTAAGATCATTCAAATGGTTTTCGCAAATTCGCGCCTTCTGGTTTTACAAATTTGTGCGTTACAAACTCGAGTTTAAAAACCCAGACTCGAGTTTGGAGTTCATCCAGAGAGCATCTCGTTTTGAAAGACTTCCTAAACTCGAGTTGATTAGTGACTGACTCGAGTTTGGTTCTTACAGAAAGGAAAATTGCGAATGGCTCTTGGATGAAGTTTTGAGGTCATGCCTAAACTCGAGTCATTTAATGACTGACTCGAGTTTGAAGCTTTTATGAAAATCTTGAATTTAAGTTCAGAGCTTCAAAACTAGAGTTTAGAAAACGCAAACTGGAGTTTACAAAATCTGAAATATTGTTTAGTTCTCTGTATAGCCCAGACTCGAGTTTTGATATCCAAAACTGGAGTTTCAGTGTAAACTGAAACTTTTGAAAAATCTCTTCGTATGTAAACTGGAGTTTCCATTTTTAAAACTGGAGTTATAAAAACAGTCAATTACTCGAGGCTTTCTGTTTGAGCTAAACTCGAGTCACCAGAACCTTGACTCGAGTTTCAGTGAAAAACTGAAACATTGAAATACCTTTTGAAAGCCCAAACTGGAGTTTCCATTTTCAAGACTGGAATTTAGAAATCATGTAATAGTTCAAGTGTTTTCAAAACAGTCCTAAACTCGAGTCTCCAGAAATCTGACTCGAGTTTCAGTGAGTATTCAAACTTTGAAAAACTTTTCATTAAAGTGCAGACTGGAGTCACTGAAACCAAAACTGGAGTTTACAAAGCAAGTAATAACACAAGTGTCTCTGTTTATCCTAAACTCGAGTTTGCTTAACCCAGACTCGAGTTTACGAGTCTTTAGCTCTTAAACTTTTCTTGTAAACTGGAGTTTGGAAGGTTCAAAGATAGAGTTTGAAAACCTGATAAAACGTTGAATCTTCTGTTTGATCCCAAACTCGAGTTTCTAAGACATAGACTCGAGTTTACAAGTCTTTGAAACTTTTTGGCCTTTAAACTTGCTTGTAAACTGGAGTTTTAGAAAGACTGAAGGTAGAGTTTGAAAACAAGTTGAAATGCAAGTGTTGTAGTCTTTGTTCTAAACTCGAGTTTCAAAACTTACACTCGAGTTTACAACTCTTGTAAACTTTGATAGCTCTCTGTAACTCTGCAAACTTGAGTTTGCCTATGCAAACTGGAGTTTGGCTTATTATGTTAAAATTTGAGCTTCTGTTTATCAAGTCCAAACTCGAGTTTATCTACCTAAACTCGAGTTCGCCTTAAACAGAAAGTTTTACAACTTTCAAAGACAAACTTCAAATTAAGTTTACAATTGTCAGTTATCATCAAAACACCTAAAGAACTAACATAATTGATCCCTACAATTTTTCATATAAATTGTCTGATGTGAATAGTTTTAACCTGAGTATCTTATGAGAATTGGGGGACACCAAATAAGGTACAGCTACACACGCCCTACACTTTGACCAAAAAAAACATGCAATACTAAATCGCCATCACACGCAAACTCACCTAATTGTGGTTTATTACTTCAATTCCTTCCCGCGCGACGTCTAGGGTTTTCTGAGTTATGTATTCTGGGCTCGCCCAAATATTCTTTAGTTTCCTTATCTCCTACAGTACTAAGAATCTTCATCCTGATAGAATCTATCGCAACTGAGCTTTACTGATCACTAACAATGGAACTGGAGAAGAAAGTTAAGGTGGAGCACCCTGAGAAGAAGAAGAAGAAAGATACTTTTTATATTGAAACTCTAATTGATCCTTAACATTTTTCATATAAATTATCTGTCGTGGATTTTTTTGACTTGAGTATCTTATGAGAATTGGAGGACAACAAATAAGGTATAGGTAAACACGCCCAACTACTCTGTCAAAACAAAAAACACGCACTACTAAATAGCCAACACACACAAACCCACGTAACTCTGGTTTATTCCTTCACTTCCTTTTCATGTGGCGTCTAGGGTTTTCTGAGTTATGTATTTGGGGCTGGCCCAAATATTCCTTAGTTTCCTTATCTCCTACACTACTAAGAATCTTCATCCTGATCGAATCTATCGCAACTGAGCTTTATTGATCACTAACAATGGAACTGGAGAAGAAAGTTGAGGTGGAGGACCCTGAGAAGAAGAAGAAGAAAGATACTTTTTAAATTGAAACACTAATTGATGCCTTCAATTTTTCATATAAATTATCTGATGGAATTTTTTTAACCTGAGTATCGTATAAGAATTGGAGGACACAAAGTAAGGTAAAGCTAAACACGCCCTACTACTCTGTCAAAACAAAAAAAACATGCACTACTATATTGCCCACACACAAACTCACGTAACTGTGGTTTATTCCATCACTTCCTTCCCGCGCGGCGTCTAGGGTTTTCTGAGTTATGCATTCGGGGCAGCCCCAAATATTCTTTAGTTTCCTTATCTCCTACACTACTCAGAATCTTCATCCTGATCGAATCTATCGCAACTCACCTTTATTGATCACTAACAATGGAACTGGAGAAGAAAGTTGTGGTGGAGGACCCTGAGAAGAAGAAGAAGAAGAAGATACTTTTTCAATTGAAACTCTAATTGATCCCAATAATTTTTCATATAAATTATCTGACCTGAATTTTTTGAACCTGAGTATCTTATGAGAATTGGAGGACAGCAAATAAGGTACAGCTAAACACTCCCTACTACTTAAACAAAAAAAAAAAAACAACACGCTATACTAAATAGCCAACATACACAAACTCACGTAACTCTGGTTTATTCCTTCACTTCCTTTTCGCGCGGCGTCGAGGGTTTTCTGAGTTATGTATTCGGGGTTGGCCCAAATATTCTTTAGTTTCATTATCTCCTACACTACTCAGAATCTTCATCCTGATCGAATCTATCGCAATGGAGCTTTACTGATCACTAACAATGGAACTGGAGAAGAAAATTGAGGTGGAGGACCCTGAGAAAAAGAAGAAAGATACTTTTTAAATTGAAACTCTAATTGATCCCCACCATTTTTCATATAAATTATCCGTCGTGAATTTTTTTAACCTGAGTATCTTATGAGAATTGGAGGACAACAAATAAGGTATAGGTAAACAAGCCCTACTACTCTGTCAAAGCAAAAAACACGCACTACTAAATCGCCAACACACACAAACTCACGTAACTGTGGTTTATTCCTTGGCTTCCTTCCCCCGTGGCGTCTAGGGTTTTCCGAGTTATGCATTCGGGGCTGCCCAAATATTCTTTAGTTTCCTTATCTGCTACACTACTCAGAATCTTCATCCTGATCGAATTTCTTGCAACAAAGCTTTGCTGATCACTAGCAATGGAACTGGAGAAGAAAGTTGAGCTGGAGCACCCTGAGAAGAAGAAGAAGAAAGATACTTTTTAAATTGAAACTCTAATTGATCCCCACAATTTTTCATATAAATTATCTGTCATGAGTTTTTTTGACCTGAGTTTCTTATGAGAATTGGAGGACAACAAATAAGGTATAGGTAAACACACACTACTAAATCGCCAACACACACAAACTCACGTAACTGTGGTTTTTTCCTTCCCCTCCTTCCCGAGCGGCGTCTAGGGTTTTCCGAGTTATGCATTCGGGCCAGCCCCAAATATTCTTTAGTTTCCTTATCTCTTACACTACTCAGAATCTTCATCCTGATCTAATCTATCGCAACTGAGCCATACTGATCACTAACGATGGAACTGGAGATGAAAGTTGAGGTGGAGGACCCTGAGAAGAAGAAGAAGAAAGATACTTTTTAAATTGAAAATCTAATTGATCCCCATAATTTTTCATATAAATTATCTGTTGTTAATTTTTTGAACCTGAGTATCTTATGAGAATTGGACGACAGCAAATAAGGTATAGCCAAACACGCCCTACTACTCTGTCAAAATATAAAACACGCACTACTAAATCGCCAACACACACAAACTCACGTAACTGTGGTTTATTCCTTCACTTTCTTCACACGCGGAGTCTAGGGTTTTCCGAGTTCTGTATTCGGGGCTGGCCCAAATATTCTTTAGTTTCCTTATCTGCTACACTACTCAGAATCTTCATCCTGATCGAATCTCTCGCAACTGAGCTATACTGATCACTAACAATGGAATTGGAGAAGAAAGTTGAGGTGGAGGACCATGAGTAGAAGAAGAAGAAAGATACTTTTTAAATTGAAACTCTAATTCAACCCCACAATTTTTCATATAAATTATCCGTCGTGAATTTTTTGAACCTGAGTATCTTATGAGAATTTGAGGACAGCAAATAAGGTATAGCCAAGCACACCCTACTACTCTGTCAAAATATAAAACACGCACTACTAAATCGCCAACACACACAAACTCACCTAACTATGGGTTATTCCTTCACATCCTTCCCGCACGGCGTCTAGGGTTTTTCAAGTTATGCATTTGGGGCTGGGCCAAATATTCTTTAGTTTCCTTATCTGCTACACTACTCAGAATCTTCATCCTGATAGAATTTCTCGCAACTGAGGTTTGCTGATCACTAACAATGGAACTGGAGAAGAAAGTTGAGCTGGAGCACCCTGAGAAGAAGAAGAAGAAAGATACTTTTTAAATTGAAACTCTAATTGATCCCCACAATTTTTCATATAAATTATCTGCCGTGAATTTTTTTGACCTGAGTTTCTTATGAGAATTGGAGGACAGCCAATAAGGTATAGCTAAACACGCCCTACTACTCTGTCAGAACAAAAGAACACGCAATACTAAATCGTCAAAACACACAAACTCACGTAACTGTCATTTTTTCCTTCCCCTCCTTCACGCGCGGCATCTAGGGTTTTCCGAGTTATGCATTCGGGCCAGCCCCAAATATTCTTTAGTTTCCTTATCTCCTTCACTACTCAGAATCTTCATCCTGATCGAATCTATCGCAACTGAGCTATAGTGATCACTAACAATGGAACTGGAGAACAAATTTGAGTTGGAGGACCCTGAGATGAAGAAGAAGAAAGATACTTTTTAAATTGAAACTCTAGTTGATCCCCACAATTTTTCATATACATTATCCATCGTCAATTTTTTGAACCTGAGTATCTTATGAGAATTCGAGGACAGCAAATAAGGTATAGCTAAACACACCCTACTACTCTGTCAAAATATAAAACACGCACTACTAAATCGCCAACACACACAAACTCACGTAACTGTGGTTTATTCCTTGACTTCCATCCCGCTCGGCGTCTAGGGTTTTCCGAGTTTTGCATTCGGGGCTGGCCCAAATATTCTTTAGTTTCCTTATCTCCTACACTACTCAGAATCTTCATCCTGATCGAATCTATCGCAACTGAGCTATAGTGATCACTAACAATGGAACTGGAGAACAAATTTGAGTTGGAGGACCCTGAGAAGAAGAAGAAGAAAGATACTTTTTAAATTGAAACTCTAGTTTATCCCCACAATTTTTCATATAGATTATCTGTCGTCAATTTTTTTAACCTGAGTATCTTATGAGAATTGGAGGACACCAAATAAGGTATAGCTAAACACGCCCTACTACTCTGCCAAAATATAAAACACGCACTGCAAAATCTCCAACACACACAAACTCACGTAACTGTGGTTTATTCCTTGACTTCCATCCCGCGCGGCGTCTAGGGTTTTCCGAGTTATGCATTCGGGGCAGCCCCAAATATTCTTTAGTTTCCTTATCTGCTACACTACTCAGAATCTTCATCCTGATCGAATCTATCGCAACTGAGCTTTACTGATCACTAACGATGGAACTGGAGAAGAAAGTTGAGGTGGAGGACCCTGAGAAGAAGAAGAAGAAAGATACTTTTTAAATTGAAACTCTAGTTGATCCCCACAATTTTTCATATAAATTATCCGTCGTGAATTTTTTTAACCTGAGTATCTTATGAGAATTGGAGGACACAAAATAAGGTACAGCTAAACACGCCCTATTACTCTGTCAAAATATAAAACACTCACTACTAAATCGCCAACACACACAAACTCACGTAACTGTGGTTTATTTCTTCCCTTCCTTCCCGCGCGGCGTCTAGTGTTTTCCGAGTTCTGCATTCGGGGCTGGCCCAAATATTCTTTAGTTTCCTTATCTCCTACACTACTAAGAATCTTCATCCTGATCGAATCTATCGCAACTGAGCTTTACGGATCACTAACAATGGAACTGGAGAAGAAAGTTGAGGTGGAGGACCCTGAGAAGAAGAAGGAGAAAGATACTTTTTAAATTGTAACACAAATTGATCCCTACAATTTTTGATATAAATTATCAGACGTGAATTTTTTTAACTTGAGTAACTTATGTGTATTGGAGGACACAAAGTAAGGTACAGCTAAATACGCCCTACACTTTGACCAAAAAAAAAACACACAATACATAATCGCCAACGCGCACAAACTAACGTAACTATGGTTTATTCCTTCACTTTCTTTCTGTCGGTGACTAGGGTTTTCTGAGTTATGTATTCGGGGCTGGCCCAAATATTCTTTAGTTTCCTTATCTCCTAAACTACTCAGAATCTTCATCCTGACCGAGTCAATCGCAACTTAGCTTTACTGATCACTAACAATGTAACTGGAGAAGAAAGTTGTGGTGTAGGACCCTGAGAAGAAAAAGAAGAAAGATACTTTTTAAATTGTAACACTAATTGATCGCTACAATTTTTCGTACAAATTATCTGACGTGAATTTTTTGACCGGAGTATCTTATGAGAATCGGACAACACAAAATAATGTATAGCTAAACACGCATTACTAAATCGCCAACACACATAAACTCAAGTAATTGTGGTTTATTCCTTCACCTCCTTCCCGCGTGGCGTCTTTGGTTTTCTGAGTTTTGTATTCGGGGCTGGCCCAAATATTCTTTAGTTTCCTTATCTCCTACACTACTCAGAATCTTCATCCTGATCGAATCTATCGCAACTCAGCTTTACTGATCACTAACAATTGAACTGGAGAAGAGAGTTAAGTTAGAGGACCCTAAGAAGAAGAAGAAGAAAGATACTTTTTAAATTGAAACACTAATTGATCCCTACAATTTTTCATATAAATTATCTGACGTGATTTTTTTTAGCCTACCAGCTAGCTCTACCCCCGAACATGGGCAAACTTCATGATATGTTCCACGTCTCCCAGTTGAAAAAGTACCAGTCGGACCCGAATCACGTCATAGAGTATGAAGACGTTGAGCTCCGACATGATAACACCTTTGTGGTTGAGCCGTTGCGGATCATTGATCAACAGAAAAAGCAGCTCAGGCACAAGAGTATTCCATTTGTGAAAGTGGTTTGGAAAGGATTATCTCATGGAGAAGCAACTTGTGAAACAGAGGAAGACATGAAGAACAAGTATCCGGAGTTTATGGCCCAGAATTTGTAGAATATGTAGCAAATTTCGAGGACGAAATTTAAATTAAGTGGGGGGGCGAGAAATGTAACATCCCAAATTTCTGGGATTTTAATATTAAAGTATTATATGGAATTGAAATACAAAATTTGGGCCAAAATAATTATGAGGATAATTATTTGAAATTAAGGTCTAATTTTCCTTAATTTATTTAAGAAGAAAATAAATTTAAGGCAAATAGTAAATAAAAATTGTAGAATTAAATATTAAGGAATTTATTTCCATGATTACAATTAGAGACCAATTGTGAATAAATTGGTGTGATAAAATAAATAATCTCCATGATTAGGTATAATCATAATTTAAATGATATAAATATCTAATTGCAAATTAAGGGAATATAAATAATATATATATATATATATATATATATATATATATATAACTGGGCCACGGTTTAGCCCTAAAGAACAGGCCCAAAATACAGCAAAAAAAAAAATCGATTTCAAAATTAGTTAAAAGCATGAGCTATCTGAGACAAAAGATACCATATGAAATTCACCTATTTTCTTCAATAACTTCAGATCGTTAGCAAGTTCACAGGAGCAGTTTTGATGTTTACCCAATTCCAACTCTTAAGTAATTCTTTCGGTCCAGACCTATGTACCACCAAGCCCAAATCGATCGAAGGTTTAATAAAAAGGAAACTATTCATTAACCATAATAAAACACCATCAGAAGCAGCAAAGCAACACGTAGGAGCATTAGGTGTCCGAAAACTAGCTTGCATGTAATACTCATAAAGCTATATAAACCAGCTCAGCTTCTTCATCATTCATTCCCTTGAAATGTTAACCGAGAGTCGGAGAAGAGTAACAGGAAGTGAGAAAACGAGAGAACCTAGCCGAAGATCATCCTTCCTCTGTTCAGGTCGACAGAAAACAGAGGGGAATTATGTCGGCTGTTCATTGTCTATGAAGCTTGGGAACTGAAGGTTACTTTCATTTTTCCTTCTTCCTTCGTTTCTGTTTTGTTTTAGCCTGAATACAACCAAGAACAAACTGAAATAAAAGCAACTAAGACTGAAACAGAAAAGAAAATGAAAAACAGGGGGTTATGTCGGTTAAGTAGAAATTGAGTTTTCATGCATGTAGGATCATGGGTACGGTGGGAAATGATCTTCCTTAGTTGTTAATGGGTTTGCTTCTGCTATTTATACCTTGTTGCTGCAAAATATTTCTGTTTCGCGTGGTATCTTGTTTCTGTATGTATCTTACGTTGCTGCAAAAAAAAAAAAACGTTTTGCTGCATGTGTTTCATTTGGTGTCATGCGTTCGGTTTTGTAAAAGAAAAGGAATGAAAAGTCAAAGCTAAATATATGTGTGTGTGTATCGGGTATAAGGGGAAGTTTTTATTTTCTTCTACATGTTTATATGAAGTGTGTGATGCATGTCATGTGATTTTGTTTTGCTGCATGAGAAACATATAAATATCAGTGTGTTTGCTAATAGTGGAAGATAGGATTGAAAAGTCAAGGCTGAAATATGTATGTATGTGTGTGTGGTTTCATCCAGTAGAGAATGGAAGAGTGTTTTTTTTTTTTTTTTATATTTATAAAGTATAAGTTATATATGATATGTGAATGAGTATATGAATATATGGCTACAAGATAAATAATTATCATGAAGAAAATGTTGCTGTGGATTTGTCCAAAATATATACACTAAAATATATTTCTTTTGAAGTATTATTTATATAAAATAAGTATTTTTAAAATTTATGATTCTTGGGAATTAATTTGCACAATATATAGTTATATAAATATGCTCAACTTAAAGTACATGATACATGTTTTGAGGGAGAAATGTAATTAATTATATATGTTGTGAAGCTCAATTATTTTTAAGTAAATGTATAATTAAGATTTCAGGGAAACCATGAGAAATGTTAATATATATATATATATATATAATAAATAACAATAATAATAAATTATTATTATTGTTAGAGGAAAATTAAGGGGATTAACTATTATTAACCCTTTTAAACTAATTCATGAAATTAGTTTATTCGCGATTCAAATAAGTTTCTAACAGCGATGATAAACATGTTTAGGCAGACCTTGATAAACCTGATCCCAACGACTTCAGTATAAAGAAAAGGGATATACGGTTGAGGTAGGTAACTTTAATCTTATAATCATGTATGTTAATGTTATGCAAATATTAGCTGATCATGTATGCTGGTTGAACTACTTGTTTATATTATCCTGATTGGCCATGGATATTGAGGTTGAGGTCTCATAGGGCTGCGGTCCTAGACAAGATCTGCGGTTCTTGGCCGTTAACTGCGGTTACGGTTATTTCTTCCATGCTTTAAACATGTGCTATTATGTCATTGCTATTTTCATACATGTGCATGAGATTAACTGTTACCCTGGGGTCCATTCATTTGGACTCCAGCACCCGTGAAAGATACAGGAACTAGTTCGGGATCAAAGAGCAAGAAGTAGCTGTAAGGAATACAGCAGTTGAATCTTTTGGACATTTGGGATTACTGTAATATAATTTATGTTTATCATTTCGCTTATTTTTTGATTATTGTATCTAATGTCCAATTATAGGATGAGATCGAATCGCGAAAAATTTACCCGTATTTTTATATAACAGTAAAATCCAGAAACTTTTATTTCATAAATAAAAGTTGTCCAAATCTCCTCGATCTATTTCCGCGATAACTCTAGTTAAAATAAAGGCCCCAAAGGCCGGGTGCCACAACACTAAATCACCAACACACACAAACTCACGTAACTGTGGTTTATTCCTTCACCTCCTTTCCGAGGACATCTAGGGTTTTTTGAGTTATGTATTCAGGGTTGGCCCAAATATTCTTTAGTTTCCTTATCTCCTACACTACTCAGAATCTTCATCCTGACCGAATCAATCACAACTGGGCTTTACTGATCACTAACAATGGAACTGGAGAAGAAAGTTGAGGTGGAGGACCCTGAGAAGAAGAAGAAGAAAGACACTTTTTAAATTGAAACACTAATTGATCCCTTCAATTTTTCATACAAATTATCTGACGTGAATTTTTTTAACCTGAGTATCTAATGTCAATTGGAGGACACCAAATCAGGTACAGCTAAACATGACCTAATACTTTGACAAAACAAAAAACACGCACTACTAAATCGCCAACACACACAAACTCATGTAAATGTGGTTTATTCCCTCACTTCCTTCCCGCGCGGCGTCTAGGGTTTTCTGAGTTATGTATTGGGGGCTGGCCCAAATGTTCTTTAGTTTCCTTAACTCCTACACTACTCAGAATCTTCATCCTGATCGAATCTATCGCAACTCAGCTTTACTGATCACTAACAATGGAACTGGAGAAGAAAGTTGAGGTGGAGTACCAGGAGAAGAAGAAGAAGAAAGATACTTTTTTAAATTGAAAGTCTAATTGATCCCTACAATTTTTCATATAAATTATTTGACGTGAATTTTTTAACCTGAGTATCTAATGTCAATTGGCGGACACCAAATCAGGTAGAACTAAACACGACCTAATAATTTCACAAAACAAAAAACACGCTCTACTAAATCGCCAACACACACAAACTCACGTAACTGTGGTTTATTCCGTCACTTCCTTCCTGCGAGGCGTCTAGGGTTTTCTGAGTTATTTATTCGCGGCTGGCCCAAATATTCTTTTGTTTCCTTAACTCCTACGCTACTCAAAATCTTCATCCTGATCGAATCTATCGCAACTCAACTTTACTGATCACTAACAATGGAACTGGAGAAGAAAGTTGAGGTGGAGGACCCTGAGAAGAAGAAGAAGAAAGACACTTTTTAAATTGAAACACTAATTGATCCCTTCAATTTTTCAAACAAATTATCTGACGTGAATTTTTTTAACCTGAGTATCTAATGTCAATTGGAGGACACCAAATCAGGTATAGCTAAACACGACCTAATACTTTGACAAAACAAAAAACACGCACTACTAAATCGCCAACACACATAAACTCACGTAACTGTAGTTTATTCCGTCACTTCCTTCCCGCGTGGCGTCTAGGGCTTTCTGAGTTATGTATTCGGGGCTGGCCCAAATATTCTTTAGTGTCCTTAACTCCTACGCTACTCAGAATCTTCATCCTGATCGAATCTATCGCAACTCAGCTTTACTGATCACTAACAACGGAACTGGAGAAGAAAGTTGAGGTGGAGTACCATCAGACAAAGTAGAAGAAAGATACTTTTTTAAATTGAAACTCTAATTGATGCCTACAATTTTTCATATAAATTATTTGACGTGGATTTTCTTAACCTGAGTATCTTATGAGATTTGGAGGACGCCAATAAGGTACAGCCAAACACGCCATACAACTTTGACAAAAAAAACACGAACTACTAAATTGCCAACACACACAAACTCACGTAACTGTGGTCTATTCCGTCACTTCCTTCCTGCGAGGCGTCTAGGGTTTTCTGAGTTATGTATTCGGGGCTGGCCCAAATATTCTTTAGTTTCCTTAAATCCTACACTACTCAGAATCTTTATCCTGATCCAATCTATCGCAATTGAGCTTTACTGATCACTAACAACAGAACTGGAGAAGAAAGTTGAGGTAGAGGACCCTGAGAAGAAGAAGAAGAAAGATACTTTTTTAAATTGAAACTCTATTTGATCCCTTCAATTTTTCATGGAAATTATCTGACGTGAATTTTTTTAACCTGAGTATCTAATGTCAATTGGAGGACACCAAATCAGGTACAGCTAAACACGACCTATTACTTTGACAAAACAAAAAACACGCACTACTAAATCGCCAACACACACAAACTCACGTAACTGTGGTTTATTCCTTCACTTCCTTCCCGCGCGACGTCTAGGGTTGTCTGAGTTATGTATTCCGGGCTGGCCCAAATATTCTTTACTTTTCTTATCTCCTACACTACTCAGATTCTTCGTCCTGATCAAATCTATCGCAAGTTAGCTTTACTGATCACTAACAATGGAACTGGAGAAGAAAGTTGAGGTGGAGGACCCTGAGAAGAAGAAGAAGAAAGATACTTTTTTAAATTGAAACTCTATTTGATCCCTTCAATTTTTCATGGAAATTATCTGACGTGAATTTTTTTAACCTGAGTATCTAATGTCAATTGGAGGACACCAAATCAGGTACAGCTAAACACGACCTATTACTTTGACAAAACAAAAAACACGCACTACTAAATCGCCAACACACACAAACTCACGTAACTGTGGTTTATTCCTTCACTTCCTTCCCGCGCGACGTCTAGGGTTGTCTGAGTTATGTATTCCGGGCTGGCCCAAATATTCTTTACTTTTCTTATCTCCTACACTACTCAGATTCTTCGTCCTGATCAAATCTATCGCAAGTTAGCTTTACTGATCACTAACAATGGAACTGGAGAAGAAAGTTGAGGTGGAGGACCCTGAGAAGAAGAAGAAGAAAGATACTTTTTTAAATTGAAACTCTATTTGATCCCTTCAATTTTTCATGCAAATTATCTGACGTGAATTTTTTTAACCTGAGTACCTAATGTCTATTGGAGGACACCAAATCAGGTATAGCTAAACACGACCTAATACTTTGACAAAACAAAAAACAAGCACTACTAAATCGCCAACACACACAAACTCACGTAACTGTGGTTTATTCCGTCACTTCCTTCCCGCGCGGCATCTACTGTTTTCTGACTTATGTATTTGGGGCTGGCCCAAATATTCTTTAGTTTCGTTTACTCCTACACTACTTAGAATCTTCATCCTGATCAAATCTATCTCCACTCAGCTTTACAGATCACTAACAATTGAGTTGGAGAAGAGAGTTGAGGTGGAGGACCCTGAGAAGAAAAAGAAGAAAGATACTTTTTAAATTGAAACTCTAATTGATCCCATCAATTTTTAATACAAATTATCTGACGTGAGTTTTTTTAACCTGAGTATCTAATGTCAATTGGAGAACACCAAATCAGGTACTGCTAAACACGACCTAATACTTTGACAAAACAAAAAACACGCAATATTAAATAGCCAACACACACAAACTCACGTAACTGTGGTTTATTCATTCACTTCCTTCCCACGCGGCGTCTATGGTTTTCTCAGTTATGTATTCGGGGCTGGCCAAAATATTGTTTAGTTTCCTTATCTCATATACTACTCAGAATCTTCATCCTCATCGAATCTATCGCAACTGAGCTTTACTGATCACTAACAACAGAACTGGAGAAGAAAGTTAAGGTAGAGGACCCTGAGAAGAAGAAGAAGAAAGATACTTTTTTAAATTGAAACTCTATTTGATCCCTTCAATTTTTCATGCAAATTATCTGACGTGAATTTTTTTAACCTGAGTATCTAATGTCAATTGGAGGACACCAATCAGGTACAGCTAAACACGACCTATTACTTTGACAAAACAAAAAACACGCACTACTAAATCGCCAACACACACAAACTCACGTAACTGTGGTTTATTCCTTCAACTCCTTTCCGCGCGGCGTCTAGGGTTTTCTGTGTTATGTATTTCGGGCTGGCTAAAATATTCTTTAGTTTCCTTATCTCGTACACTACTCAGAATCTTCATCCTCATCGAATCTATCGCAACTGAGCTTTACTGATCACTAACAATGGAACTGGAGAAGAAAGTTGAGGTGGAGGACCCTGAGAAGAAGAAGAAGAAAGATACTTTTCATATAAATTATCTAACGTGAATTTTTTTAACCGGAGTATCTTATGAGAATTGGAAGACGCCAAATAAGGTACACCTTAACACGCCCTTCTACTTTGACAAAAAAAAAAACAAGGAATACTAGATCGCCAACACACACAAACTCATGTAACTGTGGTTTATTCCTTCACTTCCTTCCCGCGCGGCGTCTAGGGTTTTCTGAGTTATGTATTCGGGGCTGGCCCAAATATTCTTTAGTTTCCATAACTCCTACACTACTCAAAATCTTCATCCTGATCGAATCTATCGCAACTGAGCTTTACTGATCACTAACAATGGAACTGGAGAAGAAAGTTGAGGTGGAGTACCATGAGAAGAAGAAGAAGAAAGATACTTTTTTAAATTGAAACTCTAATTGATCCCTACATTTTTTCATATAAATTATCTGATGTGAATTTTTTTAACCTGAGTATCTTATGAGAATTGGAGGACACCAAATAAGGTACACCTTAACACGCCCTTCTACTTTGACAAAAAAAAAAAACAAGGAATACTAAATCGCCAACACACACAAACTCACCTAATTGTGGTTTATTCCTTCACTTCCTTTCCGCATGGCCTCTACGGTTTTCCGAGTTACGTATTTCGGGATGGGACTATTAGTTCTCAATGTGTTTTGATGATAACTAGCAATTGTAAACTTGATATGAAGTTTGCTTTTGGCAATATGAAAATCTCACTGTCAAAGGCAAACTCGAGTTTGGGTATGTAAACTCGAGTTTGAGGGTTGACAGAAAGCTAGTTACTTCTGCGAAGAAAGCCAAACTCGAGTCTGAGGAGTTACAGAAAGCAATCAGAAATTTTCACAACAAGCCAAACTCCAGTTTGCAAAACCAAACCTGAAGTCTGGAAGATACAGAGAGCACTCAGAATTCCAAGCAAGCCAAACTCGAGTCTGGATTTCTAAACTCCAGTCTAGACCAAACAGAAAGACACTCGAGTTCCAGGCCAAGTTATAAACTCCAGTCTAGAGTTACAAACTCCAGTCTAGATCAAACAGAAAGATTTGAATAGTTTCAGCTCAAACATAAACTCGAGTCTGTCATTGTAAACTCGAGTTTAGGACAAATAGAGAAACACTCGAATTTCTACCATCTTTCCAAAACTCCAGTCTGTCTCCTAAACTCCAGTCTGGAAAATCACGAACTTAGGCTTGTTCTTCAAACATAGACCCAAACTCGAGTCAGTCACTAATTGACTCGAGTCTAGGAGCAGGACCAAAATTCCATGCCAAGTCCAAAGCCCGATAGTTCTCTCTGTAAAAGCAAAACTCGAGTTAGCTTTTACAGACTGCAAGTTTAGACCTCTAATCAACGGACATGCTTTCTGGATGAACCCCAAACTCGAGTCTGGAAGAACAAACTCGAGTTTGCATCGGGGATTTTGAAAAATCAAATGATGTTGATATGCGAAATCTTAATGGGTCTTCCTGAAATTATTTCATGATATGATATTATTGTTTCTAATGTCCTTGATGAAGTTTTGAGTGCTTTTCAGATATGATTTAGCCAAGATCAAGGTGAGATCAAGATCAAGAATAAGTGCATTAAATGAAGAACCAAGAACAGGGCTGATTCTTCTCCCTTATCCCAGATGTTCAGTTCAGATCGTTGCAACACATTAAGATCACTTTAAACGATCGAATTAAGATCATGGGATGGCTAAAAATCTGGAAGACGTTCTGCAACAACTAAATTCCAAGATTCTAGCTAAGAATTCAAAGAACAGAGCAAAATATGCTACTGCCATTTTTCCAGAATTGCAGCTGAACATTAGAGAAAGAATTGCAACGGCTAGCTTATCCATTCAGTCTATAAGAGGCTGTGAAAACTCAAAGCAAAATACACAATGAAGCTATCTTGATTATACTTTGAAATTTGAGTCTGTATTGTTATTTTCAACATGTTCTTCAGTGTTTATCCTTATCTACTCTTTTGAGAGTTTGTAAATTTTTGAAAGCATTTGTTTGTGAGAACTCAAGGTTGTGGAACCTGTGAGTTGGGTTGTTCAATCACAAAGTATAAGGGGGAGCAAGTCCTAGGTGATTAGGATTGTGTCTGGTCTTCATTGTTGTAATTGAAAATCTGTTGAATTAGTGGAAACACCCAGAAGGTATCTGGGGACTGGACGTAGGTCAAGGTTGAGACCGAACTAGTATAAATTCTGTGTGTCTAAGCTTTTCTTTTTCTACTCTTTTATTATCCATTTCTAAAGCTTCATTTTTAAGAGTTGAAAAGAATTTTTAAAATCCCCAATTCACCCCCCTCTTGGTGATTTCTTCCACTTTCATTTGGTATCAGAGCACTGGTTGTCTACTCAAAGGATTAATATCCTAGACATAAAGATCCAATGGAAGGAATCCTACCAGATGGTGCCTCAATAAACAGACCACCGGGATTTAATGGTGAACACTACTCATTCTGGAAATCCAAATTCAAAGTATTTGTGATGGCCAGTGAGTATGGTCTGTGGGAAGTTATTGAGGATGGCAATTATATCCCTACAAAGAAAGTAGGAGAAAATGTTGTACCAAAGGCAAAGGCAGAATTTGATGAAAATGATCAAAAGAAAGTTGTCCTTAACAGCAAAGCTATTATAGTGTTGCAGAGTGCACTAAGTCAAAAGGAGTATTTTCGCGTTTGCAATCTGCCTAGTGCCAAGGAGATGTGGAATGCATTGGAAGTGGCCTACGAAGGTACCTCAGGGATCAAGGAAAACCGAATCAACACACTCACCACCGAATATGACCTACTACACATGAAGACTGGAGAATCAATTACTGAATTCCAGCTCCGGTTCACTCACCTGATCAATCAGTTGTCAGCCCTGGGAAAGGTATATGATCAAAGAACTCAGGTAAGAAAAATTTTGAATATACTAATCAAAGATTGGGAAGCCAAAGTGACAGCCATAGAGGAAGCAAGAGGAGAATCTATGCAATCTGTAGCTGCTCTCTTCGGTAGCTTATCAGAATATGAAGGGAAAATCAAGTTCAGAAAAGGACTTGATGAAATAGAAGGAAAACATAAAGGAATTGCCCTCAAGACTCACAAGGAAGACAGGAACTTAGATGATGAAGAGATTGATGATGAGGAGATCGGAATGATGGTTCGAAGATTCAAGAAATTCCACAAAAAGGATCAAGCATTCCATAAGACATACAAGAACAACAACAAGGAAACAAAGAAACCAATTGTATGCTATGAATGTGACAAACCCGGTCATATCAAATCTGAATGTCCTCAGCTGAAGCACAAAGAAAAGGAAAAGCCCAGATTCAGTTCTTCCAAGAAGAAGGGCTTTGTCTCTGCTATTTGGGGAGATAGTTCATCAGATGAAGAAGAAGAAGATGAAGAAGAAACAGCTAATCTCTGCTTAGTTGCTCAAGAAGAATGCGCCAATGAAGAGGTAAATGATCTTGAACCTACCTTTGACGAACTACTTTCTGAATATGATAGTCTTCGTTCTGAATTTAAAAAGATTGCAAAAGAACTTATGCTTTCAAAAAGAAAAATAAAGGATTTAGAACAACAAGTTCAGAAAACTTCATCTTCTACTCCCGAAAAGGCTTGTGAAAAGCTTACTGAAAAGATTTGCGAAAATTGTTGTGCTTTACAGAAAATAAATGACTATCTTTCAAAAACCCTAGAAAAATTCACTCAAGGTAATGAGATGCTTAATGTTATTTTAAAACAGCAAAGATTCACAAATGACAAGTCTGGAATATGTTACAAACCTGATCTGGATAAAAAGAAAGGCAAAAAGAAAAATGGAGAAAAGAACTACTTAAGTCATTTTCGTAAATCTGTTCATTCCTCTAATCCATTTGCCCACTGTAATGATTACAATAGAAAAGGCCATACTACTTCAGCATGAGGAAAGATAAACCTATAGGGAATTATCAATGGGTACCTAAAGGAACATATGTGTCTCATAAGGTGCAAACTAACCCAAAAGGACCCAAGAAAAGGTGGGTACCTAAGACTTGATCTTTCATAAATTTAAGTATGTCTAAGAGCATCAAAATCTAGTAAGTGGTACATTGATAGTGGATGCTCTAGACACATGACAGGAGATCAATCCAAGTTTACAACAATCAAACACAAGGATGGTGGCAAGGTCACATTTGGTGGAAACCAGTCTGGAAAGATAGCTGGTATTGGAAAGATTGGTAACAACGATGTATCACAAATAAAAGATGTCTACCTTGTGGAAGGACTATGCCATAATCTTCTCAGTGTAAGCCAAAGTGCCGACAAAGGCAATCTAGTCATCTTTAATTCTGAAGAATGTTTGATTGTGAATAAGGATGATCTCTCCCTATACAAAGTAAGATCAAAAGCTTTATTCAGGGCACCAAGGGAAGGTAACTGCTATACCCTTGAACTCTCAACCGCTTTACCTTATGAAAAATGCTTCATGAGTAACTTAGATGAAAGTTGGCTGTGGCACAAACGTTTAGCACATGTTAATATGTTCCAACTTGATAAACTAATGAAAAAGGATTTAGTTATCGGATTACCAAAACTTGATTTCAAAAAGGATATGATTTGTGAAGCATGCCAAAAGGGAAAACAAACTAAGTCATCCTTTCATTCTAAAACTGAGATCTCAACTAATAGACCTCTTCAATTACTACATATGGACTTAGTTGGTCCAGCTAGAGTAAAAAGTTTTGGTGGAAACTTGTACACTCTAGTAATAGTTGATGATTTCTCAAGATATACTTGGACATTGTTCTTATCTGTTAAAAGTGAAGCATTTGATCAATTTGTTATATTTGCCAAGAAGGTCCAGAACAAGAAAGGTCTATTTATTGCAGGAATCTGAACCGACCATGGAGGAGAATTTGAAAATCACTCCTTTGAGGAACTTTGTGATAAAATGGGGATACATCACAACTTCTCTGCTCCAAGAACTCGTCAACAAAATGGAGTAGTTGAAAGAAAGAATAAGGTCCTCACAGAAATGGCAAGAGCAAAGCTGAATAAGAATCAGACCTCCCAAGTGTTTTGGGCAGATGTAATGAACACAGCTTGCTACATCGCTAACTGAGCTTATCTCAGGAAAAAGCTGAACAAGACTCCATATGAACTCTTTAAAGGAAGAAAGCCCAACATATCTCACCTGCATATCTTTGGAAGCAAATGTTTTATCCACAAGAACGGTAAGGAAAACGTAGGTAAATTTGATTCCAAGGTTGATGAAGGTACATTCCTTGGCTATTCTTCTAGGAGTAGGGCTTATAGAATATACAATCTCTCTACCAAAACTATAGAAGAATCTATCCATGTTGTTTTCTGCGAAACCAACTCTAACAAATCCATGATTGATGAAGACGATGAAATTATGAATCCTCATTCTTCAAAAACTTCTTCTGTTTTGGAAAATTCTGAAAATAACTTACAAAGAGAACCAGAAGCTGAATCTGAACATACTTGTGAAAATCCTGGTCTAACCTAGCCTAAAGCTTGGAAATACAGTAGGAGTCATCCACTGGACCAAGTCATAGGTGATGCAAGTCAAGGAGTTAGAACCAGGCAAAGCATCTTGAATGAAGTTACCTTTTCAACTTTTATTTCTGAGATAGAACCCTCTAAGATTAAAGAAGCCCTTTCAGACAATGATTGGGTGATAGCAATGCAAGAGGAACTACATCAATTTGAAAGAAATCAAGTTTGGGACTTGGTACCCAGGCCCAAAGACCATCCAGTCATTGGCACTAAATGGGTATTCAAGAACAAACGTGATGAGTCTGCAATCATTGTCCGTAACAAGGCAAGATTAGTAGCTAAAGGATATAACCAAGAAGAAGGAATTGACTATGAAGAAACTTATGCTCCAGTTGCAAGACTGGAAGCCATAAGGGTCCTTCTAGCCTTTGCCCGCATCAAAGGTTTTAAACTATATCAAATGGATGTAAAATCAGCATTTCTAAATGGGTTCATTCAAGAAAAAGTTTATGTTGAACAACCTCCTGGTTTTGAAGATGAATTTCATCCAGATCATGTTTTCAAACTAAAGAAAGCTTTATATGGCTTAAAACAAGCTCCTAGGGCTTGGTATGAAAGGCTAAGTAAATTCCTTCTAGACCACAGATTTGTAAGAGGTAAAGCAGATACCACTCTATTCATTAAAAGTAACAAAATGAATGAAATCTTACTGGTAAAAATCTATGTAGATGATATAATTTTTGGTGCTACTAACGATGCTTTGTGCAAGGAATTTTCTGAGACCATGCAAGGTGAGTTTGAAATGTCAATGATGAGAGAGCTCAACTATTTTCTTGGTCTTCAAATCAAGCAACGTAAGAACGAGATATTCATATCTCAGACTAAGTACCTAAGAGACCTTCTCAAGAAATACGGCCTCCAAGATTGTAATGGAGCAGACACACCAATGAGCTCAACTGCTGCCTTAGATGCCGATGAGAAGGGAAAAGACTTCAATATCACAAAGTACAGAGGCATGATTGGATCATTACTTTACTTGACAACAAGTAGACTAGACATACAATTCAGTGTGGGAATGTGTGCTAGATTCCAATCCGCACCTAAGGAATCTCATGCCGAACACGTGAAAAGAATCTTTAGATACCTGCGCGATACAGAAGAATTGGGGTTATATGGTTTCCCAAAGGTCAACCTGCACACTTGGTGGCTTACTCTGACTCAGATCATGCTGGATACAAAACTGATTGGAAAAGCACAAGTGGACAATGTGAATTCTTTGGAAATTCACTTGTCTCATGGTTTAGTAAGAAGCAAAACACAGTAGCGACATCCTCAACTGAAGCTGAATATGTTGCTGCATCAAGTTGCTGCTCACAGGTCCTATGGCTTAAACAACAGATCCAAGACCTTGGAACTCATATGAAAGAAATTCCAATTCTTTATGATAACACAAGTACCATCAGCTTAGCCAAGAATCCTGTCTATCATACCAGAACTAAGCATATTGATGTCAGACATCACTTCATTCGAGATCATGTTCAAAAGAAGGATGTCAAAGTATTATTCATCCCAACTCATCAACAGCTTGCGGATATCTTCATAAACCCACTTGCAAAAGAGCAATTTACCTTTATTAGAAGAGAATTGGGAATGGTAAATCCCAATGAACTGTAAGATATCCCTACCTCAATGTTAATTATGTGTTTTGATGGTTAATTGTTACTAACTTAAGCATCAGAGTGTTTAGATATGTTTTTGCAGGATATTTTGTTGCTAATGTTTTTGCAGGGTACTCAGAGCCCCTGTAAACAAGTCAAACTTGAGTCAGACACCCAAACTCGAGTTTATCGGGATAAACAACAAATGAATTTTTAGAGTCAGGCCAAACTCAAGTCATTAAGTGACCGACTCGAGTCTACACCATCCTAAAAAATCCAGAAGTTTATGAAGAGTCTCCAAAACTCGAGTCATTAAGTGAGTGACTTGAGTCTGCATTTCACAGAGAGAAATATGGAAATCAGAGGTGACCTCAAACTCGAGTCAGCTTATACAAACTCGAGTTTATCGGGGTTTCAAATATTCACAGCTACATCCTTGAAGTCCAGGTAAGTATCCCACTCTTCCAAACTCGAGTCTGACTTGTAAACTCGAGTCTATCGGAACTCTATATATATGTGATTGCTGTGACTGTTCATTTTACAACTCTCAGACTTGAGTTTGCCCTAGAGTTCTCCGTACTCTCTTCTTTCTTCATCTTCAAATCCACCTTATTTCTCACCAATGGCTTCAAATCAAACATCCAGACCCTCTAATGATGATGAAACCACGAAATCTTCTTCACCCTCTCCCCTTCAATGAAAACCTAGGATGAAATCCATTCCTACTCACAGACCTAGAAGGGAAAAATTGATTCCCAAGAAATTTGCTTCAGGAATCGATAAACAAATCCCTGGAATCACTCACACTACTTCTCCCAAATCAAAAAGGGTGGTGATTCAAGAACCTATCGAAGAGCAAGCCAGAACCTGTTTCTGGCAAAGGAAAGGAGAAAGTTGCAGAACCCTCAAAAGGCTCCAAGAGGAAACGAGCTGAAAAGAGTCAAGGATCCTCTAAAGTTCAACAATCTTCTGTTCCATCCTCTGAACAACAACAAGAACAATCTCCAGAAAGGCCACAAACGGTACAGAAGGAAATTACTGACATTTATAATCATTCTTCACCTCCCTCTGATTTCTTCTCTGAGACCACCATCCTCTCCAACCAAGAAGCTGTCAAATTCAAGGAAGAGTTTGGTAAGAAACCATTTTGCCCTGTGGTCTCAGTAGATTTAGAGAGCCTCAAAAAGGAGTGTAACCTTGACCTATCCCCTTGGTTAAGTCAATACAAGACTCTTCTATCCATTAAAACCCTCTATACTCCCAACATTGTTAGACTATTTTATTTCAATATGGTTTGGGACAATGAAGAGGACAATGAAAAACACAGAGTCTCAACCACAGTTAGGGGAGTCAAGTTTTCTTTATCTGCTGACATTCTGAATAAGATTCTGGACATTGACAATCCCCCTCCTCACCATTCTATAAACTATACCAATAGGCAAATTTTTGAAATTCTTAAACCTAATGAGCCTTTTTCTGATGATCAGCAAATTTCTCTTCACTTTACCCCTGCTTCCATGACTCCTACCTTCCGTGTTCTTTGGTACATCTATTCCAGGAACCTTGTGCAAAAGGGTGGCAACTTCACACACTTCACCAAAAGAGACTATGCACCCTTTGCTGCAGTCGTGGATAAGATGCCAATTAACATAGGGCAATGGGTATTTGAGGAAATGACCAGATTCAGATTTGGTTCTAGGATAACTTCTCACATCCCTTTCACTTCTCTCATATCTGTTATCCTGTTCCATTTCAAAATTTGGCATGTAGGAGCCATAGACACCATAGTAAGACCTCCAGCATTTGGGAAGCCCCAATTACACCTCATGAAGATTAGCTTCAATACTGAAGGTTCTGGACAGTCTAGAGCTCCCTCTAGAACAAGAGCCTCATACTCACGAGCTCAAGAAGCCCAGTCAGCTCCTCCACCTCCTCAAACTTCTATTCCTTCTGACTTTACTGCAAAGGTCAAGGAAATTGTTGATGCTGCACTGGAATCCTTTGCTGAAAAGATGGAAACAGAGATTGGGAAGATTGTGTCTGAGTTAACCAAATCAAATCAAGCACTCATAGAGACTCAGGATGCAATGAAGAATCAACTTGACAAGATTCTACAGCATCTCAATACTTCCTCCCAGACCACTCGACCTCCTACCCTTCCTATAGACCTTTCACCCTCATTTGATGATGCAAAAGGGGAGAGGAAACTGAAGACAAAGGGGAAGAGAAAGGACAGTCTTGAGTCTTGTGTCTGAGTTTGTCTGTTTTTATTACTTTGCGTTTGTTTGAGTTTGTTTGTAATTATCAAGTACTTGGTAGTGCTTTGTATTTTGAGTTCTTCCATACTTAATTAAGGTTTAATATAGTAAGTTCAATATAGTTCACCTTGCTTCTGCTTGTATTTAAATCTGATAGAGCAAACTCTGCAAAATTCATTTCAAAATAACAAATGTAATCAAATCCTTTGCAAAACTCAGTTTACAAGTGTTGTCATCATCAAAAAGGGGGAGAATGTTAGTTCTCAATGTGTTTTGATGATAACTAGCAATTGTAAACTTGATATGAAGTTTATTTTTGGCAATATGAAAATCTCACTATCAAAAGCAAACTCGAGTTTAGGTATATAAACTCGAGTTTGAGACTTGACAGAAAGATATTCAATTTCATATAAATTATCTGACGTGAATTTTCTTAACCTGAGTATCTTATGATAATTGGAGGAGACCAAATAAGGTACAGCTAAACACACCCAACACTTTGACCAAAAAACAACACGCAATACTAAATCGCCAACACACACAAACTCACCTAACTGTGGTTTATTCCTTTGCTTCCTTTCCGTGGGGGTGCCTAGGGTTTTCTCAGTTATCTATTCAAGGCTGGCCAAAATATTCTTTAGTTTCCTTATCTAATACACTACACAGAATCTTCATCCTGATCGAATCTATCGTAACTCAGCTTTACTGATCACTAACATAGGAACTGGAGAAGAAAGTTGAGGTGGAGGACCTTGAGAAGAAGAAGAAGAAAGATACTTTTTAAATTGAAACTCTAATTGATCCCTACAATTTTTCATATAAATTATCTGACGTGAATTTTTTTAACCTGAGTATCTTATGAGAATTGGAGGACACCAAATAAGGTACACCTTAACACGCCCTTCTACTTTGACAAAAAAAAAAAGGAATACTAAATCGCCAACACACACAAACTCACCTAACTGTGGTTTATTCCTTCACTTCCTTCCCGCGCGGCGTCTAGGGTTTTCTGAGTTATGTATTCGGGGCTGGCCCAAATATTCTTTAGTTTCCATAACTCCTACACTACTCAAAATCTTCATCCTGATCGAATCTATCGCAACTATTTTTACTGATCACTAACAATGGAACTGGAGAAGAAAGTTGAGGTGGAGTACCATGAGAAGAAGAAGAAGAAAGATACTTTTTTAAATTGAAACTCTAATTGATCCCTACATTTTTTCTTATAAATTATCTGACGTGAATTTTCTTAACCTGAGTATCTTATGATAATTGGAGGATACCAAATAAGGTACAACTAAACACACGCTACAGTTTGACCAAAAAAAAACACGCAATACTAAATCGCCAACACACACAAACTCACCTCACTGTGGTTTATTCCTTCACTTCCTTTCCGCGCGGCGTCTAGGGTTTTCTGAGTTATGTATTCGGGGCTGGCCCAAATATTCTTTAGTTTCCATAACTCCTATACTACTCAGAATCTTCATCCTGATCGAATCTATCGCAACTTATTTTTACTGATCACTAACAATGGAACTGGAGAAGAAAGTTGAGGTGGAGTACCATGAGAAGAAAAAGAAGAAAGATACTTTTTTAAATTGAAACTCTAATTGATCCCTACATTTTTTCATATCAATTATCTAACGTGAATTTTCTTAACCTGAGTACCTTATGATAATTGTAGGATACCAAATAAGGTACAGCTAAACACGCATTACAGTTTGACAAAAAAAAAACACGCAATACTAAATCGCCAACACACACAAACTCACCTAACTGTGGTTTATTCCTTCACTTCCTTTCCGCGCGGCGTCTAGGATTTTCTCAATTATGTATTTAGGGCTGGCCAAAATATTCTTTAGTTTCCTTATGTAAAACACTACTCAGAATCTTCATCCTGATCGAATCTATTGCAACTCAGCTTTACTGATCACTAACAATTGAGCTGGAGAAGAGAGTTGAGGTGGAGGACCCTGAGAAGAAGAAGAAGAAAGATACCTTTTTAAATTGAAACTCTAATTGATCCCTACAATTTTTCATATAAATTATCTGACGTGAATTTTTTTAACATGGGTATCTTATGAGAATTGGAGGACACAAAATAAGGTAGAGCTAAACACGCCCTACACTTTCACAAAAAAATAGACGCAGTACTAAATCGCCAGCACACACAAACTCACGTAACTGTGGTTTATTCCTTCACTTCCTTCCCGCATGACGTCTAGGGTTTTCTCAGTTATGTATTCGGGGCTGGCCCAAATATTCTTTAGTTTCCTTATCTCCTACACTACCCAGAATCTTCATCCTGATCGAATCTATGTTAACTGGGCTTTATTGATCACTAACAATGGAACTGGAGAAGAAAGTTGAGGTGGAGGACCCTGAGAAGAAGAAGAAGAAAGATACTTTTTAAACTGAAACTCTAATTGATCCCTACAATTTTTCATATAAATTATCTGACGTGAATTTTTTTAACCTGAGTATCTTATCAGAATTGGAGGAACCAAAATAAGGAACAGCTAAACACGTCCTACACTTTGACAAAAAAATTACACGCAATACTAAATCGCCAACACACACAAACTCACGTAACAGTGGTTTATTCCTTCACTTCCTTCCCGCGCGGCGTCTAGGGCTTTCTGAGTTATGTATTCTGGGCTGGCCCAAATATTCTTTACTTTCCTTATCTCCTACACCACTCAGATTCTTCGTCCTTATCAAATCTATCGCAACTTAGCTTTACTGATCACTAACAATGGAACTGGAGAAGAAAGTTGAGGTTGCGTCCCATGAGAAGAAGAAGAAGAAAGATACTTTTTTAAATTAAAACTCTGATTGATCCCTACATTTTTTCATATAAATTATCTGACGTGAATTTTCTTAACCTGAGTATCTTATGATAATTGGAGGATACCAAATAAGGTACAGCTAAACACGCCCTACACTTTGACCAAAAAAAACACGCAATACTAAATCGCCAACACACACAGACTCACCTTACTGTGGTTTATTCCTTCACTTCCTTCCCGCGCGACGTCTAGGGTTGTCTGAGTTATGTATTCCAGGCTGGCCCAAATATTCTTTACTTTTCTTATCTCCTACACTACTCAGATTCTTTGTCCTGATCAAATCTATCGCAAGTTAGCTTTACTGATTACTAACATTGGAACTGGAGAAGAAAGTTGTGGTGGGGTACCATGAGAAGAAGAAGAAGAAAGATACTTTTTTAAATTGAAACTCTGATTGATCCCTACATTTTTTCATATAAATTATCTGACGTGAATTTTCTTAACCTGAGTATCTTATGATAATTGGAGGATACCAAATATGGTACAGCTAAACACGCCCTACACTTTGACCAAAAAAAACACGCAATACTAAATCGCCAACACACACAAACTCACCTAACTGTGGTTTATTCCTTAAACTCCTTTCCACGCGGCGTCTAGGGTTTTCTCAGTTATGTATTCAGGGCTGGCCCAAATATTCTTTAGTTTCCTTATCTCGTACACTACTCAGAATCTTCATCCTTATCGAATCTATCGCAACTGAGCTTTACTGATCACTAACAATGGGACTGGAGAAGAAAGTTGAGGTGGAGTCCCATGAGAAGAAGAAGAAGAAAGATACTTTTTTAAATTGAAACTCTCATTGATCCCTACATTTTTTCATATAAATTATCTGACCTGAATTTTCTTAACCTGAGTATTTTATGATAATTGGAAGAGACCAAATAAGGTACAGCTAAACACGCCCTACACTTTGGCCAAAAAAAACACACAATACTAAATGGCACACACACACAAACTCACCTAACTGAGGTTTATTCCTTAAACTCCTTTCCATGCGGCGTCTAGGGTTTTCTCAGTTATGTATTCGGGGCTGGCCCAAATATTCTTTAGTTTCCATAACTCCTAAACTACTCAAAATCTTCATCCTGATCGAATCTATCGCAACTTATTTTTACTGATCACTAACAATGGAACTGGAGAAGAAAGTTGAGGTGGAGTCCCATGAGAAGAAGAAGAAGAAAGATACTTTTTTAAATTGAAACTCTAATTGATCCCTACATTTTTTCATAAAAATTATCAGACGTGAATTTTCTTAACCTAAGTATCTTATGATAATTGGAGGATACCAAATAAGGTACAGCTAAACCCGCCTTACACTTTCACAAAAAAATACACGCATTACTAAATCGCCAGCACACACAAACTCATGTAACTGTGGTTTATTCCTTCACTTCCTTCCCGCGCGGCGTCTAGCGTTTAATGAGTTATGTATTCGGGGCTAGCCCAAATATTCTTTAGTTTCCTTATCTCCTACACTACTCAGAATCTTCATCCTGATCGAATCTATTTTAACTGAGCTTTACTGATCACTAACAAGGGAACTGGAGAAGAAAGTTGAGGTGGAGGACCCTGAGAAGAAGAAGAAGAAAGATACTTTTTAAATTGAAACTCTAATTGATCCCTTCAATTTTTCATATAAATTATCTGTCATGAATTTTTTTAACCTGAGTATCTTATGAGAATTGGAGGACACAGAATAAGGTAAAGCTAAAGACGCCCTACACTTTCACAAAAAAATAGACGCAGTACTAAATCGCCAGCACACACAAACTCACGTAACTGTGGTTTATTCCCTCACTTCCTTCCCACGCAGCGTCTAGGGTTTCCCAAGTTAAGTGTTCGGGGCTTGCCCAAATATTCTTTAGTTTCCTTAACTCCTACACTTCTCAGAATCTTATTCCTTATCCAATCTATCGTAATTGAGCTTTACTGATTACTAACAATGGAACTCGAGAAGAAAGTTGAGGTGGAGGAGCCTGTGAAGAACAAGAAGAAAGATACTTTTTTAATTGTAACACGAATTGATCCCTACAATTGTTCATATAAATTATCTGACGTAAATTTTTCTAACCTGAGTATCTTATGAGAATTGGAGGACACAAAATAAGGTAAAGCTAAACACGCCTTACTCTTTGACAAAAAAAAATAGACCCAATACTAAATCGCCAGCACACACAAACTCACATAACTGTGGTTTATTCCCTTAAATCCATCCCGCGCGACGTCTAGGGCTTTCTGAGTTATGTAGTCGGGGCTGGCCCAAATATTCTTTACTTTCCTTATCTTCTACACTACTCAGATTCTTCGTCCTAATCAAATCTATCGCAACTTAGCTTTACTGATCACTAACAATGGAACTGGAGAAGAAAGTTGAGGTGGAGTCCCATGAGAATAAGAAGAAAGATACTTTTTTAAATTGAAACTCTGATTGATCCCTACATTTTTTCATATAAATTATCTGACGTGAATTTTCTTAACCTGAGTATCTTATGATAATTGGAGGATACCAAATATGGTACAACTAAACACGCCCTACACTTTCACCAAAATAAAAACACGCAATACTAAATCGCCAACACGCACAAACTCACGTAACTGTGGTTTATTCCCTCACTTCCTTCCTGCGGGGCGTCTACAGTTTTCTGAGTTATGTATTCAGGGCTGGCCCAAATATTCATTAGTTTCCTTATCTCCTACATGACTTAGAATCTTCGTCCTGATCGCATCTATCACAACTCAGCTTTACTAATCACTAACAATTGAACTGGAGAAGGAACTTGAGGTGGAGGAGCCTGAGAAGGAAAAGAAGAAAGATACTTTTTAAAATGTAACACTAATTGATCCCAACAACTGTTCATATAAATTGTCTTACATGAATTTTTTTAACTTGAGTATCTTATGAGAATTGAAGGACACAAAATAAGGTCCACCTAAACACGCCCTACTCTTTGACATAAAAAATAGACGCAATACTAAATCGCCAGCACACACAAACTCACGTAACTGTGGTTTATTCCCTCACTTCCTTCTCGCGCGGCGTCTAGGGCTTTCTGAGCTATGTATTCGGGGCTGGCCCAAATATTCTTTAGTTTCCTTAACTCCTACACTACTTAGAATCTTCATCCTGATCGAATCTATCGCAACTCAGCTTTACTGATAACTAACAATGGAACTGGAGAAGAAAGTTGAGGTGGAGGACTCAGAGAAGAAGAAGAAGAAAGATACTTTTTAAATAGTAACACTAATTGATCCCTACAATTTTTCTTATAAATTGTCTGACGTGAATTTTTTTAACCTGAGTATCTTATGAGAATAGGAGGACACGAAATATGGTACAACTAAAGATGCCTTACACTTTGAACAAAATAAAAACACGCAATACTAAATCGCTAACACACACAAACTCACATAACTGTGGTTTATTCTCTCACTTCCTTTCCACGCGGCGTCTAGGGTTTTCCAAGTTATGTATTCGGGGCTGGCCCAAATATTCTTTAGTTTCCTTATCCCTACATTACTCAGAATCTTCATCCTGATTGAATCTATCACAACTGAGCTTAACTGATCACTAATAGTGAAGCTAGAGAAGAAAGTTGAGGTGGAGGACCCTGAGAAGAAGAAGAAGATACTTTTTTAAATTGAAACTCTAATTGATCCCTACTATTTTTCATATAAATTATCTGACGTGAATTTTTTTAACCTAAGTATCTTATGAGAATTGGAGGAACCAAAATAAGGAACAGCTAAACACGTCCTACACTTTGACAAAAAAATTACACGCAATACTAAATCGCCAACACACACAAACTCACGTAACAGTGGTTTATTCCTTCACTTCCTTCCCACGCGGCGTCTAGGGTTTCCTGAGTTATGTATTCGGGGCTGGCCCAAATATTGTTTAGTTTCCTCGTCTCGTACACTACTCAGAATCTTCATCCTGATCGAATCTATCGCAACTGAGCTTTACTGATCACTAACAATGTTACTGGAGAAGAAAGTTGAGGTGGAGGACCTTAAGAAGAATAAGAAGAAAGATACTTTTTTAAATTGAAACTCTAATTGATCCCTACAATTTTTCATATAAATTATCTGACGTGAATTTTTTTAACCTGAGTATCTTATGATAATTGGAGGATACCAAATAAGGTACAGGTAAACACGCCCTACACTTTGACCAAAATAAAAACACGCACTACTAAATCGTTTGTTAGTTCTCTAGGTGTTTTGATGATAACTGACAATTGTAAACTTAATTTGAAGTTTGTCTTTGAAAGTTGTAAAACTTTCTGTTTAGGGCAAAGTCGAGTTTAGGTAGCTAAACTCGAGTTTGGACTTGATAGACAGAAGCTCAGTTTTTAACAAAGAAAGCCAAACTCCAATTTGCATAGGCAAACTCGAGTTTGCAGAGTTACAGAGAGCAATCAAAGTTTCTAAGAGTTGTAAACTCGAGTCTGTATTTATAAACTCGAGTTTAGATCAAAGGCAATGTGACATTCGAATTTCAACTTGTTTCCAAACTCTACCTTTGATTATGAGAAACTCCAGTTTACAAGAAAGTTTAAATGCTAAAAAGTTCAAAAGACTTGTAAACTCGAGTCTATGTTTTGGAAACTCAAGTTTTGAGACCAAACAAAAGCTTCAACGTTTTATCAAGTTTTCTAAACTCCAGTTTCAAACTCCAGTTTACCAAATTGAATAGCCTTTCTGTTTTCAGTTTTCATTGGAAACTCAAGTCTAGATTATGTAGACTCGAGTTTGGCATAAACAAAGGTACTTGAGTTGATACTTGTTTTCTAAACTCCAGTTTAAGTTTCAGTGACTCCAGTTTGTACTTAAATGAAAAGTTTTCAAAGTTTCAATGTACACTGAAACTCGAGTCAGATTTCTGGAAACTCGAGTTTAGGATTATTTGAAAATACTCAAGCTATTACATGATTTCTAAACTCCAGTCTTGAAAATGAAAACTCCAGTTTGATTCAAAGTTATTTCAATGTTTTAGTTTTCACTGAAACTCGAGTCTAGGTTTTGGAGATTCGAATTTAGCTCAAACAGAAAGCACTCGAGTAAATGACTATTTTGAAAACTCCAGTTTGAGAAACAGAAACTCCAATTTACACTTATAAAGATTTTTCAAAAGTTTCAGTTTACACTGAAACTCGAGTTTTGTATATCAAAACTCGAGTCTGGACTATACAAAGAGCTAAGTAATATTTCAGGTTTTGTAAACTTCAGTTTTGAAGCTCTGATGTCGCGCCCGGCCTTTCGGGGCCTTTGTTTAACCAGAGTTATCGCGGAAATAGATCGAGGAGATTTGGACGACTTGATTTTGTAAATCGAAGTTTTTGAAATTACAATAGTATAAAAATACGAACTAGTTTTTCGCAATTCGACATTTATCCCATGGAGGGATATGAATACAATAATCCAGAATAGACGGATGATAAACAGACTAATTAATCCTAACTCTTCCAGGAAACTTCAACTGCTGTAACCCCTACAGCTGCTCCATGCCTTCTGATCCCGAACTAGTACCTGTATTCTTTCACGGGTGCTGGAGTTCAAATGAATGGACCCCAGGGTAACAGTTAATCTCATGCACATGTATGAAAATAGAAATGACATAATAGCACATGTTTAAAGCATGGAAGAAATAACCGTAACCGCAGTTAACGGCCAAGAACCGCAGCTCTTGTCTAGGACCACAGCCCCATGAGACCTCAGCCTCAATATCCATGGCCAATCAGGATAATATAAACAAGTAATTCAACCAGCATACATGATTAGCTAATAAATGCATAACATTATCATACATGATTATAAGATTAAAGTTACCTACCTCAACCTTGTATCCATTTCCTTTGTACTGAATTTGTTGGGATCAGATTATCAAGGTCTGCCTAAAAATAATGTTTATCATCGCTATCAATCTCTTATTCGAATCGCAAATAAACTAATTATGTGAATTAGTTTAAAGGACTAATAATAATTATTAATCCCTTAATTTTCCTTTAACACTAAGGTCTGTTACTCTCATAATTGTCCTAAAGAAAATCCAGCAAATTTAGGTATTTTTAATTAATTGCACAAAAATCATTTTAATGTGTCGTCAACTCTCACGTGTTTATTGACAACTCACCTTTCATATAAAAATATTTCCAAAGGTTATAACTTGTCAAATAATTCCAAGATTTTACGTTTTCCTTCACTGTCCAGTTAAACTTCCAGATTTCATAGCTTAACTTTAAAAATCCATATCTCATTGCACAGAGCTTTAAAAATTTCAAAATATATATCAATTTAAAGCTTTGCATGTCCTCTTTAATTCTGGAAAATTTCATAATTTTATCTTATTCCAATAATTCCCAATTCACAAAACCATCAGGTCTGTCTAGAAAACGTCACCGAAAAGTTACAGGATTTTGACCCATTTTCCAAAAATTATATCTTGAGCTATAGACCTCGGTTTGAGGTGAACTAAAGCTCATTTTAAACTTTAGCATGTGTACTACATGCTCATAAAATTTCAGGGTCAAATAAGGTCGTTTACTATATTTTTGACCTATTTAAAAATCATGCCAAGTGGAAAATCCAGCGCATGAACAGTAACTTTAATGCTACAGTAACATGGGGTACTGTTCATTTTGAAAATGCTATAGCTGACGATGAAAAATTCTGTTTCTGCTTCAGAAAACAGAGGAACACGTGCAGTAGCATATATATACGCAAGCAAAGTCCTCTTTTTCATTCACGGCATGCACCCATATATTTCCTCTCATATGTTCTTTTCCTCACACCCACGCAGAGAAATATACACATACAGATGCAAACAGAATGTCTTACATGCAGTGTTTTATTCTTTTCCTTTTCTTTCCTTCCACAGGCCAGCAGCGTTTTGGACAGAACAAGAGAGGTATGACAGTAAAATACTCAAGGGAAACCATGGTAGTTTAACACACTCGACCTCTCACCTCACATGCATATGTTTGGTTTAGTTTCATATCAGTTTTAGCTTTTCATTTTCTTAAGGTTTCACAAGAAACCGATGACAGAAAATGAAGGAAATAAGAGGAGAGGAAAGCTTGACAAATACCTTCAGTTTTCAAGCTCCAAAGGTAATGAATACTTGCTGGTCCTTTGCTCTATTTTTGTCGGCCAAAACAGGGCATTATAATACCAGCTGAATCCTCTCACTCTCGGTTACTCCCTCTCTCCTTCCTCTTCTCCTTCGACTCCCTCTTATTCGCTTACTATCCCTCGGTTTTTCAAGGATTGAACAACAGACTCAAGCTTGCTGATCCTACTCTGTTTTCTGTTTCGTTTCACTCACCGTCTCACTCTCTCTCAATCTTTCACTCTCTGGGCTTCCAGTGACCACACATGGAATGGAAAAGATGAAGTATGTAATGGTGCACGGAGAAACACTGAAATATGGCTGTGATGGTTGCAATTTCCGAAGAGAAATAGTGGATTATGGGTTAAGAGCATAATGACCTTACATGCATAATGACAACTGGGTGTCAACGTGTTGGTTAGGCAAGTGATGGTGTTTTACTGATGTTAATGATGTTCAGCTAATGCTAAGGCAGTGAGCACTGGATCAGGTTTGGGCTTGGGACTTGAATCCAAAATCTTGAACTTTATATCCTACATGCATCTGTTCGAGTTTGGCAACGCAAAGAAAAGGAAAAATAACCAATTGTTTCATACTTTTTGCTTATGCGTTTTGTTGGACCAATTTTGGATGTTTTTGCTGTGTCATTGGCTTCTCATGTGGCTTTAAACTTTAGCAGATGATTCGGTTGATTTTGGGCCTGTCTTATATGGCCAAAAACCGTGGCCACTTAGTGTTGTTTTTTTTAAACATTACTTTATTTGCAATTTACTTTAATTGCAATAATTCCATAATTCCAAGGAAATTAAATTCTCAATTTCCTAAGCCATAAAATATTAATCTTATAATATTTAGGCCTCAATTAATACTTTCAATTATCCTTTGAATTTTATTCTTTTCCCAAAATAAATTAAGGGAAAATATAGGCCTTAATTTCCAAAATTACTTCTAGAAAATAATTAAGGCCAATTTATAAATTCTATAATTCTTTGGCCTAATTTATCCTTCAATAATATTCCTTAATTTATGGAAAATATGGCTTAAATCTCAAATTCTCAATCTTTAAATTTCTTTAAGGCCACATTTCCCATAAATTGATTCTTGATTCCCAAAGTCCAAAATTTGGGATGTTACATCTGAACTTAAACTCAAGATTTTCACAAAAGCTTCAAACTTGAGTCAGTCACTAAATGACTCGAGTTTATCACTGTGTTCAAAACTTCATTCAAGAGCAACTTGCGACTTTCCTCTTTGTAAGAACCAAACTCGAGTAGTCACTAATCAACGCGAGTTTAGGAACCTTTTCAAAACAAGATGCTCTCTGGATGAACTCCAAACTCGAGTCTAGGCTTGTAAACTTGAGTTTGTAACATATTTGAAAAATCAGATGGCGCGAATTTGCGAAAACCATTTGAATGATCTTAATACTTTATATCTTTAATTGCTATTATTCCTAACGTCTTTTAACCAGTTTGTTAGCAAGTTTCAGATGGTTTATTGAAGGAAACAATGAAGATTCAGACAATGAGCTGTAAAGCAAGAGAGAGAGAGAATATGTTGTCTTATAAAGTGCTCCAACTTAGATTAAATAATTACAACTTTAAGCACAACCCATTACAACACAGGGACATCAACATCATCTTCATAATTAATTAAGTCCCACATTGCAAGAATGTCTACAACAGATTAGACAAAAGTAGAATCCATCCATCAAGAAGATTTTAGTGGATTCTCAACAACTAGTTTTTGAGAGTGGAGCTTAAACGGTCAAAATTTGTAGTGCTCTTCCAACAGCTATGTTCTTCATTCAAAATGAACTTCAACAGCTATAAATATGACTCAGATTCGAAGAAGAACATATATAGACAATATACAAGACATTTACAGTGAGCAACATTGAGATTTTTGTATTCATTCTTCTGTAAATTATCGTGAGAGATTTGAGCTTCAGTGTTTATCAATATCTGCTCTTAGAGAGAGTTTGTTTCTATTAATCATTTGATTGTAAAGAATCTCAAGTCGGGGGACTTGGAGATTGGTTGTACAACTACAACTTGTAAGGGGGAGTGAGTCCTAGAGAAAGGATCATCCTGAGTACAGAGTGTGTAGCTGTGATATCAGTGTACAACTTATAAGGGGGAGTGTATCCTAGTGAGAGGATAACTTTCGAGTACAGAGTGTGTAACTGATTGAAAGTGATAGTGAAAATTCCAGAGAGTCTGGGGACTGGACGTAGGTCAAGGAGTTAGACCGAACCAGTATAAATCTTGCTGTGTCTTATTCTTCTCTCACATTCTCTGCACTTATGCACTCCTGCGATTAATTTCCAGAATCTTGTAAAAGAATTTTTCAAATCCCCAATTCACCCCCCTCTTGGTGATTTGTTCCTATTTTTCATTTGGTATCAGAGCCAGGTTTTCTCTTAAAGGATTAACATCCCGAGAAGGATCCTAATGGAGGGAATTCTACCTGAAGGAGCTTCCATCAACAGACCTCCAGGTTTCAATGGGGAACATTATTCATTCTGGAAATCAAAATTCAGAGTCTATGTCATGGCCACTGAATTTGGACTATGGAATGTGTTTGAGAAAGGAGATTATGCTCCATCTACAATGGAGGATGGAGTCAGAACTCCCAAACTAGAAGAAGAGTATACTGAGAATGACAGAAGACTCGTCACTCTCAACAACAAGGCCATTCATGTCCTTCAAAGTGCTCTAAGTCAAAAAGAATACTTTCGTATTTGTACTCTACCTTCTGCAAAAGATATGTGGAAGGCTTTGGAGATTGCTCATGAAGGAACTGCTGGAATCAAAGAAAACCGAATCAACACTCTTATGACTGAATATGATTTACTTCGTTTGAAGTCAGGAGAATCTATTGGTGAATTCCAGCTTAGATTCACTCATCTGATTAATCAAATTGCTGCCTTGGGAAGAGAATACGATCAACGAGTTCAAGTAAGAAAAATTCTAAATGTTCTTACCAAGGAATAGGAAGCAAAAGAGACAGCCATTGATGAAGCACCTGGTGAATTGATGAAGCACCTGGTGAATCAATGACATCAATTGCTGCTCTCTTCGGCAGCTTGTCTGAGTATGAAGGAAAAATCAAATTCAGAAAAAGGCTTGATGAAATTGATAGTAAGAATAAGGGAATTGCTCTCAAAACCATCAATGATCCAAATGAATCAGATGATGATGAAGAAGAAGAGGAGTTTGGCATGATGGTTCGAAAGTTCAGAAGATTCTACAAAAAGAATCGAGGATTCAGAAAGAATAACAGGGTTGGGTCAAGTTCAAAATCAAAGAAACAAATCATATGCTATGAATGTGACAAGCCTGGCCACAATAAGTCAGAATGTCCTAAATTGAAAAACAAAGAGACCAGATTTAACAAACTCAAAAAGAAAGCATATGTCTCTTCCATTTGGGGTGATAGTTCATCTGATGAAGATGAAGAAGATGAGAACCAAACAAAAAATAAGGAACAGATAAACACGCCCTACACTTTAAAAAAAGAGATACACGCAATACTAAATCGCCAACACACACAAAGTCTAGTAACTGTGGTTTATTCCCTCATTTCCATCCCCTGCGGCGTCTAGGGTTTTCCGAGTTATGTATTCGGGGCTGGCCCAAATATTCTTTAGTTTCCTTATCTCGTACACTACTCAGAATCTTCATTCTGATCGAATCTATCGCAACTAAGCTTTACGGATCACTAACAATTGAACTGGAGAAGACAGTTGAGGTGGAGGACCCTGAGAAGAAGAAGAAGAAAAATACTTTTTTAAATTGAAACTCTAATTGATCCCTACAATTTTTCACATAAATTATATGACGTGAATTGTTTTAACCTGAGTATCTAATGAGAAATGGAGGACACAAAATAAGGTACACCTAAACACGCCCTATACGTTGACAAAAAAAAAACACGCAATACTAAATCGCCAACACACACAAACTCACGTAACTGTGGTTTATTCCTTCACTTCCTTTCCGTGCCGCGTCTCGGGTTCCCTGAGTTACGTATTCGGGGCTGGCCCAAATATTCTTTAGTTTCCTTATCTCCTACATGACTCAGAATCTTCATCCTGATCGAATCTATCGCAACTCAGCTTTACTGATCACTAACAATTGAACTCGAGAAGACAGTTGAGGTGGAGGACCCTGAGACGAAGAAGAAGAAAAATACTTTTTTAAATTGAAACTCTAATTGATCCCTACAATTTTTCAAATAAATTATATGACGTGAATTTTTTTAACCTGAGTATCTTATGAGAATTGGAGGACACAAAATAAGGTACAGCTAAACACGCCCTACACGTTGACAAAAAAAATACAGGCAATACTAAATCGCCAACACACACAAACTCATGTAACTGTGGTTTATTCCTTCACCCCCTTTTCGCTCGGCGCCTAGGGTTTTCTGAGTTATGTATTCAGGGCTGGCCCAAATATTCTCTAGTTTCCTTATCTCCTACATGACTCAGAATCTTCACCCTGATCGAATCTATCGCAACTAAGCTTTACAGATCACTAACAATTGACTGGAGAAGAAAGTTCAGGTGGAGGACCCTGAGAAGAAAAAGAAGAAAGATACTTTTTTAAATTGAAACTCTAATTGATCCCTACAATTTTTCATATAAATTATCTAACGTGAATTTTTTTTAACCTGAGTATCTTATGAGAATTGGAGCACACAAAATAACGTACAACTAAACACGCCCTACACTTTGACCAAAAAAAACACGCAATACTAAATCGACAACACACACAAACTCAAGTAACTGTGGTTTATTCTCTCACTTCCATCCCCTGCGGCGTCTAGGGTTTTCCGAGTTATGTATTGGGGGCTGGCCCAAATATTCTTTAGTTTCCTTATCTCGTACACTACTCAGAATCTTCATCCTGATCGAATCTATCGCAACTCAGCTTTACTGATCACTAACAATGGACTGGAGAAGAAAGATCGGGTGGAGGACCCTAAGAAGAAGAAGAAGAAAGATACTTTTTAAATTGTAACACTAATTAATCCCAACAATTTTTCTTATAAATTATCTGAAGTGAATTTTTTTTAACCTGACTATCTTATGAGAATTGGAGGAGACAAAATAAGGTACAACTAAACACGCCCTACACTTTGACCAAAAAAAACACGCAATACTAAATCGCCAACACACACAAACTCACGTAACTGTGGTTTATTCCTTCACTTCCTTTCCGTGCCGCGTCTAGGGTTTTCGGAGTTATGTATTCGGGGCTGGCCCAAATATTCTTTGGTTTCCTTATCTCCTACACTACTCAGATTCTTCATCCTGATCGAATCTATCGCAACTCAGCTTTACTGATCACTAACAATTGAACTGGAGAAGACAGTGGAGGTGGAGGACCCTGAGAAAAAGAAGAAGAAAAATACTTTTTAAATTGAAACTCTAATTGATCCCCACAATTTTTCACATAAATTATATGACGTGAATTTTTTTAACCTGAGTATCTTATGAGAATTGGAGGACACAAAATAAGGTACAGCTAAACACACCCTACACTTTGACCAAAAAAAAAACACGCAATACTAAATCGCCAACACACACAAACTCACGTAACTGTGGTTTATTCCTTCACCCCCTTTTTGCTCGGCGCCTAGGGTTTACTGAGTTATGTATTCGGGGCTGTCCCAAATATTCTCTAGTTTCCTTATCTCCTACATGACTCAGAATCTTCATCCTGATCGAATCTATCGCAACTCAGCTTTACTGATCACTAACAATTGAACTGGAGAAGACAGTTGAGGTGGAGGACCCTAAGAAGAAGAAGAAGAAAATTACTTTTTTAAATTGAAACTCTAATTGATCCCTACAATTTTTCATATAAATTATCTGACGTGAAATTTTTTTAACTTGAGTATCTTATGAGAATTGGAGGACACAAAATAAGGTACACCTAAACACACCCTACACTTTGAATAAAAAAAACACTCAATATAAAATGGCCAATACAACCAAACTCACGTAACTGTGGTTTATTCCTTCACCCCCTTTTCGCTCGGCGCCTAGGGTTTTCTGATTTATGTATTCGGGGCTGGCCCAAATATTCTTTAGTTTCCTTATCTCCTACATGACTCAGAATCTTCATCCTGATCGAATCTATCGCAACTCAGCTTTACTGATCACTAACAATAGAACTGGAGAAGACAGTTGAGGTGGAGGACCCTGAGAAGAAGAAGAAGAAAAATACTTTTTTAAATTGAAACTCTAATTGATCCCTACAATTTTTCACATAAATTATATGACGTGAATTGTTTTAACCTGAGTATCTAATGAGAAATGGAGGACACAAAATAAGGTACACCTAAACACGCCCTATACGTTGACAAAAAAAAAACACGCAATACTAAATCGCCAACACACACAAACTCACGTAACTGTGGTTTATTCCTTCACTTCCTTTCCGTGCCGCGTCTCGGGTTCCCTGAGTTACGTATTCGGGGCTGGCCCAAATATTCTTTAGTTTCCTTATCTCCTACATGACTCAGAATCTTCATCCTGATCGAATCTATCGCAACTCAGCTTTACTGATCACTAACAATTGAACTCGAGAAGACAGTTGAGGTGGAGGACCCTGAGACGAAGAAGAAGAAAAATACTTTTTTAAATTGAAACTCTAATTGATCCCTACAATTTTTCAAATAAATTATATGACGTGAATTTTTTTAACCTGAGTATCTTATGAGAATTGGAGGACACAAAATAAGGTACAGCTAAACACGCCCTACACGTTGACAAAAAAAATACAGGCAATACTAAATCGCCAACACACACAAACTCACGTAACTGTGGTTTATTCCTTCACCCCCTTTTTGCTCGGCGCCTAGGGTTTACTGAGTTATGTATTCGGGGCTGTCCCAAATATTCTCTAGTTTCCTTATCTCCTACATGACTCAGAATCTTCATCCTGATCAAATCTATCGCAACTAAGCTTTACTGATCACTAACAATTGACTGGAGAAGAAAGTTCAGGTGGAGGACCCTGAGAAGAAAAAGAAGAAAGATACTTTTTTAAATTGAAACTCTAATTGATCCCTACAATTTTTCACAAAAATTATATGACATGAATTTTTTTAACCTGAGTATCTTATGAGAATTGGAGGACACAAAATAAGGTACAACTAAACACGCCCTACACTTTGACCAAAAAAAACACGCAATACTAAATCGCCAACACACACAAACTCACGTAACTGTGGTTTATTCCTTCACTTCCTTTCCGTGCCGCGTCTAGGGTTTTCGGAGTTATGTATTCGGGGCTGGCCCAAATATTCTTTGGTTTCCTTATCTCCTACACTACTCAGATTCTTCATCCTGATCGAATCTATCGCAACTCAGCTTTACTGATCACTAACAAGTGAACTGGAGAAGACAGTGGAGGTGGAGGACCCTGAGAAAAAGAAGAAGAAAAATACTTTTTTAAATATAAACTCTAATTGATCCCTACAATTTTTCATATAAATTATATGACGTGAAGTTTTTTTAACCTGAGTATCTTATGAGAATTGGAGGATACAAAATAAGGTACAGCTAAACACGGCCTACACTTTGACCAAAAAAAAACACGCAATATTAAACCGCCAACACACACAAACTCACGTAATTGTGGTTTATTCCTTCACCCCCATTTCGCTCGGCGTCTACGGTTTTCTGAGTTATGTATTCACGGCTGGCCCAAATATTCTTTAGTTTCCTTATCTCCTACATGACTCAGAATCTTCATCCTGATCGAATCTATCGCAACTCAGCTTTACTTATCACTAACAACTGGACTGGAGAAAACAGTTGAGGTGGAGGACCCTGAGAAGAAGACGAAGAAAAATACTTTTTTAAATATAAACTCTAATTGATCCCTACAATTTTTCATATAAATTATATGACGTGAAGTTTTTTTAACCTGAGCATCTTATGAGAATTGGAGGACACAAAATAAGGTACAGCTAAACACGCCCTACACTTTGACCAAAAAAAACACGCAATATTAAACCGCCAACACACACAAACTCACGTAATTGTGGTTTATTCCTTCACCCCCTTTTCGCTCGGCGTCTAGGGTTTTCTGAGTTATGTATTCGGGGTTGGCCAAAATATTCGTTGGTTTCCTTATCTCCTACATGACTCAGAATCTTCATCCTGATCGAATCTATCGCAACTCAGCTTTATTGATCACTAACAATTGAACTGGAGAGGACAGTTGAAGTGGAGGACCTTGAGAAGAAGAGGAAGAAAAATACTTTTTTAAATTGAAACTCTAATTGATCCCTAGAATTTTTCACATAAATTATATGACGTGAATTTTTTTTAACCTGAGTATCTTATGAGAATTGGAGGACACAAAATAAGGTACAGCTAAACACACCCTACACTTTGACCAAAAAAAAACACGCAATACTAAATCGCCAACACACACAAACTCACGTAACTGTGGTTTATTCCTTCACTTCCTTTCCGTGTCTCGTCTAGGGTTTTCGGAGTTATGTATTCGGGGCTGGCCCAAATATTCTTTAGTTTCCTTATCTCCTACATGACTCAAAATCTTCATCCTGATCGAATCTATCGCAACTTAGCTTTACTTATCACTAACAACTGAACTGGGGAAGACAGTTGAGGTGGAGGACCCTGAGAAGAAGAAGAAGAAGAAAAATACTTTTTTAAATATAAACTCTAATTGATCCCTAGTTTCCTTATGTCCTACATGACTCAGATTCTTCATCCTGATCGAATCTATCGCAAATCAGCTTTACTGATCACTAACAATTGAACTGGAGAAGACAGTTGAGGTGGAGGACCCTGAGAAGAAGAAGAAGAAAAATACCTTTTTAAATACAAACTCTAATTGATCCCTACAATTTTTCAAATAAATTATCTGACGTGAATTTTTTTTAACCTGAGTGTCTTATGAGAAATGTAGGACACAAACTAAGGTACACCTAAACACGCCCTACACTTTGACCAAAAAAAACACGCAATACTAAATCGCCAACACACACAAACTCACGTAACTGTGGTTTATTCCTTCACTTCCTTTCCGTGTCTCGTCTAGGGTTTTCGGAGTTATGTATTCGGGGCTGGCCCAAATATTCTTTAGTTTCCTTATCTCCTACATGACTCAAAATCTTCATCCTGATCGAATCTATCGCAACTTAGCTTTACTTATCACTAACAACTGAACTGGAGAAGACAGTTGAGGTGGAGGACCCTGAGAAGAAGAAGAAGAAAAATACTTTTTTAAATATAAACTCTAATTGATCCCTACAATTTTTCATATAAGTTATATGACGTGATTTTTTTTTAACCTGAGTATCTTATGAGAATTAGAGGACACAAAATAAGGTACACCTAAACACGCCCTACACTTTGACCAAAAAAAAACACGCAATACTAAATCGCCAACACACACAAACGCACGTAACTGTGGTTTATTCCTTCACTTCCTTTCCGTGTCTCGTCTACGGTTTTCTGAGTTATGTATTCGGGGCTGGCCCAAATATTCTGTAGTTTCCTTATCTCCTACATGACTCAGAATCTTCATCGTGATCGAATCTATCGCAACTCAGCTTTTATGATCACTGACAATTGAACTGGAGAAGACAGTTGAGGTGGAGGACCCTGAGAAGAAGAAGGAGAAAAATACTTTTTTAAATATAAACTCTAATTGATCCCTACAATTTTTCTTATAAATTATCTGACGTCAATTTTTTTGAACCTGAGTATCTTATGAGAATTGGAGGACACAAAATAAGGTACAGCTAAACACGCCCTACACTTTGACCAAAAAAAAACACGCAAAATAAATTGCCAACACACACAAACTCACGTAACTGTTCTTTATTGCTTTACATAATTTCCGTGTCGTGTCTAGGGTTTTCGGAGTTATGTATTCGGGGCTGGCCTAAATATTCTTTAGTTTCCTTATCTCCTACACTACTCAGATTCTTCATCCTGATCGATTCTATCGCAACTCAGCTTTACTGATCACTAACAATTGAACTGGAGAAGACAGTTGAGGTGGAGGACCATGAGAAGAAGAAGAAGAAACATACTTTTTTAAATTGAAACTCTAATTGATCCCTACAATTTTTCATATAACTTATATGACGTGAATTTTTTTAACCTGAGAATCTTATGAGAATTAGAGGACACAAAATAAGGTACACCCAAACATGCCCTACACTTTGACCAAAAAAAACACGCAATACTAAATCGACAACACACACAAACTCACGTAACTGTGCTTTATTCCTTCACTTCCTTTCCGTGCCGCGTCTAGGGTTTCCTGAGTTATGTATTCGGGGTTGGCCCAAATATTCTTTATTTTTCTTGTCTTCTACACGACTCAGAATCTACATCCTGATCGAATCTATTGCAACTCAGCTTTACTGATAACTAAGAATGGACATGGAGAAGAAAGTTGAGGTGGAGGACCCTGAGAAGAAGAAGAAGAAAGATACTTTTTAAAATTGAAACTCTAATTGGTCCCTACAATTTTTCATATAAATTATCTGAAGTGAATTTTTTTAAACTGAGTATCTTATGAGAATTGGAGGACACAAAATAAGGTACAGCTAAACACGGCCTACACTTTGACAAAAAAATACACGCATTACTAAATCGCCAACACACACAAACTCAGGTAACTGTGGTTTATTCCTTCACTTCCTTTCCGTGACGCGTCTAGGGTTTCCTGAGTTATCTATTCGGGGCTGGCCCAAATATTCTTTATTTTTCTTGTCTCCTACAGGACTCAAAATCTACATCCTGATCCAATATATTGCAACTCAGTTTTACTGATAACTAAGAATGGACATGGAGAAGAAAGTTGAGGTGGAGGACCCTGAGAAGAAGAAGAAGAAAGATACTTTTTTAAATTGAAACTCTAATTGGTCCCTACAATTTTTCATATAAATTATCTGAAGTCAATTTTTTTAAACTGAGTATCTTATGAGAATTGGAGGACACAAAATAAGGTACAGCTAAACACGCCCTACACTTTGACAAAAAAATACACGCAATACTAAATCGCCAGCACACACAAACTCACGTAACTGTGGCTTATTCCTTCAACTCCTTTCCGCTCGGCGTCTAGGGTTTTCCGAGTTATGTATTCGGGGTTGGCCTAAATATTCTTTATTTTTCTTGTCTCCTACACGAATCAGAATCTACATCCTGATCCAATCTATTGCAACTCAGCTTTACTGAGAACTAAGAATGGAAATGGAGAAGAAAGTTGAGGTGGAGGACCCTGAGAAGAAGAAGAAGAAAGATACTTTTTTAAATTGAATCTCTAATTGATCTGCACAATTGTTCATATGAATTATCTGACGTGAATTTTTTAACCTGAGTATCTTATGAGAATTGGAGGACACAAAATAAGGTACAGCTAAACACGCCCTACACTTTGACAAAAAAAAACACGCAATACTAAATCGCCAACACAGACAAACTCACGTAACTGTGGTTTATTCCCTCACTTCCTTCCCCAGCGACGTCTAGGGTTTTCTGAGTTATGTATTCGGGGCTGGCCCAAATATTCTTTAATTTCCATATCTCGTACACTACTCAGAATCTTCATCCTGATTGAGGTGGAGGACCCTGAGAAGAAGAAGAAGAAAGATACTTTTTTAAATTGAAACTCTAATTGATCCCTACAATTTTTCATATAAATTATATGACGTGAATTTTTTAACCTGAGTATCTTATGAGAATTGGAGGACACAAAACAAGGTACAGCTAAACACGCCCTACACTTTGACAAAAAAAAACACGCAATACTAAATCGCCAACACAGACAAACTCACGTAACTGTGGTTTATTCCCTCACTTCCTTCCCCTGCGATGTCTAAGGTTTTCCGAGTTATGTATTCGGGGCTGTCACAAATATTCTTTATTTTTCTTGTCTCCTACCCGACTCAGAATCTACATCCTGATCGAATCTATTGCAACTCAGCTTTAGTGATCACTAACAATTAAACTGGAGAAGAAAGTTGAGGTGGAGGACCCTGAGAAGAAGAAGAAGAAAAATACTTTTTTAAATTGAAACTCTAATTGATTCCTACAATTTATCATATAAATTATATGACTTGAATTTTTTTAACCTGAGTATCTTATGAGAATTGGAGGACACAAAATAAGGTACAGCTAAACACGCCCTACACTTTGACAAAAAAAAACACGCAATACTAAATCGCCAACACACACAAACTCACGTAATTGTGGTTTATTCCCTCACTTCCTTGCCCAGCGACGTCTAGGGTTTTCCGAGTTATGTATTCGGGGCTGGTCCAAATATTCTTTATGTTTCTTGTCTCCTACACGACTCAGAATCTACATCCTGATCGAATCAATTGCAACTCAGCTTTACTGATCACTAACAATTAAACTCGAGAAGAAAGTTGAGGTGGAGGACCCTGAGAAGAAGAAGAAGATACTTTTTTAAATTGAAACTCTAATTGATCCGTACAATTTTTCATATAAATTATCTGACGTGAATTTTTTTAACTTGAGTATCTTATGAGAATTGGAGGACATAAAATAAGGAACTGCTAAACCCGCCGTATACTTTGACAAAAAAAACACGCAATACTAAGTCGCCAACACACACAAACTCACGTAACTGTGGTTTGTTCCGTCACTTCCTTCCCCTGCGACGTCTAGGGTTTTCCGAGTTATGTATTCGGGGCTGTCGCAAATATTCTTTATTTTTCTTGTCTCCTACACGACTCAGAATCTACATCCTGATTGAATATATTGCAACTCAGCTTTACTGATCACTAACAATCGAACTGCAGAAGAAAGTTGAGGTGGAGGACCCTGTGAAGAACAAGAAGAAGGACACTATTTTAAATTGAAACTCTAATTGGTCCCTACAATTTTTCATATAAATTATCTGAAGTCAATTTTTTTAAACTGAGTATCTTATGAGAATTGGAGGACACAAAATAAGGTACAGCTAAACACACCTTACACTTTGACAAAAAAAAATACACGCAATACTAACTCGCCACCACACACAAACTCACGTAACTGTGGTTTATTCCCTCACTTCCTTCCCCAGCGACGTCTAGGATTTTCCGAGTTATGTATTCAGGGCTGGCCTAAATATTCTTTAGTTTCCATATCTCGTACACTACTCAGAATCTTCATCCTGATTGAGGTGGAGGACCCTGAGAAGAAGAAGAAGAAAGATACTTTTTTAAATTGAAACTCTAATTGATCCCTACAATTTTTCATATAAATTATCTGACGTGAATTTTTTTAACCTGAGTATCTTATGAGAATTGGTGGACACTAAATAAGGAACAGCTAAACACGCCTTACACTTTGACAAAAAAAAAACACGCAATACTAAATCGCCAACACACACAAACTCACGTAACTGTGGTTTATTCCCTCACTTCCTTCCCCTGCGACGTCTAGGGTTTTCGGAGTTATGTATTCGGGGCTGGCCAAAATATTCTTTATTTTTCTTATCTCCTCCACGACTCAGAATCTACATCCTGATCGAATCTATTGCAACTCAGCTTTACCGATCACTAACAATTGAACTGGAGAAGAAAGTTCAGGTGGAGCACCCTGAGAAGAAGGAAAAGATACTGTTTTAAATTGAAACTCTAATTGATCCGTACAATTTTTCATATAACTTATTTGACGTGAATTTTTTTAACTTCAGTATCTTATGAGAATTGGAGGACACAAAGTAAGGAACAGCTAAACACGCAATACTAAATAGCCAACACACACAAACTCACGTAACTGTGGTTTATTCCCTCACTTCCTTCCCGCGCGGCGTCTAGTGTATTTCGAGTTGTCTTCGGGGCTGGCCCAAATATTCTTTAGTTTCTTTATCGCCTACACGACTAAGAATCTTCATCCTAATTGAATCAATCGCAACTCAGCTTTACTGATCACTAACAATCGAACTGGAGAAGAAAGTTGAGGTCCAGGACCCTAAGAAGAAGAAGAAGAAAGATACTTTTTTAAATTGAAACTCGAATTGGTCCCTACAATTTTTCATATAAATTATCTGAAGTCAATTTTTTTAAACTGAGTATCTTATGAGAATTGGAGGACACAAAATAAGGTACAGCTAAACACGCCCTACACTTTGACAAAAAAATACACGCAATACTAAATCGCCAGCACACACAAACTCACGTAACTGTGGCTTATTCCTTCAACTCCTTTCCGCTCGGTGTCTAGGGTTTTCTGAGTTATGTATTCGGGGCTGGCCCAAATATTCTTTAGTTTCCATATCTCGTACACTACTCAGAATCTTCATCTTGATTGAGGTGGAGGACCCTGAGAAGAAGAAGAAGAAAGATACTTTTTTAAATTGAAACTCTAATTGATCCCTACAATTTTTCATATAAATTATCTGACGTGAACTTTTTTAACCTGAGTATCTTATGAGAATTGGAGGACACAAAATAAGGTACAGCTAAACAAGCCCTACACTTTGACAAAAAAAACACGCAATACTAAATTGCCAACACACACAAACTCACGTAACTGTGGTTTATTCCCTCACTTCCTTCCCCTGCGACGTCCAGGGTTTTCCGAGTTATCTATTCGGGGCTGGCCCAAATATTCTTTATTTCTCTTGTCTCCTACAAGACTCAGAATCTACATCCTGATCGAATCTTTTGCAACTCAGATTACTGATCACTTACAATTGAACTGGAGAAGAAAGTTCAGGTGGAGAACCCTGAGAAGAAGGAAAAGATACTGTTTAAAATTGAAACTCTAATTGATCCGTACAATTTTTCATATAAATTATCTGGTGTGAAATTTTTTTAACCTGAGTATCTTATGAGAATAGGAGGACACAAAGTAAGGAACAGCTAAACACACCCTACACTTTGACCAAAAGAAAAACACGCAATACTAAATAGCCAACACACACAAACTCATGTAACTGTGGTTTATTCCCTCACTTCCTTCCCACGCGGCATCTTGGGTTTTCCGAGTTATGTATTCGGGGCTTGCCCAAATATTCTTTAGTCTCCTTATCTACTACACGACTCAGAATCTTCATCCTGATCGAATCTATCGCAACTCAGCTTTACTGATCACTAACAATTGAGTTGGAGAAGAGAGTTGAGGTGGAAAACCGTGAGAAGAAGAAGAAGAAATATACTTTTTTAAATTGAAACTCTAATTGATCCCTACAATTTTTCATAGAAATTATCTGACGTGAATTTTTTTAATCTGAGTATCTTACGAGAATTGGACGACACAAAATAAGGTACAGCTAAACACGCCCTACACTTTGACAAAAAAAAATAAACGCAATACTAAATCGCCAGCACACACAAACTCACGTAACTGTGGTTTATTCCTTCACTTCCATTCCACGCGGCGTCTAGGGTTTTCTGAGTTATGTATTCGGCGCTGGCCCAATTATTCTTTAGTTTACTTATCTCTTACACTACTCAGAATCTTCATCCTGATCGAATCTATCACAACTCAGTTTTACTGATCACTAACAATGTAATTGGAGAAGAAAGTTGAGGTGGAGGACCCTGAGAAGAAGAAGAAGAAAGATACTTTTCAAATTGAAACACTAATTGATCCCTTCAATTTTTCATACAATTTATCTGACGTGAATTTTTTTAGCCTGAGTATCTAATGTGAATTGGAGGACAACAAATAAGGTACAGCTAAACACGTCCTACGCTTTGACAAAAAAAAAAAAACAGGCAATACTAAATCGCCAACACACTCAAACTCACGTAACTGTGGTTTATTCCTTCACTTCCTTCCAGCTCGGCGTCTAGGGTTTTTCGAGTTATGTATTCGGGGCTGGCCCAAATATTCTTGAGTTTCCTTATCTCCTATACTACTCAGAATCTTCATCCTGATCGAATCTATCGCAACTCAGCTTTGCTGATCACTAATAATTGAGGTGGAGAAGAGAGTTGAGGTGGAAAACCCTGAGAAGAAGAAGAAGAAAGATACTTTTTTACATTGAAACTCTAATTGATTCCTACAATTTTTCATATAAATTATCTGACGTGAATTTTTTTAACCTGAGTATCTTACGAGAATTGGACGACACAAAATAAGGTACAGCTAAACACGCAATACTAAATAGCCAACACACACAAACTCACGTAACTGTGGTTTATTCCCTCACTTCCTTCCCGCGCGGCGTCTTGTGTTTTTCGAGTTGTCTTCGGGGCTGGCCCAAATATTCTTTAGTTTCTTTATCTCCTACACGACTAAGAATCTTCATCTTGATCGAATCAATCGCAACTCAGCTTTAGTGATCACTAACAATCGAACTGGAGAAGAAAGTTGAGGTGGAGGACCCTGAGAAGAAGAAGAAGAAAGATACTTTTTTAAATTGAAACTCGAATTGGTCCCTACAATTTTTCATATAAATTATCTGAAGTGAATTTTTTTAAACTGAGTATCTTATGAGAATTGGAGGACACAAAGTAAGGAACAGCTAAACACGCCCTACACTTTGACCAAAAGAAAAACACGCAATACTAAATAGCCAACACACACAAACTCATGTAACTGTGGTTTATTCCCTCACTTAATTCCCGCGCGGCATCTTGGGTTTTCCGAGTTATGTATTCGGGGCTTGGCCAAATATTCTTTAGTCTCCTTATCTACTACACGACTCAGAATCTTCATCCTGATCGAATCTATCGCAACTCAGCTTTACTGATCACTAACAATTGAGTTGGAGAAGAGAGTTGAGGTGGAAAACCCTGAGAAGAAGAAGAAGAAAGATACTTTTTTAAATTGAAACTCTAATTGATCCCTACAATTTTTCATATAAATTATCTGACGTGAATTTTTTTAACCTGAGTATCTTACGAGAATTGGACGACACAAAATAAGGTACAGCTAAACACGCCCTACACTTCACAAAAAAAAAATACACGCAATACTAAATCGCCAGCACACACAAACTCACGTAACTGTGGTTTATTCCTTCACTTCCATTCCGCGCGGCGTCTAGGGTTTTCTGAGTTATGTATTCGGCGCTAGCCCAATTATTCTTTAGTTTCCTTATCTCCTACACTACTCAGAATCTTCATCTTGATCGAATCTATCGCAACTCAGTTTTACTGATCACTAACAATGTAATTGGAGAAGAAAGTTGAGGTGGAGGACCCTGAGAAGAAGAAGAAGAAGAAAGATACTTTTCAAATTGAAACACTAATTGATCCCTTCAATTTTTCATACAATTTATCTGACGTGAATTTTTTTAAACTGAGTATCTAATGTGAATTGGACGACAACAAATAAGGTACAGCTAAACACGTCCTACGCTTTGACAAAAAAAAAAGGCAATACTAAATCGCCAACACACTCAAACTCACGTAACTGTGGTTTATTCCTTCACTTCCTTCCAGCTCGGCGTCTAGGGTTTTTCGAGTTATGTATTCGGGGCTGGCCCAAATATTCTTGAGTTTCCTTATCTCCTACACTACTCAGAATCTTCATCCTCATCGAATCTATCACAACTCAGCTTTACTGATCCCTAACAATGGAACTGGAGAAGAAGGTTGAGGTGGAGGAACCTCAGAAGAAGAAGAAGAAAGATACTTTTCAAATTGAAACACTAATTGATCCCTTCAATTTTTAATACAATTTTTCTGACGTGAATTTTTTTAACCTGAGTATCTAAAGTGAATTGGAGGATAGCAAATAAGGAACAGCTAAACACGACCTACTACTTTGAGCAAAAAAAAAATGCAATACTAAATCGCCAACACACACAAACTCACGTAACTGTGGTTTATTCCTTCACTTCTATTCCGCGTGGCGTCTAGGGTTTTCTGAGTTATGTATTCGGAGCTGGCCCAATTATGCTTTAGTTTCCTTATCTCCTGCACTACTCAGAATCTTCATCCTGATCGAATCTATCGCAACTCAGTTTTACTTATCACTAACAATGTAACTGGAGAAGAAAGTTTAGGTGGAGGACCCTGAGAAGAAGAAGAAGAAACATACTTTAAAAATTGAAACACTAATTGATCCCTTCAATTTTTCATACAATTTATCTGACGTGAATTTTTTAACCTGCGTGTCTAATGTGAATTGGAGGATAGCAAATATGGTACAGCTAAACACGACCTACTAATCTGACATAAAAAAACACACACTACTAAATCGCCATCACACATAAACTCACGTAACTCTGGTTTATTCCTTCACTTCCTTCCCGCGCAGCATATAGGGTTTCCTGAGTTATGTATTCGGGGCTGGCCCAAATATTCTTTAGTTTCCTTATCTCCTACACTACTCAGAATCTTCATTCTGATCGAATCTATTACAACACATCTTTACTGATCACTAACAATGGAACTGGAGAATAAGGTTGAGGTGGAGGAACCTCAGAAGAAGAAGAAGAAAGAGACTTTTTAAATTGAAACACTAATTGATCCCTACAATTTTTCATATAAATTATCTGACGTGAATTTTTGTAACCTGAGTGTCTAATGTGAATTGGAGGACAGCAAATAAGGTACAGCTAAACATGCCCTACGCTTTGACAAAAAAAAAACATGCAATACTAAATCGCCAACACACTCAAACTCACGTAACTGTGGTTTATTCCTTCACTTCCTTCCAGCACGACGTCTAGTGTGACGCCCAAGCCTTTGGGGCCTTTAATTAATCAGAGTTATCGCGGAAATAGATCGAGGAGATTTGGACGACTTTTATTTATGAAATAAAAATTTCTGGAATTTTCTGTTATATAAAAATACGGGTAAATTTTTCACGATTCGGTCTCATCCTATAGTTGGACATTAGATATAATAATCCAAAAATAAGCGAAATGATAAACATAAAATATATTACAGTAATCCCAAATGTCCAAAAGATTCAACTGCTGTATTCCATACAGCTACTTCTTGCTCTTTGATCCCGAACTGGTTCCTGTATCTTTCACAGGTGCTGGAGTCCAAATGAATGGACCCCAGGGTAACAGTTAATCTCATGCACATGTATGAAAATAGAAATGACATAATAGCACATGTTTAAAGCATGGAAGAAATAACCGTAACCGCAGTTAACGGCCAAGAATCGCAGCTCTTGTCTAGGACCGCAGCCCCATGAGACCTCTGCCTCAATATCCATGGCCAATCAGGATAATATAAACAAGTAATTCAACCAGCATATATGATCAGCTAATATTTGCATAACATTAACATACATGATTATAAGATTAAAGTTACCTACCTCAACCTTGTATCCCTTTCCTTTGTACTGAATTTGTTGGGATCAGATTATCAAGGTCTGCCTAAACATGTTTATCATCGCTGTCAGTCACTTATTTGAATCACGAATAAACTAATTACATGAATTAGTTTAAAGGATTAAAAATTATTAATCCTTTAATTTTCTTCTAACAATAATAAATTATTTATTATTGTTACTATTATTATTTGTTATTATTCTCATTATTATTATTATTATTTCAAATAATAATAATAATTCCCCTATTTAATATTTTAAGACACTACCTATCTCTGAAAATAATAACATTGTTTGTTATTATTAAACTTATCCTAATGATCTCATTAATTTATGCTTAAACGATCATAATCAATTTTTTTTTTTTACTAACAATTAGTAACCCTTAAAAATTACACACATTCAAAATTTCATGAAATTAAAAATATACCAATTTATATCCATTGTTATTTATTACTACATGGAAATCCTCAAATTATTGTATTATTATTGTTACTATTTACTATTTATTCAAAATTATCTTAAACTAATTTCACCATAATCATTAGTATTATTATAACATTTTTTTTCCGGCAAAACACGAATATAAATGGAAATGCTATGCATAAGTCTACTAATTATACAACTCTAGTACGTACATATATGTTTATTAAAACTCCCAGGATATTTACTATGACTTTACATACTTATGGATATTGATAATAAAGTAATTCTCCTTACATGCATCTACTTGTTTTCATTTTCTTTCTTTCTTTTCACACAGACATGTTTCACACAACACACATAATAACGCACATACACACAAGATCACGTATACATATATGTTTCAAAAAGTTTTCCTTCTACTTGCATATACATATATATTTAACCTTCTTTCTCTTCCTCTTTTCTTTATCAGCAGTAAAAACATGCAAAAACAGATATTTTATGCAGCCAAAAAAAAACCGAACCTAAGTATAGAGAAAGAGAAACATCTATAATTACAAGAAGTAAAGGGTGATGACAGTAACTATCACGCATAAGACCATACAGCAACTCACGTGGACTCTCATGTTTTCTTTCCCTTCCACGGCATGCACACACAGAAGCTTAATATATATATATATATATATGTATCAGTCAAGTTCCAGGCAGCAAGCACATGATCATATATACACACTCGACAAATCATTTCTTTTTCCCTTTTCCTCACTGGGCAACCCGATACACACCTATATATATACTTTTGACTCCTCTTCATGCAACTCACCAAACCATCAAGAAGACATGCAGCAACAGAATCATCGGAAAAAGCATGCAGCAAAACAAAATCCCATGACATGCATCACACACTTCATATAAACATGTAGCAGAAAATAAAAACTTCCCCTTATACTTGATACACACACCTGAACATATGTATATATATATATATATTTTTCTTTCTTGCTGTAAATACCGAAACCTATATATAACAAACAAAAGCAAAATTTCTTTTAACATACCATCAGCAAATTCGTTCGGTACACACACATATATATAACCATGCAAAACAAGAATCCCTCTCTTCTCCTTATACCCGTCATGCACAGACACACTTATACATATATATATATATATCATGTAGCAAAGAAAAATATATACAGCAGCAAAATAACACAAGAAACAGATGCCAAAATCAAAGACCCCCTGTTTTTCGTTTTCTTTTCTGTTTCAGTCTTAGTTGCTTTTATTTCAGTTTGTTCTTGGTTGTATTCATGCTAAAACAAAACAGAAACGAAGGAAGAAGGGAAAATGAAAATAACCTTCAGTTCCCAAGCTTCAGAGACAATGAACAGCCACCGGAATTCCCCTCTGTTTTCTGTCGACCTGAACAGAGGAAGGATGATCTTCGGCTAGGTTCTCTCGTTTTCTCACTTCCTGTTACTCTTCTCCGACTCTCGGTTAACATTTCAAGGGAATGAATGATGAAGGAACCGAGATGGGTTTATATAACCTTAATAATTTATTGCATGCAAGCTGATTTTCGGACACCTAATACTCTTACGTGTTGATTTGCTACTTCTGATGGTGTTTTTTTTAATGGTTAATGGATAATTTCCTTTCTATTAGGCTTTGGATCGATTTGAGCTTGATGATGAAAGGGTCTGGACCGAAAGAAATAACTTAAGAATTGGAATTGGATGAATAACGAAACTGCTCCTATGGACTTGCTGATGGTGTTTGGATGAAATGAAGGATAATTATTACTTTGCTGCTTCTGCACATGGCTCTTGAATAGATGGGTTGATTCTAATGTGTTGGATCTGTGTTATGTGGGCTGAGCTGATATGGGTCTCACACATAGCCCATCTGATTGTTTTTTTTAATAGCTTATTTTAAAATTCCCATTCTCATTTTCAATTAACTATTAATTTCTTTAATTAGGATTTTTGCATAATCATAGGAATTACTCATTTTAATTCCATAATACCACATTTATTTACAATTGGTCTCTAATTGCAATCATGGGAAATAAATCCCTTAGTATTTAATTCTATAGTTATCATTTGCCATTTCCTTAAATTTATTCTTTTCAAAATAAATTAAGGAAAATTAAACCTTAATTCCCAATAATTATTTTAGGCCATAAATTATCCCCAACTAAATAGCCTTTAATTTATGGAAAATATGCCTTAAATTTCAAATTCTCAATTTTTAAAATTCTTCAAGGCCAAATTTTCCATAATTAATTTTTGATTCCCAAAGTCCAAAATTTGGAACGTTATATCTAGGGTTTTTCGAGTTATGTATTTGGGGCTGGCCCAAATATTCTTGAGTTTCCTTATCTCCTAAACTACTCAGAATCTTCATCCTGATCGAATCTATCACAACTCAGTTTTACTGATCACTAAGAATGTAACTGGAGAAGAAAGTTGAGGTGGAGGACCCTGAGAAGAAGAAGAAGAAATATACTTTTCAAATTGAAACACTAATTGATCCCTTCAATTTTTCATACAATTTATCTGACGTGAATTTTTTTAACCTGCGTATCTAATGTGAATTGCAGGACAGCAAATAAGGAACAGCTAAACACGACCTACTACTTTGAGAGAAAAAAAACGCAATACTAAATAGCCAACACACACAAAATCATGTAACTCTGGTTTATTCCTTCACTTCCATTCCGCGCGGCGTCTAGGGTTTTCTGAGTTATGTATTCGAAGCTGGCCCAATTATGCTCTAGTTTCCTTATCTCCTACACTACTCAGAATCTTCATCCTTATCGAATCTATCGCAACTCAGCTTTACTGATCCCTAACAATTGAACTGGAGAAGAAAGTGGAGGTGGAGGACCCTGAGAAGAAGAAGAAAGATACTTTTCAAATTGACACACTAATGGATCCCTTCAATTTTTCATACAATTTATCTGACATGAATTTTTTTAACCTGAGTATCTAATGTGAATTGGAGGAGAGCAAATACGGTACAACTAAACACGACCGACTACATTGACAAAAAAAACACGCACTAGTAAATCACCAACACACACAAACTCATGTAACTGTGGTTTATTCCTTCCCCTCCTCCCCCCCGGGTCTAGGGCTTTCCGAGTTATGTATTCAGCGCTGGCCCATGCATTCTTTAGTTTCCTTATCTCCTACACTACTCAGAATCTTCATCCTGATCGAATCTAACGCAACTCAGTTTTACTGATCACTAACAATGGAACTCGAGAAGAAAGTTGTGGTGGAGGAGCCTGAGAAGAAGAAGAAGAAAGATACTTTTTAAATTGAAACACTAATTGATCCCGACAATTTTACATACAAATTATCTGACGTGAATTTTTTTAAACTGAGTATCTAATGTGAATTGGAGGACAGCAAATATGGTACAGCTAAACACGACCTACTACTTTGACAAAAAAAAACACGCACTACTAAATCGCCAACACACACAAACTCACATAACTCTGGTTTATTCCTTCACTTCCTTCCCGCGCAGCATATAGGGTTTCCTGAGTTATGTATTCGGGGCTGGCCCAAATATTCTTCCGTTTCCTTATCTCGTAAACTACACAGAATCTTCATCCTGATCGAATCTATCGCAACTCAGCTTTATTGATCACTAACAATGGAACTGGAGAAGAAAGTTGAGGTGGAGGACCCTGAGAAGAACAAGAAGATACTCTTTAAATTGTGACACTAATTGATCCCTACAACTTTTCATATAAATTTTCTGATGTGAATTTTTTTAACCTGGGTTTCTTATGAGAATTGGAGGACACCAAATAAGGTGCAGCTAAACACACCCTATACTTTGACCAAATAAAAACACGCAATACTAAATCGCCAACACATATAAACTCTTGTAACTGTGGTTTATTCCTTCACTTTCTTCCAGCGCGGCGTCTAGGGTTTTTCGAGTTATGTATTCGGGGTTGGCCCAAATATTCTTTAGTTTCCTTATCTCCTACACGACTAAGAATCTTCATCCTGATCGAATCTATCACCAGTCAGTTTTACTGATCACTAACAATGTAAGTGGAGAAGAAAGTTGAGGTGGAGGACCCTGAGAAGAAGAAGAAGAAAGATACTTTTTAAATTGAAACACTAATTGATCCCGACAATTTTTCCTACAATTTATCTGACTTGAATTTTTTAAACTTACTATCTAATGTGAATTGGATGACAGCAAAAATGGTACAGCTAAACACGACCTACTACTTTGACAAAAAAAAACACAAACTACTAAATCGCCAACACACACAAACTCACGTAATTGTGGTTTATTCCTTCCCTTCGTTTCCCCCCGGCGTCTAGGGTTTTCCGAGTTATGTATTCGGGGCTGCCCATATATTCTTTAGTTTCCTTATCTCTTACACTACTCAGAATCTTCATCCTGATTGAATTTATCACAACTCAGCTTTACTGATCACTAACAATGGAACTGGAGAAGAAAGTGGAGGTAGAGGAGCCTGAGAAGAAGAAGAAGAAAGATACTTTTTAAATTGAAACACTAATTGATCCCGACAATTTTTCATACAAATTATCAGACGTGAATTCTTTAACCTGCGTATCTAATGTGAATTGGAGGACAACAAATATGGTACAGCTAAACACGACCTACTAATTTGACAAAAAAAAAACACGCACTACTAAATCACCATCACACACAAACTCATGTAACTCTAGTTTATTCCTTCACTTCCTTCCCGCGCAGCATCTAGGATTTCCTGATTTATGTATTCGGGGCTGTCCCAAATATTCTTTAGTTTCCTTATCTCGTACACTACTTAGAATCCTCATCCTGATCGAATCTATCGCAACTCATTTTTATTGATCACTAACAATGGAACTGGAGAAGAAAGTTGAGGTGGAGGACCCTCAGAAGAAGAAGAAGAAAGATACTTTTCAAATTAAAACACTAATTGATCCCTTCAATTTTTCATACAATTTATCTGACGTCAATCTTTTTAACCTGAGTATCTAATATAAATTGGAGGACAATAAATACGGTACAGCTAAACACGACCGACTACATTGACAAAAAAAACATGCACTAGTAAATCGCCAACACACACAAACTCATGTAACTGTGGTTTATTCCTTCCCTTCCTTCCCCCTGCGCGTCTAGGGCTTTCCGAGTTATGTATTCGGGGCTGGCCCATGCATTCTTTAGTTTCCTTATGTCCTACACTACTCAGAGTCTTCATCCTGATCGAATCTATCGTAACTCAGCTTTACTGATCACTAATAATGGAACTGGAGAAGAAAGTTGTCGTTGAGGACCCTAAGAAGAAGAAGAAGATTGATACTTTTCAAATTGACACACAAATTGATCCCTTCAATTTTTCATACAATTTATCTGACGTGAATTTTTTTAACCTGAGTATCTAATGTGAATTGGAGGACAGCAAATACGGTACAACTATACACGACTGACTACATTGACAAAAAAAAACACGCACTAGTAAATCGCCAACACACACAAACTCATGTAACTGTGGTTTATTCCTTCCCTTCCTTCACCCTGCGCGTCTAGGGCTTTCCGAGTTATGTATTCGGGGCTGGCCCATGCATTCTTTAGTTTCCTTATGTCCTACACTACTCAGAGTCTTCATCCTGATCGAATCTATCGTAACTCAGCTTTACTGATCACTAACATTGGAACTGGAGAAGAAAGTTCAGGTGGAGGACCCTGAGAAGAAGAAGAAGATACTCAATAAATTGTGACACTAATTGATCCAAACAATTTTTCATATAAATTATCTGACGTCAATTTTTTTAACCTGAGTATCTTATGAGAATTGGAGGACACCACATAAGGTACAGTTAAACACACCATATACTTTGACCAAATAAAAACACGCAATACTAAATCGCAAACAAACATAAACTCACGTAACTGTGGTTTATTCCTTCAGTTCCTTCCAGTGCAGCGTCTAGGGTTTTTCGAGTTATGTATTCGGGGCTGGCCCAAATATTCTTTAGTTTCCTTATCTCCTACACTACTCAGAATCTTCATACTGATCGAATCTATCGCAACTGAGTTTTAGTGATCACTAACAATGTAACTGGAGAAGAAAGTTGAGGTGTAGGACCTTGAGAAGAAGGAGAAAGATACTTTTCAAATTCAAACACTAATTGATCCCTTCAATTGTTCATACAATTTATCTGACGTGAATTTTTTTAGCCAGAGTATCTATTGTTAATTGGAGGACAGCAAATACGGTACAGCTAAACTCGATCGACTACATTGACAAAAAAAATATGCACTAGTAAATCGCCAACACACACAAACTCATGTAACTGTGGTTCATTCCTTCCCTTCCTTCCCCCCCACGTCTAGGGCTTTCCGAGTAATGTATTCGGGGCTGGCCCATGCATTCTTTAGTTTCCTTATCTCCTACACTACTCAGAGTCTTCATCCTGATCGAATCTATTGCAACGCAGCTTTACTGATCACTAACATTGGAACTGGAGAAGAAAGTTCAGGTGGAGGACCCTGAGAAGAAGAAGAAGATACTCAATAAATTGTGACACTAATTGATCCAAACAATTTTTCATATAAATTATCTGACGTGAATTTTTTTAACCTGAGTATCTGATGAGAATTGGAGGACACCAAATAAGGTACAGCTAAACACACCCTATACTTTGACCAAATAAAAACACGCAATACTAAATCGCCAACACACACAAACTCACGTAACTGTGGTTTATTCCTGCATTTCTTTCCCGCGCGGCGTCTAGGGTTTTATGAGTTATGTATTCGGGGCTGGCCCAAATATTCTTTAGTTTCCTATCCTCTACACTACCCAGAATCTTCATCCTGATCGAGTCTATCGCAACTCAGTTTTACTGATCACTAACAATGTAACTGGAGAAGAAAGTTGAGGTGGTGGACCCTGAGAAGAAGAAGAAGAAACATACTTTTAAAATTGAAACACTACTTGATCCCTTCAATTTTTCACACAAATTATCTGACGTGGATTTTTTTAAACTGAGTATCTAATGTGAATTGGAGGACAGCAAATATGGTACAGCTAAACACAACCTACTACTTTGACAAAAAAAAAAAACACGCACTACTAAATCGCCAACATACACAAACTCATGTAACTGTGGTTTATTCCTTCACTTCCTTCCCGCACGGTGTCTTGGGTTTTCTGAGTTATGTATTCGGGGCTGGCCCAAATATTCTTTAGTTTCCTTATCTCCTACACTACCCAGAATCTTCATCCTGATCGAATGTATCGCAACTCAGCTTTACTTATCACTAACAATGGAACTGGAGAAGAAAGTTGTGGTAGAGGAGCCTAAGAAGAAGAAGAAGAAAGATACTTTTTTAAATTGAAAGTCTAATTGATCACTACAGTTTTTCATATAAATTATCTAGCCTAAATGTTTTTAACCTCAGTATCTAATGTGAATTAGAGGACTGCAAATAAGGTACAGCTAAACACGACCTACTACTTTTACAAAACAAAAAACACGCATTACTAAATCGCCAACACACACAAACTCATGTAACTGTGGTTTATTCCTTCACTTCCTTCCTGCGCGGCGTTTAGGGTTTTCTGAGTTATGTATTCGGGGCTGGCCCAAATATTCTTTAGTTCCTTATTGAAAGTGGAAGAAATCACCAAGAGGGGGTGAATTGGGGATTTTAAAAATTCTTTTCAACTCTTAAAAATGAAGCTTAAGAAATGGATAATAAAGGAGTAGAAAAAGAAAAGCTTATGCACACAGAATTTATACTGGTTCGGTCTTAACCTTGACCTACGTGCAGTCCCCGATACCTTCTGGGTGTTTCCACTAATTCAACAGATTTTCAATTACAACAATGAAGACCAGACACAATCCTAATCAACTAGGACTTGCTCCCCCTTACACTTTGTGATTGAACAACCCAACTCACAGGTTCCACAACCTTGAGTTCTCACAAACAAATGCTTTCAAATATTTACAAACTCTCAAAAGAGTAGATAAGGATAAACACTGAAGAACAGGTTGAAAATAACAATACAAACTCAAATTTCAAAGTAAAATCAAGATAGCTTCGTTGTGTGTATGTTGCTTTGAGTTTTCACAGCCTCTTATAGATTGAATGGATAAGCTAGCCGTTGCAATTCTTTCTCTAATGTTCAACTGCAATTCTAGAAAAATGGCAGTAGCATATTTTGCTCTCTTCTTTGAATTCTTATCTGGAATCTTGGAATTTAGTTGTTGCAGAATGTCTTCCAGATTTTTAGCCATTCCATGATCTTAATTCGATCGTTTGAAGTGGTCTTAATGTGTTGCAACAGTCTGAACTGAACATCTGGGATAAGGGAGAAGAATCAACCTTGTTCTTGGTTCTTCATTTAATGCACTTATTCTGGATCTTGATCTCACCTTGATCTTGGCTAAACCTTATCTGAAAAACACTCAAAACTTCATCAAGGACATTAGAAACAATAATATCATATCATGAAATAATTTTAGGAAGACCCATTAAGATTTTGCAGATCAACATCATTTGATTTTTCAAAATCCCCGATGCAAACTCGAGTTTGTTCTTCCAGACTCGAGTTTGGGGTTCATTCAGAAAGCATGTCCGTTGATTAGAGGTCTAAACTTGCAGTCTCTAAAAGCTAACTCGAGTTTTGCTTTTACAGAGAGAACTATCGGGCTTTGGACTTGGCATGGAATTTTGGTCCTGCTCCTAGACTCGAGTCAATTAGTGACTGACTCGAGTTTGGGTCTATGTTTGAAGAACAAGCCTAAGTTCGTGATTTTCCAGACTGGAGTTTAGGAGACAGACTGGAGTTTTGGAAAGATGGTAGAAATTCGAGTGTTTCTCTATTTGTCCTAAACTCGAGTTTACAATGACAGAGTCGAGTTTATGTTTGAGCTAAAACTATTCAAATCTTTCTGTTTGGTCTAGACTGGAGTTTATAACTTGGCCTGGAACTCGAGTATCTTTCTGTTTGGTCTAGACTGGAGTTTAGGAATCCAGACTCGAGTTTGGCTTGCTTGGAATTCTGAGTGCCCTCTGTATCTTCTAGACATCCGGTTTGGTTTTGCAAACTAGAGTTTGGCTTGTTGTGAAAATTTCTTATTGCTTTCTGTAACTCCTCAGACTTGAGTTAATCCAAGCAGACTCGAGTTTGGCTTTCTTCACAGAAGTAACCAGCTTTCTGTCAACCCTCAAACTCGAGTTTACATACCCAAACTCGATTTTGCCTTTGACAGTGAGATTTTCATATTGCCAAAAACAAACTTCATATCAAGTTTACAATTGCTAGTTATCATCAAAACACATTGAGAACTAACAATTATCTCCTTCACTACCCAGAATCTTCATCCTGATCGAGTCTACCGCAACTCGGCTTTACTGATCACTAACAATGGAACTGGAGAAGAAAGTTGAGGTGGAGGACACTGAGAGAAGAAGTAGAAGAAAGATACTTTTTAAATTTAAGCACCAATTGATCCCTAATTTTTTTCATATAAATTATCTGACCTGAATTTTTTTAACCTCAGTATCTAATGTGAATTGGAGGACAGCAAATAAGGTACAACTAAACACGACCTACTACTTTTACAAAACAAAAAACACGCATTACTAAATCGCCAACACACACAAACTCATGTAACTGTGGTTTATTCCTCCACTTCCTTCCCGCGCGGCGTCTAGCGTTTAATGAGTTATGTATTCGGGGCTAGCCCAAATATTCTTTAGTTTCCTTATCTCCTACACTACTCAGAATCTTCATCCTGATCGAATCTATTTTAACTGAGCTTTACTGATCACTAACAATGGAACTGGAGAAGAAAGTTGAGGTGGAGGACCCTGAGAAGAAGAAGAAGAAAGATACTTTTTTAAATTGAAACTCTAATTGATCACAACTACAGTTTTTCATATAAATTATCTGGCGTGAATTATTTTAACCTGGGTATCTTATGATAATTGGAGGATATCAAATAAGGTACAGCTAAACACGCCCTACACTTTGAACAAAAAAAACACGCACTACTAAATCGCCAACACACACAAACTCACGTAACTGTGGTTTATTCCTCCACTTCCTTTCCGCGCGGCATCTAGGGTTTTCTGAGTTATGAATTCGGGGCTGGCCCAAATATTCTTTAGTTTCCTTATCTCCTACACTACCCAGAATCTTCATCCTGATCGAGTCTATCTCAACTCAGCTTTACTGATCACTAACAATGGAACTGGAGAAGAAAGTTGAGGTGGAGGACACTGAGAAGAAGTCGAAGAAAGATACTTTTTAAATTGAAACCCTAATTGATCCCTTCAATTTTTCATAAAAATTATCTGACGTGAATTTTTTTAACCTGAGTATCTAATGTCAATTGGAGGACAACAAATAAGGTACGGCTAAACACGACCTACTACTTTGACAAAACAAAAAACACGCACTACTAAATCGCCAACACACACAAACTCACGTGACTGTGGTTTATTCCTTCACTTCCATATCGCGCGGCGTCTAGGTTTTTCTGAGTTATGTATTCGGGGCTGGCCCAAATATTCTTTAGTTTCCTTATCTCCTACACTACTCATAATCTCCACCCTGACCGAATCTATCGCAACTCAGATTTACTGATCACTAACAATAGATCTAGAGAAGAAAGTTCAGGTGCAGGACCCTGAGAAGAAGAAGAAGAAAGATACTTTTTAAATTGAAACACTAATTGATCCCTACAATTTTTCATACAAATTATCTCACGTGATTTTTTTCAACCTTAGTATCTAATGTGAATTTGAGGACAGCAAATAAGGCTCTGCTAAACACACCCTACTACTTTATGAAGTAAGATTGTCGTATTTTTCTCATGTAACAATGTTGCTAGCTTTGTGGCAGGCAAGAGAAAAAGCATTGAAGAAAATGACAGCTCTTGACAGAGCTCCTAAGCGTCATGTGACTGAATTTCCCTTCCCTGCTGTGCAAGTGCAGCATTGGTTTGCTGTTCTTAAATTAGACATTTATTTTATTCTATCTTATCTATATCATATTACGAGTAATGTTCACAAAGGTTGTGACTGAATCTGGGATGGAGTCATTATCAGACCTGAGAAAATCCACCTTCACATCGACCTTGAACCCTGTGCTCGACGATTCCGCCCTTCGAGCTAGATTGTCCAACGATCGAAGAATATTTTCCATAATCTTTCGAGGCGCTCAAATTGGCCTTTGGAATCCTCAAAAATTTATTCGCCTTCTTCATATCAGCTTCCAGTTGTTCCAATTTGGCTTCATCCAATTCATTGGCCATGGCGGAAGGTTCGGCTCTCAATGAAAGCACGAAAATGTTATGATCACAATTGCAAATAACAAACAACCTAACGAAAATGGCTGAAGATACAACTCCTGCTAATTCATAAATATGGTATCAGGGTTTGCATTACAAAAATATGAAATACTGAAGGAAAACTGATACTGAAATAGAAGTGGTATAATAGATGTGGTAACAGATTGAAGAAGAAAGAAATCACGAGGGAGGAGAGAGCCACGAAGAGAGAGAGATTTCCCAAAATATACTCCACCCCCTTCTACTCTTTTATTTATCAATTTATATCTTTATTTTGCCAACCCTAAGCCCAAAGTCTTCAGCCTAATAATACCCTCTTCATAATCCAAATCCACCTTAATATAAGACTCATTCATTACAAAGAGAAGGTATACATTTCTCTCTCTTCCGTTTTAGATGGTTTATAGGATTTTAAACGTTGGCAGGATAAGCTTGATGAGAAAGTTTTGGCTTCTGCTAACTATCCAATACATTCATTTCGTCCATTTATGCATTCAGCTTTTTTTTGGACTGTAAAGTAGTGTTTTTGGTTAGAATTCAGACACATATAAGTTCATATTTGTTTTTAGATGAACTTTAATGACTGGGATGTCGTTTACAACACCAAAGGGGATATTATATATATATATATATATATATATATTGTGAAGTAAGATTTTGGTATTTTTCTCATGTGACAATGTTGCTAGCTTTGTGGCAGGCAAGAGAAAAAGCATTGTAGAAAATGACAGCTCTTGAAAAAGCAGCTAAGCGTTAGGGGTCTGAATTTCCCTTCCCTGCTGTGCAAGTGCAGCATTGGTTTGCTCTTCTTAAATTAGACATTTATTTTATTTTATCTTATATATATGATATTACGAGAATTGTTCAAAAGGGTTGTGACTGAATCTGGGATGGAGTAATTATCAAACCCTAGAACATCCACCTTCTCATCGACCTTGAACCCTATGCTCGACGATTCCGCCCTTTAAGCTAGATTGTCCAACGATCGAAGAATATTTTCCATCACACTTTCGAGGCTCTCAAATTGGCCTTTGGAATCCTCAAAAACTTTATTCGCCTTCTTCATATCAGCCTCCAGTTGTTCCAATTCAGCTTCATCCAGTTCGTCGGCCATGGCGGAAGGTTCAGCTCTCAATGAAAGCACCAAAATGTTATTATCACAATTGCAAATAACAAACAACCTAACGAAAATGGCAGAAGATACAACTCCTGCTAATTTAGATATATGGTATCAGGGTTTGCATTACAGAAATATGGAGTACTGAAGGAAAACTGATACTGAAATAGAAGTGGTAACAAATAGAAGTAGAAAGAAATCACGAGGGAGGAGAGTGTCATGAAGAGAGAGGAGATTTCCCAAAATATACTCCACCCCCTTCTAGTCTTTTATTAATCTATTTATATCTTTATTTTTGCCAACCCTAAGCCCAAAGTCTTCAACCCAATAATACCCTCTTCATAATCCAAATCCAGCTTAATATGAGACTCATTCATTACAAAGAGAAGTTATACAATTCTCTCTCTTCTGTTTTAGATGGTTTATATTATTTTAAACGCTGGCAGCATAAGCTTGATCAGAAAGTTTTGGCTTCTGTTGACTATCCATTACATTCATTTCGTCCATTTATGCATTCAGCTTCTGTTTGACTGTAAAGTAGTGCTTTTGGTTAGAATTCAGACACATATAAGTTCATATTGGTTTTCAGATGAACTTTAATGACTGAGATGTCGTTTACAACACCAAAGGGGATATTATATATATATATATATATATATATATATATATATATATATATTGTGAAGTAAGATTTTTGTATTTTTCTCATGTGACAATGTGTCTAGCTTTGTTGCAGGCAAGAGAAAAAGCATTGAAGAAAATGACAGCTCTTGAAAGAGCTCCTAAGCGTCACGTGACTGAATTTCCCTTCCCTGCTGTGCAAGTGCAGCATTTGTTTGCTGTTCTTTAATTAGACATTTATTTTATTCTATCTTATCTATATGATATTACGAGTAATGTTCACAAGGGTTGTGATTGAATCTGGGATGGAGTCATTATCAGACCCGAGAAAATCCACCTTCACATCGACCTTGAACCCTGTACTCAACGATTCTGCCCTTTGAGCTAGATTGTCCAACGATCGAAGAATATTTTCCATCAATCTTTCGAGGAGCTCAAATTGGCCTTTGGAATCCTCAAAAAATTTATTCGCCTTCTTCATATCAGCCTCCAGTTGTTCCAATTCGGCTTCATCCAGTTCATCGGCCATGGCGGAAGGTTCGGCTCTCAATGAAAGCACCAAAATGTTATTATCACAATTGCAAATAACAAACAACCTAACGAAAATGGTAGAAGATACAACTCCTGATAATTCATATATATGGTATCAGAGTTTGCATTACAGAAATATGAAATACTGAAGGAAAACTAATATTGAATAGAAGTGACAACATAGAAGTGGTAACAGATAGAAGAAGAAAGAAATCACGAGGGAGGAGAGACCCACAAAGAGAGAGGAGATTTCCCAAAATATACTCCACCCCCTTCTAGTCTTTTATTTATCTATTTATATCTTTATTTTTGCCAACCCTAAGCCCAAAGTCTTCAACCCAATAATTCTTAGTCATGATTAGTTTTGAAGATGTCTTATATATATGTCATTATCTAGAGCAAAAAGCTTTCATACTACATTAATCTTCTACTTTGGTTAATTCTTATATATTAATGTAGATATAAAGTTTAAACAATGAAGAATTATCAAGAGAGAAGATTGAAGAAAGGAGAATATCAACATGAAAATCTCTGTGGAAGTTGAAATGATAGAGTTCAAATTGGTTACTGATGCACTCCTGAAGTATTACTCAAGTATGATACTGCAACTCACGAGTATGCTACTGATCCTGAAGCAATACTTGAGTACCTTACATTCATACTCGAGTATGGTTCATCTAACAGCACTAATTCAGGCCAAAATCTCGTTATTACTCAAGTATTACACTTATATACTCGAGTATGGTACCAATACTCAAGTAACAATGTGTTTTTCAGCTCTCTGTTCAACTCTGTTTCGGGCGATGTTCAGTAATTCGATCATATCTTCCAAACCAGGAATCGTATTGAGATGAAATCAATTTTTAATGAAACTAGACACATAATGCGTATTGTTCACAAAATTTCATGTCTAAAGAAGATCATATGAGAGAGCTATGAATTTTTGAAGTTGCCCCATCTGTCACCGTCACACAGCTGAGCAAGGTTCAGTAATTTGAGTGTATCTCACAAAATACATATCAAAATGAGGTGAAATCGGTGGCATATGAAACTAGACTCAAATACCTTTGCAAAAACATAAATATCATTGAAAACAAAGATCAAATGAGAGAGATATGATTTTTGGAAGTTTATAGTCTGTTTTAGAATTGTGCAGAAAGTGCTGATCAACAACAATCTCAATTCATCTGATGATAACGGACGAACTACAATGAGTTTGGAGCTGATTCTTCGTGCATTGGAAAGAAGACTTAAAGATGTTTCTGGGTATCATTGATTTGCCAAATTTGATTCTATATAGAAGACGTTGTGCTCACTGGAACTTAGCTCTTACACTGCCGATGATATTTTTTTTTAAATGTCAATGGAGATCAATGTCTTGCAAGTAGCTAGCAGTCTGACATTCAAAGTGGGTACTCGAGTAAGAGAAATTAGATACTCGAGTAATGTCGAGATAGAGCCATTCGTGAAGCAACCTATCAATAGTACTCAAGGATGTCACTTATATACTCGAGTAACATCGGGAATCAGTTGCTGGAAATTGGTGATACTCGAGTACACCACAAGGGATACTCGAGTAGAAGCAAGACAGAGACGATGTTGAATCACACAGAAGAACAATACTCGAGTAACTCCAATCTATGCTCGAGTAATGTCGAAATCTAGATTTGCATTGAAAACGCAATACTCATCAACTGATACATTTTTACACAAGGACGGATGTTGTTGCACAGAACAACTACATATCAGGAGTCATCTCCTCGAATAACATTGTTCTCAATCTTCTGCTATGAATTACTGAGATGATACTCGAGTATGAGAAATAGGCTACTCGAGTAAAGCCAAGGATTGAGCATCTGGGAAGTGATTTTGCAAGGATATACTCAAGAAGGCTACTCGAATGATAAACCTTGATTGATTAGCTGTGAAGCACTATAGTTCTCGAAAAGTAAGGACCAACAAAAAGAGAAATATTGCCAATATTAGCAAAAGTGTAGAACCAATATTTTAATGCATCGTTAGGCCGAGAGAATGACAACCTGTAAAGAGACTCAACTAAGCAGACATTCGATCGTGGCTAAGAGAAGGCGCGGATGTTTAAATTTTCTCATCAGACATATACGAATGCCACAACGGATATTTAATGAAGCTGAGTAGGATGATCCAGCGAAGCAATTGATGGAACAAACAAAGGGACAAATCATTTAAAATTGCCAACTGCTATTTCTCCATCGGACCGATGTTCAAAATTGCTACTATTCACAACGGCCAAAATGCAACGAATGAATTCTTCCAACAACATTGTCTATAAATAGAGAAAGAGCAACAGAAGAGAAAAAGTACAAGGACGTGAGCTTACAAAGTAAAAATGTCAATATCCTAATGTCTTCACTATCTACTCTCTGCTTATCTCAATGATCTTATAATTTACCTTAGAGAGTGAGATTATTTGTATTGTGCTTCAGTGTTCATCATATTCACTTCTGAGAGAGAAGATTGATGTTAAACATTCTATCTGAGAGTTACTCAAGATTGGGCGATCTTGAGTGGGAAACACATTGTGTTGATTACAGCTTGTAAAGGGAGTGAATCCTAGGGAGACGATTACATCGAGTACAGAGTGTGTAATCAAGCGGTGTATTGATTACAGTTTGTAAAGTTATATCTACCATGTGGTGATGCCTCCATTGGTGCACGATGGTTGGTTTTTTATTGTCCCAACGGTTCAATGAGGGACTAGCCTAACAGTTCAAGAGGGCTTACGACACCCCACCAGTTTAATGAGGGGAAAAGACCCATCGTCTGGGACATGTGCTTTGAGGATTTTGGCCGATCCTCATCACTTGACCAGTGAGCTTTTGGAGTAACCAGTAATATAGGTGTAACTTAGCCCATGGGTCTAGTCGGAGGAAATAAGGCAGTTCGGTTAGATTGAAGGGAGGTATTTGGGTATTGAATATGAACAGAATTGTGACACCCATTATAATACTTATTATTTTTGTGATAAATGTAGAATGAACTGTTTAATTTTGGATTGATTTGTTTGATTCCACTTGGCACCTCACTAGCACATGCTAATATTCATAATGAACTAGACTAATGGTTACAAAATTTTTCCCAAGTGACCAGTTCAGTCCAGGTCTTTCAGGGAAGCAAACAAAAGATTAGTCTACTGTGCTAAAAGTAGGACTTCTATTCTTTTGTTGTATGTTATGGATGAATGTATATTTCCATACTTAGGGCTCATGATGCATACTCTTGCATGTTTTGAAAAATTTAAATTCTGCTTAAATCCTAATGTTAGAATAACTCTGATTATTAAGTGTTTACTCTGATAAATTATGTGATTATTTAGCTAACTAAAAGGTGGTTGTTTCTCAAATTCTCCATCATGATTAGTTCTAATAGACATAATACGTATACCTTCATCATTTTGGACCTTCTTGGCAAAAATAACAAATTTGTCAGAAGTTTCATCTTTTGAGGAAAGAAATATAGTCCAGGAAAATATATAATAGTCATCAACTATCCCAAAGTGTAAACATTTCCACCAAGGTTCTTTACTCTTGTTGGTCTAACTAAATCAATACAGAGTAGTTGGAGTAGTTTTTCTATTAAGACTATCTTCTTTTTGAAAGAGGACTTTATTTATTTAGAGAGTAAAGAAAATCAAGAGTAAAGAACCTTGGTGGGAGTAAATATCCCCACCAAGGTTATTTACTCTTGATTTTCTTTCTATTTAATTTTGAAAGAGAGTTAAGCTAAAAAAATTTAAAAAGAGTTGGTGACGTTATAGGCTTTAAGAAAATTCCTAGTGAAAACAAGATATAATCTCTAATCCACTTTGGTGTCATTGATAAAGATATTATCATATTGACAAATTTCTTTTGGGTAAAGGTACAAAAATGTACAGATGCTTTACCCTCAGGAGCACCCACGACCAAATGTCTTTTTTAGGTGCAAAAGTACCCATGTAGTTAATATTTTAGAGCAAAAGTCACAAAAAACGTTAGGAGAGAGGACTTGATCGTTAAGTTACAAGGTTGACCTAAAATGCTGATACGTATGATGAATTAGAGTGAGAAGAGGCAAGTAGAAGAAAAATTGTTCACTAGACGTTATGACTGGCCTATTGACTGTGCATTGAAAACAATTGGGGAAAAAACAAGCCCTAAATACATGAAATCACATCGAGCTCAAATATGAAATTTAGAGAAATCAATGAACTACGGGAGAGCTAGGTTCAACCATTCAAGCCCAAGTTGAACAACGGCCGATTAAGCGAGCTAAGCTAAGATTCTTGTGCGGGATGAATAAGGTGACCTTTGGGTGATAGCATACATGTGAGTGAGGGAGGTGACGAGCACAACTAAGATTCAGCTATGAGAATATCATACCTAGATCATGAGATACAGTAGTGAGCAGTAAGAAAAGGTTCAGTTGGTCTTCGCTGGGCTGTACCCAGATTGTTGTTCATTCTCATTAGTTGTGACCCAAGGTTTGGTAAGGTCGATAGCTTCTACTAGTTACTAAAATGCTCGTTTAATCCATTTGTTACTTGTTTGTGACTCTGCTTTTAATCTTTATATGGTCATCATTCTTATATCCAAAAGTGTAGTTTTGGCTACTACTTACACCAATACTTACTTATAGTTGTGGGTTGAGTCATCTATCACTTTCCCTTCATAATTTGTTTGAAAGGAAGTGTTCAAGATGCTCCATTTAATCTGGTAGTGTTTTGTTGCATTTTTACTTAAAGTCATCTTATTCAAGATGAAGATTGGAGGGTTTCTGTCACAATTCACAAAGGAAAGTTGGCTTGTAGAGAAGGGGGCATATTATAAACATGCATTTGCTATGCTTTTGTCCCTTCTTTTTAGTAATAAATTGCATAGTTATTCTGCCAAGTATATGGCAATTTTCTTTTTTGCTGTGAATTGGTCTTTTGTGACCATAGATGAAACAATACATAATTCTTTTGATCTTTGGATCTGCATCCAATGATGGTTTATATGTAAATCCTCTATCTTTGAAGTATTTAATGGAAACCAATTAATATATGGAATGATATATTTTAATCATGCAAAAAGTTCAAATTTTTGTTTAGCTGACTGGACTTCTTTTATTTGAATGTTGATTTTGTTTTTATCAATTGCATCATGCTTTGTCAGTCTTATGTACTTCCTTTGTGTAGATATCAAGAGTTATATACCTATGATACTCTACTATAAGTGTTTGTGGTCCCAAAATTTTTGTGAGTTTAGGTTTTAAGAAAATAAATGTGAAGTGGAGTAAATTTATGTAAAAAAAATTCCAACCCTATTTAATCAATATCTCATCATTGAACAAAAAAAATGTAATTCACTTTGTTTTTTGATGAGATATTGTTTAGCTTATTGTATTTGTTTTCAACTTGAAAGTATTCTCTTGTGATTTTCTATTCCATTGTATTGAAGTAGAAAAATAGCCATTTGTTTGTTGTGGCAAGGTTTTATAAAAATCAATTAGTTCTATTTCATATAATATCAGGGTACTTCTTTTTTTCTCTATATATAGGACCTACTTAAGAAGTTGATTATTGTCCTAAATGTAAAACCTAATCGAAGGGCAAGGACAAAGTGGTAAACAGGAGGAGGAAGTGAAAATATAGGTAAAGAAAAGGGTGAAAATGCAGTTCAGGAAACGGAAAGGTACATAGTCACTAAAGACTACATTGTAAAAGGAAATGTGGAAAGTCAAATTGAACAAATGGGGTGGGGTGATGATTATGATGAAATTGAATTCCTGGGTTATGATTACAATGTTCTAAATGATGATGAAGATAGTGATGTTAGTGATAAACAGTTCAATAGGTGTGATGATGATACTATTGAAGATGACACTTATATGAGGCAAAGTTGTAGTTTAAATATAGTTGAAAGCATGTATGATGAGTTAGAAGCTTCGGAGGTTATGTGGAGGATGAGAAGGATGGTGGTGAGGATGGATTGGGCCACAAAAATGATGATGTGCCTCTCAAAAGCTATGTGTCCTCCCTGAGGTTGAGTCCTTGGCTACAAGGCCATCTTTTGTTGTTGGCATGACATTTGAGGACAAAAAAGAGCTCAAGAGGGTTATAGATAAGCACGCTTCCACTCATGGGGTCAAGCTCAGAATTGTGTGAAGTGATACGAAAATGTTCAAGGTGGTGTGTGAAGATGGATGTCCTTTTACACTATATGCATCTACATATGGCCAAAGTGTAGGGTGTCAATTGAAGTCATTGGGTTATGAACACATGTGTACGTGTGTATGAAAATTCAAGAGCTTCTACAATGTGGTTGGCAAGTATTTCAATGAGAAGGTGCAAGAAGACCCTCAATTCAAGACAAAAGAAATGAAGAAAGAGGTGCAGAGGGATCTAAAGGTGAGTGTTAGTGTGCATAAATGCAAGAGGGCGAAGAAAAAGATAATGGAGGAAATGGAAGGGAGTTTTAGGGATGAATTTGGAAACTTAGAGGCATATTGCAATAAGTTGAGAGAGTCAAACCCTAGTTTAGATGTGTGTGTCGAGGTGAGCAGAGAAGCATTGGAACATGGATGAAGAATATTCAAGAGGATGTATGTTTTCTTTAATGCTTCAAAGGTATAACTTCCAATAACATTGAAGTATTTTGTTTTATTTTAAAATTAAATTTTATGTTCTCTTTTAAAAATAGAAAATTGAAGCTTTATATTATGCTTATACTTTAGAGCATGTGTGCATGTGTTGTAACGACCACCCTATGGGCCTTTATTTATCAGAGTTATCGCGTATAGGCATCAAGATGATTTGGACGACTTAATTGCAAAATAAAGTTTTTGAAAATAACTTAGTTTGAAGACATAAGGATAAATTTTTCGCAAGCGATATCTATCCCATAGGGGAATCTTAATACAATAATCCAAAAATAACGGACAAATGGTACGTAAACGAATTAATACAGTCTAACTCCTTATATTATTACAGAAGTCTCTTCTGTTGTAACCATTACAGTTGCATCTCTCCTCTTGATCGAGATCTATCACTTGTCTGTTTCATGCGGTCTGGAGTTCAAATGAATGAACCCCAGGGTTAACATTTAATCTCATATGCAAGTATGAAATATAAATGACAACATATCACATGTTAAGCATAGAATAATTCACAGTAACAAATCGCACCGTAACTACAGTTAACGGGCAAGGACTGTAACCCTTCATTCACAGTAAACAAGTTGTACTGTAATCGTAGTTAATGGCCAAGGACTGCAGCCCTTCATTCACAGTAAACAAGTCATACCGTAACCATAGTTAACAGCCAAACACTGCAGCCCTTCATTCACTATAGACAAGTCGCACCGTAACCATAGTTATCGGCCAAGGACCGCAGCCCTTCAGAACACGCAGCCCTGTTTTAGGACACACAGCCCCTAATCCGTAGCTAGGATATAAACATGTAAATCATCCAGCAAACATGATCAGTCATACATGAATACTTACATACAGGCTAACAAGATAACAGTTACCCACCTCGAGCTTGAGTCCTTAACTTTGTCCTAAGATGTTGGGGTCGGTAGAGGTGTCAAGTTCTGCCTAAAAATGTTTATCATTGCCATTAGTCATTTACTCGAATCGCAAAGAAACTAATTACACGAATTAGTTTAGAGGATCAATATTGGTTATTAATCCCTTAAAAATTTCCCTTGTGATAATAATTATTATTTTTGTTTATTATCACTCTTTCCTAATAATAACAACAATATCTGTTATTATTATAATTATCCTAAATTCCCAATAATTTCCTCAATATTAGCCAATACAATTCATATTATTCTCTAAGTAATTATTTTCCTCTACTTTTTAGTTTGAAAAGTCCAGATTCAGTGTGTATTTCAAAAATCCACATCTTGGGTTCTAGACATCCTAATTAGGTGGTTCAAAATTCTATGAACTCCTTGATGAGTCTAGTTTCTAGGAAAATTAATTCCAATATTTTATCACATGTTAAAAGTTCACAAAAATTAAAAATGTGACCACTGTCCTAAATTTTCTCCAGAAAACAGTATGTCTCATTATCTAACTTCAAAAATTCATCATGAATTGTATAAAAATCGAAATGGTGTTCTTCCAAAGCTCAAGTGTCCCTTAGCATGTCTAGTTTCATACAAAAATAATACCAATAACCAATACATGCTAGAAAATTTCCAAATTTCAAAAATGTAGTCACTATTCAGAAACACTTACAGATTTGTAACCCACTTTCCAAAATTCATAACTTTTTGTATACTTATCGAAATGCAACGAATTACCTATAAAATTAAAGCTCTATGTGTTTGCTACATATTGATAAAATTTCATAATTTTTCAAGTTTGTTTACCTATCCCGAAAGGCCATGTCATTTTACCACTCCAGAAGCAGTCAAAAACGTTTCCTGTTTTGTAACTCAACTTTCAAAAATCATAATTGGAGTTTTAGACCTTCTTTTGACGTGAACCAAATCTCATTTTGAAGATTAAGGAGAATACTATCTCCTGTAAAATTTTCATAGAAAAAATCAAACGTTTACCCTAGTATTTCTTCTCTTGAAAATTACTGTTCTAGCTGCCAAGTTCAGTTTTCTAGAATGTAAGCAGCTTATCTTTTCATGTTTAGCTATTTATAGTTCGAAATAGAAAGTCCTAGGTTCAGTAATAACCCATCAGCAACTACTACCTCATGCATGACAGTATCTTTTCTTTTCTTTTGTACGTTACACATATATATAGATTCTTTTCGTTCAACAATTATTTAGATTTCTTTAAGCCTTCTCATTCTACAACTTGACTCCAATGATTCTAAACAAAGGTTTTAGGTTCAATTTATACTCCCAAATAGAACAAAATGCCTCATGAAATCATGCCAAAACTGTCTCTATTTTAGTTCCATAAAACAGAGTAACATGCAGAAGCAAAACCAAGCTTCAAACGTTAATCAATTCAGAACCTCATGCATGCAACTAAACTTCAACGTTCTCTTTTTCAGCACCCATACACCAGAGTATAAACTTTCTGTTATTCCTTTAATCCAAACAGCAAGAACCAACGTGCAGGAACTAGAAGGAAGAGGCTTACCATTAATATAATTATTATTACTTATTTTCATTATTATATATTGGAACTAAAAGAAAACTTTTGCTGACATCGCTGCACATGAATGGTTACCATTATCCCAAAAGACTTGCTATATATATATATATATATATATATATATATATATATATATATATATATATATGTATATGTATGTATGTATATGTATTTATGTATGTATGTATGTATGGGATGTAAACATGCCTCACGCCACTTTTTGAAGTAATATATATATATATATATATATATATATATATATATATATATATATATATTGTTAATATATGCAGCAATCATATAAGTGCAGCAAGCTTCCTTAGCATTTAAATACACACACTAATATATTCTTGTTTATTTATTCTTTATATATATATGTACATACTCCTAGCAGCCATGACTTGCTTCCTTTATATATATATATACATACAGTGATCTATACAGACAAGAAGCAACATGTGCCATAAAAAACATGACAGCAAGTTCTCATGCAGTAGTGTTTTTCCTTCCCTATTTTTTTTTCGTTTTCAGTTTCAACAACTTTATGATTCTAATTCCTACAGTTAGAACTTCTTTGTTGCGTTGAAAAATGAAGGAAACAAGAGGGAAAAGAAGCTTAACAACTTACCTTTAAGGGTCAAGCTGAAACAATGGAGAATAGTGTTGTCTTCCTCCCCTGTTTCAGCGACGTAATAACAGAGGAAGAAATGGCCAACTCTCTCTCTCTCTTCTCGACTCACACTCTCCGCTAATCTTCTCTGTGAATGAATAAATCAAATTGCTTGTATTCATGTATATATAATTGATCCGGTGTGGATCACAAGTTGGGTTGGACTTGGCCCGGGGTGAAATCCCGGGGTCCTACGTACCACAGTGTGGATCAAAGTCCACGTAGTTCGAGAGTATACGGCAGGCTAATGATAGCCAGAGGGGGTGGTGTGTGTGCGCTGTGTGAATAGAAAAGCTAGGGTTTCAGAAGTGTGTACCTTGTAAGGGGTTTACCCTATTTATAGGCGTACCTGGGCCCTATCTTAATCTGTTGGATTTATCCTTTATTTTAGGGATATCAAGATATGCGTTTTTGAATAATCTCCTTCTTTCATAGGCGGTTACCATAACGATAGATATTCTTGACAAAACCACTCCTATTTTCAAAGAAGCAGCTATGAGCATAACTGAAACCATTTAGGCTCTCTGGTTATTGGGCTGGGCCCATTTGTGAGATATCCGTAACAGTTGCCCCCAGCCCGGTTGTTCAGGGCTCCGAGCAGCCGGGATGTACTTGTCAGGTTACGTCCTGTGTTCTAGTTCATTTCGTTGTCCTGAGGTTTTTGACTTCTAATTCTTTTTTCGAGGTCGGACATTTTTGGTCCCCGGGTTACCCCATCTGTCATCAATTTGCATTCCGGTTTATTTGAGTGGGACACGAGTCCCCCCCATTCCAGTTTATTTTGATTCAAGGCCGAACTCCTTCCATGCCTTCTCGAACTTTCCTTCTTTATTCGTAGCGGGTAGTATTGATATTTCTATCTGGTCTTACTCCTTGTTTACAGGTACTTTGTCCAGTTTTTCATGGATTGGGACTTGTTGCCCTCAAGTTTGAGATTACATGGGGAGTTAAGTCGGACGACCGGGGTGTATTCATGTGGTCGGCCACGTGAGCATTTTAATCCGGGATCATTGTCCGCCTCATCAGTTGATCCAACGCTCGTCTTATCTCGAGGCCACAAGTGTCATCATTGCCTCCTGCTGATTTGATGTTTACTAGCCGGCCTCTGAGTGGAGCAACTGCCCCACTATCTTGGTTTTCGTGTTTGTTTAACATCAACATTAAATGCGCACGCCTTTTAACATCCACATCACCATTCGTGTATGGGCCCTTTGGGCCTTTGGCGGTTGAGTTTCTTGACTCTCATCCGCCTGCTTGTTTTGCTTATAAAAGCCTTCGACTTTCCGATTCTTGCATTTTGAAAACTGCCAAACCTTGAGTTTTCTTTCTTGAGAGAAACTTGCAACCAGTCACCCGTTCATCTTCCTCAGATTCCCATTTCTGGTCTTCGTGGCTCGTGCATTTCCTCTTCCCTTAACTTATCTCAAACCAGGTACTTTCCTTGTTTCCTTCTCTGGTTATTTGGCTGTGTTTTCTCCTTTCTTTCTCTGTCTCTTGGTCTTTCTTTTTTTTTCTGGGTAGGTTATTGTGAGTTCTTTCCAGTTTCTTCCCCTTTGGGTTCTGTCTTCTGCTTTGTTCTTGAACTTCTCTGAACTTCTGGTCTATTCAATCCTTTTTCTCCGTCTTTGGTTTACGATTTCCTGTTTAAATTCTATCTTCTCGGGATGAGCCATCAAGGTTCTCCTCCGCCTTTTAATCTAAATGCTTTTTCCCCGGAAGAGGCCGAGCTTATTCAGCGTATGCCTCCCCGGACAGCTTGGTGGCTGTACGGGAAACCTCTGACCAAGAACAAAAGAGGGAAAACGTTCTCCAAAGTTATGGCGGAGAACGTGGTAGTCAACCAGGACGGTCTGGTCGGGTTAGGGGAAAGGCTCGAGGTCGTTCTGAGTCTGTAGAGCCCGAAAGTCTAGGCCGGGGGATTGCTGCCACTAGGGTTTTTTCTTTAGAGCCGCCCTTAGGAAAGAGTAGGGGGAAAGTCCTCCTCTACCCGCTTCTTCCTTTCCTTCACGCGTGGAGCCCCTCATCTCCCTTACCCGACCTATCGGCCCGTGCGAGGAGTGTTCCTGGCTGATATTTGAGGCCCCGATGGTTGGCTGGTCATGGGAAGCTGAGGAAATAGCTTCGCGATGCCGGCATATCCAACCGCGGGTTGTTGGAGCCGTTTCTATCGGTCTCGCTTTACTACCTTCAGGTATCATCTTCTTCGTTTCTAATTTATTTTTGTTTTGCCTTTTCTAGGTAGTATGTCAACTTCTTCTCGTCCTATCGAGGATTTTGGATCTGTGGAGTCAGCGGCCGCCAGTATTCCACGTCATCTTGCTAAAAAGTATGACTGGGTTACGACCGGGGTGCTATTCAGGCTATCGAAAGCCACGATCAATCAGATCGTCGAGCTCCTATTAGGGGACCGAGATCATTGTTCTTTATCTCTTCCCGGCCCTTCTGAACCGGTGTGTGTTGCCCGGGAAGGGAATGAGCGTTCTTTTTTCTTCTTCTACCTAAACTTCGTCAAAAAACTCGGCCTTCGTTTTCCATTTTCTAGGTTTCAAGTAGATCTCTTAAACATTCTTCAGCTGGCCCCTATTCAGCTTCATCCTAACTCCTGGGCTTTATTATTGCATTTGAGCGGCTTTGCCGATTTTTAAATCGTACTCCCACCACCGGAACATTCTTTTATTTTTTTAACATCCAACGGGCTCGTCAACCTAGGGAGCCTGAAGAAAAGAGGGGTTGGGTTTCTTTCTGGGGGAAACCGGACAAGAAGCTTTTCCATGTGGCAACCGACACCTGGAAAGGCTTCAAGGTTTCTTTTTTCAAAATTAATGCTGAACCCGGTCATAAACCGTGGTTTCTTCAGGGTGTCGATTCCAGCTCGATGGAGCTGCTGTTTCCTCTGTATTGATCGAAAACTCACTATGACCAAGACCAGAACATATTTGCATCCTCCGATGATAACCTAGAGCCAGCCGAGGTTGAAACTGTGATAGCTCTGGTTGACCATGTGGCCGAGAAGGATGTTATTGATTCCCGGATTTTTATCCGACAGTCGTTGGAGGAATTGTACCCACCGAGTATGATTTCTGTTGGATGTTCTTTGGATATTTTTTTTTATATGTATGCCTCTTGTCCTTTCTGATGTTTGTTATGTTTTTTGTAGTGCCCGACATGGGGAAGGCTTCTTTCCAAGAACTGGCCGAGAAGCTCCGGGCTAAGGCCAAAAAGAAAGGGGAGTCCTCTTCCCAGAAGAAGGTTGTGGTTGCTCCTTCGCCTGCTAGGACTACTACTGAGAAGAGGGCTGCGCCCTCTCCGGCCTCTACGGACCTCATCCCACGCAAGCGATCGAAGTCGGTGGCAGCATCATCGATCTCGGTCGCAGAAGAGAGTCCGGCCTCTGTCCCGGACGCTAGTGCTGCCACAAGCGTCCCTCCTCCCCTACTTCCTGGCAAGTCTCGCCTTCACTCGCAGGGTGAGGTATGGACTGATGGGGTCTCGGAGGAGCTCAAATACGCGGTGAAGGCCCCCAGCAAGTATTTTAGTGTTGAGGCCATTGCCGACTCCGACCTCGATCACCTGCAGGTCCTGCAGGACCACCTAATGGAGACGGCCAGCATGTTGGACGCTTATGCTGCCGTTAAGCATAAGTACGCCAAGGCTGCAGCCGAGATTGCCAAAGCTCGGGTTGAAAAGAAAGAGGCTGAGATTAGGCAGAGGGAGGCTGAGGAGGCGCGCCTGAAAGCGAAAGAGGCACAGATAAAGACGGTGGAGGAGCTATCAAAGGCCCTTGCTGAAAGGGATCATTTCTCCACCGAACTTGACGCCAGTCATGCCCGGGAAGACACCCTCAATGCCTCACTGCACGCCCTGCAGGGTCAGTATGCAGGGGTGGTGAAGGACCTCCATCTCGCCCATTCCGACCTCGACGCTTCCAAGGCCGAGCTAGTGGCGTCTGCTACCGAGGTGGATAAGCTGGAAGTCTTGGTCGTGGAGACGGCTGCTGAAGCTTTCAACCTATGCCTGGCCTAAGTCCGAGCTCTGAATCCTGACATTACGATGAATTTGGACGCTGCAGATTTCAGAGCTTCGGTAGAGGACGGGCAATTTGTACCAATGCCGCTTTCTCCGGTCGAAGAGTCCGAGCATCTCGCGGAGAATGACCGTGGTCAATTAGCTGAGGAAGATGCTCCGACGACTGACGCCCCTGGCTCTCTTGTGCCCGGCCAAGCCCAATTTTGATGCCGTCCTTCTAGGACTTTTTTATTTTTTTATTTTTTTTTCTTGTTATGTAGTATTTTCACTTTCATTTTTGTTTTTCTGTAATCTGGGGCCTTTGCCCTCAAAATTAATACTATGACAAGCCGGTGTTCCCGGATTTTTCTAGCATCCTCAGCTCGTCCATCTTCCATGTTTTTATTTTCATCCTTTAAACCAAACTCGTGTTTTTAATTCACCAGTTGATGAGTAAAAGGGGAACGTAATCCGTGAACGAAGCTCGGTTCTTTATTTTATGACTTGGCCAAAGTCAAGATATATTGCGCAGAATCTGCTGGATATTCAACCGACGTTTTAACAAACGGGCCACGCTTATTAATGGTCGGGCATTCTAAACAACAGACGATTTTCAAAAATCATCTAAGCACTTTATCTTGTAAAGTACCTTACCGAGATGGTAGCCAACTGCCACATGTTCGGGCCCTAATATCCTTTTTGCATAGGAGCCTAAACATTTCGACCTGATCAGGATCTTTTATGGCAATCTCACACCACCCTAGGGGACAGTTCCGATGCATCGTAATGTTTACAAGACTTGTTGACAAATCTTATCATGACCAGGATCGCGAAACCCAAGTCTTTGTTTAACTATCTTGCCTTTGTCACGGCCTATCTTTGCTTTGATTTCACAAGTAATAACTTGGTTGGCCCATGAATTGAACCACCTTTTTTATTGATTGAAATAATTGGGATTACACAATTTAAAATCAATGGAAAATACTGCCAAAAGCAAAACAATGCGTAATAAAAGACAGTTCTCGGTCACCACCGACATCCGTTGAAACTGAAAAGCGGTTCTCAGTCACCACTGACATCCGCTATGCGCTTATTCCAAGTGCATCCCGGTCTTTAGCTTTAGTAAGTCCTTAGTTTGTCCGCGTTCCACATTCGTTTAATGGGCGTGCCATCTAACGTCTCAAGGACATAGGTCCCGGGCCCCATTTTGTCTGAAACACGGTAAGGACCCTCCCAGTTTGCTGCAAGTTTTCCGTCCCGGGCATTCTTATTTCTGATATCCGCTCTGTGTAATACCAAGTCACCTTTATCGAATGCTCGTGGTCTAACTTTGCGGTTATACTTAGCCGCCACCAGCTGCTTCGTTGCCAGATCTCGGCAGTGTGCCGTCGTTCTGACTTCATCGATGAGGTCTAGCTCGGCTGCTAATTGCTTGCTGTTGGCGTGTTCTCCCTCCTCCATGACTTTGGCTTTCCTCCATGATGTTTGCCCAATTTCTACCAGGATCATGGCCTCGCATCCATATGTCATTCGGAAGGGTGTTTCCTGGGTCGAGGTTTGGACACTAGTTCGGTATCCCCAGAGTACCGGGTACAGTTCCTCGACCCAGTTACTTTCTACATTGCTCATCCTTTTCTTGAGCCTGTCAACAATGATTTTGTTGGCTGCCTCGGCTTGCCCATTAGATTGCGGATGCTCTACCGAGGCGAAATGGTGCTTGATTTCGAGCTCGGACATCAACCTCTGGAAGCCTTGGTCAACGAATTGAGTACCGTTGTCAGTTACGATCTCGGCAGGAATCCCGAACCTTGCAACAATATTTCTTTCGAAGAACTTTTGTATTCGAGCGGCCGAGATGGTCGACAGTGGTTCGGCCTCGATCCACTTAGTGAAATAATCCACCGCCACCACAAGCCATTTCAGTTGCCCTGCGGCCGGTTTGAACGGTCCAAGGAGGTCCATACCCCATTTAAAGAATGGCCAAAGAGCCGTGATGGTCTTCAACTCGGTCGGAGGTGGCTAGAGGATCCGAGCATGTTTTTGGCAGCTTTCACATGTCCGTACGTGCTCTCTGGAATCCGCGACCATTGTCGGCCAGTAATATCCAACCCTTAGGGCTTTCCGGGCTAACGCCTTTACCCCCATGTGTTGTTCGTTTATTCCTTCGTGTATCTATGATAGCACGTACTCGGCCTCTGCCTGGTTTAAACATCTCATCATTGAGGATTGGAGGCTTTTTCGGTAGAGTTGGTCATCGACCACCGTGTACATTAACGCGGTCCGTGCTATCTGCCTTGCTTCCCCGGGATCGTCTAGGCTAACTCCCTTTTCTAGGTAATTTAAGATTGGCTTTCGCCAGTCTTCTGCTGCCGTGATGACCATGATACACGTGGGCTCCTTCAGACTTTGTTGTATTACAGTTCGATTATTTCCCGGGTTCCTGGTGCTTGCTAATTTGGAGAGGATATCTGCCCTCGCATTTTCTCCCCTAGGGATGTGGGTGACTACGACCTCATCGAAGTCGGCCATTGCCTCTTTGACTTTCCCCAGATACTTGATTAGCAAAGGTCCCTTAGCCGTGTATGAACCGTTGATTTGGGCCGCGACTAGTTGAGAGTCGGTGGAAAGATGAACCCGCCTGGCCCCATTATCTTTTGCCTGCGATAGCCCGGCCAATACAGCCTCATACTCGGCCTGATTATTAGACGTTCTGAAGTACAATTGCAGGGAGTGTTCCATGGCGACTCCTTCCGGGCTTTCGATTATGATCCTGGCTCCATTTCCTTTGGCGTTTGACGAGCCGTCTACAAATACTTTCCAAACGTCAAGGTTGGCTTTCAGGACTACCTCTGTTGGCACCAGTTCTATAATGAAGTCGGCTAAAGCCTGGGATTTAATAGCATGCCGAGCTTCATATACTATGTCGAATTCGGACAATTCGATAGCCCAACTAGTCATTCTTCCTGCCAAGTCAGGCTTGTGGAGTATTTGGCGTATCGGCTGACTGGTTCGCACAATTATTCTATGCCCCTGGAAGTATGGACCTAATCTCCTTGCGGCAGTGAGGAGCGCAAAGGCCACCTTTTCCAACCTTTGATATCTTAGCTCCGAACTCTGCAAAGCCCGGCTTGTAAAGTAAATCGGTTTCTGTTCCATCGAATCTTCTTTCACCAGGGCGGCACTTACTGCTTCTGGGGCCACGGATAGATATAATATCAGATCTTCCCTGGGCTCGGGTTTGGTCAGCACGGGTGGTGATGACAGGCATTTTTTGATCTTGTCAAATGCGGCTTCATACTCTGAGTTCCATTCTCCATGCTGTGCTTCCTTCTTCAATAACTTGAACAAAGGAAGAGCATTTTCTGCCAATTTCGGTAAGAACCTTGTCAGCGCGGCCAGCCTGCCAGTCAACTGCTGCACCTCTTTTTTGTTTTTTGGGGCAGCCATATTGAGGACGGCCTGACATTTTTCCGGATTGGCCTCAATCCCCCGGTTTGTCAACAGGAATCCGAGAAATTTACCCGCTGGTACCCCGAATGCACATTTAGCTGGGTTAAGTCGGATTCTGTGATCCCGGAGCTTATCAAATGTTTCTTGCAAATCTTGGATGTGGTCGGATCGCTTAACTGACTTTACGATCATATCGTCGATGTAAACTTCGACGTTCTTGCCGAGTTATGCCTCAAACACTTGATTCATCATCCTTTGGTAAGTAGCTCCTGCGTTCTTCAGCCCGAAAGGCATGACATTATAGCAGTAATTAGCTTTTTCCGTGATAAAAGCTGTTTTCTCCTGGTCTTCGGGATGCATAGCTATTTAGTTATAGCTGAATACGCATCCATGAATGAGAGCAGCTGGAATCCCGAAAAATTGTCCACCAGTTAGTCAATATTTGGCATGGGGTAAGCATCCTTGGGGCATGCTTTGTTGAGATCGGTGTAGTCGGTGTACACCCTCCATTTGCCATTGGGTTTCATGACCATTACCACATTTGATAACCATGTGGTATACTGGATTTCCCTGATGAATCCCGCATCCAGCAGTTCTCTTACATGCTCGGCTAGGGCTTTCTGTCGGTCCAGTGCAATCTTTCTTTTCTTCTGCGAGACCGGCATATATCGTGGATTTATGGTCAATTTGTGACAACAGAACGCCGGGTCGACTCCTGGTAACTCCGAAGGTTTCCATGCGAATACGTCCTTGTTTTTCCATAACAGCTTTTTGAGCTCGATTTCTTCTTGCTCGGCCAGCGAACTCCCGATCTTGGTTATTTGTCCGGGCTCCTCTCCTAGTTGGTAGCCTGTGAGCTCTCCATCAGGCTCTGTTTTTATCAACTTTGCTTCTTCTCTTACATCCAGCTCTACCACGTTGACTGAGCTCGGCGCAATTGGTGCTGAATTTCGAGTTCCTTTCTTCTGCGAGCTGGATGTTCCGGGTTTATTGTTTTTAATTGTCGAGAAATAGCATTGCCGGGATTCCTTCTGATCACCTTTGACGGTGACGACTTCATTCTTCCGACTTACCATTTTCAGCTTCTGATGCTTAGTTGATATAAGCATGTCCCAACTATGAATAGTTGGTCTGCCTAAGATTATATTGTAGGACGAAGGGAAATCCGCTACAATAAACTTGACTCGCTCAGTCTTAAAGGCTTCTTTAGAGCCCAAGGTCATTTTTAGTTCTATACACCTTTTGGGACTTGTATCCTGTCCGTTGAACCCGATTAAGGTTGTCCTGCACGGCTTTAGATTCTTTAGGTCGAGGTACATGCGCTTAAAGGTGTCCCACAGGATGATATCCACCGCACTGCCAGGATCGATGAATATCTTCTTTACACGGCATTTTCCCAGGATTACGTCCCTCAAATCTTCCTGAGTAAAGAACAGCTTAGGAGGCTCTTCTGTTTGCGATGGTTCCGGCTTGAAAGTCGGTTATCCCCTGATGGTTAAGACTTCCCGAAGGTATTTGTTCCGCTAATTGGCGGTATCGCCGCCACCTCCGTAACCTCCACTAATGACATTGCAGTCAAACTCTGCTTCCAGGAACTCGTCCTCATTGTCGTGCTTTCTCCAGGCTTCGTCTGACTTTTTCCTCTGAGAGACCGGGCTTGTACTCTGATCCGTCTGCTTGCGGTTGGCTTTTTGACCTTGTGTTTTGATAACGTACTGACGTAATTTTCCATCTCGGATAAACTTTTCAACCGCATCTCTAAGGTCCCAGCACTCATCCGTTGTGTGCCCGGGTCCATTGTGGAATTCGCAAAATCGTGTGCGGTCCAACTTTCCCTTGCTATAAAGTGGTCGGGGTCGCTCTACCTTCCTCATCTCGGTCAGGGCTACCTCTCTCCATAGCTGTGAACGAGGGACATTTAGTGGAGTATATCTCTCATACTTCCCCTCATGCCTTTGTCCTCGTGTTTTCTGGTCCGAGTTCTGGGGTCGGTCTCTTGCTGCCCGGTCCTTCCCTTTCGGGGGTGGGCTTTTCTGTCTCTCTTTTCCTGACGCGTTAGCTATCTGCATTTGCTCGATGTCCAGATACTTTTTGGCTCGTCTATGGAATTCTTCCAGCGTCTTGATCTCGCCAGATATGACCGATCTCCCCATTCTAGATTCGCTATCTAAGCCCGAGATGAGCAAGTGTACATGGACGCTTTCCGTTAATCCCTGGATTTGCAATGCGGCAGCCTTGAAACGATCCAAATACTTCTGAAGGGTTTCACCAGGTTGCTGCTTGATTCTGTCCAGCGTGTAGACCAACCTGGGTTGCTTTTTCCTTGTCGCGAAATTCAGCAGGAACTTCTCGCTCAAGTCGTTGAAGTCGGTAATGGACTTGGGAGATAGAGTTTGGAACCAAATTTGAGCGGCTCCTCGTAACGTTGAGGTGAATAGCCTGGAAATGATTGGCCCCTTGAATCCTCAGACCAGCATCTCAGTGTCGAAAGTGTTCAAGTGTGTCTGGGGATCCTGACTTCCGTCGTACTTAGGGAGGTCGGATGTACTAAATTTCCTTGGGTACTCAGCTTCCGTAATTTCATCTGAGAACGGGCTGTTGTTTTGTCCTCCGTCCCCATACCACATCTTGTACCTTCCGGAGTCTGGCGGAATTCCCTGATTGTCCGAGGTACGGCTGTCTTTCCTATGTGCCCGGGCTTGATCCTCCTGACTCGCATCCCGGTGATTACTTTGCTGAGAATTTTTTGTTGAAACTATTCGGCCTTGCCCGGGATGGTCCTCCTGTAGGGGATCAACAGTTTGGTGATTGGTTTCTTCGTCCTCATTCTGCTGATCATCCCGATGTTCCTCTTGAAGAAGGTCTTGTAAGTGTTTAAGGATTTGGTTCATCACCTCGGTCATATTGTCAATCTTCTAGTTCTGAAGATTGTCGCGTTCTTCCACATTCTCGATTCGTTTCAACATTGATTCAGCAATGTTATGTAGGAGCCGTATGTCCGAGCTGCTAATCTGAAACTTTGAGGGACCAGCGTGGTTAGTATTTTCCAGCGTTTGGCCTGCTCGTCCATCCAGGTTCGAGTCCGGGGGCTCCTCCATTTGTTCCTGATTAACGCCTTGAACATCCTGCTGTTGGGTCTCGCTAAAATTTTGTTCCTGACCTTGCTCATGTGCATACAGGTGGCTTTTGCTTCTGGTATTAGCCATCATGGGTCACGGGAATAGGACTTTACAGTCCCCACAGACGGCGCCAATGATCCGGTGTGGATCACAAGTTGGGTTGGACTTGGCCCGAGGTGAAATCCCGGGGTCCTACGTACTACAGTGTGGATCAAAGTCCACGTAGTTCGAGAGTATACGGCAGGCTAATGATAGCCAGAGGGGGTGGTGTGTGTGCGCTGTGAGAATAGAAAAGCTAGGGTTTCAGAAGTGTGTACCTTGTAAGGGGTTTACCCTATTTATAGGCGTACCTGGGCCCTATCTTAATCTGTTGGATTTATCCTTTATTTTAGGGATATCAAGATATGCGTTTTTGAATAATCTCCTTCTTTCATAGGCGGTTACCATAACGATAGATATTCTTGATAAAACCACTCCTATTTCCAAGGAAGTGGCTATGAGCATAACTGAAACCATTTAGGCTCTCTGGTTATTGGGCTGGGCCCATTTGTGAGATATCTGTAACAATAATCAAAGGGGTCTGGTTCGAGAAGATGAGAACGGTCTGAGGATAAGCTATCAGTCTGAGAAGGGAAAAACAAGAGGGTAATGTCACTGGGCTCGAGAGGTATGGTGGCGTGCTGCTTTCTCCTTGACTCTGTGATCTCACGTATGGTGGTGTGCTGCATTGTCCTTAGCGTGTTGCGTTTTTTTTTATTTGTTGATATTGATTCTAGATTTTTGTGAGATTAAATTAAAGATGATGAATGTTGCTGATGATATGAGGCTGATATAGGTTGGTCCAAATGAGAGGATAAGAATTCATAGTTTTTTTTTTTTTGATATAGATAAGAATTCATAGTTAAATGGAGTTGATCTCGTCTTTGTGGTGTGTGGGCCGATGGTACTACATGTATGGGTTACGTTTTCTTTTTTTGTTTTAAGTCTGAGTGGAGTCTTGTTCAATTGGAGATGTGCTAACTTTATGGCTATTACGTGATGGCTGTTAGAAACATGGAAAATAATAATAATAGTTTGTTTTTTCAAAAAAAAAAGGCTTTTATTCATTTAATTACAAATTTAAATTCCAATTTTTTTTCCTTGCAATTATCTCCCAAGGTTTTATTTCCAAATATTACAAGGAAAATAAATTCCTAATTCTTCAAATGATTTATTGAATTATTGAAATCATTTGGCCAATTTCCACAATTTAATTCCAAATTCCTATATCCCAAATTTGGGATGTTACATGTGTTAATTGATTTTCAAATTTCAAATAGAAAATGTTAAATGAATGATGCCTTTACTCATCATTTTGGTTCTATTTCCTTTGAGTTATATATTTATAAAATATGTTTTATATTTATGATCAATAAGTATTTAAAAGGTACTAGTATAATTGAAACATATATTTATGTTAATGCACATTTTTTTCCATAACATGTTACTCATCTTGTTCATGTATTTTATTTTTTTGGCCAATAATCTTGTTCATGTATTACTTTGTAAAAAAGAATAAAATTAAATTAAATTTCCATGAACAACACAACTTTATATAAACTATAGTTTCATAAAATATTTTCATAAAGTTGTTTCATCATATTTTTGATTGGTTGTGGCATATTTTGATATTACAGGTTGGTTGGATGAAAGGTTGTAGGCCATTGATTGGTGTAGATGGCACCTTCTTGAAAGGAAAATCAAGAGGCATATTGTTGACAGTCGTGGGTGCTGACGGTAATGACTCATTATACCCTTTAGCGCTTGGATTGGTTGAGAAGGAAAATGCACTTCAATGATTGTGGTTCTTAGAATGGCTTTGGAAATCTCTAGAATTAAGTAATGGTGAGACTGTTACTATAAATGGAAGAAATCACCAAAATAGGGTGAATTGGGGATTTTAAAAATTCTTTTTGAAACACCCAAGTATAAACCAAAACAAAGTATAAGAGATAAGGAAAGAAGAGTTTAACACAATGATATTTATACTAGTTTGGTCCTATCTTGACCTACGTCTAGTCCCCAGATACCTTCTGGGATTTTCAACTATCTCAACAAACTTTAACTACAACAATGTAACTCTCAAGAAATCCTAACACCTAGGACTTTCTCCCCCTAACACTTTATAATTAAATAACTCAACTCACGGGTTCCACAATCTTGAGGTCTCTCAAATGAGTAATCGAATTATTTTAAAAAACAAACTCTCTTAAAGAGTAGATATGAATAAACACTGAAGTTCAAATACAGTAGTATGCACAACAAGCAAATTAGAATATAATCAATTGTAATTGTTTGTTGTTGTGTTTCTCTGTCCTCTTTGTGTTGATTCATCTTCGAGTCTTTTTGGGTATTTGTAGTCGACCAAAGAAACAAGCCGTTGCATTTTCTTCTCTCTAAATCTTCAATGTTCAGCTTGACATCTAGAATATGACAGTTGTATATTCTTCTATGTTTCTTCAATTATTTGCTGGAAATCTATAATAGAGTTGTTGTAGTTAATTCTCCAACATTCTTGCCATTCCATAAACCTTATTTGACCGTTGGAGAGTGATTTGGATGATCTATAACGATCTGAGCAACACCATTGAAATAGAGGAGAAAGTTCAGGTTTGTTCTTGGTTCTTCATTAATTACATTTAACCCGGATTTGATTTCACCTTGATCCTTACTAAATTCATCTGTAACTCATGAACAAATTGATCAAGTATAACAGGGAATAACATAAAGTGAAATCAAGAAGTATACAAATCAAATAAGATCATTTCGCATAGGGAATAATATAAAGTGAAATCAAGAAGTATATAAATAAAATAAGATCATTTCATAGATTTCAGAAATTAAAGTTTCAAACTGTGCAACGCAAACTTGAGTTTATTAAAACAAACTGGAGTTTTGTTCATTCTAGAAATGACCATCGCGATTTGAACTTGAAACACATTTTGAAACAACGGCAAACTTGATGAAAGTGGAAGAAATCACCAAGAGAGGGGTGAATTAGGGATTTTAAAAATTCTTTTCAACTCTTAAAAATGAAGCTTAAGAAATGGATAATAAAAGAGTAGAAAAAGAAAAGCTTAGACACAGAATTTATACTGGTTCGGTCTCAACCTTGACCTACGTCCAGTCCCCAGATACCTTCTGGGTGTTTCCACTAATTCAACAGATTTTCAATTACAACAATGAAGACCAGACATAATCCTAATCACCTAGGACTTGCTCCCCCTTACACTTTGTGATTGAACAACCCAACTCACAGGTTCCACAACCTTGAGTTCTCACAAACAAATGCTTTTAAAAATTTACAAACTCTCAAAAGAGTAGATAAGGATAAACACTGAAGAACAGGTCGAAAATAACAATACAGACTCAAATTTCAAAGTATAATCAAGATAGCTTCGTTGTGTGTTTTGCTTTGAGTTTTCACAGCCTTTTATAGACTGAATGGATAAGCTAGCCATTGCAATTCTTTCTCTAATGTTCAGCTGCAATTCTGGAAAAATGGCAGTAGCATATTTTGCTCTGTTCTTTGAATTCTTAGCTGGAATCTTGGAATTTAGTTGTTGCAGAACGTCTTCCAGATTTTTAGCCATTCCATGATCTTAATTCGACCGTTTGAAGTGATCTTAATGTGTTGCAACGATCTGAACTGAACATCTAGGATAAGGGAGAAGAATCAGCCCTGTTCTTGGTTCTTCATTTAATGCACTTATTCTGGATCTTGATCTCACCTTGATCTTGGCTAAACCTTATCTGAAAAGCACTCAAAACTTCATCAAGGACATTATAAATAATAATATCATATCATGAAATAATTTCAGGAAGACCCATTAAGATTTTGCAGATCAACATCATTTGATTTTTCAAAATCCCCGATGCAAACTCGAGTTTGTTCTTCTAGACTCGAGTTTGGGGTTCATCCAGAAAGCATGTCCGTTGATTAGAGGTCTAAACTTGCAGTCTGTAAAAGTTAACTCGAGTTTGGCTTTTACAGAGAGAACTATCGAGCTTTGGACTTGGCATGGAATTTTGGTCCTGCTCCTAGACTCGAGTCAATTAGTGACTGACTCGAGTTTGGGTCTATGTTTGAAGAACAAGCCTAAGTTCGTGATTTTCCAGACTGGAGTTTAGGAGACAGACTGGAGTTTTGGAAAGATGGTAGAAATTCGAGTGTTTCTCTATTTGTCCTAAACTCGAGTTTACAATGACAGACTCGAGTTTATGTTTGAGCTGAAACTATTCAAATCTTTCTGTTTGGTCTAGACTGGAGTTTGTAACTCTAGACTGGAGTTTATAACTTAGCCTGGAACTCGAGTGTCTTTCTGTTTGGTCTAGACTGGAGTTTAGGAATCCAGACTCGAGTTATGCTTGCTTGGAATTCTGAGTGCTCTCTGTATCTTCCAGACTTCAGGTTTGGTTTTGCAAACTGGAGTTTGGCTTGTTGTGAAAATTTCTGATTGCTTTCTGTAACTCCTCAGACTCGAGTTTGGCTTTCTTCGCAGAAGTAACCAGCTTTCTGTCAACCCTCAAACTCGAGTTTACATACCTAAACTCGAGTTTGCCTTTGACAGTGAGATTTTCATATTGCCAAAACAAACTTCATATCAAGTTTACAATTGCTAGTTATCATCAAAACACATTGAGAACTAACAGACCGTAATTCCCAATTGCTTCAACCATATATTTAAAGCTTTTTGAGCGAACAACATTGAAAGGTATACCATTTGTACAATGAATCTTTCAATGTATTGAATAGTTCTACCCGTTGCTTATTTATCACAAGCATCATTTATGATTGTTTGCCTCTTTCCTTTGCCTGCTTTACAGCTTGCTTCTAGTTTCTTAAAAAACATTAAATCTAAGGGGCCTTTAACTCTCTCGGCAGTAGCATAATTGCCATTGGAGCCTTGACTTGAAGATGCCCCACTCCTTTTCCCATTTTTAATGTGCTAAATTTCTTGCACTTCTTCTAGTATATCATCATCTTCCGATGGGACTTTTCTACAAGGACCCGTATCCCCCTTTAACCCAATCTGGTGTCTTTTGGCTCTGGTGATGCCACTCGTTGTTTCCTTCTCACAAAAATCACATGTAACATATCTCTTCTTATTGATATATTTTAGGCTATTCCATGGACATGCCATATCAAGATTTTCACCAGTAGGCTTTACCAATCCACAAGAAGCCACGAAAGTTGCTGGCCTAATTTCTTCTTGGACTTGCGATGCCATGACAACAAAAAAAAGACAACTGAACAGGGAGAAATAGACTTACAGGCCTTCAACTAAACAAGCCTTCAACAACCATGCAAACAGGGCCTTCAACAGCCACGTGAACAACCACACTGACGGAGGAGAGGGACGATGTTAACAACGATGTGAACAACCTTCAATAGCCAGAAATATGGCACGAACGAGGCCTTGCAAAAGAGACGAGGGAAAGAGATAGGGATGCGAACAGGGATTTGGTTAATTAGAATGGAGATCGAGTTTCAGAAATAGAGAAGAGGAGGGAAAGATGTCAAAACTCAGAAGCAGCGAAAGTGAAGAGGGAAATCGACTTTATTTCCCTTTTTTTCAGATAGAACACAAGGTAAAATGGCATATTTACCCTTCATTAAGTTGGCCTTTTCCCTATTTTAGCCCTGATTGCAGTCATATTTCCAAAGCCATGCCCCGCATCCTATTTCTGTAGAAAGCGATTCAACATTCCCAGTTACAGCGCTATCGTGCCGTATAAGCCACCGCCCATGACTACCGCCACCCCTCCGCTACCACCCGCTACCGGAAACTGTAGCATTACGGAGCGGAAGTTGCGTTTAGGTTCCGCAACCCGCATCACAACTGGTATCACGTGCTACAGCACCGTGATTTCAATCCTAGTAATCACCAATCACAGATATTACCATGTACCCTAAGCAATTGCATAGATGTCATTTTCAATGCATTCTATATTTTTGTACTTTTAATGTTCACTATTGACATCAAATTTCATCTAGTTTTGTTAACATACCTTTAAACTGCTGATATTTCAGCCTAGGAAGGAACACTGCAACCAATATCTGGTTTGTTAGCAGCATTACTCTGGTCAAGTACCCAGATATCCAGTAATGGGCAAAAAGAGCCTTCATAACATATTTAAGATCCATTCATATCCAGAAGGATAAAGAAATCTTTGATATTATGAAATTGCCAGTTGATGAATATGCTGCATCATTAGGCTTGCCCTTGACCCCCAAAACTCAGTTTCTTAGCCAAAAAGGTAAATCTAACGTTGTGTCAACAAAACCCATTTTAGCTAAACCAGAAGAATCCCACAAAGAAATTACATTGGAGGTTCCAAGAGAGAAACTGGACGCTAATGGTCCTGAGGAAGAGGAAAAGGGTCTTCTTTTGCCTGACAATTCCTTTGATGAAGGGGAAAGGGGAGAATCTGAAATTGTAGATGTCATGTATGTGCCGTCACGTAATCTACATGTTACAGAAATAGAGAAAGCTTATATTCCTTTGAAAATTTTTGCAGTATATCCTATATGCAATAAATAGATGTTGGACAATACCCATTATTTGGGATAGAATGGACTATTTGACCTTGAACATATAAAATTAGGATGGCTTTTCAAAATTATTATTGGTTTCTGATATTTTCCGTCAGTATGTTGTGTTTTGGTTTGTAAAACCAACTTATTTGATTTGGTGACTTACTTCGCAGCCCAGCAACCCATGTTTCCAAGAAAAAGAAGCTCAAGATCAACCTACATAGACCAATGGGGACCAGGGTTGTGCTTGATGATGAAGGTAATGCTCTGCCTCCACTAGCAAGAATTGCTGATACACAGACTGGCAAGGAAACATTGGTGCTTGATCCAGGTATGTCCTTTCTCTTTAATTGCAAATTAAAGCCTAGGAATAAATATAATGCTGCATAGTTATGTATCTGTCATATTTGCTGATGGCTGAGTTATCAAACATGTCTTTATGGTCGTCCAACCGTGAATCTTGATGATTAATAACACTAGCTTATTTATCACCTATTGGCTTTGGTTCTTTTTTGTTTGAAGTTTGATTTGACGAAGGAAATATGGGTGCTAGAAGATAGTCCTAGATCATTGAGCTAGTATGAGCTCTGTCTCCTTCCTTTGCCATGAATATAACATTAACCTGACAACGGACTTAAAAATGAAAAAGAAAAAAAAGTTGGATGAAATTCATATGCAGGAGAACAAATCTTTGTAGTTTTATAAACAGCTTTCCCTCTTGCTAAGACAAAACTATAATACTCCCATGGTCATTAATATAAAACCTAATCAACTAATTTGATTAAATTAAGGAAGTTAGTTAAGTTAGTTAATATGATATGATTTTTTCAAAAATACCATAATCATTTTACTTAATTCCCTCCTGTTGGGATTCGTACACGCAGCGGAATTAAATTTATCCAATAAATTACGAATCCCAAGAAGATAATCTATCAACGACATTTAAATCGGGTTAGTAATTAGGAATCATACGTATGCAAACTCATGTGCTGCTTTGCAAACCCGTGGGCTAACGCCTTCTTGATCAATCAATCTCTAGGAGCCGACTTTACGAATCCACTCCCTCTACCGGTATCCACACCGAACAGCACTCCAACATGAATGGCAGCGTGCTAGCGCCTTCAAGCTTTTGTCTAACGTCTCTCTTCTAGGGTTCTTTTTGTGGCTCTACAATTCTCTTGTGTGTGTAATCAAATTACTTACAACCTAAGGGTATTTTATAACCCTTATGGGCTGCATTAAATATTCAAAATCAATCTTATTAATTTTGAAATTGAATTGGAAATTAAATTTGTCTAATTGATTCAATCCAATCAATTTATTTAATGCAAATTAGAAGCCAACTGATTTGATTTATCTTCATAAGTCAATTTGTCTAACTGAGATATGATATCTATTAAATCATTGATTTATCTTCATAAATCAAATTAGGAAGTTATTTAATGATTAGCCCCTAGGGCATAATTTCCAAAAGACTCCCACTTGCACCAGGTGCAATCATTAGATATATATCCTCCCTAGATAAAACATTGTATTCATTGAATCTTAGACATATCTTAGATTGAATGAATCTGGATATTATAGCTCATGTTAGGCTATTCTTGTGTGCGACCCTGTAGGCTCATATGAGATTGGCAGCGGGCTAATACTGTACTAGCCCACAAGTTGCAAGCGGCCTCTAGCAAGACATTGCAACTACCTAATTCACGTGAGGATCGATTTTCGATACAACCTATCATACAACCATGTCACGTCCCTTTTGTCACGCGATAATTTGGTCAAGGATGAGGCATGGATAATGTCAACTTCCTTTTCTTGACCATTACTTTCTCAATTCTTAAGTAGTCTAATAATTGAAATGGAAACTCCTTTCCATCATAGTATGGCCATATATTTCTTAGACTTACTCATCGAGGGGTCCAGTATTATCTCTCTACAAATGTGACCATATTACTCTACATGAAAACCACTAATCCCGATCGAAGCCTTTATCATCACCCGATTAAAGGTGACTTTTGACTAGGTCAAAGATCAACGACTCTCATGTAGGAATCCATGATGATCTCAGGTCAAAGGGCATTATGACGTAGTTATACATAAGAAAATCTTATAACTTAATCCATGTAGCTTTCTCATAGTGGGTCGGTCCAGCACCTTGTACTCTTACAAGTGCCTATGACTTTGATTCGTATCTCTATACCTTATCGAAGTCATACTGGTCTTATTTCATCTTTGCTCCCGCATAGATGACCGACTAGGGACATTTAGGACAATTTTTAAGATACATCCAAGGATACAGTCATCATAATAACAAATGTCATGATAACAAATTGGAGAAATACTTTAAATAACAATAATGTTCAAAGTACAATGATTAGCCTTTCCAATAGAAGACTCCTACTTGCACTAGGTACAATCATTGATTTCCCTAATTCCCATTGTCCTTACATGACGTTCATGTATTATCTGTGCAAGCGGCTTAGTAAGAGGATCAGCAACATTGTCTTCTCCCGGTACTTTGCATATTTTTATGTCACCTCTATCATTGATTTCTCTGGTAAGATGAAAACACCTGAGTATATGCTTGGTCCTTTGATGTGATCTAGGCTCCTTGGCCTGCGCAATAGCCCCGTTGTTGTCACAAAATAGGTCTATTGGATTTGAGATGGTAGGAACCACCCCTAGTTCAGTAATGAACTTTCTAATCCAAACGGCTTCCTTAGCTGCATCTGATGCTGCTATATACTCAGCTTCCGTTGTAAAATATGCTACAGTGCTTTGCTTTGAGCTCTTCCAGCTTACTCCACCACCATTTAACAGGAATACATATCCTGACTACGATCTTAGATCATCTTGGTCAGTTTGGAAACTTGCATCTGTGTAATCAGTCACACAGAGCTCATCCTCCAAGCCACCATATACCAAGAATGAGTCCTTAGTCCTTCTTAAGTACTTCAGGATATTCTTGACAGCAGTCCAATGACCTTCACCAGGGTCTTGTTGATATCTGCTGGCATACTTAAGGCAAATGAGACATTTGGTCAAGTACATAACATGACATACATGATAGATCTAATGACAGAGGCATATGGGATCTTATTCATACGATCTCTTTGATCAGGTGTACTAGGACACTGATCCTTACTGAGATGGATGCCATGAGACATGGGCATGTTATCCCTTTTAGAATCCTGTATACTAAATCTATGTAGTATCTTGTCTATGTATGTGCTCTGACTTAGGCCTATCAGCCTCTTGGATCTATCTCTATACATCCTGATCCCTAGGATATAAGTGGCTTCGCCTAAATCTTTCATTGAAAAAGACTTTCCTAACCAAGACTTGACACTCTGCAAGGTAAGGATGTCATTCCCATTGAGTAGGATGTCATCTACATAAAGCACTAGAAATACAACTGTGCTCCTACTAACCTTCTTGTAAACACAAGGTTCATCAATGTTTTGAATGAATCCAAACTCTTTGACTACTTCATCAAAACGATGATTCCAGCTCCGAGATGCTTGCTTCAATCCATAAATGAATCTTTAAAGCTTGCAAACTTTACCAGATTCCTCTGGACGCACAAAGCCTTCAGGTTGTGTCATGTACACATCCTCAAGTAGCTTTCCATTAAGGAAGGCTTTTTTGACGTCTTTCTGTCATATTTCATAGTCATAATATGTTGCTATGGAAAGAAGGATTCTGATTGATTTAGCCATTGCAACTGGGGAAAAGGTTTCATCATAGTCCACACCATGAGTTTGAGTGAATCCCTTTGCAACCAGTCGTGCCTTGAAGACACTTACTTTGCCATCTATGTCAGTTTTCTCCTTGAAAACCCATTGACACCCAATGGTTTTTACACCTTCAGGTGGATCGACTAAGGTCCATACCTTATTGTCATACATGATTGCATTTCAGACTTCATGGCATCTAGCCATCTTTCGGAGTTTGGTCCCACTATGGCTTCTCGATAGGTAGTTGGCTCATTTTGCTCAATGAGCAAGATATCACGACTTCCAGTAGTTAGAAGTACATATCTTTGAGGCTTTTGCCGTGTCCTATCGGACCTTCGTAGGCCTTATGTTACTAGAGCAGGCTCATCAACTTGTTGTGAGTCTTCTCTATTTTCCATTTGTGGTTCTACATTGTTTTTTGACTCTTGAACTTCTTCAAGGGTTATCTTACTCCCACTGGTTCTTTTAGAGATAAACTCTTTCTCCAAAAAGACACCATTCCGGATAACAAACTGTAACACCCCTACTTTTGTAATACATATACAAGCATAAGTTGGTATAGTAATAAGAATCCTTGAGTTAATTTCGAAGCATTTATTATGACATAAGTTACTTTAAATGCCCCATGATAGAAATCCATTGCTTATTAGTAAAATAAGGGTATTAAGTCAATATAAGAAGGAAACTATGTCAAATTACGTGGTAACTTGTGCACCAAGTAAGCTCAAAGATTGTAAACCGGTATAATGTATAAGTGACAAAAGACATTATGGACAAGAAGTCAAGAAGGAGAGAGGAAATAAGAATTTAGCCAAGTACAAGACGAAAAGACTGTGATAGTGATGTTACGTTGGACACGTGGCGTTTTGGGGCCAGAAATGGGTATACCGGGTAGCACGCATTACGAGGTGGATACCAGACACTAGAATAAGGGTTCCTTAATTCCCAAGGTATTAAACTCCGCCCACCTGTGGTCAGGGAAAAGTATTGATAATCCGAGCCCATAAAAGTTCAGTTGAAGGACACGAGTTACGAGGAAAGGGTATACCGACAAAAGGTAGCTAAGCGGGACCAGTTAGGGGTTTCCGGAGTAAGGCCCAGGCCAACATATGAGAGAGGGACGAAAATTAGTTGGGCTAGGGGAGTAATGCAAAGTCACATCGATTGTCAAAGAAAGTACAAGTCACATCAAGCAATTATGATGAGAGATAAAGAATAAAATAATCTGGTTTAATCTGGACCACATCTTTTGAAATTGATGTGACAATGAAGTGACATGTAATTAGGGCTAATAAATAACATTTATTACACAAACCCAAGGGCAGATTTCGTGGGACCCAGACCTTGGAGAGAGAGAACGCGAAATGACCATTTTACCCCTAGCTCTAAAACCTACTACAAGCATCTTCAGAGACCACATTCAGGGGCAATTTTGGAATCTTATTCTTGCCTTAGAATGCGCCATTCATCTACCCAAAGTGCCCTCTAGAAGCCTTGAGAAATGTGTGGGGAAATTATAATTTAATCCGAAGCACTCTTTTAACCACTGGACAATAGCCGAAGTTGGGTAAAAGACTTCACCCTTAGAGCCTATATAAGGAGCACTTTCCTCTCCATTTTTTCCATCAACCCAGCACGAAATAGGAGTGTAGTGGGAGAGTTTCCAGCTGAAGTTTCTGGTCCAAGGGAAGAGCAAGTCATCCGCAACCGAAATTCCAAAGTAAGTTCCCTAACCGACAACTTAGAAGCTCTTGTTTCTGCCCTATGGTGTTTCGTGTAGATGCAGTTGGATTTTAATATTTTTGAGGTTCTGAATGGATCCAAAGGGTGTTTTTGTGTGGGGACATGTAAGATCACCATTATCAAAACTCACAAAGCTTAAGTCTTTACTATACGAAAATCTGTCTGTTCTTATGGTTTCTGGGCAGCGAATACAAATATGTGGTTTTCACATATCAAATGAACTTCAAATGATTTGATGTTTTACATGATGAAATTAGACATCCTGGGCATGACTTTTATATAAGGTTTTGTGTCTTTTTGATATGTCAGCCGAGAGCTATTAAAGAATTAAAATGACTTAAAAACAAGATCTTCCTCTCGGACCAGTGGCCAAAGGTTGGGAATCAGGGAAGGGTTCAAACCCAAATGGCTTTGGTAATTATTTTTCCTATAAAATATACATCCTAAGGGTTCTAAGGCCACTTATTTCACGTCAATATCATTTGTTTAGAATTTATTAAAAATCTGAGAAGTTGGGACAGAAACTCTGGAAAATTCTGATGCTATGCGAAATTTATGAAACTAGAAGTAAAGTGTGAATGTATGATTGAAAGCTTGGTGTTTAGCTATATCTAGGGTATTATTTCGTATAGGGAGCATCTCCGACCCTAAGGGAAGAGTTCACCGCTATCGAGATTGTGCCAGGTAGTAACTGTAAACTTGCATACTCTATGTTACTTTCGCATGTGTGTTTTATCATGAGGTAAGGGATTGGACTGTGGTGCCTATGTGACTGTGTGTTCTTAGGTGACCATTGAAGTCCAGAGTATGTCGGGCTGTGAGGCCCTTGGCATGTAGGGTAGGTAGTACCTATTGGACTGCGTGTCCTTAGGTAGCTACTGAGACCCAGGTTATGTGGGGTAGGTGGAACCTATATGACTGTGTGTTTATAGGTGTCCACTGAGGCCTTAGGGTAGGTGGTTGGAGTTGGCCCCCCTGACTACTGAGGCCCTTTGCGCGCTGAGTCTGGGGACTTGTCTTGACCAAGCAGTCCTGCGGAGGTATTACATGCCGGTTTACTGTGCCTGAGGCAGAATTGTTTCCCTGTTATGATTTGCATTACATGCATTGCATACATATTGTATATGAGTTTAACAGTTACTCTGGGGTTCAACCTTGAACTCCAGACCCTTTTGAGACACAGGAGTGAGACAGTAAGCGGTCGATGCCTTAAGGAGGTAGGGCGTGAAGCGGTGAAATGAAGAAATAGGGGATGCCCTATCTCATTTTGTACTCTCTATTTTGGTTAATTAGTTAGTACTCTTTTGGATGACTGTATTAACCCTTCGGGGACTTAATTGTTACTTGATTGTAAATGTTTATCTGTATGCAAGACTTGTCCAACTAAATCCTGTGCTCTGTGCGCTAACTCTCTGATGAATTAATTGGACTAAGAGACCAAGGGAAGGTGAATAAATACAAGGAATCCCTCTAACCCGCCACCTGAAAGGGCGAGGCCAGTAGGGGTGTAACACAAACACTTTGTGATCGGTAGGAATGTAGACATAGTATCCTTTAGTCTCCTTCGGATACCCTACAAAAAGGCATTTTGAGGATCTGGATGATAATTTATCAGAGGCTTGTTGTTTAACATAAACCTCACATCCCCAAACTTTAAGAAATGACAAACTAGGTTTCTTTCCAATCCAAATCTCATATGGTGTCTTTTCAACTACCTTTAATGGAACGCGATTTAGTGTGAATACAGCTGTTTCTAGGGCATGGCCCCAAACAATTTATTGAAATTGAATTGGAAATTAAATCTGTCTAATTGATTCAATCCAATCAATTTATTTAATGCAAATTAGAAGCCAACTGATTTGATTTATCTTCATAAATCAATTTGTCTAATTGAGATATGATATCTATTAAATCATTAATTTATCTTCATAAATCAAATTAGGAAGTTATTTAATAATTAGCCCCTAGGGCATAATTTCCAACACCTCCCTCCCTTATTAATTCTCGAAGGAATGTCAATTGGTTAATTTGGGAAAATAATTGATAAATATGTGAAATAGGTCATACATTTAGGATCAATATCAACTCCATAGGTCCTACAAAGGATGGGAGGAGTATCTTTTAACAATTGATTGTGTTGCCACGTGTATGTTATATGATTGGTAAACTGTTTTGTTCTCAGGGTTCTGATTGTGCCCAAACCTCCTATGTTTATAATATTAATAAGATGCATCTCAAGTTCACTTTGTATCATAGGGTTTACTCAACTTGTTTATATGTTCTCAGGCATGTAGAATGACTACCTTGTTTATTCTGTCGTATATCCAATTAAATTCTCATCTTTTTGCAGAACAAAAAGCTGAATTCTATAGACAGATGCATGCGTGGGGAGTTGAAGAAGGTTGACAAGGAATTGAAGACAAGATTGTACAACAACAGCGTCGAAGAGAGAAGATCAGAATCAAGCAAAAGATGAAGTTGAAGGAAAAAAGTGCAAAGGAGGAGGATGATGACATCATTTCTGGGTCAGAAGGAGGTGATGACCATGAAGTTGTAGATAGAAGGCATAAAAAGAGTAAGATATATTTTGATAGTGACAGTGATGATGACATTAAAGGAACTGAAGTCACAGGAGGGAAAGAGGGTATTATTTCTCAGCCTGTTACTTTGGAGGAGCAAGAAGCATTGGCTTTGAAGTTGTTAAATTCCATGCACTCATAGGACAAATGCCATATCCCATATACCTACTTAATATATATTTAGTTAAACGCATTCAGTCCAGTCATAGTTGAATAGACAGTGGTTTAGAGTGAATCGGACGGTCAGCTTAAGGCTTGATCAAAATTTTGCGGGAGTTTGTCATTTTTCTTGCAATCAGATTTGCACTGAAATTCTGTAAGGAATTGCTTATAGATCAGATTTAAATTATGCATTTACTTTTTTTTTTGGTTTTACTGTTTTGGTAATAGTAGAGTAACCCAGATACTATTTAAAAAGTTTTCGAAATGCTATACTTCGAAAAGTACTTACTACAATGCAACAGAAATTATAATTTTGGCTTCTATTAAATTGTTTCTGTTAAAAAGCTGACACAGATTTTTGTTTTCATCAAATTCTATAATTTTTTTATCTCGTGCAATTTAAAAACTAAATAATGATTTATTATATTTATAATGTATGCATCTTGCAATTTATTAATATTGTTACGGACAGGCGAATTGGGCTCCGCTAGGCCCAAAGCCAGCAATCCAGCCATAAAGATAAGGAAACGGCTGATAAGATATTAACCCACTATCTCGCCAACCGCCATGAAACGTGCAGATGCAAGTGGGGCCACTTGCAGAGTGAATATCGGATCAAGGCCCTCAGGTACGCCCTATAAATACCAACATGCAGCCACCAGGTACGCAAGAAACAAAAAGAAACCCTACTTGTTTAATTCACACAGAGCACACACCCCACCCCCTCTGGCTATCTTAAGCCAAACGGTTTACCCTCAAACTACGTGGACTTTGATCCACCACTGTGGTACGTAGGACCTTGGGATTTCACCCCAGGCCAAGTCCAACTCTTTTATTATTCAACTACGAAACATTGGCACCGTCTGTGGGGACCGTTAAATTACGATTCCCCGACCTATGAAATAGCTGAGAATGGCAAATACCAGAGGCCAGAATCAGGCACCCCGGTAGGAAGAACCAGAGTCGCTACTGCCTGCGAATCCCGAGGCGAGAACGCGAGACGGGTTAGTAACACCGGAGGATAATCCAGTGCTAGTAGAAGCAGAATACGAGCTTGTGGAAACAGCTCAGGCCCTTCATAACCAAATTTCACGGCTGGTACAGCCGTCACCCGTACTTCAACACTCTTCGCAAGAATTTCAAATTGAGGATCCCGACGTTCGAAGATTACAGTCAGTAATAGAAACCATGTTCAAGCGGATGGAGGACATGGAAAAACGCCATGCTCTACAAAGGGAGGCCGACGTCAAGCGTCTGCAGGAGGATATGGAGTGCAGGGATGCTCTATGGCGGCTAGAGGAAGGTTGGAGACTCCAGCAGATTCTGGACGAGAGGCTAGGGAGAGAAGAGAACAGCAATCAAAATGCTTGTCGGGATAAAGAGGACCCAAGTTGAATGGCAACGAAAACTCGGCAAGGAAGCTTAACGGAGGTAGAGCAGAGTAATACAGATATGGATGTGTCACGCACTGAGAAAATTCGAGATAAGGGGACGCCGGAAACCACCCGGGCTAACGTCGAAGTATCGGAGAAAAGTCATGTCAGCGGGGTGCAGGGACCTTTTGTTGATGAGATACGGATGGCAAAATACCCAAAGGGTTTCGACTCAAGGGATTTGCCAAAATACGGTGGAACTCAAGACCCACAGGTCCACCTCAACAACTTCAACATGGAAATAATGGTGAAAGGGTTTGAAGGACCAATAGTGCCCCGATTATTCGCGGGAACATTGCGAGGGGCAGCCCAATTATGGTTCCATTCTTTACCACGGAAATCAGTCCAAGATATGGAGAGTTTCGGCCAAAAGTTCTTACTGAATTTCGTGACAAGCAGAAAGCAACCCAAAACTCAATTCCAATTTGGAAACATAAGGCAAGGCCCAAACGAGACATTGCAGCAATACCTCGAGCGTTTTAAAGATGCCGCCCTTCTAGTACCAAACTTGAAGGAGGACGTGCATTTGCATCTAGCAATCTCCTGTTTACATGACGATTCTCGTCTCAAAAGATCGACAGTAAAAGACAATGTTACAACACTAGCCAAATTTAGAGATCGATCGAAGAAGTACTTGGAACTCGAACAATTAGAGATGGCCAGCGAAAGTAACTTGGAACGAAATAGGAGCCCACCTCGAGGAATAAAGACTCTCACAGTGGTTCGAAGTCAGACATCAGGAGACGGCCAATGGATAACCAGCACCGGGGAAACAAGGCAAAAGGAAAATACATCCAGTACATGCCTTTAAAAGTGTCCAGAGAACGGATGTGGAGAGAGGTCGGATTAACCGAGATGAGAAAAGCAGAGCGACCACGGCCTATGCGGCACAAAGTCGTCCCAGACAAGTCTCGGTATTGTGAATTTCATGACCAACCTGGCCATACAACGGACCAATGTTTAGATCTGAGGGATGCAATAGAAAGATTTGTTCGAGAAGGGAAGTTGCAGAGATATGTGATTCAAACGCAGGGACGTTCAAGTAATAAACGCCCTAAGGTGGGACGAAATAAAAGTCCGGAGAAGAAAAAGAGGAAGGAAGAAAGCGATGATGAGTTTCCCGAAGCAAAGTATGACTGTTGTGTCATCAGTGGGGGACCCGGCGGTGGAGGAGATTCACAAAATCAATGTCGCAAATATCTGAAGGAAGTCTTGACCATCCAAGGCGGCCCACAATTTAAGAAGGAAACAAAGGAGCGAGATAGACCGATACTCATTTTCACCGAGGCCGACCTGGAAGACGTGATCCCCGATCATTATGATGGCCTAGTGATAACAAGCATGATTCTAGATTGTAGAGTCCAAAAAATCATCATTGATAACGGAAGCTCGGTGGACATCCTCCTGTGGGAAGCATTTCAGAAAATGAAGTTGGACCTTGATGAGTTAAAGCCATGCAAAACAACCTTAACTGGTTTTAATGGCCAATATACTAGACCTAAAGGCTATATAGACTTGAAACTGACATTGGGTACTAAAGAAGCTTTTAAATCTGAGGTGGTCAAATTTGTAGTTGCTGACTTCTCATCCCCTTACAACGTCATTCTCGGGAGGCCAACAATCCACAATTGGGATATGTTGGTATCCACTAAGCATCAAAAGGCAAAAATGGTCGGTAGAAAGAACAAGATAGTAGTTGTCCGAGGAGACCAAAGAGATTCGATGAAATGCTACTACGATTCGGTGAAGGGAAACAAAGAGAACGCAACCTCGTCACAAACTCGGGAAGAAAAAGGTGTTCATCTGGTTGAGATGGACATGAGAGCTGAGGAAAAAATCCAAAGGCCTAAGCCTAATGGAAAGTTACGAGACTTCATTCTGGGCAGTAGGCCAGAACAAGCCACGAAGATCGGAAGCGAATTAAGTGCCGAGGTTCGTCATGCTTTGACGGAATGCTTGTTGAAGAACGCCGACATATTTGCTTGGGGACCTGCCGATCTACCAGGCATAGATCCAACATTTTGTTGCCATAAGTTGGCAATCCGACTGGGTTCTATCCCAGTTGCGCAAAAGAAAAGGAGGATGGGCCCAAACAGAGTAGCTGCTCTTGAAGAGCACGTTAAGAAGCTTCTGGAGGGCAGCTTTATACGAGAGGTCCAGTACACTACTTGGCTGTCAAACGTCGTGCTAGTAAAGAAATCCAATGGCAAGTGGAGAGTATGTACGGACTACAAAGACCTGAATAAGGTATGCCCCAAAGATGCTTTCCCCATGCCTAATGTGGATCAATTAGTAGATAACGCGTCAGGTTTTAAACTCTTATCCTTCATAGATGCATACTCCAGATACAATCAAATTGCTATGCACCCCGAAAACAAAAAAAAAACGACGTTTATCACGGAAAGGGCAAATTACTGTTACAACGTAATGCCTTTCGGGTTAAAAAATGCCGGAGCAACGTATCAACGAATGATGACAAAAGTGTTCGAAGATCAGTTGGGAAAAAATGTCGAGGTTTACATTGACAACATGATCGTTAAGTCGAAAGACCAGGGGCAGCATGTTCAAGATTTACAACAGATCTTTGATAAGTTACGAGCACACAGAATCAGGCTTAATCCGGCCAAATGTGCTTTCGGAGTCCCGTCAGGGAAATTCTTGGGTTTCATGTTAACCCATCGAGGTATAGAGGCCAATCCCGATAAATGCCGAGCCATTTTAGAAATGAAGGCCCCTGCGTGCCGAAAGGAAGTCCAGCAACTCACAGGAAGACTTGCCGCATTAACTCGGTTCCTAGCAAAGTCGGCAAAAAAGTCACTCCCTTTCTTCAGGTTGCTTAAAAAGGAAGCTGTTCACAAATGGAGCACTGAATGCAAGGCAGCCTTCGAAAAGATTAAGCATTGTCTGGCAGCCCCGCCAGTATTAACTAGGGCTATAACGGGTGAAGTCCTGATCCTTTATTTGGCGGTAACCAACGAGGCGGTAAGTGCGGCCCTAGTGCAAGAACCAAATGAAAGTCAAATGCCGATATACTTCATAAGTCGAGTTCTCCAGGGAGCTGAGATACGATATCAAAAGCTTGAGAAAATGGCTTTCGCATTGCTAATCACGGCCCGACGGCTACGTCAATGTTTCTAGAGCCATCTTATTGTAGTTTGAACTAATCAACCCATCCGGAAGATACTGCATAAACCCGACCTAGCAGGAAGAATGACTGGCTGGGCCATAGAATTATCCGAGTTTGACATTAGTTACGAAGCCCGGCATGCGATAAAATCTCAGGCCTTAGCCGACTTTGTTGCAGAACTCGCCCTAATAAAAGGGCACGCCACACAGTGGAAGCTGTTTGTAGACGGCTCTTCTAACTCGATAGGAAGCGGGGCCGGAGTAATTCTCAAAAACCCGGAGGGTGTGTCTATTGAATACTCCTTGAGCCTCGGGTTTAAAACTTCCAACAATCAAGCCGAATACGAGGCCCTGATAGTTGGGTTGATCCAAGCAAAGGAAAACGGAGCTCGGAAAGTACTGGTATCTACTGATTCCCAACTAGTGGCATCACATATAAATGGGACGTATCAAGCTAAAGGACCTTTACTGGTCAAGTACCTCGGAAATGTTAAGTCTATAATGGATGAATTTGATGAAGTAGAGATAAGGCACATATCGCGTGGAAATAACACCAGAGCCGATGTACTATCCAAGCTGGATAGCACCCAAGGGACCAACAACCGAACAATAGTGCAACAAAGATTAGAAGCCCCAACATGCGTGATGATCATAACGAACAAAAACGATTGGAGGAAACCCATCGCAGATTACCTAGAACGAGGAATTATACCGGATGAACCCAAAGATGCCAAGAAACTGATATGAACGGCGGCATCCTACGCAATGGTAGATGACCAACTGTACAGGAAAGGGCTACACGCACCAATGGCAAAGTGCCTCAGTTCCGAAGAGGCGGAATACATATTAGCTGAAATACACGAAGGCATCAATGGACAACACATGGGAGCCAAGGCACTAGCCCGGAAGGCTATAAGGGCCGGGTACTACTAGCCGACGCTATTAACAGATGCAAAGAATCATCTTCGGAAATGCGACAGTTGCCAGAAACACGCTAAAATCATTAGAATTCCCCCATCTGAGCTGAAGTATATATCCGCACCTTGGACGTTCTACAAATGGGGGTTAGATCTTTTGGGACCTTTTCAGAGGGCACCGAGGCAATTTCGGTGGTTGATAGTAACGGTGGATTATTTCACTAAATGGATCGAGGCTGAACCGCTATCTTCCATAACATCGGCTAGAGTACAAAAGTTTATGGCGAGAAATATCATCGCCTGTTTTGGAATCCCGGCGGAAGTCATTACCGACAACGGGACACAATTTGCGGATAAAGGATTTCAAAAAATGATGACCGACTTCCAAATCCGTCAGCATTTTGCATCAGTAGAGCACCCGCAATCTAACAGACAGGCCGAGTCAGCAAACAAGGTGATCGTGGACGGCCTCAAAAAGAGAATGCAAGAAGCCAAAACCGACTGGGTTGAACAACTGTACGCTGTGTTATGGGGATATCGGACTAGTATTTAATCCGCCACAGGAGAAACGCCTTATAGACTCACATACGGATGTGAAGCCATGATACCCGTCGAAGTCGGGGAACAGTCATGGAGAAGGGAAAAGACCTTATCTGAAACTGAGAACAACAAGGCCATTAAGGCCGAGTTAGATCTCATAGACGAGGTAAGAGCCATAGCACATTACCGAGACTTAACAGCAAAACAGCTCGTCGCGGCAAAGTTCAATAAAAAGGTCAAACCCCGTTCTTTTAGCAAAGGCGACCTAGTACTAAAGAGAGCCGACATAGGCAACAAAAATGCATGAGAAGGGAAGCTAGCTCCCAATTGGGAAGGACCTTCCTGAATTAGGGAGGTACTGAAGCATGGGGCATACGAACTTGAAACCTTGGTCTGAAAACCAGTAAAGAGAACCTGGAATGCCGACAAATTGAGAAACTACTATAGTTAAGTTTCGTTTTGATGTTTTAGCATGGTCTATGCAAGTATGTTTGTTAGCGACATAGTCGCCATTTTAATTAATTGAGGAACGTTAGCTTTTATCAAGATATTTCGGCTATATGATAGCTTCATAAAAGTCGCAAAAGAGATCGTACCATCGAAACCACACGAATTCACGAAAAAGAGTTCTGAAACCTATTTTCAAATGAATTCCACAAGGCTGTATTAAAACGATAGGCCCATTAAAAGCATAAGGATATCCCGACTTCCACGACAAGGAATTACGAAAAGGATACCATAACCCATTTTCGACAATTCCTCGATGCCATCTTTATAGCCTGAAAGACCGTGCTAAACCTACGAGGAAAGCATAGGCAAGGCCGATTAAAATGCGCCCGAAATAAGACCGTTAAGGCCGGACTTGATCAATCCGGCCCGGTTAAGATTTGGTTTCACCAAGTTTAAGCCATAAGGTATTATTGTTAATTCGGGTAGAATACTGGATGATAAAGTGATTGAAATTTGCTAATAAAGGCACAGTGCACATGAAAATGCAAAAAGGAAAGTCTCTATTCGTTATTAAATTTAGTTACAAATGGAAAGAAAAAGAAAAAAGAGGCCGGAACACAAACACGGCCTATCAAAACAACACCGGCAAGTCAAACATTCCCGACATCATCTGGAAGGGTCGGAGGTCGAGACTCAGCATTATCAGTAGTATCTCCCCCCACTCCAAATAGGCCCTCTCCAGCCAACTCTTCCAAAGCGCTTGCAGGCATAATCTTCCCATCCATCACAATCCCATCAACACGGGTGTCCTCGAGGTTCAGTGTGACGTTAGGATTGAGGAAAATGACTTGCGCCAAAGCATTATTGAAGGACTCCTCCACGCCTTTCTCTAGGTCGGCAATATAGGCGGCATCGGAGGATGTCTGCTCTTGCAGGCTCTGCAGGCTAGAGTTAAGGCGAGATATCTTAGTGGCGTCTTCAACATGTTTCCATCTCGCACTCTCCAACTCTAGCTGTGCCGCCATAACCTTCTTTTCAGCCGATTTCTTCACCTTCTCCACCTCAGCAACAGCTTTATTAATGACTTCGGATCGTTCGGACGCTGCGGCTCTGAGTTTCGCATCCGACTCAGCCCATTGAGCCTTGAAATAGGCCACAGCTTGAGAAAGCCCGGTGACTCGAAGAGCAAAATGCTCGATATCCATCAGCATGCTCTTTTCTTCAGCGGAAGCCGGCAAAGGTGTGAACCAGCTCAAAGGAGGGAGGATACCATTCCGGACCTCAGAGTCAACCGGATTTTCGAACATGAAGGACAGTGAAGTATACCGGCTGGGAGAGAGAACGGCCGCGGTAGGAGAAGAGGTAGCTCCTACATTGGGAGAAGATGGAGGTGCAGTCACCTTGGTGATTGGTTCAACCACCTTGGTAATTGGTTGTGCGGGAGTGATGGAAGACTTCTTGGCAGGGCCCGTCTTCTCGGCCTCAGCTGCCTTCCGCTTTCCGCTGAGTTTCCTCATGAAAGCCAGCACTGCTGGAGTTGTAGACTTTGGCGGCATGGTTGTCTCTGAACAATAAAAAACAATCAGTAACGTGATAAAATAAGACAACAGGAAACATTGCTACAGACACAACATACTTGTTTTTCTTTTCTGTTTCTTTAAAGGAATAGATAAATACATCCCGGCATCAAAAGGCCCCATCGCCTAGCCGAGGTCTTTCAAAAGCTCCTCAACTTTCTCCTCTTTGGGGGAAAGCTTAAACACCTTCGAGTTAAAGGCCCTATTTCCAAAGTGGTGATGGTTGGGAGTCCAATAAAGGGGGAATCTCTCCTCCAACTCTCCCCGACCATTCAAACGGAGGAACCACGGAACCTGGCCAGGAATAGCCTCTACTTTAAAATAGGCTGACTTAAAGCTCTTGAATGATTCGGTAAACGGATTAAACAATTTCTTATTACAGATACCCCGAAGATGGGTCCACTCAAACTCTAGGGGCTCTTCTTTGGTTTTATAGGTGTTTACTGGGGAAAAGAAGTGGAAAAACAATGGAAGGGTACAACGTATCTCTTGTTCCTTGCAGAAATTCTCGAAACAGAGGACATAAGCCCAACTGTTCGGGTGTAATTGTATGGGGGCTAAGTACAAATGGTTCAAAATCTCCGTGGTGAAATCTGAGAAAGGGAATGAAGCACCTAGGATGGTAACCACATCTCGATACATAAAGAAGAAATGAGGGGAATCTCTACCATGCCATGATGCTACCGATTCTCCCTCTAAAGGTAACCTAACTGTATACCCCTCTCTATCTCTAAGGGTGGGCCCCCTAAACTCTTCAAAGGTCATCTTATTTTGTATCCCGGACACTTGAGGGCATATAACAAAACGACACGGGTTATTTTCGGCACTATGTGCGGCATTGGTAGAACATGACTCCTCAGCAACCGACTTTTCACTACTTTGATAAGAAGAGGACATCTATACCTATATAAATACAAAAGCAAAGACGAGTTAGATAGAAATCTACCTTGGGAAGAAGGCATATGATGCAACACACGCTTTGATGTTAGGATGGGAACAGATCCGTGAGTGCAACTCCTAAGCACTGTCTTAGCAACCACCTCCCGGCCAAGGTTGACGCAGGCGATAGCCTCGTGTTGATAGGTCTCACAAGGGCTAACCAGATTAGGCCGGGATTCACTAACAAACAAAGGTCGAACGACCAAAATAGGAACCGCCCTAACAGGAAACAAAGGCCTAATGGCTAGCCTGGGAGGGGAGGCCGAGGTAATGGAGGTCGGGAAGATTTCAGAGGGGGAGGTGGAACTCTAGGGCCTCTCCTACGGTCACCACTCCCAGAAGGTCTAAGAACATCTACAGCCATGGCTACAGAAGATCGACGAGCACCATACAGCCAAAAAGCAGTTTTCTCAGGCATGTTCCTAATATCTTCCCAATCCTCTTCCGGAATAGGCCTACCATATATGTCTATAGGTATATCTTTGTCCTTATCCATGAAATACTCAAGAATTTCCCAAGAAAACCCAGAAATGCAAGGTTTAGTATACGGAATCCCAGGATTGAAACCAGAAGGACTCAGACATTCAAATGACGTGAAACGCACTTAACTATGGGAAAAAACACAGAAGAAAGGGAAAAACAGTAAACACTTGAAACAGAAACTGACGATGAAGATGTACCTGAGAGAGAATTAGGTAAAAGAGAGGATCGAGACTTGGATTTGGAACGCCTGGGGTGTGAGTATTTTCTTTTGAAAACTGGAAACTCAGAGCGTAAAAAAGGAGAACACCGTGACATTCAAGTTATAAAGAAGTGATCTAAAGAGGCAGATTTGAAAGATCCCAGCTGGCGTGAATGCGAAACGATGGGACCCGTGACGTCAGGGGAATACGAAAAGACAGGTACAGCTGGCGAAGCCCTAAAGTAGATGGCCATCATGAGTCTCGGAAAGTCGCAAACATTTAAAGAAGTGCGAAAGCCGAGAACGGCTACAGCGGAGTGGGTGGCACCAGTCCCAATACGACGCTACGCGTTCCCGTGTCAAACAAACCAACGCGACGCTACGCTACGCATGCCAAGGGGCAAGAGCATGCGTATCTCTAAGTTGGTTACAGATAGCGCTCTGAATTAAGGGCGGTCGAGGAAACACGTGGCATACAAACGCAACTCGTCATAACACGGTGATGGAACTGGGGTACGAGTGAAAAGGAGGCAATCAAAGTCGGAGAATAAGAGGAAATCGAGCCGGGTTATGAGTAAAGAACGAGGAGTCAAAGATTTCATCCGAGATACAACCGAGGATAGTTCAAACCCAATTAAGCTCAGCATGTCAGAGGCCTAAAATACCGAGCTTGGGGGCATCTGTTACGGACGTGCGAATTGGGCTCCGCTAGGCCCAAAGCCAGCAATCCAACCATAAAGATAAGGAAACGGCTGATAAGGTATTAACCCACTATCTCGCCAACCGCCATGAAACGTGCAGATGCAAGTGGGGCCACGTGCAGAGTGAATATCGGATCAAGGCCCTCAGGTACGCCCTATAAATGCCAACATGCAGCCGCCAAGTACGCAAGAAACAAAAAGAAACCCTACTTGTTCAATTCAAATAGAGCACACACCCCACCCCCTCTGGCTATCTTAAGCCAAACGGTTTACCCACGAACTACATGGACTTTGATCCACCACTGTGGTACGTAGGACCTTGGGATTTCACCCCAGGCCAAGTCCAACTCTTTTATTATTCAAATACGAAACAAATATATATATATATATATATATATATATATATATATATATATTAAAATGCATCATCCTGTGGACTTTTTTATTAGGAGTCATTTTAAACTGATGATTTTTTCATAATTTATTACTCCTGTTTCTTTTAAAAATAAAACTAATTTATTTTAGGATTAAGATGTAAAAATATTCATGAGTATTTTTTTAAAATGTAAAAATAACTATATAATTTTTGGAGGTGTAAAAGTACCCATAAGTGTTGAAAAGTGGAGTAAAACCATTAATTTTGATTACGTTGACTATTAGAGTGAAAACCATTGACTGACGAATAAAAAAAATTCACATATAAAAATTATTAATATTAATTTAATACTTGAAAAGGGGGGAAAACCCTATCCTCCTGGTGACCCTTTCTTCCAATGGGGATGCTTTCCTCTTTTACTACTTCCATTTGTTGCCCTTCTCTACATTAAAATGATGCCATTTTGATGTAAAAAACTGAAGCTGTGTTCTTTTTCTTTTTTTCCCTTAAAAGAAAATATATTTTAAGGTACTGAATAATACTTAAAAGATACTTCAAGAAACTGAAAAATTATTTTACGATCTTCAAAAATGATTTTAGGATATTGAAAAAAATATCCTGAAATACAATTTTAGTATCATTCAATACCAATCATACAAATTATTTTAGGATATTGAAAAATATCTTGAAGTATAATTTTAGTATCATTTAGTACCCTAAAATATTTTTTCTAGATTCTAAAATAATTTTTCAAAATCATGAATTATTTTTTTACTAGCAGTCAGTATCCTGAAACTTTTTTCCAAGATCCTAAAATATTCTTTTAAGATCATGAAGTATTTTTTTCTAGTATCATTTGGTATCCTCAAATATCTTTTTAGTATCAATTAGTATCCTAAACTCAAAATCCTAAAATAAAGGGATACGACTTTCCTTTGTTGTGTCTAGCGAATGTCCCTCCTTTGCTATAAAACACCTCCGTTCTAGTGCAAAACAAGGTGTGCCTTTTTTTTTCTTTTTCTTGTTTTAAAAAAAATATTTATGATATTGATTAATACTAAAAAGATACTTCATGATACTGGATGATACTAAAAGATATTTCTTGATCTTGAAATATTATTTTAAGGTACTAACTAATATTAAAAAAAATTCTTCAGAATACTGAATGGTACTAAAAACTTACTTCATGATCTTGTAAAATTATTTTAGAATCTTGAAAAAGGCATAATTTTCAGTGTTTTGCACCAAAATAGTGTGGTTTTATAGCAAAAGAGGGCAGTGGATGCTAAACACAGGGGCGAACCCAGAAAATAATTGAAAAGGGGGTGCACTATTGGTGGGGGGATCCAGGGTGCCCCCGAAATTTTTTTTTTAAGCAAAGTTTTATATACATTAAAAACCAAAAGAATATAAAGGAAAAAAATAAGGCTAAGTGCTGTTAAAAATAGCAAGGCTGGACACTAAATAAGTTTAAGTACATATATTATAATAACAAAAGTATACTACAATAATTATAATGTCATCCTTTTAGGCCTTTTTTTTTAGAATTCTATTATAATTGCCTCATTATCAATGCTATCAAATACATCTTTTTCAATATAAGGCACTAAGCAATCAAGGGGGCACTTCCCTGTCTTGCTAGGTCATAAAAGAGCAATGAGTAGAGCCGAGCGTGTGTGTTGAGGAAGGCAAAGAATGGGAAAAACATTTTTTTAAAAAAAACATAGAAGTCTAAAATCACGTGCACCCCTCCTCTAATAGGTGGGTCCGCCTATGGCTAGACACACAGGAGGAAAGCCATGTCCCAAGAAAAAGGAAGGGGAGGGGTGAGGCTAATGTCAATGTGGATTTCTTTTCTTTTTTTCTTTTTTAAATTTCTTTCCATATCAACATTTTTAGTCAAATGTTCTCTCTAACAATCAATGTTACCAGAGTTTTGATATTTTTGCTCCACTTTTAAAAATTTTATGGGTATTTTTGCACTTTCAAAAAGCTTGTAGGTATTTTTGCATTTTTAGAAAAAAATTTTATGAGTATTTTTGCATCTAAACCTTTTATTTTATTGTAGTTCTTTTTGTTATTAATATTGGACCTAGTTGCGGAGCTAATATATAAGAAATATTGTTTATATTTTTCAATTTTTTTCTTAATTTTACCTATTAATATTTCATCATTAATAATCAAGAAAGAGAGATGAAGTGAATTAAGAAAGACAATTATGATGTTTTAAAAAAACATGTCATATTAATCAATATAACTAATTTATTTAATTTAATCAAATTAAGTAAATAGATCTTATAGATAGGAGGGAATATAAGTTATCACCTTTTGCATATTGAAAATATAAGCAACAAATAATTTATTTAGATTTTTTTTAATTTGACTTATTTAGCATTTTTGAAATAAATTTTAAAAGATAAATTGATTTAGCTTGCTTATATTTAATGTAATTAAATGTTATTTGACTTATGATTATTGTTGTCAAACTCGCAAGTCAACCCACCAAGTTTACCTATTTTTTTACATCTTTAGATAACAAAACTGAGTCAAATTGTTGGAAAACTTTTATTAGTTCTAAACTCGATTAAACTTGCGAGTTTATACATCAATTTATTGTTTTTACATTTCTAGTTTATAAAATTATGTTAACTCGTTCTCAAACTTATGTTAACATTTTCAATTTGATCATGCTTAGTCGCTTTACATATTAATTTTATAAAATTGTTTTGTTAATTTGGATTTAAAATATATTTAAATTAATTTTTCTCATTTTTATATGTTAATTATTTAATTATACACAATTGCTATTTATTTAATGATAACAATAAACTCTTACGAATTTATGATTTGAGTTCATGATACGAGTTTACACTACTATCATGTGGGTTTGACAAACCTTGCTTATAAGCAATTTCTGATTTCTTACTTAGGGTAGTTTCATATTTTATTTACGTCGACCATCGTCACATTTATCGTGATTATTGTCATTTTTGTGAATTGATTTTGTATTTCTTTGGGTGTCTCATTCTTCTATATAAATCCTGAACGAATGAACACGAAACAATTTATGTTCAGTTTTGTCTTTTGCTCTCTTTTTTATTGTGCCTATGCAGTTTTCTATTTGAACCATAATTTCTTTTTGACCTATATATATACCAATAACTGAAGAGAAAATAGCTTCAAATTTTACATGATCCTGTTGGTTATGATTAGTTTTGATTATGTTTTATGCCATTAGTAAGAGCAAAAAGTTTATATCATATACATTGACTAATTGCTACAATTTAATGTAGATTTGTTCATGTGGAGAAAGAACAAGAGAAGAAAAGGAAGAATGAGTTGATTCATGGAGAATAACTAAGAAGAGAGAAGAAAGAAAGAAAAACTTGCTAAAAGGAATGAGAAAATCATTATATAAGTTTTTATAATGATTGTTGAAGTCTCTATGATCAATTGGAAGTTGGAAAGAGTCAATTCGGAGTTAAAATGAGCAAGTTGAAGCTTCCGGATGATTAATGAGTGAGTTACTCCAGTCATCCATGTGTTACTCTAGTAATATATGTGTTTCAGAAGCTTCTGGGTGATTAATGATCGACTTACTCCAGTAATATACGCGTTACTCCAGTCATATATGTGTTCTGGTTGTTCATTACTCCAGTAGTCACTTAGATACTGCAGTAATACGCGTGTTTCAGCTGCTGAATTCACTTGTCAGATGGCTACTGCAGTAATCATTAACTTACTGCAGTAACGGCTCAGACAGAAAGCTTCTAGTTCGAAATTACTGCAGTAAGGCCCGCGTTACTCCAGTAATAAACATGTTCCAGCAATTCTGTCAGCATTTCACCTGGGCGACGTTCAGTAATTTGATGATATCTCCCAAATCAAAGATCGTATTGAGGTGAAACCAATTTTGGATGAAACTATACATCCAAGGAGTCATTCTATCACAAATTCAGGTCCAAAGAAGATCAGATGAGAGAGATATGAATTTTTGAATTTGACCCACCTGTTACTGTCATGCAGCTGGACAAGGTTCAGTAATTTGAGGATATCTCACAAACTACACATTCAAATGAGTTGAAATCAGTGGCATATGAAACTAGACTCACATACCTTTCCAAAAATATCAAGATCACATAAAACAAAGATCAAATGAGAGAGATATGATTTTTGGAAGTTTGGTGTCTGTTCAGAATTCTGGAATTGATCCTCAAACTAGTGATGTTTTGATAAACTCCAGTAATGGTCTTGCTACTCCAGTAATATTGTGCTCTGAATATCACTTTTGTGAAGTCATTACTCTAGTAATGGTCTCTTACTCCAGTAAGGCTACTCCAGTAGTCACTTACTTACTCCAGTAAGTCGCCATTTTCAGTCTTGTCCAGAAGCAAAACCCGATAGTTTGTCAAAGTTACTCCAGTAATGCCTCAGTTACTCTAGTCATGTAACAGCTTTTGCACTAGCATTACTCCAGTAACCAAGAGGCTACTCCAGTAAGTTCGAGGACAGAAACAACCTGAACCTAAATGACCTCAGTAACAAATATCCTACTCCAGTAAGATCGCAGACAGAAGCAAAATGAACCTTAGTTACTCCAATAACCAAGGACCTACTCTAGTAATCTCGATGACAAAAACTAAACAGACGTCAAATACTCCAGTAGCTAAATGATTACTCCAGGCATATCACAAACTGAAACACAATGACTCTTAGCTACTCCAGTAACCATGCTTTTTACTCCATAAGGTTGAAGTCAGAAACGTTACAAAGTTTGGTTACTCTAGTTGTTAAAAGGTTACTCCAGTAAGTTCTTTGTTATAACTTAAGTTTACTCCAGTAACCTCTAAGCTACTCCAGTCAAACTGAAGACAGAAGCGAAATATGATTTAGTGACTCCAGTAACTTAGTATTACTCCAGTAGACTTGAGTCAGGAATGTTATCAGATGCAAAATGACTCCAGTAACACATGAGCTACTGCAGTCATGTGAAGACAACATCAGTAAATCACTGTGCTCGTAAAGTGGAAATCATTGATTATGATTTCATTACTTCATATCTTGACTTACTATTATTCCTAACATTATTTAAACAGTTTTCTAGTAAGTTTCAGATGATCAAATAAAGTTTGGAGCTGAGATCAGTAGGCTCTGTTTTGCTGAGCTGTAAAGTGACTTTTTCAGTATGGATAGCTGCACAAGTGTCGGGGAATATTTGCAACTTGGATTAAACAATTGTGGGCATTCCTCTGCTGCCCATTCTGATAAAGGAAGATTAATATTATCTTCAAATTAAATATATTTCAGATTCAGAATTCAAGAATCATTGCTGGAATTAGAAATCAGAAATGCTCCAAGCCATACTCTCGGTGGACATCCAACGTCAAGATTTTAGTGGAGCTCCAACAGTCAGATTCTGATAAGCAAGATCAATATTCTCTTAAAATTGATTATCCTTCAGATAAAAAAAGATTGCCAGCCATCACTGGAACCAAAAAGCTAAAAACAGGGATGCTTAACAGTGGACTTCCAACGACTACATTTTCAAGTGGATCTCTAACAGAAATATTCTCAGTGCATATCCAACAGTCATATTTTTGAAGAGATGCTCAAATGATCAAATGCTCTTCTTCAACTATAAGTACCCCATAAACGAAGACACTAAAAGCTCACAGTAATGAAGAACAGGGACTTGAGCTTACACAGTGAAAATGCTAATATTCTAACATATACTTCATCTACTCTCTGCATATCTCAATGTTCATATAATTTAGCTTAGAGAGTAAGATTATTGGTATGGTGCTTCAGTGTTCATTCATTTACTTCTGAGAGAGAGAAGATTCATTATAAATCAATTTATTTGAGAGATACTCAAGATTGGGTGATCTTGAATGGGAAACACTGTGTTGTGATTACAGCTTGTAAGGGAAGTGAATCCTAGTGAGAGGATTACTTCGAGTACAGAGTGTGTGATCAAACAAGTGTATTGATTACAGTTTGTAAGGGGGAGTAAATCCTAGTGAGAGGATTACTTCAAGTACAGAATGTGTAATCAAGCTGAAAGCAAATAGTAGATTGAAAATCTCAAGTGAAGCTTGGGGACTGGACGTAGGTCAAGGATTGGACCGAACCAGGATAAATCACAGTTTGCATACTCTCTTCCCTTATCTTTTACATTTCCAGTACATGTTTATATTTAAATATCTAACTGTCAATTTATAAGTTGCGAAAAGATTTTTAAAGTTCATAAAGTTTTATCAAACACACAATTCACCCCCCCTCTTGGGTGATAGTTAGATCCAACAGATCCTACTTAACTTTCTTAATTTACCCAAATTAGTTGAGTAGCCCTTACATTAATGATGAGAGGGAATGTACTTTTGAATTTATTTTTCTTAAAAAAAAATAAATTGCACAATTTTAGAATTTTTCCCTTTAAAAAATGATATATAATTCAAAATTGAATCATTTCATACTTATAAGATATCCAAATGTCATTCATTTTATATATATTCTAACCAAAGAAAAAACATTAAAGAAGTTGGGATATAATAAAAGCTATTAGAGGAAGGCACATTAGTGGCCTCAAACTTAAATTGACAAGACTAAAATTTACAAAACCAAACGCCTAAAATAATCATATCAAACAGCTAATGCTATAATTGATTACTACATTTAAATTAACAATGGCTTCTTCCCAGCTTCCTCTCTAACAAGCTCCTCAACTTGTTTTGGGGGATGGTGAAAGAAGTGGTAACCAGGCCATGCTTGCAAAGCTAAATTGGCAAGCAAATCCGCCACCTTATTGCCCTCCGGCCGGCGATGCACCACCTGGACCTTCCACTTCCAGTCTAGCATGCTATGTATTTGGTGCACAAGTTCCTCCTCAGCATCAAAGTACCGTTCCTGCACATCTTTCTCAAACATACTCATAATTTGCAGAGAGTTTGTTTCCAGAATAACTCTGCGAAACCCGGCATCCCAAGCTCCCTTGAGTCCCATAACAAATGCCCAAAGTTGAGCATTTAAGCTATCTCCTCTGCCAATATGATGCATGAAGCCATGAATGAACTCCCCGTTGTGGTCTCTGATCAGACCACCACAGCTTGCTATTTGTTTCTTGTTGTCAAAGGCAGCATCAACGTTGATAGTGACCCAACCCTTAATTGGTGGACTCCATGCAAACTCAAGGCCAAGGCTCTTGTTTTGATTCACACTGGCTTGGGAAACTCCTTCTCCCTTCTACATTACCAAAAAATGTCAGTCTTGCACCTTCAAATTTGATCAGCTAATAATAATCATCGAAAGACATGATGACGACTTTCTTTTACATGTGTTTTTACAGATAAGTATACATATGTGTGTATTACTGTTGGCTAAAGCCAAATATACTCTTGCCAAAAAAATGTAGAACTAATTTATGTCACTTCTATTGAGCAAATGGGAAATATGATGATGCCTACAAAATTTAAAATAAAGAAAACAAGCATCAAAACATATGATGTAAACAAATGAACAGAGAAGTGATCAAAGGCAGATTTTCAAGTTATAAGAATGCTTTTCGCAAATGTTTAAAAAAAAAACACCATTGTTTTACCCAGCATCAAGAAGGAAAAACCCTTCAAAACAACCCTTGTGGAAATAGATGTGCCATGTGTTTGGTCATTTCAATCTTCAGTGACTCAAAAATTCTTCTTACAAGATGTTTAACTACAAGACATTAAAAGTGTGCATCATCAAAAAAGAGAAATCTTCCTGTTGAAGATTAAGGCAAATATTTTTCATTTTTCATGGATAAACTTCTTAAATTAACACTCATGCAGTAATATATAGATGAAGTGTTTCACATAATCACCTGTGGTATAGTATGCTGGTAAGAAGGGCTTGCTTTAGTGTAGGTGCAATTATATTTGGGACAATCCAAGACTATGTATTCATGCCAAGGTTGCAAATTAAACCCAGGGGCCAAAGTAAAGCTGGGTGAGATCTCCAAAAACATGGGTAAACTTTCCAGCACAAGTTGTGTCAGTTTTGGAAACAATGTCTGCTTTCCATCTTCATATTTAGCCTTAAATCCCAAAACCTGTTCTATTTGACAACACTCCTTGATCTCGAGACTTCAACTCAGGAAAATGATAAGCCTTAAAATCATAGAAAAGGCATTTAAGCTTGTTGCACTGCTCAACTTTAATCTTGCATAGTTGTGGGAAGCACACTTCTTGTTGGTGACAAGCATAAGGGTAATTGAGTTGTGCGTTCATGGAATTCAAACACATGATTTCCACTAATTCAGCACAGTTTGAAAGCTCCATTGAATGTAGCTTAGGTAGCCATCTAACAATGCTTGGGGAGTATATAGTTTTTAATTTTGGGCAATTAGAGATTGATACTAGTGTGAGTTTCTCAAGGCTCAGAAAGTTCGTGAGCCCTCTCCAGATGAATCTCAGCTCAGGTAGATCACATAAATTTAGACGCTCCAATTTGGAGTTCAATGGCTTGAATTCACTATTACTACCAAGTTCTCCTTCACCTTGGAAAATGCCTTCTGCTTCACACATACTCAAATGAAGGACTTCCAAGTTTAGAGAGGCTTGCAAAGTTGCATGATGCCTTTGCTTCCATTGTTCTTTGGCTGTAGTAATCAACCAGAATATTTGTCTCTCCTACATTTAGTTAAAAAGTATCAAAATTGACCAATTAGTAATGAACAAGCATTATGACCTTTCACTTGAAGACATTTAAGAGACATCCACATGCAATTATAGGTTTCAAGTTTAAATTAGCCATACGTATTCCTCCCTCTGGTCCCTACCATAGCAAAGAGCCAAATTTAAGCATTAATTACAAGGCAAAATTAAGCATTAATAACTCACCCATTAACCAATATTATGAACCAAAGAATCCTTCTAGAAAACGCTTTATTATGGACCAGAGGGAGTATTACATGATGAACACTAATGTTAACAATAGCAATATATAGATGGCGGATGTAAAAATAATTACCTCTTTTGTGTGATGAAGGGTATTCACTTGAGTTCCTCTTCGAGCAAATTTTGGGACTATATTTATATAGAGCTTTTGAAGTTTGGGAGTCTGAAAATTAAATCCATGGAAAATGTTAACAAAGCTTGGCAATTTTTTGAGCTCAATTTTTCTCAAGTCTGGAAGAATGATATGGTCTTGACTGTCACTTTTGTTTTCACTGCCACGCATAGTAACCTTGTTAGATTGAGCAACCGCTGAATCTAAAGATATGATTTCCTCCAGTTCCTGACAATTTGATATCGACAAGGTTTGTAACTTTGGTAGGCATCTAATAAAGGCTGAGGAGAAGATAGTTTTGACTTTTGGACACTTCTGAATTGATACATGTGTCAGTTTATCAAGGCTCAAAAATTTTGAGAAGCCATTCCAAATAAATTTCAGCTCAGGAAGATCATACAATGTCAAATAACCCAAATTTGAGTTCAATGGCTTCAATTCACTATTAATACTGAGTTCTCCTGAAGCTTGGATTTGGAAAATTCCTTCTTCCCTACTCTTGGTCACATGCAAAACTTCCAAATTTAGGAAAGCTTCCAAATTGTAGGCTGCAACAATTAGCCAAAATACTTGCCTCCTCCTCTACATAAAGTGAAAAATAGTCAATCTTATACTATCAAGCTTGATGAGGCAGTTAATGAGTAAAAAAACAAATGAGTTTCTTCTACTTGTTCACATATAAGATGTACTGTATTCAACATGTAACAATTCATCGTAAGTTTCAAACCAGCCACGTGTAATATCGTTGTTAAAGTGTTTAAGATTTGCTAAGAAAAGTGATTGTTGAAAAGGAACAAAGTTGGCAGATAGATTATGATATGTGGAAAACCAGGATTTGATAAATGATCCAGGGGAAACATGATAGATAAAATAATATTAATGATGCAATTACTTTTAAATATAGATTTTAGTATATAATTACCGTTAAGTTGATATTTGGTATGCGCACATCCAAAATATTTCCATTTTCAAACATATGTATATTGGGTGTACATAATATCTCATGATCAATTTGTTTTCTTAAAAAGATCATTTCACTAATGCAATTAGTGAAATTCAAAAAGAATAATCATTTTACTAACCAAATAGGTCATGATTAATTTCTTAGATATTGCGTAATTCCTTGCAAATATAATGAAAATTATGCTTACCATTGTGAATGTAGAAATTTATAGTTGCAAAAAAGTAAATAAACAGAGAAAGTAAAATACTGATCAATACCTCTGTTGTGTTCTGAAAAGTATCCACTTGAGTTCCACTTCTTACACTTGGGGAAAAGTTTGAGCATTTATTTATATAGAGCTGTTGAACTTTTGGTGCTTGAAAGTTGAATCCTTTGAAGATGTTCCCAAAACTTGGCAACTTTTGCAGTTCTATTTTTGTCAACTCTGGAAGCATGATTTGGTCTCCATAATCTGTATTGTCTTGACCACTACATCGAAAAGCCTCCTCTAACTGAGCGGCACATGATATATGTATAAAGCTTAGTTGTGGAAGCATTTTGAACATAGCAACAGAGAAAAGGCTTTTCAACTTGTTGCACTTCTCAATCCTCAGCTCACTCAGTTTTGGAAAGCACACTTCTATATTGGATAGACTTGCAGGTTCTACATTCTCTGCCATAATTTCTTCTAGTTCCTCACAGTTGCATATACTTAGGAGTGTCAACTCTGGTAGGCTTCTCTTGATGGCCGTGGAGAAGATTGACTTTAGATTTGCACAGCTATCTACCTTTAAACATTGAAGGAACTGGAAACTCAAAACTTGGGTTGAAGTAGTACCCGACCATATGAACCTTAAGTCATATAATCCTCCTAACAATAGTTGTTGTAAATTCGAGGTCAAGCAATTTTGTCGATCATCGTCAAGCGCAACCCCCTAAAAATGAAAAAAAAAATGTTCACAACCTTAAAGGGAAATGACACATGTAATGAAACTTGGTTCAATTCAATAAAAGATAAGGGGGGAAAAGACACGCACACAGAGACAAACATACATTGTTCATAGGTCTCTGTTCTGAACTAATAGTTACACTGATACATGATGCAGTTAATTTTGGACATTGCTGGCAGTCTAGCTCTTCTAATGATGGGAACCCCAGATGGTAGCTTTCTGGACACATACCTTGAAGATTTTCAACCTTGTATAGATAGAATATCTTCAGAGGAGGAAGCATGATTTGGACCTGGTTTTGACAAGAGGCGTTTTCCTCATAGTCATGTTGACCAAATACATACTTCAGTTTAGAAGCAGATTCTATTTCAATCTCTTGCAGCTGCAAAAGTCCATTTTTGACAAATGATAATGGAAATATAAATTCCAACCTGGGACAGTCACAAATGGAGAGTTTTTTTAATTTATGGAACATCGAATGAGAATTTTCTCTTGTATTAGTACCACCCCCTCTTTCTCCTGCAATTATATGCTTCAATTGGTCACAACCTTGTATTCGTAGCTCTTCTAATTGTTCCATACTTCTGGCAACAGACATTGAGAAGAGTGATGCAATTGCTGAGGAATGGCGGTTCCATATTTTCAGGATCTTAAGGTTGCACAAGTTACATGTCCCTGGAAATATGTTGTAAAGTTGCTTACAGTTTCGTATGAAAAGTCTTTCTAATTTCTTGAAGAAACCGAGTACTAGGAGGGGAGGGCCTCGACACACTTCTGTCATCTTGTCCATCTCAGATAGCTTCAACTCAATCAACTTGGGCAACAATACATCTACTTGAAATGAGGCAGCATAATGGTAAGTTGTATCAATGAGGCAGTCTATATCTTTACAAGATTGAAGACTAAGCTTGGTCAATTCAGCCATGTTTCCCACAACTTGAATCATGTCTGGGATGATATTCTTACAATCTCCAAGAAGATTTTTTAAACAGACAACTTCTGCTCTTTGAAGAAGATTTTTCTTAGATGCACCTATGTTGGACATACTGAAATCAAGTAGGTGTAAAACCCTGACACTTTCTTCATTGTCAAGAGTATCAAACTGCCCGAGACGGATTACAAACCTCTGCAGATTTGGGAGAGTAACAATACCCTCTATGTGTTGACGATGACATCTTTGAGTATATCCAAACGCATATAACTCTTCTAGTTGTAAACAACTTCCTATTGCTTCATAATTTAAATTTTCAGGAATTTCATAGTGAGACAAATCCAACAACTTCAATTTGCTGAGTTTGTCCATTCCTTTAGGTAAATCCTTGAAGTAACAATTGGACAAGTCAAGAATCTCTAGTCTTGTTAGGCTTACAATGAAAGACATATCACCTAAATCCCATCCTCTCAAACGCAAAGTTCGAAGATTAGTCAAGCAACGGGTTGATTGAGGCAATAATAAGGGAGGTCGATAAAATGAATTGATCATGGCCATAACCTTGAGCTCCTTCACTCTTTCAGAAGATGCCAACATAAAATTCAGAGAATTCTCTTGCATAGTGTTTATCAAAAGAATCTCAAGCTTCGGAGCATCCAAAGGATGAAAACTTGTATCAGTTTCCTTGCACCATGAAGATACTGCAAAAGAATCTTTCATAGCTCCATTCTCTGCCAAGCTATTAAGATGTTTTGTAAGATCCACCAGAATTTTGTGATGCACCGATTTGGAAGCTATCCACAAAGCTACATCACGAACCATGTCATGCATCCTCACATAATGTTCACTTTGCCTAGAATGAAATAGCAGACAAGAATCTACAAGTTTGTTTATGCCTGCTCTGATCCGACTCCTTGCTAAGTCAAAGGAATTGAAGGCTCCGCATATACCTAGCCCCACTCCATATTGAATCAAATCCTCTATAAAGATTTCATGGTCTTCAGGAAACAGAGAACACAATAACAAGAGCATCTCAGCTTCCTTATTTCTCAAATAATCATAACTTAATTTGAGGCAATTGTAAGCACATCTTACTCCTTCTCCCTCATTATCATCAAAAGGTTCCGAACTCCTTAAGCTCTCCAATGCCACCTTCCACTCATCATCACCTTTTCCTTTCAAAGAGCACGCCACAGCTTCTATTGCAATAGGTAACCCTTTGGATTCATTAGAAACTTCTCGAGCAATTTTTAAGAGATTGGATGAGATTCTTGCATGCTTTTGAAACAAGCTCCAGGCTTCCCCTTCAGATAAGAGATTTAGTATGATCTCTCTTTGACACTCCATTGAGGCACATACTTGTCGGAGACGTGTTGTCAAAAGGACCTTCAAGTTGAGTATGTTGTTATCATTGAAGAGAAAGCCTATACTCTCCAAATTAAACTTCGCCCATACATCATCAACAATTAGAAGAACTCGTTTCTCTTCTTTTATTCTCAACCATAACCTTTGTGCTCTTCCCTCTTCAGTTTCTTCTTTCAGTGTCATGCAAAGCATATCTGCAATTTTTCCTTGAATACCTCTAACATTTGGTGTTTGAGACACAGTAACAAAAATAACCCGATCACACAAATTCAATTGCAAAGCTTTTCTACCAACTTCTTTAACAAGGTTTGTTTTCCCAGATCCTCCCATGCCATACAACCCAATCATGCAAGTGTCGTCATCTTGTATTGCCTCCATGATCTGGTTGTAAGCTTCTTTTGTAGATTCAAAATAAGTAAAATTTCGGGAAGTGATGTATTCAATGCCTGGAAGAGGACCCAGCTGAGAAAAAGGCTCAAACTTGCAATTATTTTTTAAATATGCAACTCTCTTTATCTTCTTCATCATTTCCTTACATAGACAATATCTTCTCAAGTTAGGAAACTGTCTTTGACAGCAATGGTTTTCTTTCATTTCATGTTCCAGTCGCTCCACTTCTAACAGCAGATTTTTCACATCATCCAACCACTTCTCTACAGAATTTTCAATTATTTCAGTTCTCTCCTTTGCTTGCTCCACGAGACTTTGGATACGATCCCTTTCTGATATCAGCTCATTCTTTTCATTGCCAAGATTTTTAACTACTTTTCTAACACAAAAGAAATATTGTACTTGATGAATCGTTGGTTTCACAAAACCTTCAGCAACTTTAGCCCCAATAGAAATTACAATGTCGGCCATTGAAACATAAGCAACCTGCAATAGGATTGTTGTAAAGATAAATCACAGATGCTAAGTTATGATGACTCTGAAGAGACTATTGGATGAGAGACACATGTTATTACCTTTAAGTTGTTATGTTATGGATCATATTGAACCAAAAATGAATTGATCAAATTGTAAAAAGTAAGGTGTCACATAAGATAACAAAGGTTTTCACTTTGTCTTTCATGTTGAAATTCAAACCCAATTTGGTGTCCCCATTTGTACTTTACGTAGCAATAACGTTAAAGAATACTTTTCGGCATCCTTTCAGTCATATATGCTAGAAAATGGTATTCTCCATCGATTCTCTTGTGTCACAACACCAACTCAAAATAGTGTTGCTGAATGAAAGAATCCGCACTTGCTTAAAATGTCACGGGAACATATGTTTCAAATGAAGGTTCCTAAACTTGTTTGGGCTGAAGTAGTCTCCACTGCTTGGTTTCTTATTAACTGCAGGCCTTCCTTTGTTATTCATTGTAGCATTCCTCACACGACTCTTTTTCCTTCCAAGCCCTTGTATCGCGTTGACCTTGAGATTTTTGGACGTGTTTACTTTGCCCGGATATGCGGCCTATAATTTCCAAATTATATCTGAAATCTCTAAATGTGTTTTTCTTGGGTACTCAAAACTTTAGAAAGGCTATCGATGTTTTACTCCCACTCTTAATCAGTATTTGGTGTCTGTAGATGTCACTTTTAATGAGTAAACTCCATACTTCTCTCTATCTCCACCCAAGGAGGAAGAAAATTTCTTAGCTCCTCGCTCATGTATATATACCCCTTTCCATATTGTGAATGAATAAGAAATTCATTCATATTTCTCCCAATATTTATACTCTTATTACGACATACTAAGGGTAAGATAGATAGGATGAAGGAGGCACCTAATTAGATCCTCTTCAGTCTTCACTAACTGTCCATTAGCCTAGAGGTAGAGTGAAGAGAAGAACTAGTAGCATGACCTATCGATATCCTGAGATTGTAGAAGTGGGGTAAAAATCTATGCCCTGGTTTGGCTTAGCCTATGTGCACGAATTACTGATTTTTGCAACACTTGGTAATGCTATGATACTTGGCATCATTAACATATTTATATTAGAGTAAAATACTCTGATGATTCTTCTGTTTTGTTTTAATTACACAAACCTCCTCTCTATTTTAAAAATATACATTATAGTCCAAGCCATTAACATATTTAAAGAATATTCTAAAATGATTCTTGAAGTATATTTTTTAATTTAAAAAAAATATTAAAATAAATGTTGTAAATTAATTTATCACCTCATTATACCAAATCCCGGATTTATCTTCTAACATTTATATGTATTAATGATCTATTTAATCTTTTTACTACATTTTGAAAAAAAAAAATGTAATTTTTTATTTGAAAATTATTAACAAGTTGATTAAAATTTTGAGTAATATTTTTTAAGAAACAAATGTATATGTTTTTTAAGAAACATATGTTAAGCAAAAATATTTAAAATTTTTGAATTATAACAAATTAATATATGGGTCTCAAAATATATCATATTAAAATTGTATAATTTAATTGACAATGAATATATACACATACATACATGCATTGCAAGACATTTTAGCCAACGTAATGCATTTAAAAGTAGAGCCGGGAAATTAGGTCGAGCCAGTTGGACCGACCTGTTTAGGCCCTAGCGCTTCAAGGGCGGGACCTAAAAATTTGAAGAGATAAACGAAATTGGCCCCGGAGGACTTCAGACTCTGTAGGGCTGGCCCTAGAGGGCCACGGGCCAGCCCATTAGACCCTGCATATTTTTTTTTAATTGAAGTTGAAGTTGGGTTTGAGCGCTTCAAATACATGATATTTTTACTCATGAAGCAGAGTCTACTGCGGTTAATTAAACACAATCAAATATCTTTGACATTGATGATAGTGATGAAAAAGATATGTAGTCATCTGCTGTTAGTAGTATGCTTCTTATATTTTATAGGTTTTATTTATGGGTTTTATTTGTGGACAGTAACTTGCTGTTGATCACGAACGGATGAATGTGTTTATTTGTTGGATAATTTGTGTTGATAATATTTATTTGATAAATTAGAACTTTAATTGTTATATTTTACTAATCATATTTCTTTGGGAAAAAAAAGGACGAAAAATTGTTAAAATTTAGAATAGTAATTACTGGGCCTTGGAGGATCGTCCCTGGCCCTTGTGCTCTCGGGCTAGACTTCGAAAAACAAGTGTTTTTCTTCTCCCAGACCCTGGAGGGCCAATCCTGGAGGGACTAGCCGACCCTGTTTCCTAACTCTATTTAAAAGATTACATCATACTCCTCCCGTCATAAATGTAGGACATAGTTTATAGTGGAGGTAGTAAGTTTTAATAAGAAAAACCAAGATTTAACATGTAATTTTATTGGGAAAAAAATTATAATTATAAGATTAGTTAACTTTATAATATGGTAATCAATTTAAAGGCGTGGAAAACACTTTAAAAATATATATTAATTTACTTTTTAAATTTGGATAAAGATATGTGATTAAATGGTTATTAATTAATATTTATGTTAAAAAGGGGCATTTTGGTAAAAATAATTGGTCAATGTTTTGATTTAATGGTCAACTCATAATTGGGTGGATGGAAATTGAATCTTAAAACTAGAAATAAAAAGTATGCAACATATATTTTCATTAAAAGAGGGGTTCATTTAAGTTTTCAAAATAGAATAAAGGTCTCTACAATTTACAGTAAATAGAATGAAGGTTGATGTATTTTACTCTTTGTATTAATATGCCTAGTATAGTGGTTTGACTTTTTGGGACAAATCAAAATTTAACTCCTTATTTATGTTTGACTTGACTATGTTAGTTTTTAGTTTGTTGATTTTTGGATAGTTGTGAATATCTACACACATGATAATTGATTTGTTCAAAGAATTGTTTTGAGTCTTTGACAATTCACTCTAACCAAGAATAGGTTCAATTTAAACATCAAACATCAACAAGAAATTGATGTGTAAAACCATAGATATGCATGACATTTTTTTTATGTGACGCAAGTTTTATCTTATTGAAGGCAATCCTACTCAAGACACTATTATATACCTCTTCTATAGAGGATTGATTATAATGTCATTTTGTCCATGAGCACTTCCCACTGCCAAGATGAGTGGGGATTTGATTTAGGCTTAAAAATTGAGTATTTGATCGAATTGTTTGGACACATGACTTCACTACTAGGTTGTAACGTCTTAATTTATTATTATTGTTGTTGTTGTTGTTATTGTTGTTATTATTATTTTGGGCACCGGGGGGAGCGAGGTGAACGAGCTAATTTTGATTCACTTAACTGACTAATCTTGTGCATCAAACTGACAAATTGGCTCATTTTGAAAATTAATGACTGGGGTTTCAAAATTATAATTTAAGTTGTTCATATCCCTTTCACATATATATATATATAGACACACACACATATGTGTAGATGGCTAAAAAGCCTACATACCATAATAAATTACTCTGATGGGTAACCCTCTTGGTCCATCCAAGTCCATAAAAGGGATGGACAAGTATCTAAAATTTATTCATATCCCTTTTTTATATATATATATAAAATTTTAAGTGAGGGTAGACATCGGTAACCCATCAGGGTCAGGATACGCCTCTAAGTTCAAAGAACGCTTATAGATGTACTTATAAATCGTCTATTAACGAGGCATTCACATCGACCAGCGGGTATCAAACCTCCTCCCTTATAAGGTGAAGACCGATGCTTTAGCCAATTATACCACTCCTCATTAGCTTATTCATATCCCTTATTTAATTTAAACTTCGGTTTCATTAACGTTGACCATGAGTTATGCCGATTGAAAAGAAAAACAAAACCATATAACTTTACTGTGTTTGGATCAAGCCCAATAGGAAAATAAACAAGCAGGCCTGGCCCAAACTTCTTCTTTTATCATTTGACTTTTTTTTGGGACAAACTTTTATCCTTTGACTTTAAATTTTGAGCCATCTCCTTTTTTTTTTTTTTTTCTGTTAAACACATATTCTTCCATCGGAGACAATTCTGTTCTACACACTACCGTGTCCAAAATGTTGGCATTAAATGTGGGCCACCTGCAGGGTGAATATTTTAGAACCAACTTTCTTCCGCGCTAATGGGCCATTCCTTTTCAGCTTTTTCCAGGAAAATCCTCCCTCCAGCCCAACTTTTTCCCCCCCAATTGCATCCAGCCCAACTTACTAAACTACGTTTTTTTTTGGTATAAAACATTATTTTGTTGTTCAAGATGCTTTGACATTTATCCAACCTATTTCTAAATAAATAATACTAGTATAATACAGTTGTTCATAAGGAGACAAAAGTATGTTACAGCCGAAATGAAATAAATAATAAAATACATAGTAGTTAGGGTTAAGGTGCAAAAATACACATGAGCTTTTTCCCTAAGAGCGTTCAGCACCACGTGTTTTTTTTTTTTAGAGTAAAAATACACACGTGGTTACCATTTTGGAGTAAAAGTCACATCTCACCGTTAAGTCACTGTTCACCGTGATGAAAGAGAAAAAGATGAAGTGAACAGTAACATAATGACAGTAAATAGTGACTTAACGATAGGATGTGACTTTTGCTCCAAAATAGTAACCACGTGTGTATTTTTGCTCCAAAAAAAGCACGTGAACTGGACGCTCCTAGGAAAAAAACTCATGTGTATTTTTGCACCTTAACCCTAGTAGTTATGTCATTCAAACATAAGATTGGGGGGGGGGGGGGGATGAAACAGTTTTCTACCATATCCGGATGCAGTAGAAAATTAGTTTATTTATTCTATTTCGATTGTATTAATCTATTATTTTCACATTTAACAAATCTAAGATAATATTTCTTTTCGATACATAATATAATATTAAGTTATAACTATAAGAATATCAATAGTGAAATGTGTGTCCTTCAAATTGTATCAGGAACTATTGGGAAAAAGAATTTATTAGTAAGAAATTTATCAATGAAAAATCCATAATAAAGAACTTTAAGAATTCTAAAAGATAAAAAAAATGTTTCAGATATTTATAATTCAAGAGAAATATTAGGTTGAATTTGTCTTTTTTAAAATTTAAAAGGAAATAACCAAATTGTGCTTATATATATTTTAAAAATATTACTACCATCGTCTACTAGCGCCAGAGCTCTAGTGGCCAGCGACCACCCCTTGTCAGCAGTTAGAGCTCTGGTGGGAGGGCTACCACCGGGCTCCGAGCGGAATATTCCCATGGAACATTTCGAATATTCCATCGAGAATTAATATCCCTAAAGTGGTGATGGGGTTGGAACCCTCACCACTTGGGTTGCCCAAAAGGTTGGTGGTCTAATGGCTTCCAATATAACATATGCAAACAAATATATCTATATGTTATTTTTTTATCTTTAACTCAAATCCTTTCACAAATTTTGTTAAAGAATTCACGACATTCTATTAGGTTTTAACAACTTTCATTTACTAAATAAGAAATTCACACAATTAGGTCATTTACAAATTTTGTTAATAAATTCATGACATTTTGTTAAGTTTTAACAACTTTGGTTTATAAAGAAAAAATTCACATTATAGATCATTCACAAAATTTATTAAAGAATTTATGACATTTCATTAGGTTTTAATAACTTTTCTTTTCTTAAAAAAAAAGTTTACACTATCAGGTTATTCACAAATTTTGTTAAAGAATTCACAACATTTTCATTTTGTTGTTAAACACTAAACTCTAAACGAATATTAGTTCCCAAATGTCATGATTTTTTTTTTGGAATACAAAAATTGTTAAAACTTAATGAAATATCATAAATTTCTTAACAAAACTTATAAATAACCTGATGGTGTTAATTTTTTATTTGATAAGAGAAAGTTGTTAAAACTTAATAAAATTTCATAAATTATTTAACAAAACTTATGAAAATGTTTGAGTTAAATATCAAAAGTTAACATATACAGTACGTTTGCGTAAAATATATTGAAAGTTAAATATCATTGGTGGCTCATTAGCCACCAACCTTTTGCGTAAATCAAGTAGTAGGGATTCAAACCCCGCTCCTATCACTTGGGGATTATCAACTCTCAATGGAATATTCTGTTGGAGTATTCTCACTAGAGCTCCAACGGCCACAAAAGCTCCAAGCAATGTCAAGGGGGTGGTCTTCGACCACCAAAGCTCTGATGATAGCATCTAGTGGAGGTAATTTTTAAAAAAAAATATGTAAGGGCAATTTGGTCATTTTCTTTTAATTAAAATAAAAAACAAAATGTGCCTAACATCTCTCTTAGATTATGAATATTTAAAACACATTTTAGTCTTTTACAATTTTTAAAGTTTTTTATTAGGGATTTTCCCTCTATAAATTTCACTCGAAATTTAATACACACACACAGAATTTAAAAGCATCTAGACGAGGAGGAATTGTTTCCTAAGGAAATAGCTCAATCCATTTTATATTCAAAACTACACCATATATTTCCTCGGCCCCTATATATAAGGTCTTTTCAACTAAATTGTGAAATTCTAAAAACAATTCAAATTAATAAATATGTAGGAAACCAAACCTTTTTCCCTTCAAATATGCTCTTGTTTATGAGAGGACAACTAAGAGAGATAAATAGAGTAAGTATAAGTTATTTTAACATTTAATCAATGCAATGTTAGTTCTTAGTTCTATATAGATTTTGATGATAACTAACAATTGTAAACCTAAATTAAAGTTTGTCTTTGAAAAGAAGAAAAAGCTTATTGTCAAAGACAAACTCGAGTTTTGGTTAGAAAACTCAAGTTTTAGTAACAAAGGGAGAGTCACTAAGTTTTTCAAAGAAAAAGCAAATCAAAGTTCAGTTAAGCAAACTCCGGTTTGACAAATTAATAAACTTTAGTCTTTCCAAGTAGTGAGAAAACTCGAGTCAAAGTTTTTTAAACTTGAGTTTGATCACATTTAGAAAGATATGATATTCTAAGCTTGTGAAAACTTGAGTTATGATTTTGGAAACTCCAGTTTAGATTTGCTTGAATGTCTTACAAAGTTTTCTCCTTTGAGAAAACTCAAGTTTAGTTTTTATAAACTCAAGTTTAGGACTTACAAAGAACAACACATAATTATAAGGTTTTGAAAACTTAAGTTTCAAAATAAAAACTCCGATTTGAACAATCCAGTGAGCTATGTAGTTTTCTAAACTTTCTGTGGAAACTCGAGTTAAACCATGTAAACTCGAGTTTATGCTTCATAGAGAACATCACTATTTTTACACCATTTAAAAACTTCGTTTTTGTATGAAAACTCTTGTTTTGAGCTTTTGGACTAGAAATGTATTTTTCATCTTAAGGGTCCAAAACTCGAGCCACAAAACTCGAGTTAGCCACTTAATGACTCGAGTTTAGACCCAGCTCTTTGAGAGTTCAAATCGCAACTTTTCTCTCTGTATGAAGAAAACTTGAGTCAAACATATATAACTCGAGTTTATGCTTTTAAATGTGAATTACAAACTCGAGTCTTGATGAATTGACTTGAGTCTATATCACAGAATTCAAAATTTGAATTATCTGAATCTACGAAAAGTTGTGTGTTTGATCTATATGTTGTTTATTACATTCTTCAACATCTCTAGATATGTTTAACCTGTTTGTTAGTGAATTTCAATTGATTTAGAGATGATTCAAGAACATTAAAAAGTGCTGGCTCAACATAAGTAAAAGGTATGTCAGAGCATTTAATGAAAAATACAGATAGCTTGCTATATTCTGAACAAATAATATCTACACGATGCAAAATGGATAAATGCTTCTTACCTAAACTAATCTCTAACATTCCAACGGACAAAACTCAAGGGAAGTCAACATTTATCCTTTGAACACAAAAAATTAGTTGAAGAGTAGAGAGAGAAGAAACCAAAATGTCTCTAACAGCTAGATTAATGCACCAACAGTCAAAATGAAGAATGCAACGATTATTTAACACTCTCTTTGTATAAATAGAGTTGCGTTTAATTCTTCTCAACAACTAAGATTGCCAAAAACAAATTGCATCAAGTTTTACAATTACTCTTTCAATTTTTATTCTGTAAAGTATTTGTTGATACTTAATGCTTTAGTGATTATCTATCCACTCTTAAAAAGAGTTTTATCTGATTGTAAAATCATTAATTGTAAAGAATCTCAAGTCGGGGACTTGGAGATTGGAATATTGATTACAACTTGTAAGGGGGAATAGATTCTAGTAAGAGAATTACTCTTGAGTACAGAGTGTGTAATCAATTGGATTAGTGAAAATCCTAGAGAGACTGGAGACTGAACGTAGGTAAGAGATTGGACCAAATCAGTATAAATTCTGTGTGTCTTACTTCTCTTCTCTACACTCCTAACAGTTTTGTTAAACATCGAAAAACAGAGCAATCCGGAAAAGAATTTTAAATCCCCAAATCGCCCTCTCTTAGTAATTTGTTTCATTTTCGTACAATACATGAGCGGCAAATATGAAAAAAAAAAACTCATTAAATGTTCAAAAAACTCTCATCAAACTCTTATTACAAAGATCAAGATAATTTAAATCTTAGACTCTTATAAAAATGATTGGAGGGGGTATATTTTCTTTTTAAAAAGTGCCTCTTTTTATAAATGAGTAAGAGAAAGAGTAATAATGAGGAAAATATGAAAGAAAATGTAAGATATGATAAGGTAATTAATGTAATGTAAAATTAATTGAGGGCAAAATAAATAAAAATGTATTCATTATTAAGACAAACTCAAAGAAATCTGCTGGGATAAACCTATCAAGAAAAAGAATACTTTATATAAGGACGAGGGAGTATAATGAATTGGACAAACTTTGTGTGGCTTGATCATTAAGTCCAGACCATCGACAAATTTTCTATTTTGTTTGGAAAACTAAACACAACTAAAGCACTTGTTTTCAGCTAACAAGGAATCGCTCAGCTCATGAGAAGTTGGATTGGGACTCGTAAGTTTGGATCTGGTTACTTCTATAATTATGGACTGTCGATCCTTAATATAAAATTCATTTTATGATTCAAATTAAACTAAAAATGGGTTTTATATTAAGAATTATATGTAGTATAATTTTGAAAAAAGTGTATATTAGATCATTTACCTTATATTTGAATAGAAAAAAAAAATTAGGAAGAAAGAAAATTATGAGGGAAAACTTTTAAAAATAGTAAAAATTAAGAGGAAAGAAAACTATGAGGGAAAACTCTCAAAAATAGGAAAAAATTATTTACCATTTTTAAAAGTTTTCCATTCTAGAATTTTCTTCTCCTATTCTCTTCCCACTTTTCTTTCCACCTAAAATTGGCGTTGATAACATTCAGTTTCTATATTACTGTTTTTTTTTTTTTTTTTGGTGGCAAAATAGTGGACCTCAGACCAATATCATTGCATCAAAACAGTTTTATGGGTATACAGTTCCCACCCAATCAGTATACAGCAACTTTCTAATATTATACCCTTAATCCTTGGTTCAATTGGTAAAAGAGTTAAACTCTCTCACCAAAAAGACGGGATTCAATTTTAGAGTTGGTCAAACTTATAGGTGTAAACGCTAAGGTAATAAACGACTTGTCTTGTCCAACATTGGTATCACCTAGGAAGAATTGAGATTTCGCCTTATCCTTGAATCGTGGATGAGGCTCACGCCTTTCCTAAAATTTTTATATAAAAAAATAATAAATAAATGAAAAATTCCTAATACTATGCGGCGAAGCTTCAAAAATAACACTCATCCCCTTCCCCAAAACTTAAATCGGCAAGAGCATCAGCACAAAAGTTGCTCTCTCTATATACATGCTGTATGTGAACTTGCTGAAAACGACAAGCCTCTAAACGTGCCAGTTTTAACAGACTAGAGTACTAGAGTAACTAGACTCACTTTCGTCGAATACCTGAGGCCTGCAACAACAGCCCACAACCCCGCCTTTATTGCAGAGCAAATTCCTAATTTCTTCGCAAACCCACCTTAACCACCTTCCCTCGCTATTTCTATATTTTGAATTTCATTATAACCTTCGACCAAAAATTTCATTATAACCACTCTCTTGACTTCAACGGTGGACTCCGAGATTCAAATTTAGTTCCTTAAGTTTAAGAGTTAAGTTTTAACTAATCAAGTTTAATGACCGGTTATACTCATAAATAAGTCAAAACTATATTTACTAAATGATTAATCTTTTCCGACTAAGAAATTTGTTCTACGAATGATTAAGATCCGCTGCTGGAAATCAGCCGCATCGCAGCTAAACCGTCGCTCTTAAGTGTCTTGCAAAACCAATTTCAAGATTTGCATGAAATCGATGAAGAGAAAGAAGCCTAAATTCAATTAACAAGAAGACTAAAAATACATGAACATTGATGGTGACGACTAGAAATTTACCTGGTGAAAACACAAGCGGCGATATGGACAAAGAGAATCGGCGATCAAATTAGGTTTCAGAAGTCTCTAGCTCTACATCATTTCTTTCCGAATTGAATCGAATCAACAGGACAATCAGCTCGAAATAACCGAATGAAGTTCATTCTACTGCCCAGAAAACCAAAGATTCAAGCATTTTGAAGAATCTCAGCAAATGATAAATACGATAGCGGATAAACAGGCTTCATAGTTTCTCTTACCTGGACTATCTCCGATCACAGCATATTTTTCACTTCCGATTGAAGATGCAGAGAACAGTTCCAACTTCGTTGTGTATTCTTTAACATCGATGTAAAGAGAAATTATAAATTAGTTATACAGAAGAATGAGATAACGGAAAGCTCTGGTATGTAATTACAATTCAGAAACAATGTGTTCTTTGAGCTCCATGGAGTCTTGGTATGTTATTGCAGCTTGTGCTAGTCAACTTAGCTTCGGATGAATACGCGTTTAGTGGACTGAAGCAAGAGAAGGGAGAAAAAGCAAAGATGCATGGCACGTGGTATAAATTTGTCTGTTTCATCAACATCAACTCATTTGAAAAATAAAATAAAATACTCCAATCAAATCCTTTTTATTTTACTAAAATTACAAAGACTTTTCTTCTATTTTTTTAGTCTTCTAAACTTATATTCAATTTCAATTTAATCCTTTTAACTGTATTTTGTCCTTTGATATTTTTTTTTATGAAATTAGTCCTTTAATGTTAACCTCATTAGTTTCATTAAAAAAATATGTTGACAAAAGAATTTAAATTGTGACTCTTCAATTAAATGCTGACAATTGAAAATAAACAATGTTAATCTAAACTTTTCCCAATTACAAAAGTAATCAGGGCACCACCCAAAGACTCAAAACATACACTTGTGATATGTGGACTCGAGAGAGGGAAAAAAAACAATGTTAATCTAAACTTTTAGTATTAACAACTCATTTTTGTCAATATAAAAAATATTATATTGGAAGGTTAAATCTTAAACATGTTTTGTTCACATTTAAATGCACATTAATAGTTTAAATTCGTCAAGTTTACTCTTTAAGTTAATGAGGTTAACAATATTAATATTTGAAGTATTGAAAATACATTTTATAAACATTTTTATATAAACTTTAATTGCCAAGGGTACCCTTTTTGAAATCTACACTACATTTTTAACTCCATTAAGAATATATTTTTAAAAATTCTAAAATACTTAATTTTCATTATTCGTAATCATGGAGAAAATTTCTTACTAAGTAAATAAGTCAACATGACTAACAATTTTTTTCGGTCGCATAACAATTTTTTTTTAAAAAATGTGATTAATTTTTTTTTTTCAAAAATATTGACTTTTTTTGGTCAATTAGCTTAAATGATTTTTAAAAAATATATTTTGGTCTAAAATATGTGAATTAACAATTGGGTAGATGAAAATATAATATTAAAAATAGAAAGGAGGGTCATGCTATGAATTTTAAAACGAAATGTATAATTAATTAAGTAAAAGGAAGCCACCAGCGTATTTTATGCTTAAAAAATAACAAAATATTTTTTTAAAAAAAAATTAAAGGGGGAAAAACACTCTCCATGATGCTCATATCTACGAAACTTACTAGAAGCTGAGTTGTTTTGTTTTATCATTGGCTTCTGCTTTTTCCACGACGACTCTCAGCCTCAAACAGTTAAACCGCGTTTAGGATAGGACCTGGGACTTGAGAATTGAGACTTGGGACGTTTTTTTTTTTTTTTTTCTAACGGACCTGGGATGTGGGATGGGAGGCTACTTATGAATGTCATCGTCAATTTTGTTTTTGAAATGTTTATTTATTATTTTTTTTCCATTATAACGATGGGCACTAATAACCTAAATTATAACAGATAGATCCAACCCGTGACTTCCCAACTCGTTAGGGACTAGACATACTACTACGCTACTAGGGGCAGTAGTGGAATGTTCATTATAGAATGAGCATTCCTCAATTGCTATCTTGAATCTTAAATATCATAAATATGTGACTTTTAATTGGAAAAAAATAAATTCATCTCATCCTAAATAAGGAAAAATTAATATAGAGATCCTTATAGTTTTGAATTAGATCCCTACACTTTTTTTTTCTCTTTTAAGTGGGTCCTTTAATTTTAGATATTTATATCCCGGTAATCTCAAAAATTAAAAGCTGTTAACTAAGCACCAACACCACCGTTAAAACTTCCGTTAGCCGTCTCTGAAACTCCTCATCTTTCTCTCTCATTCCACATAAACCCAGATCAAGCTCTCCTCTCTCCCATTGGCTCATTCCTCAACATCAACCTTATCTCCACATTAATTTTTCCTTATATTTCGGATGAGATGAAATTTATTTTAAACTAAAACTCACATATTTATGATATTTAGAATTGAAGATAGAAATTGAAAAATACTCATTCTACAATGAACATTCCAAAAAAAAAAAAAATCTCAATTGAAAACTATAAGACTTAATTGATTTTTTTTAAAAAAATTAAGAAAGTTAAATAAGTTATTTAATCATATTATTTATTGTATATAATTATATTATAAATCAGTTTATAAAATAGTTTGAAAAAAATGATAAATATAAATAATTTAAATTAATTTACTTATTTTTATTAATAATTCTAAAACGAAAGTCATCTATGTTTTATATTTAGAATTAAAGGTAGTACTAGATGTATCATACATAAAAAAGTTTCATGCTTATCACTTTTTTTTTGGGGGGGAGGGGGACTAGCATCAAGTATCTTGAAGATTTTTTCAATATCACTAGTACTTGAAATATATTTTCAATGGCACTCAATATTTTAAAATAATCTTTAGTCTACTAAGCACCCTCAAATATTGTTTTTAGTATCATCAGCATCTAGCAACCAACATACATATAATATTTTTTTAAAAGTTTATACAGCTTCTAGACAGGTTTTGTTCTCGTTTTTCTTATCCGTGGTCGAGTAGACATATATAGTATATATATGGCTAGAATGATCCTGAAATATCATCCAAACCCAAGAGCATTCATTTTCTCCAAACAGGATACATCATAACACAACTTTTATCAGCATTTTATTGATGGTTTTCATTTTATGTAAGTTAAAGTATTTTTTTAGTCTTTAATATTTACATTAAGTTTCATTTTAATCTCTTAAATTTTTATAGTTTTAGTCCTTAAATATTAACGGTTTAGTTTCAACTATTAACGGAAAATACTGACAACCGCTCTAGCCAATTAATTAGATTATAATGATTTTCTTTGCCTGTACTGTGTCTTCTCTCTTCTCAGTTCTCATCGTCTGCACAATCAGTTTCGAATCAACCCTCTCACCCTTCATCCTTCATTCTATATTTTCACGAACCAGATGCTAAGAGGACAGGCAAGTTGGCCTATGGACTCTGCTTCCTCAACCTTCTCTCACGCTTTATACATCATTATTCTCCCTAAATTGAATCGATTATTATAAAAGTGTGTATTGTTTCTGTTCTGTTGTAGAACAAAATGTTTCAGACTTGACCTATGATTAAATCCCAGGGCCTACGTACCTTTGAGAGGGATCAAAGTCCACGTAGTTCGATATACAGATAGGCGTTTAGCCAGAGGGAGTGGGGGTGTGTGCTTTGTGTGAATTGAAGAGTTAGGGTTAGAGCTTGTACCTTATTAGGGTTTTTCCCTATTTATAGGCATACCTGGGCCCTATCTTGATGGGCTGGCGTTATCTTATTTTTAAAAGATATAAGATATTTTTTAATGATAGATCCTTGATTTGAGGGATCCTGGTAGGGATATTGATAGATTAATTCTGATCCTCTTGATTTGGATAGATTATTGTGATTATCCATAAATATTGCTTGTTGGGTCATCCTCATAGTGGGCCCATAATTTAGATCCGTAACAATTGCCCTCCAGCCTGGTAGTTCAGGTCTCTGGGTTGCCGGGATGTACTGATTGTCTTGCTTGTTTTTGTAGCAATTTTCCCGAGATAATTACCCAATCTATATTCCTGCATTTAATAATATGTAAGTAAATAATAATCAATGGAAAATACTTACTATTTTGCGTAAATCATTTAGTTTGCTTATTTCTTGTCGAACTTGAATGCTTGTCCGAGCTTGATTTCTTTTCTGGTTTGCATTAATCCCAGTTATTGATAATCATGCTTTTTCATTAATTTGTCGTTGTCCACTCTGTTGCCCCCAGCCTGGTAGATTAGATCTATGAGCTACTAGGATACATTAATTTTCTAACCTAAATCAAGTGTTCGTAATTGTTGGGATTTCTTATGTGCTGACCCGAGATTCCGGGTTCATATAATTTAACCCCGAGATTCCAGGTTTATACACTTTAATCTCGAGATTCCAAGTTTATATTTTTCAAGCCCAAGATTCCAGGTTGATATTCTTTAATCCCGAGATTCCGGGTTAATATTCTTCAAACCCGAGATTCTAGGTTTATATTTTTCAAACCCAAGATTCCAGGTTAATATTCTTCAAACCTGAGATTTCAGGTTTATATTCTTCAAACTCGAGATTCCGAGTTAATGATTTCTGAGGACGGATTTGTTTATCCTTCATATTGTCGTCGTTCTTATTTGCTTTGATCTCGGTTATTGATAACATGTTTTTTCAATGGCCACATTCAAAAAACCAAGATAGCATTATTTGATCTCGGTTATTGATAGTTTGTTTTTTGACTAACACTATTCAAAAAACCAAGATAGCATTTGAAAATTCATGTACATCATAAGGGCTTTCATTCCCTCTTCTCATATTTTCATGGCAACTTTACAGCTGTCCACTTTCTGCCCCCCAGCTTGGTAGTCCAATTTTCTGGGCTGCCGGGGTGCATTGATTGTTTTTTAACCCAGATCTTCATGTTCGAGTTGTAATGACTTTATTCCCTGGTTGATTCCGGGATTTTATGATAAAGACACTTTAATCTTGCCTAATATCATTTTGTTTTCTGCATCCTTTAAACCAAAATTATTTTGTTTTTTCGTGAATAAAGGGAAACTAATTCGGGTAAACAACTCGGCTTAGGAAACCAAGCCGAATATGAAACTCGGTTCTTATTACAGGACTTGGCCAAAGTCACTAATATATTATGCAGAATCCGCTAGATATTCCACCAACGTTAATAAACGGGCATGCTTATTAGTTAGTTGGGCATTCTCATTGAACAAATGATTTTTAAGTAATCATCTAAAACACTTTAACTTGTAAAGTGATAATCTGAGATGGTAGCCATTCATCACATGTTCGGGACTTGGTATATGAAATACCAACCTAAACATTTTGACTTGATCAGGATCGTCATGATGATTGACGAAACCATACCAGAATGTCGTTCCGATGCATCGTAACATTTATAAGACTTGTTCACAAATCTTATAAGAGCTGGGTTCCCGTCGCCCTGGCTTTTTAAGCTTTACTAGTTTATCCGGGGTCCATTTATGGAGCGCGGATTTAACTGTATAACTTTCAGTTTATCCAAGGTCCATTTAAGGAACACAGATTTAACTGTATAATTTTCAGTTTATCTGAGGTCCATTTAAGGAGCACAAATTTAATTGTATAATTTTCTGTTTATCCGGGGTTCATTTAAGGAGCACGGATTTGACTGTTCTTCAAACTCAGTTTTACCGGGCTCCAAATTGATCATGGAAGCGCGGATTTATATGTATAACACTAAGATTTCGGGTTTATGATTTTTTGAAAACGGGTTTGTCTACCCTGAATTCAATCATATAAATAGGCTTGGCGGTATTGCCGTCGCAATATGATTCATGAAAATGGGTTTGTTACCCAAATTCAATCATGCATATAAACTTTGACATGATTCATGAAAACGGATTTGTGTACCTCGGATTCATGCATATAAATAAACTTGGCGGTATTACCGTCGTAATATGATGTATGAAAACGGGTCTGCTTACCCGAATTCAATCATTTAAATAAATTTGGCGGCATTGCCGTCACAACGCGGAGCTTAGATTTTAACTATATTGAATTTTAACGGGGTTCGCCTTCAAAAATTTGCACGGAACCCGGATTTTAACCAGATTTGGTTTAACCGGGATTCGTCTTAAAAAATTTATACAAAGCCTGGATTTTAACCAAATTTGGTTTAACCGAGGTCCGTATTCATAAATTTATACGAAGTCCGGATTTTAACCAGATTTGGTTTAACCCAAGTCCGTCTTCAACAATTTACGTGGAGCTCAGATTCTAACCACATTTGGTTTAACTGAGGTCCGCCTTCAAAAATTTACACGGAGCCCGGATTTGAACGAGATTCCGTTTACCCGGGGTCCAATTTCAAAAATTTACTCGTAACCCGGCTTTTAACCAGATTCGATTCAGCCGGAGTCTGGCTTCAAAAATTTACGCGGAGCCCGGATTTTAACCAGATTGGGTTTAACCGGGGTTCGCCTTCAACACTTTATACCGATTGCTTTTACAACCATTAATTGCTTTCTCCATGTCCTCATTAATCCATTAATTTTTACAAGAAACATAGGAAAAACTTCCATCTAACTTTGTACTAAGAGAGTGGTTGAAAGCTGGGCGCCAAAATGTAAGCAAAGCTGAGCGGTTGCATATATTTAGAAATATTGTTGATCTGGTTGAAAGCGCTCACTCTCAGGGAGTAGCATTGGTTAACCTGCGGCCATCTTCATTCAAAGTGCTCCAATCCAACCAGGTCATGTACCTTGGCCTACCTATTCATCAACAGACATCTGAAAGTGTTGTAAATTATTAAATTCTTACCGCAGATGATCCTTTGGTTAGAAAAAGGACATCAGAGTTGGTATTTCATCCGTCTCTTAATGTGTGGTCAAAGAAACGAAAATTTAATGATAGTATGATAGTTGCTGAGAATTGGAGTCAGTTTTCTCCAAGATCTTACATGTATTTTCGAAGTGCTATTGATAGTAAAGGCAGTGCAGTTGGACCTCAGAGAATGTCTAGCATCCCTTGTATGTCTAAGGTAAGCCCATTGCAGTTGACTTCTGTAAGTGAAAGATTGGAAAACGCATGGTATACAAACCTCGATGGAGGCTGCACTAGATTATCAAATATCTACTGTTTGGGTGTCCTTCTTTTTGAGTTACTTGGCCATTGCAGTCAAACCCATCAGGTCTTGGCACAGCAGCAGTAAAAGAAGAAGACTTCTTCGTTTTGAAAGCAGAGTTGAATGATCCATTGGAATCCATCTCAGTGATACCAATGCCAACTTTCATCTTATTCAGATCTTTAGAGTCTAATTGGAAACAGTCAGAAGATGGACCCTTACATATAATACCCTTATCCTTCAATGTATGCTTGATAAAATACTCAAAAATCTTGACTTGGATATAATTTTTGTTCTTATTCCTTGATGAATTTCACCTTCATCCCCTTTGTTTTCAGCTGTTGTCAAGTGTCCTATGACTTTGCTCTGATCATCACGAGGTGACTTTTTGGGCAATAATTTTGGCAAGACAGTTCTGAGTAGGAACAGCCAAGGATTTGACTTGAGCAATAATCCCTTCAACATTAAATTCTTCATTCGAGAAAATTCTCTTATTGCGTACCTCCCAGAGTTTGTAGCAGGTGAGGCACATGCCTATTTTCCAAGAGACAGGGAGAGCTGCAGGTTGAATGATCCGGCATAACTAGGTCTTTATAGGATGATGGAAAAAATCAGCATAGAGGTCATTAGATAGACCCTTTTTCCATACCGACAAGGCCATGTGACAACACTTGAAGGTATGGTTTAAGGATTCAGCATCAGTTTGACAGAAGCATAATGCTTTAATGGTTTCTCTAGCAGTAGTACCCAACAATCTTGCCATGTTAAAGTGTGTTGGCCACTTTCAGTTTCATCTCAATTCCTCTTTTAACATACTCTTACATTGATGTCATACCACTGCATGATGCCAATTAAGCTCTTTTCTTGCTTACCTGCAGTAGCTTGTTTTCCCACAACCATATTTGTCCCACAAACACCGATCCCCCAAAGCTCTGGGCTTGGTTTTTTAAAATTTCTGGTTACCGTACAATATAACTGGTCCCTTCTTCCTGGCTTGTTAATTGATCAAACGAACCTTAATTCACTGTGCATCTTCTCTATATCATTTAGAAGTTTTGCAGTCTCATGTTGCAGCTGACAAAAATGGTTCCCCTGAGAGCCTTGCACTTCCGATTTAAATTTGGATAGCTTGGCTTCTTGAGTCAGTTCATTTTTCTGCATTTCCTCTTTAGATACAAATGATTGTGATGCATTTTCAAAACTGTCTTTCAAAACTTCAGTTATGACCATAGTTATTGCCTCTGCTTGTCAGGCTTTGCAAGATGCTTAGACATTATGGAAGCTTGCTCTTGTCATTGGAAGGTATTTTATTTTTCAAACACTTAATATAAAAATCAATGATGTTGGACATTTCTTACAGATATAACAGCACCAACTCCAAGACTATGTAGCAGAGTCAGTTTTTGGTCAAATTTTCCCTTTCTCTTCGTATCTATACCCAAACATGACAACCACAGCTTGGGAAACGGAGCAACATGTAGGATGGACTCTTGAATTATCTTGTTTTCAAAAAGCTCCAAATGGTCATCACCATCCTCGTTGGCATGGTGATTAAGATTGACAAAAACGAATCAAAGGAGATAAAGAAAATGGCATTTATAAGCAATTCACGTGCCAATGTTATGTCTCATTACCTAGAGTAGTTGTGCTCTGTAGAGCATTTTCACCTAGTCATGAAAGCCCAAAATATATTTCATTCTCACATATATTGAACAAAATATATTCAATGAGGTTAAAATCAATATAGCCAGACTTTTAACATAACAAAAATTCCTATGTCTAGAGGCTGTAAATTTGGTGTTAGATCATTTAGAGAAGGTCTTGGTTCACTAACCTCAGTTGTTTATCTTCAAGTGAGTATTATGAGTCAGGCTCTCATCTTTGCCCTGCGGTCAAGAAGCTGATCTTATGTTGAACACCCTGGTTTGTTGCTGTTGGGAGCCTTCCTCATAACTTGGGACAAAGCTAGCATTTTTAAGATTAGAATTTGTCTTCCTTTTTTAGCTGCAGAGTTTTCATTTGTCCCCACCGATGTGCTTGATTCTTCTATAAGGGTCTTCCAAAGAAGATGAAGATACTTGTATCAAAGGGAACATGCTTCTCATATTAAGGAAGACAATATGAACGTGATCGCGTTCAACTTTGATGTTTACATGAAGGTTCTATGGGCTCGGAGGCAATGGAGTTATTCCGGTAAAATATTCTTGCGGTGACACAGAGACGAGTAGGTGGCTGAGTAGTTCTCATTCCACCACTCTTGGTGTGCCTCATACTCTTCACCGATTTATACTTCTTATTCTTCCCTTCCCCATTAACGCCCATGTCGGTTACAGTTATCGCGAAATATATTCCAATTTTCAATTTCTTTGCTACCTCCGATGGCGTGCTTGCTTTAATGTCTGACCGGTCAGCCTCAAAAGCTTCGCATCTGATGAATTGCCACGTGGAGTTACTTTTGCTTCTGTTAAAAGAAAGTAGTAAAGTATTATAATAGAGGAAAGATGATCATTGGGCACTTCTTTTTTAATTCACAACTTGTAGGCATTGTGTTCATTTATGATCTATGCCACAATTCATAGCCTGTGATGGTTTGCTTCTAGTGTCCTCCAGTGAAGAATTTAATTCTTGAGTAATATCATGAGTTTCAGCTTGGATCATTGGTGATATCCTTACGAAAGTTTTGAGGGCCTTTGAAAAAGCTTGAACGAATGTATATTTGGCAAAAGGGGAAGCACGATTCTTCTAAGGGTTTGCGAACTTTTCCATAAAAACACTCGGACGCTATCTCATCGCACGCATCCTCCTCATTGAATCCGTAAACATTGAATTTTGCAGTTGAGGATGATGCTGTAGCAATAGAAGCAGAAGAAGACGAAGATCTTTCCAGAATATCCACCGAGATGTCGATTTCGTTGGGACCCATGATCTCAATATTCTCAAAGATTCATATGGGGGATCCTCAAGTTGTTGTAGTTCTTGATTTTGCGGATTGATTCACGTGCTCGTTCAAAGGCATCTGAGTTGCTTCTTGTATTGCCCATCTATCTTTGGTCATGGGAATCGAAATTTATCGTCCCCACGGACGGCGCCAATGTTCTGTTGTAGAACAAAATGTTTCAAACTTGACCTAGGATTAAATCCTAGGGCCTACGTACCCTTGAGGGGGATCAAAGTCCACGTAGTTCGATATACAGATAGGCGTTTAGCCAGAGAGAGTGGGGGTGTGTTCTCTGTGTGAATTGAAGAGCTAGGGTTAGAGCCCATACCTTATTAGGGTTTTTCCCTATTTATAGGCATACTTGGGCCCTATCTTGATGGGCTGACATCATCTTATTATTAAAAAATATCTTTTAATGATAGATCCTTGATTTGAGGGATCCTGGTAGGGATATTGATAGATTAATTCTGATCTTCTTGATTTGGATAGATTATTGTGATTATCCATAGATATTGCTTGTTGGGCCATCCTTATAGTGGGCCCATAATTTAGATCCGTAACAGTTTCTATATTTTTTTTCAAAATCGGATCGACAATTTGCATTGCTATATACCCAATTTCACATGAATATACAGACACAGACAATTTCACGTATCCACCTTCCCCTTCGAGACAAGTGTTCGGAAATCTCATCTTCCGTCTACCCAATGGTTATTTACTCTCCCTGCTTTCCTTCTCATCTCTCTGGTCTCCATTAATCGCCTCCTTCTTCCGGAAAAGCCTTCGCAGCAGAAGAGGGTTTGCGATGGGAAAAGGAGAGCGTTTAGCAGGCCAAAAAAAGAATAAAATTGAGTTATTATTATATTATTGCGATAATTAAAATCTGATTTTTTAAAGGGGAAAAAGATATTTAAATACTATTTCAACTTTCAAAATTCAGAAATGATTAATGAAAATTTGCAAAAGACAACAAAAGGATGTGGTCAGAATTTGAATTTTTCTTTAGGGTTAAGGTGCAAAGATACACATAAGCTTTTTTCCTAGGAGCAAAAGTACACATATGCTTTTTTGAGGAGCAAAAATACACATGTTGTTACCATTTTGGTGCAAAAGTCACATCTCACCGTTAAATACAATTCATCGCCGTTAAGTTACTGTTCACCTCATCTCTTTCTCTCTCATCACGGTGAACAGTTACTTAACGATGAGATGTGACTTTTGCACCAAAATAGTAACCACATGTGTATTTTTACTCCTAAAAATAGCATATATATATTTTTGCTCCTGGGAAAAAGTTCATGTGTATTTTTGCACCTTGACCATTTTCTTTAATCCCTTTCATACATTTTTTTTTAGTACTTAATGATTTTTTTTCTTTAAAACCATTATGATTTTTATTAAAGTCATTACTGTTTTAGTCAATCTCATTACTTAATTGATCATCATTCACAAAAATCGTGATGGTTTTAACAAAAATCATAATGATTTTGGCAAAATTGTTAAGTACTAAAATAATGTGCGAAATTGAAATTTTGATCTTTAAGCTGAAACATGAAAAAACTCATATTCACAACCCATCTCTTCACTATTATTTGCAAGTTTTAATGATCTTTTCTAAGTTTTGAAAACTGAAGTGATATTTTAATATGTCTTTTTTCCTTTTTTTTAATGTATTTCTCATTTTAAAAAAATTTAAACTTGCTTTGTCAATATTGCATATGAACATTTTAACTTTGCTTCTCAATATTTTCCATAAATAACATTAACAGTTTGAACTTTTAAAAATTAAAAATACATTTTATAAACATAAAGAATTAAAATAAAATCTTATATAAATTCAAAAGACCAAACAATATACTTTAGCTAGCTTTTTACTTATCATCACTCATTTAATCTAGTCCTGTGGAAGAAGCGCAATCTCAATTTCTTGAAGTGACTTTCCTTTGGTTTCTACCACATTATTCCTCTTCGCGAAAACTCCTGCCGTCATGCAAAAGATAGCAATCCAACAAAGAAATTTATAAGCTGCAAGAAATTAAATCCAATCAAGAATATGATGAGAAAATGATTCTATAAATCAGTGATGTTTGCCTCTTATGAATCACTATGAGACCAGAAATAAATACAATTTCTATGGTTTATTAAGGCACAGCCATATATCCATTCCGATTAGCAAGGAATATGGAGGGCGAGCTTTCTATCTCCTGAATTTGACAAAATATAATACAAGTGTTTTAGTGGAAGGTGTTGTATTTCTCTATTGTACCCTGAACTCAAATATTTAAATATGATGGTCATCGTGCCAATTAGTTGGTTATAATTAACACCTGAGCTTGTGATAACTTTCTATTTTTAATATATTTGAAATCTATTTTGATACATTTGAATAGTGATCAATATTAAATTAAAGAGATTTTTTTTAAGATTTTAAGAGATATCAATTTAGGCATATCACTTGTGGGATTTTACATTAGAATGTAAGTTTTTAAGTTTAGGAAAGAGAAATACTAATGAGAAGTTTTTTTCAAATAAATAAAGACAAAAAAATAGCTTTTATTATTAATATTATTACCATATTAATGTAGTGTTTCCTTTTTCTTTGACAAGAACCACGGCCTTTTGGAAATAAAAGGATGAGAGAAGGCCTAATATCTAAAAGAGGAAGCTGCCACAAATTGAATAAAAAAGGGAATTGAACCAGAGGAGACGGCAATTTTGAGAATCATCCATCGTCTCTTTCAATCACAAGGACGAAAGCAAGAAGGTAGAACTAGAAGAGATAAATAAAAAGGGGTTTGAGGTTCGTTCATCTTCTTTCTAAGGTTTTGTTTGGGAGTTTAGAGGAGAAGGAAAGGAAAGAGATATAGGGAGTTTGGAGGGGAGGAGAAGGAAGGGAAATGGAAGATATTTCCTCTTCTTGTTTGGGAGTTAAAAAAATAGTAAGGGAGGAAGATGAAGGATTAATGAGTTATTTTTACTATTTTATCCTTTTATTAAAAAATTAATATAATTATTATACTTTAAAAATAAATTTAAATTTTCTAAAAAAATTTATTTACGTAATTTTTATATTCAAAAAATATTTTCTCTCTCTAAAAATATTTTCCTGTAAAAAAGTATTTTCTCTCTCTCTAAAAATATTTTCCCTACAAAAGTATTTTCTCTTTCTAAAATATTTTCCCCTACAAAAGTATTTTCTCTCTCTAAAAATATTTTCCCCTATAAAAGTATTTTCTCCCTCTAAAAAGTATTTTCTCTCTCTACAAATATTTTCCCTTACAAAAGTATTTTCTCTCTCTAAAAAGTATTTTACCCTCTAAACAATATTAACTCTCCCTAAAAATATTTTCCCCTATAAAAGTATTTTCTCTCTCTAAAAATATGTTCCCATCTAAAAAGAATTTTCTCTCTCTAGAAAATATTTTCTCCTAAAAAAGCATGTTCTCTCTCTAAAAAGTATTTTCTCTCTCTAAAAATTTGTTCCCCTCTAAAAAGTATTTTCTCTCTCTAAAAATATGTTCCCATCCAAAAAGCATGTTCTCTCTCTAAAAAGCATTTTCTCTCTCTAGAAAATATTTTCTCCTAAAAAAGTATTTCTCTCTCTAAAAAGTATTTTCTCTCTCTATAAATGTATTCCCATCTAAAAAGCATTTTCTCTCTCTAAAAATTTGTTCCCCTCTAAAAATATGTTCCCATCTAAGAAGCACGTTCTCTCTCTAAAAAGAATTTTCTCTCTCTAAAAAGTATTTTTTCTCTCTAGAAAATGTTGTTTTCCTAAAAAAGTATTTCTCTCTCTAAAAAGTATTTTCTCTCTCTAGAAATGTGTTCTCATCTAAAAAGCATTTTCTCTCTCTAAAAAGTATTTTCTCTCTCTAGAAAATATTTTCCCCTAAAAAAGTATTTCTCTTTCTAAAAAGTATTTTCTCTCTCTAAAAAATATTTTTCGTGTGCATTCCAAGAATAGAAAAGAGATCATAAATAATGAGAGTGCTTTATTTGAACGAGGGTAAAAAAATAATTAATCCATGTTCCCTCTTAAAACCCCCCATATTGGGGAAACTTTATTTTTGTGAAGAATGAGGGTTTTGGAGGATTTGTAAAAATCCTTGATTCCCTCCCCTCTTATTTTTAAAACTCCCAAACAAGGGAAGGGACTACCAAAACCCTTCCTTTCCTTTCCTTTCCCTCCAAAATGGAACTCCCAAACAAAGCCTAAGGGTGGACGACAAAACTGTAAAGAAGAGAAGATACTAGAGACGTACGCCACTTGAATAGCTAAAGCTTAAAGATGAGGTTTTGAATTGATGTTTTGTTCATTTTCCTCTTCTTTCTTTTCTTTGAAATTTTGGATTATGAACTTGTTATTTTTCTTTAGTTATGTTTAGTTAGTTTGTTGTGCAATCTAAAGGGGTTAGTAACTTATAGGTAGATCTAACTGTGTTTTCACTGTTTAGTTATAATTAATGTACTTCTATTAATTTTGATTACTTAATCATGTTTAACTTTATATATTTAGTGATTGACCATCACCAAATATAAAATTGAATATTAGGATTTACTTTTGGAGAAGATAATTTTAGTTAGGTTCTGAGGTTAAGTAATACGGGATTAAATTATGATTTAATTTGTGATTAAGATATACATATACTAAATGACTCCATATAACTGTTGAAGAATGTGTTCAAATTATCTTGCCTCTTGAATAATTATATTAAACATAACAATTTATAAAGGGTTGTAAGTGCACCAATAGATCGATACTTATAGCTAGTTATTTATACTCGAGATTAAAAAATTGGTATTAAAGCTAATTAGATTAGTGAAATCAAGATTTATGAAGAGAAGTGATTAGTAACTCTGGGTTGCTTGTTTGATAATTGCAGTTGTTAGTTAGTTTTATTTTGATTTTAATTTCTTTTCACCCATTTGAATTTAAATTGGTTTGCTCAAATTAAACAAAAGTATAAAATCAATTTTCAATTGGACTCATATATCAAATCCTCATGAAAATGATACTTCATTCACTCTTTATTACTTAATATGACCTGTATACTTACAAAGTTATAGGCTATAGTATTTTCCCAATCAAGTTGGTATGTCAAAAGCAAAACTGAGCTTGTAAAGTTGATTTTAATGGAGACAATGCCTTAATAAATACACTGTAAGTCAAGAATAATTAAAATGTGGGGCAGTCCGGTTTTGCAAGAATAAATACACTAAAATTCCAACCATCTTGAAATGTATATGTGGTCACCATCATAGATGTATGCGTTGATCACAATGTAATATTAATTATACTTAGATGTTATTTGCCTCTACTAAATACACTCTACGTTTGCTGGCGGATACATATATTCTGCAAAAAGGCTTGGTTTGATGAAGCCCAGCTGCTGAGTACATTTCCATCCTGATTTCATTTTAGCATATTGATTCCTTCAAATATCTATCTTCTTATTATTTTATCTTTTCAAATTTAGATTTTTCTGTACGCAACTGATCTCATTGTTATTGTGATGTTAAACCATATTTCCCTGCCTTAAGAATATTATAATTTAATTTTTTGTCCTTTTTTTTATCACTTTATTTTTTACTCATATTTTATCCTTGAATTGTGAAGAGGATGTAACTTTTCATTGTTTATGTTAGTCAAATATGATGTGTTTTTTCACTCTAATTGTGAGTTTTGACTTAAGTAGTCAATGCATTAATGCATGCATATAAGAAGTTTTGACATAGGTGGTCAATGAAAATCTATAAATTTTTTTGAAGATGTTTTAAGTTGTGATAACCATTCAATGATTATTAGTAATTGGGCATGAATATTAGTTTGATCTATAGCAGTGCATTAATCAATGTGATTAAAATTTTGAAAAGGAATTTTACAAACTAATCAAATCCCACCAGTCGAGAAGGAAAATGCTACGCGACAGTAAAAGTCTTTAGATGAAGCATACTTTTCAGCTGTGCAGATTATTGCATATGTCTAGGTTGTCAGTGGTCATTTAACTTGAGTCCATTTGCAACCCTGCATGGATAGTGCCTGTATAAATCAGCCATAGAAGCTTCTTTTCCAACGTGATTTATGGTATATGAGATAAGTTTCTGGAAGGAGTTTGTGTCTCGACTTGTGTAAACGGACTTTTCCAAAATCAACTTAGATAGGTAAGTTTGTCAGTACTGTTTTCTATGCTAATTTTGAGTTGAAGATAAAAGAAGGGCAAGAAAATGTGAACGAAAATTTGCAAATATTATGTATTTGTTTTGCCTTTACCCCTTCATAGGTATATTATTGGTGGAATGCTTATTAATTTTAGGATCTTGTTATTATTCAATATCTTTTCCTATTGGACTTTGGGTCCAAGTTTGCCCTTGATGGAGCAGACTATTTAATTAGGAAGCAAGTAGCTTTATCAAATAAAAAATAAATCAGCATTAATTATGAATTTGTTAATTAAAAAACAAGTTAGCGTATATTAAAAAATTATTAGAGAATTAATTTCCTGATTGTTTCTTAAAGGACAAGTAGAATTGTCGTAACTTCTTGATTAGTGGTCTCCCTAAACCTCTATAATAAACAAGTGCTTCCCTCAGTTGAACCACACTCTTGCATTGAGTGTAACATCCTGATTTTTATTTGTAGGATAAATGCATTTATCATGTAATTATTGGAAAAAAAGTACATAAAAAATGATTTTTGATAGTAAAATAAAATAAATAATATTAATAAATAAATGGAAAAGAAGAAGAAGAAATAATAATATTTTATTGTTGATGTAAACAAAAATATACAGAAATAAAAATACTATTGAATAAAAAAAAAGAGAAAATAGGTTGGAAAAATATAAATATAAAAGAAAAGAAACTAGAAAAAAATGAGAGAAAGAAAGAGAATATATATATATATATATATATATATATATATATATATATGGGCTAAGGTGCAAAAATACACATAAGCTTTTTCCCCATAAGCAAAAATACACATGCGGTTACCATTTTGGTGCAAAAGTCACATCTCACCGTTAAGTCACTGTTCATTGCCGTTAAGTTACTGTTCACCTCATCTTTTTCTCTCTCATCACGGTGAACAGTGACTTAACGGTGGAATGCGACTTTTGTACCAAAATGGTAACCACATACGTATTTTTGTTCCTTAAAAAAGCATGCGCATTTTTGCACCTTAACCATATATATATATCGACGAGTTTAAGCTCTAGCTCTTTAAGGCTCAGGCTTATAAAATGAAGCTTTTAAATGAAGTTAGGTCTAAAAGGACTAGCCCTATAAGGCTGAAAGCTTAAAAGGGTTGGCCTCTTAAGCTCATTATTTTTTTAAACTTATTTTGAAGAACCAATATTGAAACTTGATAATTGGAAAGAATTGGATGTCTTGAATTGGTGGAAAAACAATCAACAAAAAATTCCGATTCTTTCAAATATGGTAACTAATATTTTGAGCATTCCAATTACTATAGTAGCTAATGAATTAGTTTTCATTTTTGGTTCACGTGTTTTAACAAAATATAGAAGTTCCATTCTTCCATGTAATGTTCAAGCTCTTATTTATACTCGCAACTGAATGCATGAATTCACATATAATGGTAATTTACTAATTAATAAATAGAGTTATTTATCAATCTAATTACAAATACATAATAATTATTGATAAATCCCAATTTTACTATATCTTATCCCACATTAATCATTTATTTTGGGATTATGTTAGACTAATTTGGATATATTAGATAATATTTGGATTGTTAGCCAATTTTAGGAGATAATATAAATCAGAATTAATTATGAGATTATTGGGCTTAAATTATTAATATTTTGATTAATATTTTGTGATTAAATAATATTTCTAAATATATACAGATCACGAGTTTATTTAATTCTTGCAGGACAGGAAAAAACATATTAGAATATCTTACGATGCAGAATTGACTTCAGAAGCCAAAAGGAAATCCAATAGTAAAATATTATTGGGCTTATTAGATTTTAATGGGCTCAAGTGAATACCCATAATTCCCCTTTCCTTCCTATAATTAACCTAGTTGCTAGGTTTGAAAGGGGGCCGCCACATGCTCTCTTTGAGAGCCAGCCGAAGACACACGGGAGGAAGAGGCAGCCGCATAAGGCAGAGACGCTGGGAATTGGAGGTTCTTATTCATCAATATACATTGATTAATTCCCTTCACTCTCACGCACAACACTTATTCTTCAATTCTCAATTTGATCTCGTGGGACCCACCCCATAAAGCCATCAAGCTTTCCACCACGCACACATATATATATCTCCAGTGGCTTGCTTTCAGGCAATTGAATCTAGCAATTATTCTCAATAGTTTCTCATGGCCATGGGTTGTGTGAAGCAGTTTGAGGAGGAAAAATTCATGGAAGCGTAAGCTTTTTGGGAGGCAACTTGGGAGGAGCATGGAGGAAACTAGAGCCTAGGACTTACATTTGAAAACCACAAGGGAGTGTTGTTCTTTTTATCTTTTTAATTCAAACTTGAGATTATTTAGTTTTAAGGAATTTTGAGTTGTATTAATTGAGGACAATCTAGTTTTAGATTGTAAACTTATTTCTTTTGGATTAGACTGATAATTTGAAGTTTTATGCTTATTGCTGGACTCTTGTTTGCAACCTTTAGATTGTCAATTAAATTAATAATTGAGTTTTCGTTATTAAATTAATTGTTAATTTGGTTTATCATCTTAATTGTTTAATTGAGATTGATAAATTATCTGGTTGTTCAATTCGACAATTGTAAAAAAGATTTCCAAGATTAATTTATGATTGGTTTTTAATGGTTTAATTAGCCACCACTTATTTCATTATGAGTTTCCTAATTATGTGTTATTGAGCTAAAGAGTTTCCCATGTTCAATTGGGTAATTAAATTCATTAATCTCCTTTAGGTCTAATTAATTGAATTAGACTAAGAAAGTTAACTCCATGCAATTCCTAAGTTGTCCCCTTCATCATCAAAATTGAATTAGTTCTTTGTTATTTTACTTACTTTTAATCAATCTTCTCATTATGATTTTAATTCTTCTCTCATAAGAAAACCCCCCAAAAATTGCATTCAAATTCATATAGATTAGTTTCATTTTCATATAGGTTTTAGAGCCAATTGTATTAGCACATTTAGTTAAGTTAATTGTATATAGGTAGTAGTGTTTGCATTCTAGTTTAAGTCCATTCACATTCCATTGCATCTTTTCATCACCTAAATTTAACCTAAAAAAAACCCACAGCTTGCTCCTTGGGAGAATGACTTAAGTTGACCATAAACTACATAATTAATTAGGACCTAGTTTAATTGATCGCTTTAACGACAAAAGCTGCTCGATCAATTATACTTTTACTTTATGATTTGATTTATTATTTGTTGCAGATAAAGGTCATGGATGTATTTATGATACAAGAGAAGAAATTCTTGATATTTTTACCCAAGAAACAGAGACGACTACCTAAAATGAAGTATAATCAAATGTCTTTGAAATTAATGATAGTAGGAAAAAAGATGAAAATGATAGTCATCATACTCATATTGTTTTGTGGTAAGTTTCTTATGCTTTATATGAGTTATTGAGAAAAGAGAATAAGAGAAAAACATTTGTGAACTATTTCATTATCAAATCATAGACCAAAAGATACATTATGTAAGGACATCTATTTTGTAGACTTATACACACCCTTCTAAATAAACTAATAACCATCCTTCTAATTCCCTAACTAAGATACTTAACCGCTGCCATTAACCTAATGTATATATCCCTTAACTAACTCTAACAAATTTTTAAATCTTCATTATGTTTACATGTCAATACCCCCTCCGAAAACATTCTTTCCTTCAAGAATGATTGACAACTAACTAATATGAAAGAAATAATGACATAGGCTTGAAAAGTCTAAAAACTTTTGATGATCCTTGAAAAAAAACTTGGAATCTTGGACCCAGAAGCTTGTCTTTCAGATTGACCTTCAATATTGTTGCACACTTGTCCTTCTTTTCTTCCTATTGAGTGAACAAATTTTTCCATAAAGCATTTCAATTAAGTTTCCCCTAACCAAATTTGTAGTACAACTTGTGTAGGAGAGAACTGAAGAAATGAGACTCCTTGCAACAACTTATTATTGGGAAAACTGATAGAAAATATGTAACCCAAATGCAGAGTTATTTGGCTCTTTTGTTCGCTGCTATTTTCCAAGTCCATAAACATATCATAAATTATTAAACCCATGGTCCCATTAAGACGCTTTTGCTATTGAAAGAGAATGCCATCCAGCTATAACCCATCAATATTCTTCTGCCACAGAGAGAAATTGCAAGATAGCTAGAAGTTTGAGAAGGTGGAAACATGTTGTGGTTTTGACTTTTGAAATTGTACCCTAGTCACCCATGTGAAATCCAAGCCAGTTTCCAAAAATATCTTAGTTTCCTACTCAACTCTTGCTTTCTTCATCTTCGCTGATTTACAACTATCTCTCTTAACTTGTAAGAAGTCACTAGCCCATGACCCAACACTTAACAAGGATAGTGACAACGGACTATGGACGACATGTGAGGAAGTCACCCAAACCATCACTTCTAGAGTTGAAGAAAGAGAACTTAGCGACATGAAACTAACTGAAACAACCAGGGCTGAACATAGAGCAAGCAACGACAACAAGGGAAAGCCTATTTCCATATCCTCGTTCTTTTTTAGGTCGTTGCAAGGTGTTGACCCTTGTTCAGAAGGTATTGAAGCCAATCTAGACAAAATAGAGGCTATATGGGGTTCGAACAAATATCTATAATGAGAACATTGGGTCCCACTACTATATGTGGTACCCTAAACTCCACCACACTTTCGGGGTATAGACTTCTTGATCAATCTCATGCATAGAAAGCCCTAGTCCATTCTTTTTTTGTCCAGAACCCTAGTCCATTCTCGATGACTATCAAATCTTCGTTTTCCTCTATCACTCGTGAAACTTGGTGGGGGCCACCCATAATATCAATATTGGACATGTTGCCACATTGGTAAACATCATCAGATGCTTTATGGTCAACACAACCTTCTTCTTGAACCATTAAGTCATTTCTTGCTTTCTTGGTATGCCACTGCAAGAATATATCTTTCGCTCCACCGATAGAACAAGCTTCTTGCATCATGTGAGGGTAAAACAATTGGATTGAGTCTGCGATCTCTCTCTTCATCCCCGCTACATATGTCATGACGACATATCATTCTAGCAACTATAAGTTACAATTGGCATAATCAAAGAAGGCATTAAATTCCTTCATGTTGCGTTTTTACCGCAGCCACATCTTGTTGTCGTTTAAGTCTTAGGAAGAGGGAGCCATGGTTCTTGATTACAAGCAGGATTGTAGGGTTTTTTTTTTGTTTTATTAGTAAGATATGTATCAGAAAGAAGGAAGGAAGGTGGGGGAGAGACAACCAAGGAAAGGTTGCTCTGATACCACTGTTACAGTATGAATATTTTGTATTAAATAGAAAGAGAGGGAAAGAAGAGTAGAGAGAATAAGAGAAAAACATTTTTGGACTATTTCATTATCAAATCACAAACCAAAAGATGCAGTAGGTAAGGACATCTATTTATGGGCTTATACGGAGCCCTTCTAACTAAACTAACAACCATCCTTTCAATTCCCTAACTAGCAAACTTAACAGCTTCTATTAGCCTAACATCCATTTCCTTTAACTAAGTCTAACAAACTTTTAAATCTTTATTGTCTTTACATATTAGAGGATGATGTAGAGGTTATCAAAGGATTTTAATGAGTGATTTGGGGCTCATGAGATGTAATCTATTGCTAGGATTTGTACATGCAGCAGAATTAAAAACTTACAAATCTTATCGGAGGATCCATCAACAACATTTAAATCAAGTTAGATAAAGAACCATACCTATGTGAATTAATAAGCATCTCATTCAATTTGATCTCGTGGGCTACCTGCTCGATCAAAAGGAGTCAACTCTATGAATCCACTCCCTCTACCAGTATCCACACAATGACCTCCAAGACTGATGGCAGCGTGCTAGCGCCTTCAGTATTCTCGCATCTCTCTATTTTCTCTCTAGGGTTTCTTGCGGTTTTTCTAATAACTCTGACAAAAAGTCCTGTAGGTTTTTCAAAACCCGATAGGCGTATTATATTCAAAATTAATCCTTATTAATTTTGATTGAATTTGGATTAAAATAATATATTAATTAAATCTATCTAATAGATCTGATCTAATCTATTTATTTAATCTGAATTAAAAGCCCTCTGATTCAATTTATCTCTATAAATTAAATATGAGAAATGATATCTGCCTATTTAATTAAATCTGAGATACTATATCTCAATTTAAATAAGATATATAATATCTTTATTCGAAAATTAAATCTGAGATACAATATCTCTATTTGTTTTAGATATTTAATTTATCATATAAATTATATACAAAAAAATATTATATAATAATATTATTATATTATTTTTGAATTTAACACACACACACACACACACACACACATCCTAGATTAAATATTGTATTCATGAAATTTTAGATATATCTAAAATTCAATGAATTTGAACACTTTTGCTTATGTTGGGCTATTCTTGTGTGCGACCCTGCAGGCCCACATGAGATTGGTAGCAGGCCAATATTGTACTAGCTCACAAGTCGCAAGCGGTCTCTAGTAAGACATTGTGACTACCAAAATTCATATGGGGATTGATGATACGATACAACCTATCGTACAACCGTGTCACGTCCCTTTTGTCACGCGATAGTTTGATCAATTATGAGGCATGGATAATGTCAACTTTCTGTTCCTGATCATTACTTTCTCGATTCTTGAATAATCTAATAATTGAAATGGAAACTATTTTCTATCGTAGTATGGCTATACATTTCTCAAACGTTACTCATCGAGGGGCGCCCAGTATTATCTCTCTACAAATGTAAGGGACAAATTCCATCTTGACCATTCACATTCCTCTGCATGGAAACCACTGATCTCGATCATAGCCTTTATCATCACCCAGTCAAAAGTGACTTTTGACTAGGTCAAAGATCAGTGACTCACCGTGTAGGAATCCATGATGATCTCAGGTCAAATGGCGTTGTGATGCGGTTATATATGAGATAAGCTTATCTTTGACCATTCACATTCCTCTGCATGGAAACCACTAATCTCGATCATAGCCTTTGTCATCACCCAGTAAAAGGTGACTTTTGACTAGGTCAAAGATCAGTGACTCATCATGTAAGAATCCATGATGATCTCAGGTAAAAGAGCGTTGTGACGCGGTTATATATGATATAAGCTTATCTTTGACCATTCACATTCCTCTGCATGGAAACCACTAATCTTGCTCATAGCCTTTATCATCACCAGGTCAAAGGTGACTTTTGACTAGGTCAAAGATCAGTGACTCATCATGTAGGAATCCATGATGATCTCAGGTCAAAGGCCGTTGTGACGCGGTTATATATCAGATAAGCTTATGACTAAATCCATGTAGCTTTCTCGTAGTTGGTCAGTCCAGCACTTTGTACTCTTACAAGTGCCTATGACTTTGATTTGTATCTCCATACCTCATCAAAGTCATACTGGTCTTATTTCGTCTTCACTCCCATGTAGATGGTTGACCATGGACATTTAGGATAATCTATAAGATACATCCAAGCATATAATTATCACTATAAACATGCAAATGAAATGATATTGAAATGGAGAATACTTTAAATAACGTTAATGTTTAAAGTACAATGACTTGCCCCCATGGCATAATTTCCAACATCTATGAACTTGGATTGTTGAAATTAAGGATTGTTAAGAAAATTGAGATGTTGAAGATAATGACTATATGGGGAATTGGGTTTTTGAGAGTTGAACTGTATAATTTGTTTATTTTATTGTTGCTTGTGGTTGATTGATATCTACATTGATAAAGTAGATCTTTCTTGTAACCGGTGATTGCTCGTGCTTTGCTCCTTAAACTAAGATTAAGTTTGAAGTTGATATTACCGAGGTTAATTCATGCTTTGGGCTGTATGGTATTTTCTAAACCTTACTTTCTTCTATAGTACTTAAATGTGTTTTGAAAAGCCATATGTATGTTTGAATATGAACTTAGTTTAATGAAGTAATGTATTTTCCCAATTTGTATATATAAGTGGGGATTATTTGATAGTTCTCTATGTGTTTTGATGATAACTGACAATTGTAAACTTAAGATGAAGTTTGTCTTTGGTAAGTTGAAAAACTTACTGTCAAAGGAAAACTCGAGTTTTGGATGTCAAATTCGAGTTTTGACTTGACAGAGGGTAGCTCAACTTTTATGAACTAAGGCAAACCCGAGATTGTGAGATACAGAGAGCACTCCAAGTTTTTCACATTAAGACAAACTAAAGTTTTGTTTTACAAAACTCGAGTTTGCATCAAATAGAGAACCTTCAATATTTTCTGAAGTAAGACAAACTCCAATTTGCTTTTGCAAACACGAGTTTGTGTTTCTCAAAGAAATTTCAAGGATTTGTGAACTTGACCAAACTCGAGTTAAGTTTTCCAAACTTGAGTTTGTGCTTGGGCGAGACTCTTAATGGTTTCTCATCTTGAGCAAACTTCAGTTTGCACTTGGCCAAGACTTTTTAAAGTTTTCCATAGTTTTTGAGAAAACTCGAGTTTATCTTTGTGAACTCGAGTTTGAGCTTGACAGGGAGTTTTCAAGGGTTTTTTAGTTTTAAAGGAAACTCAAGTTTGGTTTTGTAAACTTGAGTTTGTGCCAAACAGAGAGCTATACTCTATTTTTGTGATTTTTAAAACTCTAGTTAAGTTTTTAAAAACTCCATTTTTGAGCTTTGAGGACTTAAACTTATTTTCACTTCAAAAGTCCAAAACTCGAGTTAGTCATTAATTGACTTGAGTTTGCCCATATGTCCAAAATAAACTTCAAATCTCAAATCGCGACATTTTTCTTTGGAAGAACTAAACTCGAGTTAGGATTTGGAAACTCGAGTTTGACCTTCTGAAGTAAAGTTACAAACTCCAGTTTGGATGAATAAACTCGAGTTTGTGTCGCCCAGTTTGAAAATCAATTTACTCAAATTTGTGAAATCTTCATGTTTGATCTTAATACTTCTTATCATCACTCATTATTATTCCTAACCATGTTTAGTTAGTTTGTTAGTGAGTTTTAGATGGTTTAGAGAATATTAAATGAAGATTTAGCTAAAAGCAAAAAGTGATATCATCACATTTATTGCGAAGTCCAGAAAGCTTGCTTCTTTTTTGACAATCATTCTACAAACGTTGCAAAGGAATTAATGTTTTTTTCCCTGTCAAGAAGCTCCTCTTCCAATGGATTTAATTCAAGAGAAGTCAACCATAAACTTCTATGCAGCTGGATTAATTGAAGAGTAGAGAGAGAAGAGATCAAAGTGTTCCTAACAGCTACTCCAATGTCTCGAATGGTTACAATGAAGAATCCAACGGTCATTTAATGCTCTCTTCATATATAAAGAATTGCATTCAAGTCTTCTCAATAATCAATCAGCAGAAAACGAAAATCATTAAAGTTTAAAACTACTCTTTCAATTTTCTCCTGTAAAGTATCTTTTGATACATTTGTAATTCAATGTTTATTATTATCCACTCTTAGAAAGAGTTTCATTTATTGAAATCATTTATTGTAACAATCCCAAGTTGTGGGACTTGGAGATTGGGTGTAATACCCCGGATTATTATTATTCATATTTATAATAATAATGATATAGTATTAGTTGGATTTTAGTAGTTTAGATTGATTAGTTTAATTTTATTAGTTTAGATTGATTTGATTAGTTTAGATGAATTTGATTTTATTAATTTAGATTGATTGATTTGATCGAATTTAATAATTTTGGTAATATTTTATAATTCATAAATTGACAATAGCTAAAGAGCCCAACCCATAGCTAAATCCTAACTTTCACTACAAGTTTAGCTCTAACTTTGACTACAAGTTTAGCTCTAACTATAAATATTAGCTCTAGTTGTCTAACCTTAGCCTTTGCTCATATTTCTCTTTCCCTTACTCCTTTCTCTGTAAACTCTGCGGCAAATCGCTCTTTTAGGAATTTAGCAAACACGGAGACCAGGTAATTCTAATCCCTAAGACAATAGGAATTTAAGATGTGTTATGTCAGTCTCAAATTAGGAAATTAATTGTGACAATATGAATATTATATGTCGTCTACATACAGTCATATATCCATTCCCCCATCTCGGTTTGCCCAACTGAACATTACATGCTGAAATATTCATACATTCCTCCGCCTCGTTATGTGTAATTGAGTATTAAATGGTTTTGCGTTTTTTTTCTTGCCTTCCTGATGATTTTGAGTCTGATTAATTCATTCATTTGTACACCTCGGCTTGCGTGTTGAATATTGCAACTTGTTATGCTTTGCGTGGTCAACTTCCATTTTGTATTTTGTGTGTTTATTTTATGTTTGATTTATATATAAATATAGTTTGAGTTTAAATGATAGTCCTGAGAATTTCCCATGAACATCTTATAGATAAAGCAGCATGAGTTAGGTTATTATATAATCACTATATTAGATATTTCGGAATGCCTTTGCACCTACGTATATACCCATTAATTAATTGTGTTGGCTTAGTCATCTTTTTATTTATTCATAATGATTATTTCAAATCATCTTATGTGCTTCTGTTCTATTTTTAATTATTTATTTTATCTTTTTATTTTGTGTGATTAAAATAATTTAATTGTGGGAGGATAGTTTTGGGATGGTACCTCCTAAAGTGATGAACACACTTTTAAGGCTTTATGCCTTCGAGAATTTATTTGATGTGAACCGATATATCCGTTCTTCCCAAAGTAGTGTCTGGCAGGGTTTCCTGGGACACTAGTAGCAACTTTGGGAAGAGGTGTGCACACTAGGAAGAAATTATGATATGGCCAATTTTGATGATTTGTGACTGGCAGGGTTTCCCGGGTCACAAGGTAGACTGGTAGGGTTTCCCGGGTCTACCATGGTTCTCTTCCCACTAGAAAATTCTAAAACAATGACACCTTTTTAATTTATACATATACACATATGATGTCTTTATTTTATTTTATTTTGTAATTAATTTATTTTATTTTATTTTGGAATTAATTTAATTTATTTTACAATTATTTAATTTTATTTCGTAATTAATTTATCTTATTTTATAATTGTTTTATTTTGGAATTAATTTATTTTATTTTACAATTATTTTATTTTATTTTTTAATTAATTTATTTATTTCAATTCATATCAAATTATTTATCCATTTATTTATTTCTGTTTTATTATATTTCATTTTATCCTTATTTAATTAGGATTACCAGCTTTTGCTGATATTTGTGTTCTTGGGCTGCGATCATTCTTCGGGGGAGCAGAATTTCAGTGAAACAGGTGCCAAGAGTTTGGGGCTAGCAGTGAGATGTGAGGATGGACGTCCAATTGAATTTTAATTATCTCTCTTTTTATTTCTATATTTCGCACAAGACATTATGTTTTGGTTTAGATTTATTGTGATGTAATAAGTAGTCTTGCACTTGTCCCATACAAGTGCGGCAGTAACACTTCCCGAAGTTGCTTATTTTGGATTTTTAGTTATTATTTATGAAAACCAGCAAGATTTTTATGTTTTATAACTGCTATAAATTCGGGGGTGTTACATTGGGAATATCAGGTTACAACTTGTAAGGGGAGTATATCCCAGTGAGAGGATAATTTCGAGTACAGAGTATGAAATTGATTCCAAGTGATAGTGAAAATCCCAGAGTGTCTGGGGACTGGACGTAGGTTAAGAGGTTAGACCAAACTAGTATAAATCTTGCTATGTCTTTTCGCTTATTCTTCCCTTACTCTATTCTACTCTGTTTTGTGTTCAAGTTTCAAAACACTTAGAAAGGAATTTTTAAAATCCCCAATTCAGCCCCCTCTTAGTAATTTGCTCCGCTTTCATGCCTCATATAGATGATTGTCTTGAACCCGAGTCATCATCAAGAGAGTTGTTAATCCTTCATGTTGGTAAACTAGTTGGAGGAAGTGAGAACTTCAAACTAACTACAACTGAGAAGTTGCAAACACATAGACATATATTGATTAATTACATTAAAGTTGATCCCTTCCTTCGTTAAGAATCGTACACTCACATGTTATTCTATACATTTCCTTATATTTCACTTACATCTCATGATCACCTCTTATGATCAATGTCACTTACATCATTACTTGTAGGGAATTCAGAAGTTATGTGAAGCATCAACTAAGGATTCATACACAAACATCTTCCAAAATTGATAAAAAGGTCCAAGAAGAATTCTCAATTGGTTTGAGCGCCGAATACAAATGATTACAACCCACACTCACTAGATTTCAAAGCTCTTGCAATCAGCTTGCTTGATCACGCAATAAGGTTTATTGTATACAATGTCAATGGTTACAAGTTTTGTAAGGTTTCACGAGACCAAGAATTGGTATCCCAAAACTTGAGTGTTTATGCAACCTTTAGGGCCAGAAGTTATGCAAGCAACAGTGACAACAACATGTAGTTCAAAGGTGTCCCTTATTATGGAAAACTTGTTGATGTCATCGAACTAAATTATCAAGGCCGTTTCACCGTGACACTCTTCAAGTTTTTGTAGGCAAATACGAAAACTTCATGGGGACTCACAATTGACGAATTGGGCGTTGCATCAATAAATTTCTTTTGGCTGATTCACATTGGTAAATATGAAGAAGATGCGTCATGTATTCTTACCTTAGAGGCACGCCAAATTTATTATGTCGAGGATGAGAGGCACATTGATTGAAATATGATGGTTCACTTAAAGCCTCAAGACCTTTATGATATGGGTGAAGGTGCATCACCTATAAGAGTGCGTCATTCCATCCCGCTAATCAACAACTTCTTTCCTAAAGGTGATGGTAATTTACTTATAGTTAGGTACATTTTTATATGTTACACTTAATTATCACTTGATTTAAAGATAATTTTTGCACAAAATCATACACTCAACACTAACATTTTCTCCACAAATTTTTTCTTCTAGGATGGTGATGAAGAATGATTAAGAAATAATTACTTTCATTCTTGTAAAGCAATCAATTTATTTTTATTTTTTTAAAATTCAATTCATATTTGTAGTGGTTCTTAACCATTACAAACACCGTTGTCTTAATTGCTACAAATGTCTCACTTGAATCTCTATAAATATCCTCACCACACCTCATTTCTAACCTTTACAATTTCTTCCAATCCCTTTCCTCTCCCATTTTTCGTTCCCCTCTTCATCTAGATGAAGAGCTCAAGTTGTAAGATTTTTTTTTTTTTTTTCAAATCTTGAGTTCATTTCAATTTATTTTTCTCTTCATATAATTCTTATACTAATTTTTTCCCTTCTACATACATTCAAGGTTCCTTCCTACCTCCACATTTTCAACATTCCTTCCATAACCAAATATATCTCTTCATCTTCAACTTCAATTTCATAAAGTGAAGAACCTAAATCATTATTTCCTACACACAATGTTCCCACATATTTAACATAATATTAATACTTATCTAACTTAATTTAATCATTCTCCTCAAATAATAATTAATATCATTTATATTTGAAAAACAGAAATATCACCTAGAGGGGGGGTGAATAGGTGATTTTAAAAAAAATTCTTTTTCAAAATAAATTGACGGACAAATAATGAGCAAGAAGAAGAATAGACACAGGAGAGTTTATACTAGTTCAGTCTTAACTCATCGACCTACGTCCAGTCCCCAAATACTTGGGTGTTTTCTTTGTCACAACAACTATTACAAACTAACACGCTCGTACTCACATGATGTTATCCGCTCTAGGATCACACTCCCCCTTACAAGCTGTAGTTGTACACCCTTCTTGAGATTCCACAATCCCAAGATTCACATAGAGATGAATTTAGATAGTGAAACTCCTTACTCAATGGATAAAATGAACACTGAAGAACAGAGTATTAAAGATCAATAAGTTTGATCGAAAATACGAATAGCAATAAATTCTCAATAAATGTTCAGCGATTCGGTAGTTCGTGAATTTAATTCCTCTGCTATTTATAGTTGATGAAATTAAATGACCGTTGATGAATCTCGAGCGTCGTTCGTCATTTTATAAAAAAAATAGTCGTTAGTTTGATGACGTCCAAATATCCGCTCATATCTGCTGATGCTTTGTTTGTCTCAAACATTCCTTATTCTATTCGATTTGTCCGTTGAGAGATAGCATTTAATATGATGTCGAATGATCAGAGAATGCTCAATATGTTGGAGAGAGAAATTTTCACTATATCGGTGATAGCATTTAATGCATCTGACATCCCATTGCTTTTTCGGAGATTTGCTATTAATCCATATCTCAAATATCTGAAACTCATCAGAGAAGCTCATTGATCATGGTTAGCAAAAATAGCTCATAAACAAATATATATTATCACTTGTATGATTTTAGACATTTCGGATTTTAGAATAAATACAATACTTTCAGAAAGAATAACAGAGTTGCTCTTGCTCGAGCATGATCAACTATATGCTCGGGCATAAATTCATCTTCTGGTCGAGCACAAGAGAGGTCCTGCTCGAGCATGCTTCTGAAGCTCTAATGTGCATTGCTGCTCGAGCATAATCTCTTCATGCTCGAGCAGCCCTTTTTGTGTTGCTCGAGCATAGGTGAAACAGAGGTTACCATTGTTGTTGCTCAAGCAAGCATTATCTTGTTCGAGCATGCATTACTTTGTTGCTTGAGCATTCTCCAGATGCTGCTCGAGCATTAACGATGCTCAGTGATATGATGTTGTTGCTCGAGCAGTACTTGATGTTGTTCGAGCAACAAAGCATTTTATGCTTGAGCATGCCTTATTCACTTGCTTGGGCATCAGTGGTAACTTTCTTCATTTTAAATCATTTTAAATGCTTGATTAATTAAATAACTTGGTAAATTGTGATCATCAAAATATTATAGTCAACAATATTGTCATTTATTATACAAACATTTAAAATAATGTTGACACAAATTTTGTTTTAATTTTATGCAACATTTAGTAGTAGTTGGTCAACCGCTACATCAATTGATACAAAGTTACATTTAAACCTCAAATTTAAATTATTGGAGCAATTTTTGAATTTTTCGTCAAACATTTGTAGTGGTTGGCCAACCGCTACAAATGTTTGGCACCATATTTCCACAAAAACTGAAATTAATTAGTACCCAGCCACTACAAATGTTAGCGCCAAATTTTCAAATTTCATTTCCTGTTACACACATTTTCACAAAAACATTTGGCACCACGTTTGTGGCAGCTAACAGCTGCAAAAAAATATATATATATATATTAACAACTTAATCCTCCTAATTCAAATGATAGTTGTAGCAGTTTGTTAACCACCACAAGATGTTCCCCTAGAATGTCTAATCTCTATAAATGCTTCTTGCAATGGTTTATAGAAACCGCTACAAATGTAGTAGTGGTTTACTTGACATGTGTAGCATAGGGTTGCTGGTTTTTGCCGTAACATAGGGTTTTGTTGCACTCTCCAAGCTGAGTTATGGGCTTTAATATAATGGATGGCTTAGAATTAGCATGTGGGTTACTGGAAAATGAAAGTGGGTGTGGAATGTATGCTTGTGTTCCAGCTACTACAAAGAGATGAGAATGGCATTAATGCCAATGACTTTAATCAGGAAGATTCAACGGCTTCTGTCACTGGATATGATGCATGTCTACAGAGAGGGAAATAGAAGTTCTGACTTTTTGGCAAACTATGCTTTGAGTATTGATGGGCTTCGACGGATCTTACATGAAGAGGGTATGCGAATGTGTGGCACTGCTTCCGTTTGATTATTCCCTCCCGTAAACACCAAAAGGAAAAAAAAAGTTTAAGAAATTAAGTAAAAATTTGGGAAAATTTTAATAAAGGATCTAAAAAAAATAATATTTATTAAAAAGGGCCATAAAAATGGTAATCATTTTGAAGGATCAAAAATTAAAACATTAAAATAGAAAGACTAAATTACCACTGAGTTATCTCCAAACCCTCTTACAAACTTAACACTATCACTACAACTAATGGTGGCTAAGCGGGCTAATTGATATAGGTATAACTTTGCCAGTGATTCAAGAATAGGACATACTGAGGCGATGAACGATAGTTGACTGCCCTGTAAATGACGTAACTCACCAAAAAATTGACTGGGATCAAGCAAAGTTAATGTTAAAATGATTGTCTCTATTTCATATAGAGCTAATGATAGTAAAATCATGATCGCTGAGATGATAGTTACTAAATGACAGACTATTTCAGCGTCTCTTGCATTTGGGCATTAATTGATCAGCAAGTTTGGTGCAACAGAGATGCTAACTTAGCAACTGATTATTTGGCCAAGAAAGCATAGCGTCTCACGGAGGGTTTTCAATTGTTCTTCTCTATTTATGCAATCAAAAAATAACGAGGTTATTTGAATTGGTCTTTATTTGACATTACCATCAATTACTTCTGATTTTCATGTAGAAAAAATCATTTCAAATTCAGTTAGAGAGAAGATAAAAAATCTGGTGAAAGGTAATTTAGTCTTTTTAATTTAATATTTTAATTTTTGGCCGTTTAAAATAATTACTATTTTTATGATCCTTCTTAATAAATAATACTTTTTTTGGAATTGATATGATAAAGAAAAATTAGTATAATTTAAAATATATTTTTTGAATTTTTTTTAGAATAATTTTAATGGAGTTAATGGTTTGGACCTAAGTGTATATTTTTAAAATAGAAGGGAGTTAAGTGTAATTAAAGAAAAACATAAGGGTGGTCAGACTATTTTATTTTTATATTAAAGGTTTAAACTTTAAATAAACAAAATAGTGAGTAGATTTATTTTAATTTGAAAATTATAAAAATATTATAATTAAATATTTAATATATTTTTTGATAAAAAAAATTTAAATCCTTATAAGAGTTAGGATGCAATTTTGCCTTCAGAAGTAACAACCAAACTGAGTTTTCTAATGAACAATGCCAGAAGTATGAAATGGTGCCCCAACAATTAACAGTATATTTTGAATGCCACATAATTCTTATTCTAACCAATCAATATATTCTAGCCCAACAAATATTCCACCTAATCCTTCGCTTCGTTGGTTCAAAAAAAAAAAAACGCCAGTGCTGAATATTTTGCTTCCACACCTCGCCGGGGAAACTAGTTTTCGACGCCGGTGAAATCTCTCTCCGGTGACGGAAACTAGATCCAGAAATCAGCAAACAAGCCACCACACAAACAAGAAATATTTAACAAAACGAACGCTTTCCAATAAACTAAACCTGCAAAATCTCACGGAAAATTCAAATACACAACTAGAACTAACATTGGGTCAATTAGCCAGCTAACAAAATATTGGTCATAACCCCAATGGTTCGAGGGATGATATATTTCCAATTTCACATTTATTATAAAATCATTTAGAACTTTCATTTTCTTTTTAAAATCTTATAGAAGGTTAGAGTCGATAGAATTCAGAAAGAAGAATCTAACAAAAAGCACAAACAGCAGACAACGGATATCAAGAATCGGGATCAAATTGTGTTATATATATTCATTTAAACATGAGTTTGCATAGATCAAGAATGTAATGCCCTAATGAATACAAAATCAATGCACAATAAAAGATCAACAATGTTAACTTGAAGAATCAGTTTCAAGCAAACTTCTTTCCCATCTAAATACATCAGATCTCTCTATATCTATATGAGATAAATTAACTGATTCTAACTTCCTTCCACTTAGAACATTTGAGATGATCAATAACAAACTTTGGCAAGCATGATACTGCTCTATCATCTGTGCATCAGTTTGCTCAAGTGAAGGATCCTTCCATGGCTGGTAAAATGACCTGTATCATCAGAAAGCCGAATATGCCTTCACATCAGGTGTTTCTTTCAATTAAAAAAACTCCAAATTGTATACTGGTATTCAAGAAGATTTAGTTTGAGATCAGGCGTGCCAAGAATCGGAATGTTTCTACTATTATGTACTCCCTCTGTCCTTATTTACAATGTTCTATTAACCAAATTACGTCATTAAATAAAACAACTAAAATTAGTTAACGGTAGCAAACATATAGGAAATATACTAGTTTTTCAAAAATACCCTTATTTATAAGTAAATGAGAAAGTAACAGTGAGAAGCAAGATGAAAGAGTATATATGGGGAAAATTAATCAGGGTAAACATTGGTAAAAATGTATTTAATGCCCAAACAACCCCAAAGAGGACCTCATAAAAGGAGATGGACCAATTCAAAAAATATGACCTTATAAATAGGAACGGGGGAGTAATATCACAACGGACCCAATAATGATAATCAAATGCATTACAGGTAAATAAATAAAAAGAAATAAAACAAGAAAAATTACCATCTCCAAGCAGGATTAGCTTCTGGAGGACACAATATTCTTGAACAGAGCGATGATATCAGAGGTTCGTAGTCTTGCAATAACTCAGTTTTCCCCACTACAGAAACGATAAACGTTAAGTATGAGTCCAGATGTATAAAAACTAAAATAATCTTGAAAACTATCAAAATCCTAGTAGTTTGCTTCAGAAAATACAGGTGGTAGCATCAACAGAATAATATGATGTTCTCAAGTCTCTAAATTCTAATGACACAAAATTCACTTTTTCTTGGAAGGGGAAAAAACAATGGATACAGAATTTCAGCCAGTCAACCTTACAAGGAATGATGGCTCCTCTAGCAGCCAAAAAAAAAAAAAAACCAAAAACCCAAAATAAACAAACATGCCACGTGAATGAAAAATTAAGCCTCATAAACAGAAATCAGATAAGGAAATGAAGGGGTTTGAATTCAGTTCAGCCCATTGAAATCAAATATCCCCTATAATTGTTCCCAGAATCGTGCAGCAATAGTGGCTAACAGTGACACCGGGGGAACAAAACTTCCTGCTAACATAAGTTGGTACCAGAATTTGAACTTTTCAAAATATTTCAGAAAAATGCCCCATTAATTCACTCAACAAACCATTAGAATATATAAAATAGAATACCTTGAGAATTAGAGGCATTAAATAGTAGGAGGCAGAGAGCAGATACAACTGAGGGTAGCACTTCACAATTGACACCAAGAAGCAGTTGGAGATAGTAAATTGTAGAAACTAGTAACTCCTCACCAGCAATTCTGATTTCGTTTCTTTGTCCAGAAATATTCTCAGTGTGCCGTAGTAGAGAGTGCAGGGAATTAAAGTTTTGTGATTCAACAAACTTGTTGTCCATATAATCAGATTTCTGATAGAGTTTCCCAACAATCACGCATGCTGTTAACCAACGGAGAAGGTTTGACATCAACGAATTTTTATGTGGTACTTCAACAAACTCCTTCATTGGATCTACTCGAGACTCATTAGACATTAGCTTTTGAGAAGAGTCTGATTGTAAAGCACTCGAAATTGCCCACATAAGAAAGCTTTCAAGCCTTTCTTTACTCTGCACAAACATAGGACAAACACCCATTCAAAGAAGAGAACGCAGGAATATCAAATCAGTCAACACAAATTTAATGAGAAAGAATGCTGATCCAGCTACACTTCCATCAAATGCATCAGAATGCTGATGAGTAGCTGACACATTAAGAAAAAGGTAAAACATATTTAACGTACAAACCAAAGTAGAAGGTGGGTCAATCAATCATGTTCATGGCTCATTAGGACCCTAAAGACAAATGGATGAGAAGATAAATCTAATTGTCATGAGAAGTAATAACCTATGGTTAATATTCAGGGCATATATCAAGATTTGGCTTGATTAGCATAAGATCCATTCTCCAATCATGGCTATGTCTCACTAAAAGTTCATGACCTAAAGACAAATAGATGAGAAGCTAAATCTAAAATGGAAATTAAATCAACATTCTAATAACATGTTCAAAAGCCCATGCTCAAGGGAAATAACTAGTAAATAAAGAAAACGTAGACCATCGAAACTAACCACATTTATTTACTATAAACATGCATAGTAAGAATATGCATGATTTCATCCTCAGTTATCATAGTAACAATAAATCAAACATACTTTTTCTTAAAATTGATTACATCTTCTGCTCAGTTAAACTATGGTTAACGTTTTAAAAATTAAATATAACCTCTGATCAGACACACAGAAATATGCCTTAAAATGATCAGATAGAATAGGGTGTGCAGACAGAGCGAGCAAGAGAGTGAAAATACCATCAGGAAAATGGAGATAGGAGGTGCATTCATAAGTATAGCTTCAAGTGCCAGCTCTGGAGTAACATTCGTGTGATTAAACTGAACAACAACTTGGTATATCTTAAATAAGCCTTCATTTGAGAGGGTAAAATGTGGCTGACATATTTTCCTTTTATGGGATATTTTCGATACTGACACTATCATTCGTAGCAGAGGATCAAGCAATGCAACAGCTTCATTCATCAACGTTGCATCATGGAGTAAGTAATTAAATAGATTAGAAGAAAGTTCCGCCAGCTGCTCAAGAGCAACATTTTGCAACCATTTCAATATGCTTCCATATGAAATGGCATCATTAACAACCTAAATCATTAAAATTGAGAAGAAAACAGAGTAAAATAAGAAAAATGACTAAAAATATAAATCAAACAAAAATTAATACTTACTATTTTTAGTACAGATTGTACCACCAACTTCAATAAGCATATGATGCTTCAAGAGCTATACTACTTAAATTCTACATTTCAGATAAATATTAGGTCAAAAAGGTAAAAATGCAAGTAAAGCTTCATCTAAGATCTTTATATAAAAGTTAAACCAAGCTCAGTACTAGATCCTTTGTAGCACCAAAGTGGGTATGCATATCATATACAACACAATATTATATGTAAGACAACAATTTTTTAAAAAATTTGGATACAAGCATATGAATATATTATATAACTATTTGCATAATTGATAAATCATAACTTTAGAAAAGTAGATATGAGAACTGAGTACTCTTAAAACTATAGCATAAATAAACGATAAAACAAACTGTAAGTATGAATAAAATATACATTATAACTATGGTTGTACTGACAGTGACAGGAAGGAAAAAGGGAAGAGGAAAAAGAAAAAATTGCAGCGCAACAAGTCCTTTTACTTTAATTTTTATTTAATTAAATATAAAATAAATTTGGTACCGATCTTATTAATATCATGCCAAACACATTTATGATGATCAAGTTCCATTTTATTTCACTCCCGACCATTCCATTATCATTCTTTTCTGGAACTAAGCAAGCCCTAAACTCTTTCTCCAGAGGTCACCGTTTCAGTGGAGAGCAATATTAAGAGGATAAATGCTTGTTTGATATATCTTAAGAGGGCAAAACTGTTTTGTTGAAGATTTTTTTAAGGCTATCTTTTTACTAACAAAAAGGTTATAGCTTTTATGTTTCATGTGTTTGGCCAACCAAAGAAAATCACTTATGCATGGAACCAAATCAACTTATGAAAGAGTTCAATTACTTACCTTCAATATTGTCAACACTTGCTTCAAGAAATATCTTTCTTTTCCACCATAAAACCTCTCTCCAGTGACTGAGATGAGAGATGAAAACCATGAAAAAAGAGAACAATGTTTCACTAGATGGCAAGCACTCTTACGCAATTTGACAGACTTTTGTATAACCTGCAGAGAAAATAAGATAACATCAACCTATAACATCCAACTGCATTTGTGTACTCTGCCAGTAAGATGTTATCTTTCAGGGATGATAGATATTGCCTCAATGAAAAACAAATTTGGAACAATCAACGAGGCACATTGATAAAACCTAGTTGATGAAGACCTCCACATCTCTGGCCGCTATCATGAATAAACAATATGCATAGAACACACAAGCAGGCAACAGAAAATGACAAAAAAAAAGCATGCAAAACAAAAGATGAAGAAGCAATGCTCTTCAACTCCTAAGCTACCTATAAAACCATCATAGAAACCAAATTAGAACGCAAGCCCAATGAAAAGCAAATGTAGCAAAATATATATATTGATAACTTATATAGAGAGGCAACCTGCCTCCATTTCTCCTTTAACCATTAAGTACAAAAAAGCCTTCATCTTTCAAGATCTAACAAACAATTTTCTAAACCTGGTAAAATGAATTTGCAAGTCTTCACAGACTAGAATAAAAACACTGAAGCTCTTACTACTTTCTAAAAAGAAGATAGTTGCTTCGCTTCCACAAGTGAAAATAATTCTAGTATTATACAAAGTACAAAAGAAGTATTTATCAAGCAAGTAAATCATTCACCTCAATAATCAGCTCCTTTGATTCAAAATCTGAAAGAGGAGACATATAAAAACTCATTAAACTCTCAAGGACAGAATTCCTGATATACAGCATGGCGTCATCATTGGAGTTAAGCCCAGCGTATACTAGCCGAAGCATCCATAACCTTTCTGCTTTGACGCTAACAGATGTACTCCACAAAAAATCGTCAAACAGAGGTATAACCTAGTAATTAAAAGCAAATGAAACATAGAACACAATTATTCTTCTACATAAAGCAGAAAACTTTAGAGCAGTTTGTTGAAACAAAATGAAATAAAAATATGAAAATTGGGAGATTATAGAAGACATACTTGTAAATTTAACTTAGAAGAGCGTATCAACAATGTGGTTATAGCCGCAAAATGATCATGTGAAGAATCTAACAAAATACAAGATGCCTCAGCAGCAAAAAGAGCAAAAACTGAAGGGATTTGCTGCCATGGCTCTTCTATACTGTTTTGCACAGTAGTTAAAAGAAGGCGAAGTCCCACTATATCCTTCCTCTTTTGGCACTTCTGCAAAGCATTTTTGTTACTCATTAACAATTAGCTCATAAATATAAGAATTACAGAAAATTTAAAAGCTGTAGACTTGATTGGGCGTAAGTAATACTCTGAAAGCAACCGAAAAGGGTACTGAAAAAATAAAGCAAAACAAAAAATTGCTTTATTTGTTCAGATCCCAAAACCAAAACAATAATCTAATATTAATAAAATATGTTTTGACAGACTTCAGGTCTCATTATCTGTGCACTAGACTGGTGCAGAATTACCAAGTTGTATTTTATTTCTTCTTTTTTGAGTTTGTTGTGCATAAATTAGCTTGTAAAGAAACTACCATACATTCTTCTCAGCTACGAGGTACTATTGTATATTCTACTGAGTTCCAGACCCATATATAGAGGAGCCAATCAAGTGTAAAGCATCAAAGTACGCTTAAAGAAGAAAAGCCCATTCCTCAATCTCAATAAGTTATGGAAAAAATATATATAATTATATAATACTTATGGTGTACATATAATTTTGGGCCAAAATTGTGAAGCAAATAAAAAAACTATGAAAACTATAAATAGCAAGCAGGGCATGATATTTCAAAACCCTTCTTTCATCTTTCACACCCTTCTACCATACTTTTTACTTAAGCACACATCACAATTTAACATGTTTTAGCACTATCACTTCCAAATACAGATTGACACCCAAGTGAGCTTATATGAGCTGTATCAAAACTTAGAATCACAATTTTGACATGATTCAAAAGAGCAATCCAACTCTTGCATAACATTTTCACCTGACAAATCTAACAGAATAGTTATCCCACATCAAGTAGAGGTATATAGGACACAGAACAGTATAAAAACACCCAAAAAAAAGGGGATCAAAATTCAAGCATCGAACAACACTAAGACATTATTGGTTTCTTAATATAACATCAATTAGCTGCTCCATACTACCGTCCTTTCATTCTTTTTATATAAGCAAAAATTGTATTTCCACAAAGCCATAAGCTCAATGCAACAGATTGTAGCAATAGTGAGGGACTGAATGCAATACAATTGGGCAAAAGATTATAGGTTCACTTGTACTAGTAGTGCTTAGGCCAGAAAAAACCAAGGTCATTAATAATAGCCAAGTAGGAACTTAAAAAAAGCTACATTATCCAATATAGTTTATAACCAATCAAGGCCATCTAAACCTCTCTCAAACATAACCAATATCCTGGACATAGGAAGTATATGTCAACAACTATTAAGAGATGATAAATAAAGCAAACAGAACCATAATATGATGATGAAACAATAAATACAAGCCTGTTACCAACCTCCAAAGCATTCTTGAATATACCCAGAGTTTCATAAGCCAATTTTCTTATCCCAAGGTCAGGTGAAGACATGCTAGCAAATGCAATTGCAAGCAACCTTAACATAGCAAAATCCACTGGCTCAACAATATCTTTTGCCAATATATGAATTGAGAAACGCAATATGAATGAAGGATCATACTGTTTTCTAACTTGCACATTAGAAGAATATATCTGCATAAGAATTGAAGTAGTTTGTTAAGTAACGGCAGCAACACAGGAAAACATACTATTAGAACATCGATACAGATAACTTAAACACATACCTCAACTCTTTCCCCAACATCATCCGGTCGAATCTTCGTTACAGATAGCAGCTCATCATTAGTGCTTCTGTCATCGGGAAAGAAGAGAACTGTTGATGTGCATAAGTCAGGGTCAATTGGAATGTTTTCTCTAAGTTGGCTTGTGTACCATTCTGTGGTGTCTTGTGAACCAACCTTGATATGTGATGTGTATTGCTCTATGGGATGATCTGATTTAACTTTCAAAGCTGCAGTTCCCCACAGACACTCTGCATTAACAATACTCTCACATGCTGATTTACTGATATACTCAATTTCCTGAATAAGTTTCCATATATCCAAGTCAATCTGGGAAAGTGTTGCACCATAGGAATGACATAGCAGAGAATGCAATTCTTTATAATTTATGCCACTAGCATTTCCGGAAACTGATTCAGATTGATGAACATTCTTCAACAAAAGTATCCGAAGTAACTTGATAATTTCTAATCGTGCACTAGAGAGTTCAGCTGATTTCTCATCATGTGGTCTATCAGATTCATAGTGGTCAAGAGAAGGAAAGACTAGACACTTCAGAATGCTAGATGCAGGCTTCAAATAGTAATCTGATGAAGAAGAATGAGACAACTTGCATGTTGAATGAATGGTTGAGGAAAACTGCGAGTGAGCAAGTAATAATTGAAGATATAAATCATATGATAGCTTCCCCTTATAAAGCTGAGTTAACAGGACTTGGAGGATTTTCAGCGTCCATGGATCATGAAACCTATACAGAAGTGCGGATCTGAATAATTGGTCAAGGAAGGGAATAGCTTCCAGCTGGATAAGATCATCACGCATCTCCACAACCAATTCAAGAATATTTCTCAACACAAAGGCTTCCAGGTAGTTATATAGTGATGATCTGTTTCTGCTCTCTCTTGTTACAGATTGATCAGAAGCTAAAGAAAACTTCATAACAATAAAATGCCAAACATCCACTAAAATATTGATGTATCGGATCCTGAATGTTTCTATGTTGCTTCCCATCTTAGAAGAAACAACTTTAAGATCCACATCAGCTTTCCCATGGAATAATAATATTTTACAAAGTGATATCTTTACAATAATTCGATTGATGATATTCAAAGACTGGTGCAGTGAATAACAATCAATAACTTGACAATTACAGTCCAGCAACTCATCATTTGAAGCAGAATTTGGGTAAATTTGCTTAAATAGCTTTAATCGCTGCTTCAGTGTCATTGAATCCCCATTAAGAGCAAAGTGATACAGCAACATCTGAACAGATTTTCCAAGAAGACTACGATCGACAAGACAAAGAAGTTGCTCGACAGATAATGGAAAGAATTCTCCATAATCTTCCTCAAATATGTCTTTAGACACAAAGCTTTTCCACTGACTGAAACCTTCAAAAAGAATTCTTGAATAAAAGTAAGGTACATGTTTAAAATCTTTGTAGTTCAGCCCCACAAGTCTCAGAGAAATTGAATTCAAGTATGACAAAGAGGCTGGCAGAAGCAGCAAAAAGTTATCTTCTGAAAGAGTATGGTCAAAGGATCTTCCTGTTCGATGAATATCATGATCTAAAATTCTGTTCAGTAATAATTTCCCAAAGATTGATGAATGCAGAGAGCTCATTTCAGTGAGAATATATAAGAATTTTGCTTTCTTTATATTTGTCTTGAAAATGCAGCAAGGAATTATTTCCACAGGAGTAGTCATTATGATCCTACACATAGTCAATAACAAAGGATGAAAATTTTGTTGTTGAATGTGTTTCTGCCTATACAAAGCACTGACAGCTTCCAGCAAGCATTTATCTGCACAATCTATCTGAAAGCTAATGGCAAAATTAACTACTTTACTGTAGATCTTCTCAAACAAATGAACCTTGATATTCTTTTCATTAATCTCCCAAAATATATCATATGGTACCATGTCTCTAGTTTGCTGCTGGAGATAATAGGACCAAGCACAGAAAGCACCAGCAGCTAAGGAACATCCAACAGAGAAAGCAGTATTCTTAGCTGCAAAGTCATCTAATTCAACTCTACTGAACATCCAATCTACTATTTCAATTACCAGAAAAGGGGATAAAAATCGAACTAAAGCATGCAAAGTATAAAATGCTTGAAGGACATGTGTCAGATTTTTTGTACAAACAGACTGATTCAATCTGTCCTTGACTTCCAGAAACAGCCTATGTTGTAGTGACTTGAACAACTCAACAAGTTCTTTATAAGTAAGATCTCTAGCCTCTGATGCACTGAAGTGGGTACTGGAGATGGACCACACATAGTCTAAAGTCATTGTCAATATATTTATAATTGGACTCCAAGAATTGTGAACTTCCTCTCTAAATAATATATTTAGCCCATCAAAGTTGTTCTCAATGTTGCTTGAAAAGTTATGAACACTTCCCAAAGGAACGGACAATGACATCAAAACAGAAGGATGAGTAAAAGTGATTTTAGCCACTTCATGTATCTTGTGAGTTAATGAACAGGAGCCAGAACCTGTAGCAAAGTCAGAACTACATTCTGAAACCAATAACTGTGCTAATAACTTCCTTACAAGAACAACACATATATTGGAAAGTTGTTCTATTTCAACTGATGGATTCAAGTTATGATATGACTGGATTTGATGAGTCCAATGGAGAACAAGACGCAGATTGACGAGAGAGCAATCACTAGTGCACTCAAATAATTTATCCAACAGTAGTTCTTGCATCTTAGATAGATCTGGTGAGTTAGGGCCATTCATACACATTGTTGCAGGAAATAGCAAATGGAAAGGCACCTGTTTCAGGAAGAGGCTAAATGCTACAGCATCAGCATTGGCTGTATCAAAAAGTTGGTTACAATTTATCCCAGCGGGAGAAGCATTATTACTACCACCACTAAGATCTGAAACAGCCATGTCCAGGCCAGCACGGAACATTTGAGGCCAACACTCAAAAGCATGGAAAAGAGCATTGTGATCCAGAAAAAACGCTGAAGATAAGAATGATAAAGGAAGATTTTGCATATTGTGAGAAATAATCACAAGCTTTGGCATATTCATCAATATTTCATCAACTCCTACACATAAAATAGAGGATATAAAAGCTATAGTTGTCCTGGGCATTTCACCAACACCTCGATTACTTAATAATCTTTCTACTTCACCAAGTGTACTTGTAAAAGAACTATTTGAAGGGAAAGATCTTTCATTACAAGAAAAATAACAAACACCATGTTGCTGTGACATGCTCTGCACAAAGAGCCAAAAATTCTTCAGTGACTTCCACTCACACAAGACTTCCTCATTTTCATCACAGCCAACAAGTCTCTCAGTCAACTGTTTATTAAGTACAGCAGAAAGGAGTTCTGCATCAACCTATCATAAAAGAAATTCAAACATTAGAATTGCATATAAAGCAAACAGAACTAAAACAGTAATCACCAGCTAGTAACATGCCTGTGTCTGCAGGAGAAATTTCACTGTATTGCACATGTATATTAACACCATCGATTTTTCAGGCAATGAATAGGTTCCAGATTTAGAGCGGATCAATCTTAGACACTTCTCCAGCACACATATTATAAGAGGACTGAAATCAAGCGATAGATCTGTGACACAAACGCCTGGATTAGAACATAGAGCGAAAACTTTTGTTGCACCAAAATTTATCCAAATTTGTACCCCTTCCGTCAAGAAAAAAACAATTGATTTCTCGGAAGGACTTAATCCAACCCTTATTTTTAAAGGCAAAAGTTATTTTCACAAAAGCACATCGAAACAAGTCAAATATCGATACCCTCAAATATCCTTTCTCATAATATACCTTAATCTTTAATGATTTCATTTTTAAGCACATTTACCTATGTTTTATGAGCAGGCAGCTTTTTTGTTTTGTTCAAAGAGAAGGAATCTTTTAATCATGTCAAGGTTTTCCTGCTCTTGTCCAAGAAAATGTTATGTAATTGTAATTAGTTGATTTTAAATGTTAGTTAATTAGACGAGCGGCATTAGCTATTAGTGGCACTAGCCGTTGTTGAGAGCAGCCCTAGCCACAAACATGGCCTTAGCAGTGTCTAAAACTAATAGGCACCTCTGTTCTGTTCTGTTCTATTCTGTTTTAAGCCCCTACTGCACTCTATACAGGCAGTCCCCTTAATGTGAACCCTCAGATTTGCATTGTTAATCAAAGTCTGGAAGTGTTACTCAGAATTCTCAGTCTCTCATTACTCTTTCTTCTCTCTAATACCTCTCTAATTCTTCATCAACCCTCTCTTCTCTTCTTCTACCCTAATCCCTAAAATCCCCAAACATTCATCTTACATTCTGCCATCAATGGCATCAGAACCATCTATCCTCAGCCTTGGTTGTTGGCTACTCACTTCCCTGCATGGAATGGTAGAGACTAGGCTACAAGAAACCTCAAGAATTATGGAAGAAAGGGTTCAGGCAATCAAAGAAAGGTTGTCAATGGCTGATAACTAACAACACTCTGTTCTAGATGTTCGAGAGGAGATGCAATTAATTCGAAGGGGGTTGAGCAAAATATAGATGCTCTAGATGAAGAAACTAGAGCACTAGCATTAGCTGCCTAGTGTAATAATCAAAACGGCCAACCCAAAATTCATGATCATCAAGAATGTGGAGGGAATGGGCAACAAGGCTATCAACATCCAACTCAATTCACCAAGATGGAGTTTCCAAGATATTCAGGCCAAGACATAAACACCTAAATATTCAAGGTTGAAAGGTATTTTGCACTAGATGAAACCCCTAAAGTTATAAAACGGTATCTATTGGTTAATAATCTATCTAAAGATTTGGTTTTCGATAAAGCACAATGGCATCATGCGATTCATGTAGCCGACCTCACCTAGTGGGATAAGGCTTTCTTCTTGTTGAAATTCCTGAGGAAGTTAAAGTGACAATGACCTCCACGCCTCTTGTTGATGATTGGTTTTAGTGGCATGCGGCAATTGAAAGATGCTATTAAGGACCTCCTCCAACATAGGTATAGTATTCGAAGATGTTGAGAAACACCTTCGACCAACCTTATGAAAAACCCATGAATGATCTCACCCATCAACATCAAACAAGGTCGTTGCAAGAGTTCAATGCCAAGTTCGATCATATTTCAGCCAAGCTCGATCTTTTAGACCAATATTTGGGCAATGCTTAGGTGGGTGCATTGAAGGACAAGATATCCAATTCCGTCTTTATGTTTAACCCGTCTAGCCTACTAGAAGCTCATCGCTTAGCCCATGTACCAAAAATTGGGTTGGAAAGACAAAAGAGCAAGATTGCTGGCAACATATTCTCGTGACACATATCGAGAACAACTTCAACGCAATTCTCAACATAGTCAAACACGAACAAGAATATTGATTGCTTTAATATTGGGTCCTCTTGCAAAGACCAAACTACCCCTATAACTAATAATAATCTTTTAGGCTTTACTCAAAAAGCTATTACGCCATGTGAAGGCCCTCATGGGAGAGGAAGAAGCAAAGCATCAACATAAGAATTTATGCTTCTTTCGCCATGAAAAACTCATGTGACCATCGGTGCCCACAGAGGGAAGAATGCAACTACACCAAGTCTTAATTGGGTGAAGATGGTGAAAAACTAACATTTTCCCTACAATTCAAGAGCCCAAAATTGAGGATGAAATAGAGCATCCTTGCATCTCTCTTCATGCCATTAAAGGTACAATTTCTGATTCTGAGTGTTCTGGGCACTTTGGAAAAACACACTCTTCAAATCTTGATTGATAGTGGCAGCACTCATGATTTTTAAGACTTAGAAATGGAAAAAAGATTGGGTTGGAAAGAACAAACCAATCCTCCCTCTAATGTTGAAATAGCAGGTGGAGAGAAATTAAAAACTCATGATGTATGGCATGGATTTAGGCGGAAAATGAAGGGCTTGAATTTGGTTGACTTACGTATTATTGAACTCCACACTTATGATATGGTGCTAGGTTTGCAATTGCACAAGAACATAAATAACACCTTTTGGGATTATGAGTCTCTTTCCATGTATTTTGGTAAAGATGGCCAGCTAGTGAAACTACAAGCTAATTCTCCTCATTGTTGGAAGATTGTGGCACCAAAAAGGGTGGATCAAGCTGCCTAAAAGAAAAACATGTGTACTTAATGCAGCTGGTTGAAGTTCAAGGAGAAAGTATGAGCTTTTTGACAATTTCCGGTGCTGAGAACAGGCTGTCAGCAGAGATTCAAAGGGTGTTAGAGGCATTTCAAGCTGTGTTTAATGAGCCTAAGAGCCTTCCTCCACTTAGAGAGCACCGCAGTCACCCTCTAGGATGAGAGCACAAATCCTATTTCTTTGAAGCCATATCAGTACTCAACTGCACAAAATGATATATTGAGAAAGTGGTTGCAGAATTGCTTGAAGCCGAAATAGTGCAAGAGAGTTGCTCTCCATTTTTAGTACCAATAGCCCTTGTCAGGAAGAAGGATGGGTCTTGGCGATGTGTGTGGATTACCGGGAGTTGAGCAAGATGGTTGATGAGTTGAGCAATGCAAGATGGTTCACAAAGCTTGATGTAAAGGCAAATCCGGATGGAGCCAAAGGATGCTTACAACCACTTTGAAGACTCACTCTCAACACTACGAGTGGCTAAGGGCCTGTTTGGCATGGTTTTAAAAGCCAAAATAAGCTCACTAAAAGTCCATTAAAAGGAGAAAGCAAAATTTACAGTGTTTGACATGGTTTCACATTATGATGAACTTCAAGCTTTAAAAGTGTTTTTTCATGAAGCCACATATCCTTAGCTTATTATCTCATTATAAGCCCACTAATTTTTTTTTTAAGCACCTCATTGTATTGTAATTTTTTTAATAGTAATTTTACTATTTTATTTAGTAAATTTATATTTATTTTTAATTTTTTATCCCAAATTATCACATTTTATACAACAGATGTATGTGGGTGAATTTGATTCATGCCTTTTTTTGTCATTTTTCATCTTATCTATCTTTTTAAAAGCTATGACAAACAAGTGTCCATTAGAAACAGAAGCCACTTCTGCCACCGCTATTCCAAACACAAATCACATAAAAAAAAGTCCATTAGAAAATAAGTTCATTAGAAACAAAAGCCACTTCTATCAAAGCTATCCCAAACGGGCCCTAATGATGCCATTCGATCTTACAAATGCTCTAGCAACTTTCCAGGGAGCTATGAATGACGTTTTCTGCCCTCACCTTAGAAAATTTATCCTAGTCTTCTTTGATGATATATTGATTTATAGTTCTTCACTTGTAAATCATCACTACTTCATCAAAGAAAGCAAGTGCACTTTTGCTGCTACAAGTGTGGAATATTTAGGTCATATCCTCAACAATGGTGTGGTAGCAACCAATCCTAAGAAGATACAAGCAATAGTAGATTGGCCTCAACCTACTAATGCGAAGCAGTTTAGAGCATTTTTGGGGTTAGCTGGCTACAATCGGCGTTTTATCAAGACTTATGGTGTTATGGATTATTACCATAGAATTAAAAAATAGAGACAGAAGATAGACACCATAGAAAAAATAGGAGAAGAAGATGAATAGGATAGCTCTTGTAGACTCTCAGTTTTTGTATTATTCACATAACCAGTCTGACTAACACAAAATGGAGGAGTAGGCTATTTCTAATACTATAGCCTCCCCAAGTAACTAATTAATAGCTAGTAAAGGGTTAATGAATTACCCTACTAGCTATCTAGTTTACAATTAGGTACCTAGGATTATCTTACAATGAAGTCCCTAAATGCAGATTATCATCTTTACACAAGGCCCTTGACTCTCTTGTTGAGAAGAAACTCCTATGTGTGGTTTATGAGCAGGAATTGATGGCGGTGGTGCTGGCCATGCTCCATTTGCATCAATATCCAGAGAGGGGCAAGTTTATTATCAGAACTGACCAACAAAGCCTTAAATTCCTGCTGGGTCAGCAACTAAAGACACCATTTCAGATGTTTTGGGTGGAAAAACTTGCTGGTTTTGACTATGACATTGTCTATAAGAAGGGAGTGAACAATGCAACAGCTGATGCACTCTCTAGACTCCCAAAACAGCAGCTGAAGCAAATTAATTATAGCACCACATCACCTGAATTATTGCAGCAGTTGAAAAATAGTTGAAGAGAGGATGATTTCACACACACTCTCCTAGAAATGGTGCAATAAAATGATGGCCCTTGGAGCCACTTTACTTGGGATGGAGAACTACTTCGAAGTAAAGAAAAATTGATGGTTGGTAAGGTTTCTTCCCTTTGGTTACAGATTTTGGAGTGGCTGAATTCTAGTCCACAAGGCGGTCATTCAGGGATCCAAGCTATATATATCAGCGTATAAAAGGTCTATTTTGGTGGAAGAAATCAATCAAAGATGTTATAGAGTATGTGAAGCAATGTAACATGCATGCTAGATGCAAATATGAGACCATAGCTTCCCCGGGTTTGTTGCAGCCTCTACCTATCCCTAGTAGAGTTTGGGAATCAATTGCAATGAATTTTATCAAAGGTCTTCCCAAATCACAAGGCAAAGACACCGTAAGGGTAGTCATTGATAGAATGAGCAAGTATGCCAACTTCATTCCTCTTGCTCATCCATTTTCAGTATCTACCTTTGCACACCATTTTATGGATCAGATTTACAAGCTTCATGGTGCCCAGGTTGAAATTGTAAGTGATCGTGACTCACTGTTTGTTAGTAGCTTTTGGAAGGAGTTTCTTCATGTGTTGAGTGTGGATCAAAAGCTTTCTACCACTTATCACCCACAAACAGATAGCCAATCAAAAGTTCTTAACAGGTATTTAGAAACATACCTGTAGTGCATGTGTTGGGAAAAGCCTAAATTGGCCTAAGCGGATTCCTCATGCTGAGTGGTGGCATAACACAACCTACCACACAACAGCAAAGTCTAAACCATATGAGTTGATTTATGGGCAGCAACCTAATTCATGCACTGATTATATAAATATTAAACACCAAAATATGGTATATCAATATTTTAGGGCTAAAATCCACATCCAAACTAGATTTTACATTTAGGACTGGAGTAACTTTTCTTGGAATTAATGAAAGAAGTGACTTTTTTGCAATGAATTTAGAGAACACACAGTATCATTACCAAATACCATGATATGCTTTTACATAATAGTTGAAGAACTTTAGGATCAGATAATTGATAATTGAGTTCGATGATATTTCTCATTACTTCATGTGAAATATATAGAATACAATGAGAGCAATCTGTTGTAATAGAGGACTTTAAGGGAATTCAAAAACTTAAAAGCTAAAATCTGATCTTAACTAACTCCTAGATTCTAGGATCTAATCTTGACTAATCTAATATTATTTACAAAATAATATAATTACCACACTCCCCCTCAAGTTGGATCATAGATACTTATCATGTCCAACTTGCATACAAAACCTTCAAATGTGTCCTCGGGTAGACCTTTTTGTGAGTATATCTGCAAGCTGTAATTTCGTAGGTATATAGGAGAGACAAATAATTCCATCTTCTACCTTTTCCCTGATGAAGTGACGATCAACATCAACATGCTTAGTTCTACTGTGTTGTACTGGATTCAATGCCATGCTTATAGCTGCCTTATTATCACAATAAAGTTTTAATGGGGATTCTATCTTGGTGTAGGTCTCGTCAGCAACCCTTTTTATCCATATTCCTTCCCTGACTCCTTCAGATAGTGATCTTAATTCTGATTCTTCACTACTTGTGGATACCACTCGTTGCTTGTGACTCTGCCACGTTACTAGATTTCCCCACACAAACGTGCAATATCCTGAAGTAGACCTGTTGTTCTCTTGGTCTCCTGCCCAATCTGCATCTGTGTATATCTCAATAGTTCACAAATTAGTTTTTCTGAAGAAGAGACCTCGGCCAGGACTTCCTTTGAGATATTTCAGGATTTTATATGCTGCATTCAAGTGTTTCAACTTCAGTGAGTGCATATGTTGACTTGCAGTGCTTACTGCAAAGGCAATGTCAGGCCGTGTGTGAGAGAAATAGATAAGCTTTCCAACCAATCTCTGGTAGCACCCTATATCTGCTGGTTCGTCTTCCTCTTCTTGTTTTTTCTTTTCTTCCACCTCTTGTTCGCTTGTTGGCTGTTCTACTTTTTTCTTCTTCTTTTTGACACTAATAGGAGTCTTGCTTGGCTTACACCCAAGCATGCCGGTTTCTTTTAGTAGGTCAAGGACATATTTCCTTTGTGAGATGTGAATTCCTTCTTTTGACCTAGCCACTTCCATCCCTAGGAAGTATTTCAAGTTACCAAGGTCTTTAACCTCAAATTCCTGGTTTAGCGCCAGTTTGATTCTGTTCATTTCTTGAGGATTGTTTCCTGTAAGTACTATGTCATCCACATATACTATTAGAATTGTAATCATACCTTCATGGTTTATAGTGAACATAGTGTGATCAGAGAGGCATTGGTTATATCCTTCGGCCTTTAGAACCTGTGTGAATCTGTCAAACCAGGCTCTAGGGGACTGTTTCAATCCATAAATGGACTTGTTTAGCTTGCATACCTATTTGTCGCGACCATTCTCAAAACCAAGTGGAAGTGTCATATAGACTTCTTTTAGATCCCCATTTAGGAAGGCATTTTTTATGTCTAGCTGTTGTAAAGGCCAGTCGAGATTCACAGCAATGGAAATAAGGATTCTGACTGTGTTTAGCTTTGCTACAGGGGCAAAAGTTTCATTGTAGTCCAAGCCATAAGTGTGTAAAACCCTTGGCAACTAGTCTGGCTTTATACTTGTTCAAGGTACCATCAGCATTGTACTTAGGGGTAAATACCCACTTACACCCTACTGCCTTTTTACCTTGGGGTAAGTTAGTGATATCCCAAGTTTGATTTTTCTCAAGAACATTCATTTCATCCATCACAGCATTCTTCCATTCAGGGATTTCAAGTGCCTCATGTACATTTGTGGGAATCTGAACCTGATCAAGGTTAGTGACAAAATGACAGTATTTCTGTGAGAGATTACCATATGACATGTGGTTTTGAATAGGATGTTGAGTGCAGGAACGTGTCTTCTTTCTCAATGCAATGGGCATGTTTAGATCCTTGTTGGCATCAGGAGTCTCTCTCGGTTGGGAGAGTGGCTGAGCTGCAGGCATAATGGACTCTACTACCGTTTTGTTCCTCCTAGAGTAAACCTTGTCGTATTGTTTGGCATATTTGTCTCCCCCTGTTTGTGATGGCATTGTGAGTGAATTAGGTGTGGAGGGTATGATCACAGGATAGGAAGGTGGTATAGGTTTAGGTATAGGAGGCAGAGAGTCACTCCAATTGTCCCCTTGACTCGAAAGGTGTGGATAGAAAGGTATGGCTTCAGCAAATGTGACATCTCGGCTGACAAAGATTCGTTGGGATTTAGGGTCATAACAACGATATCCTTTTTGGGAATTGGAATAGCCAAGAAAGATGCAAGGAATGGACCTAGGGTCAAATTTGGAAGGAGGATTGTGAATATGGACAGACGGTGCATCCAAACACATGGAGAGGAAGAGATTGGTCAAGGTGTGAAGTCAAATGAGTCTCACGGAGTTTATCAAGAGGGGACATATGGGAAAGGACACGGGTAGGCAATCTATTGATAAGGTGAGTAGCAGTAAGGATTGCATCACCCCAAAAATATTTGGGAACATTGCAGGTGTACATAAGAGCACGGGCAATGTCAAGAAGATGGCGATTTTTACGTTCGGCTATACCATTAGGTGTGTTAGGACAACTACTTTTATGAATGATGCCATGAGACTTTAAAAAATGGCTGAAGTTATGATTGAAATATTCAGTGTCATTGTCAGAGTGTAAGACTTGAATGGTAGAATTAAATTGTGTTTTGACATAGTGGAAGAATTCAACAAAGATTTTGAACACATCTGATTTGTATTTTAGGAGGTACACCCAACACATGCGAGAGTGATCGTCTATGAAAGTGAAAGTATTTCGAACATGTCCGGTTAGATACTCTAGAGGGACCCCACACATCACTATGGACGATGGAGAAGGGATGTGTAGAGTGATAGGCTATGGGAGGGTAGGAAGTATGATGATGTTTTGCTAGTTCACATGTTTCACAATGGAAATTAACATCTTTATTGAATGAAAATTGAGGAAACAATCGTTGTAAATACTAAAAACTAGGATGACCCATCCTTCTATGCCATAACATCAATTTATTTTCTAAAGTAGGAGAGACACAGGTCTTTATTTGTGATGACAAGGCACTTGCAGAGGAATCATCAAGGTAGTAAAGGCCGTCGTGCTCCTTAGCTATGCCAATCGTCTTCCCCGAGGAGAGATCCTGAAATATACAATGAGTGGCAAAAAAATGAGCATAACAGTTTGTATGTTTTGTCAACTTGCTGATTGAAAGGAGATTGTATGCCAAATGAGGAACATGAAGAACAGAATCAAGTTTCAAGTCTTTTGTAAGAGGTATGGTACCGGTACCAGCAATGGGAGCACTAGAGTTATTGGCAGTGCGAATTCGATTATTACCAGCCAAAGGTGAATAGGAGGTAAAGACCTTTGATTCTGAGGTCATATGATCAGAGGCGCCGGTGTCTACTATCCATTGTGGCTGAGATGATGAGATAAGAGTAAGATGATCATTACCTTGCTTGGCAATAGTGGCAACTGGGCCTTGAGGGGACTGTAAGTTTTTCAGCAAGTTGAGAAGTTGATTCATCTGTTCTGTATTGAGAGAAGGAGGCATGGATTCTAAAGGAGTATCTGCCTCAACGACTGTTTGATGAGCAGAAGGTGATCGTGGTTTGCGAGGTGTCCAATCAGATGGCTTACCATGGAGTTTCCAGCATTTGTCTTTGGTATAACCAATCTTCTTGCAATGATCACACGTCAGACGGGGTTTGCCAGAACCAGAAACAGAAGAGGGAACATGCTTACTGATTAAACCAGACGCTTCTGGTCCCGAAGAGATAGCCTTGAGAAGCATAGTGTGTCTTCGGGACTCTTCACGGCGAATCTCAGAGTATACTTCCAGGAGAGGAGGAAGAGATGAATTACTCAATATCCTTGCCCGAGCATCATCAAATTCTGCGTTCAGGCCAACGAGAAAAATAAGGGCCCGATCGATGTTGACATTCTTTTGGTGACGAGTGGCATCAGCGGAAGAAGTCCATTCATTATCTGCCATTTGATCTTCTTCTTGCCAGAGAGCAACCAGTTCAAACCAAAATTCAGCAACACACCGAGAACCTTAAGATGACTTCCAGATGCGACGTCAAAGATTAAACAGTTGGGATAAATCCTTGGCATCGACATAAGAGTCACGAACAGCATCCCAAATATCCTTTGCAGTAGGAAGATACATGAAGCTTCGTTTAATCTGTGGAGACATGGCATTGATAAGCCAAGAGCATTGATAAGCCAAGAGCAGACAAGAGAATTATCAATTTCCCATTGCACCCAGGCTGGTGAGTTTTGATCTAACGGTTGTTTGATCTCTCCAATTAAAAATTTTCGTTTTCCACGTCCACCGATAGCCAACAAAACAGCACGTGCCCAGTCATGATAATTGTGAAGGTTCAATTTTTCTGACACCAATTGGTTATCGGAAGAGTGAAGAAGAGGCGAATTGTCGCTGGTCTTGGGATGCGGTGTTGTATCATTTGATGACTCCATTGATGTGGAGTATGCATAAAAAACACTTAAAAAAGGTGTTGTGCAAGCCCAAAAAAATCACAGTAATAGGTGCAGCAGCAGATACTATTCTATTTTTTTTTTTAAAAAAAAATGAACAGTATACGGCCCAATCCAAAGTAAACAGTAAACAGCCCAAAAAAAAAACGCACAGTAACAACCAAAACAACGCATAGTAACAGCCAAAAAGGAACTGAAGAATTGGATTTGGAGGTGGGTCCACGCGTGAGATTGAAGAATTGGTTGAATTGATTCAATTGAATCAACTCAATCCTCTCTGCGTCTTCGCTCCTCGGCGTCTCGGCTTGTGTCGTCTCAGCGTGTGTGGCGGAAGTGAGAAAAAAAATACTGGAGTCGTGACCCACGGACGATGACGATCTTGAAGAACCGGTCGGTGATGTCTCGTGACATTGGGAAGAGAGACTGTGACGGGGTTCGAGAGAACTGATCCAACAGCGTTTCAGTCGATCCAAACTTGACTGGGCTTTCGACGAAGAACGACGAACTTGATGATAACAGGAATTGGTCAAGCTTGAGATGGCGTCGGAGGTTGGAGACGCTACAAAAACGTCAGAGGTTGCAGTTGGACGCCGAAGGTGAATTGAATTTGACGTGTTCAACTTTCGGAGGACTCAAGATTAATTTGACTGAGAACGATACAGCGGGTAAAGTCTCAGATTGGGTCGAGTCGGAGGCGTTGAAGGATGTAAGAGACAGAGAGCGCTATAGTGGGTAACGTCTCGGATCGGACTTTGAGTTCAGAAGCGTGAAAGGATGCTACGCTGCTGGCTCTGATACCATGTAGAACTTTAGGATTAGATAATTGATAATTGAGTCCAATGATATTTCTCATTACTTCATGTGAAATATATAGAATACAATGAGAGCAATCTGTTGTAATAGATTGAGGACTTTAAGGGAATTCAAAAACTTAAAAGCTAAAATCTGATCTTAACTAACTCCTAGATTCTAGGATCTAATCTTGACTAATCTAATATTATTTACAAAATAATATAATTACCACAATAGTTACCACAGATTAATGCCAAGGTATTCTACAAACGGACAGGTCATTTGAAATTTATCATGCCACATTAATAATCAACAGTTATACCCAAATGCTGAGAGACAGAAAGAAAATGAAAAACCATACGGCAGACTTCACTGCAAACAAGGCTAGTATAACAAATTTACAGAAATAATTACCTCCATCACCTTCCAAACTGTGAACATAACTCTTAAGAAGATCCCAATATTTGACTAAATTATTCCCAACCGTAGAAACAGCATCACACAAGAATGATATGACAATTGGACACAAACCATGTAACACTTCCACCTCCAAGCTATTGACAGAGTATTTATTTCTTTGATGACCTGGCAAAAACAAAAGCCATGCTTCTATCTCATGAAGGTTCCTATCAAAAGCACCAGTACTGAACATAGCTGCCTTTGCCAATCTATAAGCTCCATGCCTAACATTGTCAGCTGTTGAAAATATAAACAGTTTGATGAAAGACTGAAGATGTTTGTACAGAATCGGTGGAGTTCTCATGGGCATTTCATTATTTGGGTGCCATTCAATATATTCCATAAGCAAAGACAATATTGAGACTTGTAGATCAACTGTTAACTCCAACGGCTTGTTGAGAAGACCAACAAAAAACTCAAATGATCCACCTAAAGCATAAGGCATAATGCGCTGCAAGAGGCCAATGAAAAATTATGAGATCATGATCATATGCACGTTAACCACACAATTCAGAAATATTTCAACAAATTTGATAATCAAGAAAACCAAGCATTCAACCATACTTCATTTTTTTATCAGATGACACAACAAGATCCATTCTATCAAGATAAGGGGCCCATTCCTAGAAAGAGATTGTCAACCTGAAAATTACAAAAACCTAATTACTTAGCTGACACCCCGTGGCTTAAGTATAAAAGAATTCAAGGTTGTACAAACATACCGCTAATATTAAGCAGCAAATTTATGTTAGGGTCTATTTGGGAGGAGGAAAGTTTCCCCGGGGGGGTGGTTTAATGAGTTAGATTTAAGAAAACTAGAGACGCAAGGTTTAAAGCTTTTAATTATTTTTTCTTACTCTTTTATCTTACATCCTTTTTTTAATAAAATTTTATAACCCCACTAACCCATTCTTTTGAAATTGAACTCGTTAAGGTTTCTTCTCCACTGCCCTTCCCTCCATTTCCCTCATACCAAACTGATCATTAATTTCTTTCAATCAAATTATAGATTATACAAACACCATAAAAATACATAAGATGCATCCATATACCCTCAGTAATTAGACTATGTAGAGAAAACAAGCAACAGATTATGTCAAGACTCAAGAGAGAGAAAAAGAAACATAAAATATGATACAACGCCACCTGAATATGACAGCCATTTAAAAGAACAAAACCATAACAGGAGATATCTTCAGCGCTTTAGTATATTAGCTGGCTTTAGGTCTTACAATCCCAAGGTGCCATTTTAAAGTACAGTAACCTTTCTTGTTCCTTTTTCCCTTCATCTGACAGACAAGAATATCAGAAAGGACGGTACAGATACATCAGCCAAGGGCAAAACATCCTCCTTAGAACCAAAAAATCAAGTGTAATGAGGTTGGCCAATCCACAAGTATATCTAACAGCAAAACTGCCTCCAAAATAAAAGAATCTCAGCAACATTGGAAGACCACAAAAAGACCCATCCCATGAAAAATCTAAAAGCACTAAGACCCCCCTGAAGACATGTGCATTCAGTTCTAAAAAATGTTTGAAGTTTGCAGGGCACACCCAAGTCTGACCAACAATACCACAACTTATTTATACCATAAGATAATGGCCACACTACAATGTAGAAAGAAATGAGATGGTGTTTTAGAAGCATACTTATATTGACCAGGGTTCAGCAAGCAACATTAAATACATATTAAAATAATAGGGATAGCATACACTACATATGAAGAAAAGTTTAAAACGACATTTAAAGATGATTTTACATCATAAAAATAAAATTAAGTCAAACGTATAGTCCAATGCTCAAAAATTGAACATCTATCATTCACAATTAATACATAAGAAGTTCAATGATAACGTTTGACACTCGACCAGCTGCAGATACAAGTTTAGCAGAGTTTCAGATTAAAGTAAAAACAAAATAAAGTACTTATTCAACACAACTGACAAAAAAAGAAAAGAGCATGAACAAGGCAATCTTTACAAAAAACAAATGCTAATTCCTAGTTTATAACAAAAAGGAAATAACTCTATTACAGATCATAAGGGGATGTCCAGCAAAGCATCTTAAATCTTCTGAAGGTTAGGTTATTTAGCACAGTGAATTTTTGTCATTGGAAGATCCAGCAATCTGATGTTCCAGACACCAACCATAATCCCCAACAATCAGAGCAATCATCCAAAACGCCTAAACTACATTAGATGAAGAACCAGACATATATAAAGTTTCTTAGGTGTTTGCTGAAAATCTTCATAAACATGACAAGCGGAGGAAACAATTTTAGAAAGATTAAATCCAATGATGATGAGCTATAAAAGGCATATGCTTATCATGTTTGTATTGGGAAAAAAACAGCATAAACCTAAAAACTGTACCTAAATTTAAAACCAACAGTTTCTTCTTACATAATCTTTACAAGATATACATGACAGTAATCAGTCTCCTGAGGTATAACAAAACAAAATTCTGGAAAACTATACATACGTGAAAGTATTTGAGAGCATCGAGCAGTTTAGAGTGCAAATAAATCTCTGCTTCCTTTGGTGTGGTTTTCATCATGGAACACTTACCCAAGCTCCAGATTTCCCTCACTGTGATAAGATCCTCTTCATCATCTGATACATCTACTCTTTTTGCATCAGATACACTTACCTCATTGCCAGATAATGGGACATCAGAAACAGAACTTATCCCACCCACAACTATATCTATGTCCCTCTCAGCAGCGTCCATTTTAAACATTTTGATCCTTCTACTGCAATGTTCAAGATGGCTTCCGGTTCTTTTCAAGCACAAGTCATGTGTTTTAGAGCAACTATCTAAAGACGAAAGTAAAGTTAATAGAACTTGTGGATCAGGAAGCAATGCTTGAACATCATTCTGTATTTCTTGCTTGATAGATACAATATGTTGTATTGAATGATTGGTGGAAGAAGACCTACAGTTCACTGCACTAATAATAGCGTCCAAAAACTTCAGTAACTCCAAAAGAAGTCTTAGTGCACCATGTTTCACCAGAAAATCAGTGTGAAGTAATCCCTTATTAATCATTGACCTGCTGAATGGACGAGGAAACATGCATTTCATGACACTTTGCACATTCATATTGCCAAATATGTGTAGATCATTTGATTCAGAATTGATCAATTCCCTAGAAAGGCCATTGCCAATCAAGGAAACCAAACTAGCAGCTAAAGACACTGCAGCAAACCTGCAAACATGTAAATCACAAATTATGAACAGAAGAATGAGAAAACATATATATCTAATGAAGATAAAATAAATAAAATCCGTATAAATAAATTCTGACCATGAGGGTGACATACAATCTTCAAGGTTGTAAGGAAACTCTTCCAAATATGACAAACCAAAAGAAGGTCGGCCATTGACAATAGCCAAAAGCAAATCTCTATGATGTTGAATTTCAGTAGCATGTAGTTTTTTCATAAGCCCCATAATTCTATTAGTGTTACCTCTCAATGGAATTGGATGCTTTGTCAAGTCGGGCATTAAGCCATTACATGGATCAGTACAAACCAAAACTAGAATATTATATGCTAGCTCTGCTGTAGGTCCCCCACACTCCCTTCCAGAAATATTAATTAATTGCTCCAATGTCACGTTTCCAAATAGAACACTCCGAAGTGCTGGTGGTACCAATGCCTCTTCAACAAGAACTCTATCTCGTAATGTCGACAGTACATGAATGACAGTCTCATCATCATCATTTCCTAGCCAGCGAAGAACTCCAGAATACATTTCCTTTTGCTGTAGAACCCACCTCAACAAACCAGGCTTTCCAACCTCTAAAAACGACAATGCAAATCCAACATACAATTTCCTGAGTGAATTCTTAATCCGTTTCTCATTTTGATTCCATTTCTTCTCTGCAAGCTTGGTAAACTCAGCAAGCTTAAAATCAAAACATTTTGAGACCTCAGAAGCCAAACTTGGCCCTCGGCGAACAATTGAAGCCATCAGCAAGAGAGCAGCCTTTTGGCGCTTAGCTTCTTTACTATTCAGTTCCTTGTAAACATCACCTAGATATTCTACAACAAGCAATCGGGCAAACTTATCAAGATCCCTACTGATAGGTATAAACTCAGCATCACTTGATTTATACTTCCCCTCATAATGACTCAATATATTAGCAATTAATTTAAAAATGTATGGCATCCCCTCTTTCCCTTGCCTAAGCTTCCAAGCATCCAAAAGTTCAGAGCACTTGGGAGAAGCCCGAACATAATGACCAAGCAGTTCCCAACCATCATCACCCTTTAAAACCTTGACAAATTCCTTTGTAGCATCAGAGCATAATTTAATCTCAACTGAAGTGATTCTATGCAACAATTCTTTCAATTTAGCTTCACAAGAAACTTTTACCGGTAAGTTCAGAACTCCTTGCCCTTCATCCATGACAGTAAATGAACCCTTTTTGGGTAGCAAGAACAGAAATGGGGTTTTACAGGGCTTTTGTGCAAACAATATATGATAGCTTCAGGAGCAATAAGAGTATGAAACTTATGGGAACAAGAATGAGAAAGCTTCAAGGTATTGCTACGCAGGCAATGTTGAAAGAGCTTGAAACCGTGTAGAGAAACCCCTTGTGGGTTTTGCTTGAGCAAGGTGGTTGAAGAGAAGTTTCCAAAATTGAATGCACCCACAATCCATCAACGAGGAGGGAATCGACCGACCGAACAAGTACCGGACTGATCTGCGTGAAAGCAGTTGCGCTAACGAAAGAACCAACAGCCTTAATAGGGTTTACAGGTTAGGAGGGGGGTATACGCGGTCGAACTCGGGTCCAGTACCAACAGCAGCTGATCTCAACGAAACCAGTTGTGTGACAAGCAATTGCTGATGTGGGTGTAGTAACAGTCTTGAATAAATGGTGGAGAAGGACAACTGAAGAAGAAGATTGATGAAGCAAGCTGCTGGAAGACGACAAGAAGATTGCTGAGGGAGAAAGCATAACAAAGAAGGTGAGAAAGAATGAAGGAGAATTGGAGAACGATGATGAACGGCTAGGTTGAAATTTGACGAAATTTTAATATATCGAAAATAATTTTTAGAATGTTTACCCAAAAAATTTCCCAAAAACTCAGTTAACCCAAAAAAATCCCAACAATTCATGTTTAATATTTTTTTAAATCTATTTATAAGTGACTTCCAATATATTTAGCTAGAATCAAGAAAAACCTTAAACATCCTTAATTATGTCTTAAAATGTAACAACTTTTTAATTTTATTTTTATTTAATTTATATATATTATCTTTATAAGATTTTCTTGCAATTAGTTTACCTCCATTTAATTTTAAGGGAAAATTTCATTTAAATCCTACTTGAATTTATAAAAAACCAAAAATCATATAAATTTGTAAAAGGACTTATAAGACATGTGGACATTGAATATGTAAATTTGGGTGAATTTACCCTTTTGCCTTTAGTTTCCAAATAAATTAAAAAAAGGGAAATATGACCCTTATCGTAGGGCCACAGTAGTCGACTGTCGGACGGTCTGCAGTCGCCCGGCTCCGGGCGGTAGTGGCCTGAGACCCAGTGATTTTTTTTTTTTTTCTGGGGGCTTGAATCTTAGTTTTAGAAAAAGATTTATTGAAAGTGAACCCCACCCCCTCTTTGATAGGGTCTCTTAGTTCCTTCAATATATGTGCACTAACAGATATATACTTCTTATTTACGTAGAGTTTGAAAATTTTCGACTTTCTAATAATTTTTAATATACTTATGTATTAATTAATTATCAGTTAATATTTATTTCTTATTATTTTTCATATTTAATATTTATTAATATTTTTTGCTAATAATTTTATTTATGACTTATTTAAATAATATTTTTATTAAATTTTCTTATATTAATTTTGATTTTTTGTTTAATTAAAAGTAGCTTAAACGCACCAACTATGACTTTATTTTACATGAATATTTGAATCAACTAATTTCATTCAAAAATGTTATGTAATATATTAATATTAATAATACTATATTACTAATATTACTTATGCTATTATGTACATCTTGATTAATAATATATAGTATTTCCTATGATCCATTTCAATCATATAATACTTGATTATTTTAGTTATAATTTGATGGATTGTTTGAAAAATAACCTAAAATTTGAAGAGACGTTTGTGAAAAATCTAATAAAAGCACTAGTAATTACTATTAATGAATTTGTTATTTTCATTACAAATTTTGTTCAAAGTACTCAAATTTTGTAATATATATATATATATATGTGTGTGTGTGTGTGTGCGCGCGCGCGCGCGCGCGTGTAATATACATACATATATATATATGTACATATATGTATGGTAACACATTATATTTTGCTATTGTTAGATTTGCTCTAGTATCTATTAAAGCATGATATTTTATAGCTCTATATTTTTCATAATTAAATTTTATCAAAACATAATATAATGGTGTAGTCATATTCTTGATAATATTTCTAATTTCTTTTTAATTTCTTTCTTACACATTTCTCTATCCTTCATTTTTATTCTAGTTTCATCTATAAAAGGATGATGCATTCCTGGGTATTTTCTATATATATATATATATATATATATATATATATATATATATATATATATATATATCCTATTTTATTTATTGTTTTCCAATCTTATTTATTTGTTTTATTTATTCTTTTTACTATTTTTCTCATGAAACTTTTATCTACTTCTAGTACTTTATCTAAATTTTCTTCATCTCTATAATATATTTCCAATACTATTTCTATATTTTTACCTTTTTCAACTAGTTTTCGTTGCATTCCGATTCTTCTGTTCTTCATTATTTCCTATATAAAATAAAATTTGTATTATATTTTAGATAACACTTCTAACTTATGTTTATATATCTTTTCTACAATTGTTCTTTGTCCTTATAAATCATAAGCATCTTGTATATATTGATATTCTATTCTTGCAATTACTAAATCATTATTATTTCTTGCTTCTTCATATCTTTTATATGCTTCCATTACTCTTCTAGCCTCAATATTATTAATCTTTTTTATTACTTTTATCATGATTCTAAATAAATGTTTACAAGCTTGTGGTACTTTTGTAATATATTCCCTATTAACATAATGTGTATGAATTAATTCGTTTTCATTCATATCCTACTTAATAATTCTAATTTTTCTTATAAAAGTCCTTTTATAGTTTGACATGAATTTCTACATCTAAAATTTAAATTATAATTATATGGGTGATATATAAAGTTTTCAATTGTTAATCTTGAATTATAAAGTTTAATTTTTCTTTTCAACTTTTTAACTATCATTCTTATTAAATTTATGTTTGCATCTGATACAACTATTGTTCATCTAAAGTGTATATGGGTGATATATAAAGTTTTCAGTTGTTAACCTTGAATTATAAAGTTTAATTTTTCTTTTCAACTTTTTAACTATCATTCTTATTAAATTTATGTTTACATCTGATACAACTATTGTTCATCTATTTCCATTGTTTCATTATTTCTTCTATATATAATTATTATTTTATTTCTATCTGCATCCCACTCTATATTTATATCTTCATAAATCATGATAATTTTGGTATTACAATTGTTTGATTATTTAAGTTTATCATTATTCTTTCATTTTGAATTCTATAGGGTTTAACTAATTCTAAGAAGTCTTTTCTTAATATTATCTTATAATCATTTTCTGTATTATCTTTTACTGTTAATGTTAAATTAATTATATCTCTATTATTAAATCTTAATACAACATTAGTAGTTGTACTGCTTCCTTCTAATATTAAATTATCTTTCGTGAATCCTATTTCTATTTCACTATTTTGGTTATTTTCTTCTATTTTTGTTATTACTTCTTTCCAAGATATTTCAAATTTCACTTCTAATTTTATATAACTTTCTCTCTGTGGTCTTATTTCTCTTAGATTTGTGTTTATTGGTCTTTCTGCTAATAGATTTCTTTGGTTAAAATTATCTCTAATTTCTTGTGACGAATTTAAAGTTCTAAGACTTAAAGTTCTATTAAATCCTGTACTAGACAATGGTTTGTTATATTCTAAACTTCTTCTTGGATTTATATTTAATGTTGGGTTTTCTGATGTATTTACTCTTAAAGATCTTTGTTCTAATATGTTATTAGTTATCATTCTTCTAGGTGTTCCTTCATAATAACTTCTAGTATTATCTAGTTCTAATCTTAACATTTTTGGTATTGTAATTTGTTTTGGATCTATCTTAACTTCTTTTATTACTGGCATAAAATATTTATCTATTGTTATTTTTCCTTTCTTTTTATTATATATTCTATGTACATTTGAAAATACAAGGCCTATCATTGCTGTTATACTTATACTTCTAGATCCTGGTTGTAATCTTACATTGTATAAATTATGATATATTAAAATAGATTTATCCATGTGTTCTTTTGATCTACTTATAGCAAAATTTGTATTTAAAGTAAATTTTAATTTTTGATATATTAAATTTCCTGCTATCATCCCTAAAATGTTATCTTCCACATTACTAATTATTCTTCCATCTATTATAAGTAATCTAATAGCGAATCTATTCCACTTTGAAAATAAGCTTTTATCATGATTTGTACCCCTGTAATATATATCTCTGATATTTCATCTTTAAAAGGTATTTTTGATATTTCATGTTCTATTAAAGGTTTACTTGTATATCTATTATATATATACATACAACAAAATTGATTTAGATGTTTTTCATCTTCTCTTTCATCTTTTGAAAATATTAATATATCATCTATATATATTACAACAAAATCTCTTAAAGGTAATAATAATTTAGATTCAAATTCTTGAAATATGCTAGGAGTATTATGATATCCCATAGGTAATACATTTCATTCATACAATCCTTCAGAGGTACTAAAAGCTGTATATTTTTTACTTTCTTATTCTAATTTTATTTGAATAAATCCTTATTTACAATCAAATTTACTAAATATTTTCTTTCCTCTTATAAAATTAAATAGTAATTCCATTTTTGGTATAGGGTAACTATTTCTAATTGTTATGTTGTTCAATTTCTTAAAATTTATAACAATTCTACTTTTTCCTCTTATTTTCTTCACTAAGTTTTTTTACAATCATTGATTGTGAAGAATATTCAAATCTACTTTCTCTTATTAAGTCGTATCTTTTCATTTCATTTATATGCATTACAAATTCTTCTTTATCTTCAGCTATTTAAGGATAAGGTTTACAATTTATTTCTTTACTATAATCCTTTAATTCTATTTTTGCCATAGGTTTAGATTTTTCTCAATGTATTAATGGATTTTCACTAAAATTATCTAATTTTTTTGTTCTATAGTTTTTTCTTCTCTTATAGTTAATGTGGCTAACATGTGTTCTATCTTTACTGGCTCATTATTTTGTAAGAATTGCACTTCTTCTTTATATCTTTTCTTTTGAAATTTTTCATCTTTTCTTTTATACGGACTTGTTATTCTAACTCCTATTGCTTGATGTTTACAAGATGTTGTGAATACTAAAACTTTCTCTATAAATGAAAAAGGATAATATTTCTCTAAAAAATCTAATCCTAAGATTATATCACATTGAAGTTCATTATACTGATTTAATTCTTGTATTTTGAACTCATAATTTCCTATTTGTATCACTACATTTCTTGCTTCTAATTCTATCATATGTATTTCTCTTAATTCCATTTTTATAATTCTATTTTTTCCACATTTTCTAGTGGTAATACATTATATTTAGCTACTGTTAAGTTTGCTCCTGTATCTATTAAAGCATGATATTTTCTAGCTCTATATTTTTCATAATTAAATTTTATCAAAACATGATATAATGGTATAGTCATACTTTTGATAATATTTCTAATTTATTTTTTAGATTTTTTCTACAATTTTCTCTTTCATGTATCCTTACTTTAATACGATCTATGACTGGATGATGCATTCCTCTCTCTCTCTCTCTCTATATATATATATATATATATATATATATATATATATATATATATGGGTATCCCATTTCTATTTATCATTTTTCTATCATCTTTATTTGCTTTATTTATCTTTTTTATTATAGTTCTCATTAAACTTTTATCTATATCTGGAACTTTTATCAAATCATTATCATGTGCATAATATATATCTATTACTATCACTTCTTCATTTGCAAGTCTTTCAATCATTATAAAAGTCATATTATATTCTAGATAACACTTCTAACTTATGTTTATATATTTTTTCTGTAACTGTTCTTTGTCCTAATAAAATATAGGCTTCTTGTATAAATTGATATGCTTCTTCTGCTATTACGGGATTATAAGGATTTTGTGCTTCCATATATCTTTTATATGTTTCTACTACTCTTTTATATTCTGCATTATTAATTTTTCTTATTACTTTTAACATAATTCTAAATAAATGTTTACAAGCTTGTGGTACTTTTGTTATATATTCCTTATTAACATAATGTGTATGAATTAGTCCGTTTTCATTCATATCCTGCCTAATAATTTTAATTTTTCTTGTAAAAGTCCCTTTATAGTTTGACATGAATTTCTACACCTAAAATTTAAATTATAATTGAGGTTAAGGTGCAAAAATACATATGAGCTTTTTCCCCAGGAGCGCCCAGCACCACATGCTTTTTTTTGGAGCAAAAATACACACTTGGTTACCATTTTGGAGCAAAAGTCAAATTCCACCATTGTGACGACGGCCCTGTGGGGCCTTTATTCATCAAAGTTGTCGCGTAGAGGCATCAAAATGATTTGGACGACTTAATTGCAAAATAAAAGTTTATGAAATAACTTAGTTTGAAAACATTAGGATAAATTTTTCGCGATTCGAATTCATCCAATAGTTGGATATTAATATAGTAATCCAAAATAGACTAATGATAAATGTTAAAGTACAACCTAGCTACTCATATTTTTCTAAAATGTTCCAATTATTGTAACCCTTACAGTTGCTTTTTGCTTCTTGATCCTAATCCATCACATGTCTCTTTCATGCAATTTGGAGTTCAAATGAATGAACTTCAGGGTAATAATTAATCTTATGCACATGTATAAAAGCATAAATGATAGAATAGCACATGTTAAAGTATGAAAGCATTTACAAGTACAAATAACCATAACCGCAGTTAACAGCCAAGGACCGCGGCCTTATTTAGGACACACAGCCCATGAGATCGTAGCCTTAAATCCATGACCAGGAAAAACATATAACAAGTAAATCAACTAGCATACATGATCAGCTAATTAATTCATAAACACTTACACACATACTTACAAGATTAGAGTTACACACCTCGATCTTGAATCCTTAACTCTTTGTCCGGTAGGTGTTGGGATCAGTCGAGGGGTTTATGAATATCCTATAAACATTTATCATCATCATTAGTCACTTAATCGCGTCGCAACACAACTAACTACGCGGATTACTCTTAGGGAATTAAAAGTAATTAAAACCCTAAAAATTTCCCTTATTGATAATACCCCTATTTATTAATTAATAATAACTCTCATTTATTATTAATTAATAATCCTCATATATTTCCTTTACTCTTTATTAATTAATAATAATCCTCATTTATTATTAATTAATAATTCTTATATATTTCCTTTTCATTCACTTTATCCTATATTTGATATTCTTTCACAATTAGTAACTTAGGTGACTGTTCTAAGACTTATCAGAAATTGATCTTTAATTTCCACAAGTATTTGGAAAATTTGTAACTTGGTATATATAACTCCGAATGGAGTGATTCCAATTTCTATCTATTCATTGATAAGTATACTTTCATAAATTAAAGTCATTAAGTTGATTTATCGCTGAGAAAAATTCCAAAATTTCGAAAACTTAAGCACTATCCAATCTGGGAACAGAAACTTATCAGTTTTAATTGTAACATCCCAAAATTTTGAGGTTGGGAATTAAGAATTTATTTATGGAAATTAATGATGAAATTTGGCCTAATAATAACTATGAATTGAATTATGGGAAGTTAAGGCCTAGTTTTCATAAATTGTTGGGGAAAAGAATTATAGAATTCATTGTTAAGGATAATTATTGGTGATTGACTTTTGACCTATATATATATATATATATATATATAATGATATTTCATGACCAAATAAATTAATGGAGGAAAGATTAAAATCAAGGAATAATTGTAAGAAGATTTATTATGCCTAATTAGAATTTTAGAAAAGAAATTGGGGATGTATTATCAAATAATTTAAAGAATATAAGACATAATCAACCCAATACTCTTATTGCTGCAAAGTGCTATATCTCCTGCGAAAATAAATCCCTGAAACAAAGGAGATGATTAAGCAAAACTTTCTTATTTAGCACGTCATCACCTTCTGCTTCAAATATATATATATATATATATATATATATATATATATATATATATATATATATATGTTGGTATAATGCTTCAAATATTTAATGAATGATATCATTTACCATTTTGGCCCAACAACTTGTGCAAAAGCAAACAATCCATTTCAGCCCAAAATCCAATATTTCTTGCATCAGTAAATGGCCACGTGATAATTTTTTTTTTTTGATAAAAAAAGTTTTGAAAGGGTTCGACACCAGTCTCCTACCAAGGCCAGAGCGCGGCCCCGGGCTCTATGAGCACTTACTTGAGACTTACGAAATTGCCTACCAAAGGAGTCCCAGCAACGGCAGAGGGGATCGAACCCACGACCCAAGGGCCTAATCTTGGACCCCTTACCATCTATGCCAACTCTCATTGGCGCCACGTGATAATCTATGTACTCACTTGAAAAACCATTTAGCAGCCCATCCCAAAATTGCTCTCGTCCAGCCCATATAGAACCATTATTCATCCAATCTTAAACCCAAAATGTTGAAGCAAATGACATATCAGCAGAAATCACGCAAAGCAGATACTTTTTCAGCAACAGAAGCAAAACACGTAAGCTTAGAGGAGATCTCAGTCAGCGCTATACCTCCCTCTGAGTTCTCGAGCCCTGTGTGGCTTGACCGCTGGTTCTTCGTTCATTGATTGGACCTTAAGTCCTTAAAAATAGCAGTCCATCGTCTCCCATCCATAAGCCACCAGCCGGAGGTGAGAGTCTGAAAGGGTTGAGAGAGTTGCAAAAGAGAGAGAGTCAAGAGTGAAAGAGAGTCCGAGGGAGAGTTAGAGAGAGAGAGAGAGCTGATCATTTTCTCAAAGAGTCAGAAAACAGAGGTTAAGGGAGTGTGAGACGGGGAGCAAGAAAGAAAGCTAAAACAAAAAGGATGTGTGTCATGAATGAAGATGAGACTGAGAGGGAGCGAGAGTCTCAGACCGTGAGACAGAAGAGAGAGGGAGTTGATCATTCTCTGTTCTGTTCCAACGTCGAGAAGCAGAAGAGAAAAACGTGGAACATAGAAGAAGAATGAGTCTGTTCGTATCATGCATAAGCGTCTGCCCAGGGTGAGTCTTAAACCTTTTTTTTCTTTTAACTCCAATTGTTTATGCACGATAGCTTTTATGGTAGGGGTACTGAAAAAGACAACGTTGGAGTTTGTTATGGACATGTCAAAAATGGGATAAGACAACGTGGCTCAGCGGCGTATCTTAACAAACCCCTAGAATCAAGGGATAAGGCTATCAACTTAACTGCCCAAATCGTGGGTGCCCACCGATTTAGGATATGATCGGTAGAAAGATATATGATAACTAATCAGATAATATAAGTCCAGAAGAGAGAGGGCCCAAGTAAGTCTATAAATTGGGTACAAACCCTCGCAAGGTACACACGTTCTAAACCTAGCTCTTCAATTCACACAGAGCACACACCCCCACTCCCTCTGGCTTTAATAAGCCTACTGTTTACCTTCGAACTACGTGGACTTTGATCCCAATCCGTGGTACGTAGGCCCCTGGGATTTCACCCCAGGCCAAGTCCAATCACTCTTGTGTTTTACACTAAAACATTGGCGCCGACCGTGGGGACTATAAAGTACTATTCTCCTGACCAACGATGGCTAACACTAGAAGCAAAAGCCACGTGCTCGCACACAAGCCAAGTCAAGAATGAGGAAATAACGAGGATCAACAGCAATAAGCTGTCCGAGGAAACAATCATGGACACACAGAGGAAACACCGAGCATGAATCCTACTCACACTAGGAACGGACAAGCAGATCAAACGCAGCAAAACGCCAATCAGGCCCATTCCTCACAAGAATTCCAGATTGACAACCCGGACATACAACTACTGCACAACATCACCAGGTCAATCCTAAAATGGATTGAGAACATGGAACAACGCGATAATCTCCAAAATCAAAAGATTGATTTAATGGTCGAATTGATGGATCAGATCCTCAAGTAGCTGCAAGATCCTCTTCAGAAAGAACGTCAGGATGATCAACATAATGAGGACGGAGAAACCAATCAACAAACTATTGATCCACCATGGGCTAACCAACTTGAACAAGGCAAGATAGCCTCAACTATAGTTTTTGAGCAAATTAATCATTGAGATATGAACCGAGATGATCAAGCTCGGGCAGCTCAGAAAAGCAGCCACTCCTCTGATAACCAAGAAATTTGGCCAGAAGAGCCCGGAAAACATAAGATGTGGTATGGAGACGGAGGACAGAATAACAGCCCGTTTTCAGACGAAATTATGGAAGCTGAATATCCAAGGAAGTTTAGCATGTCCGACCTCCCAAGATATGATGGAAGTCAGGATCCCCAAACGCACCTGAAACACCTTCGACATTGAAATGCTAGTTCGAGGGTTCAAGGGATCGATCATATCCTGGCTGTTCACCTCAACTTTGCGAGGGGTTGCACAAATTTGGTTTCGGACTCTACCTCCGAAATCCATTACCGACTTCAATGACCTGAGTGAGAATTCCTACTGAATTTTGCAACAAGCAAAAAGCAACCCAGGTCAGTCTACACACTAGATAGAATCAAGCAGTAGCCTGGAGAAACTCTTCAGAAATACTTGGATCGCTTCAAAGCAGCCGCCTTGCAAATCCAAGGGCTAACGAAGAGTGTCCAAGTGCATTTGCTCATCTCGAGCCTGGACAGTGAATCCAGAATGGGGAGGTCGGTCTTATCCGGAGAAATCAAAACTCTGGAGGAGTTTCATTGGCAAGCTAAGAAATATTTGGATATCAAACAGATATAGATAGCCAACACGTCGGGAAAGGAGAGACAGAGAAGTCTGCCTCCAAAAGGAAAGGATCAGGCATCGAAAGATCGATCCAAGAACTCGGACCAGAAAGCGCAAGGAGGAAGACATGAAGGGAAATATGAGAAATATACTCCTTTGAATGTCTCGTGTGCTCAACTTTGGAGAGAGGTAGCACTGACCGAGATGAAAAAGGTGGAACGACCCCGCCCACTGTATAATAGAGGCAAACTGGATCGATCTCGGTTTTACGATTTCCATAATGGACCCGGGCACACAATCAACGAGTGTTGGGACCTTAGAGATGCTGTAGAGAAATTTGTTCGAGATGGGCGACTACGGCAATATGTTATCAAAACGTAAGGGTAAAAGAGTAATAAGCAAAAACAGACAGACTGGAGTAAGAGCCTGGCCCCTCAAAGGAAGAAGTAAGACGATGACCGAGGAAAGAATGATGATGATGACGAGTTCCCAGAAGCCAAGTTTGACTGTAACGTTATTAGTGGAGGTTACGGTGGAGGAGGTGATACAGCGAGTCAACGAAAGAAGTATCTCCGGGAAGTTTTGACTATTAGAGGACGACCTACTTTCACGTCAGACTCTCTACACGTAGAACCTCCCAAATTATTCTTCACCTAGGATGACTTAAGAGATGTAATTCCAGGCCATCAGGACGGCTTGGTTATAATCGGCCTCCTGGGTAAATGCCACATAAAGAAAATGTTCATCGACTCCGGCAGTGCGGTTGACATCATCCTGTGGGACGCTTTCAAATGAATGGACCTCGATCCAGAAAATCTGAAACCATGCAGAATAACCTTAATCGGGTTCAATGGAGAGGGTACATGCCCTAAGGGATATATAGAGCTAAAAATGACACTGGGATCTAAGGAAGCCTTCAAGGTCGGACGAGTTAAATTTATTGTGGCAGATTTCCCCTTGTCCTATAACATCATCTTGGGTAGACTGACTATTCACAGCTAGGATATGTTAATATCAACCAAGCACCAAAAACTGAAGATGGTAAGCAGAAAGAATGAGGTCGTCACCATAAAAGGAGATCAGAAGGAGTCTCGATAGTGCTATTTTTCAACAGTGAAAAATAACGAACCGAGTACATCCTCATCGACGCAAAAACCATCACAAAACTTGACGCCGCCTCACTCGAGCTCGGTCAACGTGGTTGAGTTGGACGTGAGAGAGGAGGCTAAGTTGATGAAAATAGAACCTAATGGTGAACTTGATGATTACCTTCTAGAAGATGAACCCGAGCAGGTAACCAAGGTTGGTAGTATACTCACGAAGGAAGAGCGAGCCGAGCTTGAAGAACTATTATTGAAAAACAAAGACATTTTTGCTTGGAAACCTTCCGAGCTACCAGGTGTTGACCCCACCTTCTGTTGTCACAAATTAATAATCAATTCAAACTGTCCGCCCGTTGCACAAAAGAAAAAGAAGATCGCCCCGAATAGACAAACCGCTCTCGCTGAGCACGTAAAGGAGTTACTGGATGCGTGATTTATTAGGGACATCCAATACACCACATGGTTGTCGAATGTGGTCATGGTTAAAAACCTAATGGCAAGTGGAGGGTCTGCACGGACTACACCGACCTTAACAAGGCCTGCCCGAAGGATGTTTACCCTATGCCGAACATAGATTAGTTGGTGGACAATTTTACCAGATTCCAGCTGCTTTCCTTTATGGATGCTTATTCTGGTCATAACCAAGTTGTCATGCATCCCGATAATCAAGAAAAGACAGCTTTCCTCACGGAGAAAGCTAATTACTGTTACAATGTTATGCCCTTTGGGCTGAAAAATGTCGGAGCCACCTATCAGAGGATGATGAACTGAGTATTCAAATGTGGAAGCTTACATTGATGACATGATTGTTAAGTCAATCAGTCGCTCAGACCATATCCGAGATCTCCAAGAAACATTTGATAAACTTTGAGCTCATTGTATCCGACTCAATCTAGCTAAATGCGCATTTAGGGTACCCGCAGGAACGTTTCTTGGATTTCTCCTAACAAATAGAGGCATAGAGGCAAACCCGGATAAATGCCAAGCCATTCTCAACATGGCAGCCCCACAAAATAAGAAGGAAGTCCAACAACTAACAGGCCGACTGGCAGTGCTAACAAGATTTCTACCCAAGTCGGCGGAGAACGCTCTTCCATTTTTTAAGTTATTGAAAAAGGAGGCCCGGCACGGCGAGTGGAACGCAGACTGTGAGGCTGCGTTTGATAAAATCAAGAAATGCTTGTCAACACCACCAGTGTTGTCGAAACCCGAGTTGGGCGAAGACCTCATCCTTTATTTGTCGGTGGGAGAAGAGGCTGTCAATGCTGCCTTAATTCGGGAAGAATCCACTGAGCAAAAGCCAGTCTACTTCATAAGTAGGGCTTTGAAAAGCTCAGAGCTGAGGTACCAACGGCTTGAGAAGGTAGTATTCGCTCTCCTCACTACTGCAAGAAGACTCCGCCCCTATTTCCAAGGACATCGAATAATTGTCCGAACTAGTCAACCAATACGCCAAGTGCTGCACAAGTCGGATTTGGCAGGACGAATGATCAATTGGGTCATTGAGCTTTCTGGGTTCGACATTGTTTATGAAGCCCGACATGCAATTAAGTCTCAGGCTTTAGCCGACTTTATTGCAAAATTAGCGCCAACAACAACAATACCAGAGGCCAATCTCGAGGTCTGGAAGATGTTTGTAGATGGATCTTCAAGCCCCAAAGGAAGCGGGGTAGGGGTCATAATAGAAAGCCCAAAAGGAGTTTCCATAGAACACTCCCTACAAATGCACTTCAAAACTACAAACAACCAGGCCGAACATGAAGCAGTATTAGCCGGGTTGTCTCAAGCTAAAGAAAACGGAGCCAAAAGGATCCACCTGTCAACTGATTCTCAGTTGATTGTGGCCCAAATTAACGGATCTTACACGACCAAGGGACCTCTGCTAATTAAGTACCTGGGGAAAGTAAAGGAGGCTATGGCCGACTTCGACGAAGTCACAGTCACCCATATTCCCAGAGGAGAAAACACGAGGGCAAACATTTTGTCGAGATTAGCAAGTACCAAAAGCCGGGGAAACTACCCTATGGTCATCCAATAAAGCATGATCCAGCCTACTTGCATTATGGTCATTGCAACAGCAGAAGATTAGCGAAAACCAATCTTAAATTTCGGAGGATCCAATGGAGGCCAAACAAATGGCCAGATCGGCAGCAATGTACACGGTGGTTGATGACCAGTTGTATCGGAAAGGCCTTCACTCTCCAATGTTAAGATGCTTGGACCCGACAGAGGCCGAGTATGTATTGGCAGAGATTCACGAAGGAATTAATGAGCAACATATGGGAGCAAAGGCCCTTGCCAGAAAAGCTCTCCGAGCCGGATTTTATTGGCCGACCATGGTAACTGACTCTAGAGAACACGTGAGAAAATGTGAAAGTTGCCAAAAACACGCTCGGATAATTTGGCCACCTCCGGCCGAGCTGAAATCCATCAGAGTATCATGGCCATTTTACAAGTGGGGGATGGATTTATTAGGGCCATTCAAACCGGCCCTAGGACAACTAAAATGGCTAATTGTAGCGGCCGATTACTTCACGAAGTGGATCGAGGTTGAGCCTTTAACAACCATTTCAACAACCCGAGTACAAAAATTTTTTGAGCGAAGCATTCTCGCCAGATTTGGAATTCCAGCTGAAGTCATAACCGACAATGGTACGCAATTTATTGACCAAGGTTTTCAAAGGCTTATGTTCGAGCTCGAGATCAAACACCATTTTGCTTCAGTAAAACATCCACAGTCCAATGGACAGGGTGGAGTGGCAAACAAAATTATCTTTGACGGGCTCAGGAAACGGATGGCTGACGTTGAGAATGATTGGGTTGAACAGTTGTATCCTATACTCTAGGGGTACCGGACCAGTATTCAAACCTCAACTCAGAAGATACCTTTCAAATTGACATACAAATGTGAAGCCATGATCCCGGTTGAAATCGGACAAACTTTGTGGAGAAGAGACATTGTGTTACAGGAAGGAGAGTCTAACAACAACAACCAGTTGGCCTTAGAATTGGATCTTATAAATGAGACTAGAGTCGTGGCACATTGCCAAGATCTGGCTAGGAAGCAGTTGGTTGCAGCTAAATATAACCGCAAAGTCAAGCCCCGAGTGTTTAGCAAAGGAGATCTAGTACTCTGCGGGGCGGATATCGGAAATAAGAACGTCCGGGATGGAAAACTTGCAGCAAATTGGGAAGGATCTTACCGCATCTCGGATAAAATAGGGCCAGCAACCTATGTCCTTGAAGCTTTAGATGGCAAGGCAATAAAATGAACTTGGAATGCGGACAAACTAAGGGTCTATTACAGTTGAACACTGAGCTCCACTTAGAGCCCGGTCGCAGCGGATGTCAGCTGTGGCTGAGAACCATTTTTTATTTTAAGGATTATTTTGCTTTCACACAATATTTTCTATTTATTTTATTATTTAAATTTCTTTTGTAATTGCAATTATTCCAATCAATAAAGAAGGCGGCTTACTTCATGGGCCGACCTAGTGATTGTTTATAAAGTTCAATGCAAAAATAGCCAAGTAGAGGCAACTTAATTAATAAGGCTAGGGTTTCGCGAGCCCAGTTATCGTAAGGTTTATTAACAAATCTTATGAATGTTACGATACATCGGAACAAGTATTTTGGGATGGTGTTGTCATTGTCATAAAGATCCTGATCAGGTCAAAATGTTTAGGTTGTTTTTAAAATTAAAACCTGAACATGTGGCGATTGGCTACCATCTTGGATCATTACTTTACAAGATAAAGTATTTAGGTGATTCACCCAAAATCATCTGTTCATTTAGAATGCCCGACTAATTAATAAACATACCTTATTTATTAACGTTGGTGGAATATCTAGTGGATTCTGCACAATATATTTTGACTTTGGCCAAGTCATACAATAAGAACCGAATTCTGAATTCGGATATGTTCCTTTTATTCACGAATAGCGCACAATTAAAGTGAATTCGGTTTAGAAGATGCAAGCAAATAGATTAATGGTAGGCAAAACAGAATTGTCTATTCAAAAGGCCCAGAACCACAGATAAAACTGAGGGTGGCAAGTTCTTACAAACGGGTCTTGCACCCGGAATACAGAACATCTTATATGAAAATTAAACTAAAAGCTACCAAATGAAGCTCATAAAATGAAACTCTTAAGAGAGGTAAGGTCACGACTGGGCTGGGGCAGGCGCAAAAGAGTCGGGCACATTCGAGGTCGGGCCATCTTCCTCCTCAGTGACTTGAGCTTAGTCCCCTTCTGATTGATGCTCAGACTCTTCGACCAGAGACAGCAGCGCAAGAACAAATTGCCCGTCCACCACGGAAGCTCTAAAATCCATAGCATCAAGGTTCATTGTAAGGTCGGGGTTTAGAGCTTGGACTTGGGCCAGGCAGTCTTTGAAAGCATCAACAGCCACCTCGCAACCATAATCTCCAGCCTCTTTGTTAGTTCTCTATGTGTTTTAATGATAACTGACAATTGTAAACATGACATGAAGTTTGTCTTTGGTAAGTTGAAAAACCTACTGTCAAAGGCAAACTCGAGTTTGGGTATGTAAACTCGAGTTTGAGACTTGACAGAAAGTTGCTCAATTATGCAAGACAGCCAAACTCGAGTCTGCTTAGACAAACTCGAGTCTGAGGAGTCACAGAAAGCAATCAAAGTTTTTTGGCAATAAGCCAAACTCCAGTTTGTGAAAACAAACATGAAGTCTGGGAGATACAGAGAGCAATCAGAATTTTGCACAAGACAAACTCGAGTCTAGAACATGAAACTCGAGTTTAGACTAAACAGAAAGAATCCAGAAAACTCAGTATTTTCATAAGTCTTGTAAACTCTAGTCTGTGTTTCCAAACTCCAGTTTACACTTGACCAAGATAAATTTCAAAGTTTAGTTCTTACTGAAACTTGAGTTTGCTTCCCCAAACTTGAGTCTGAGTCATACAAAAAGACCACCAATATGCTTGCTTTTCAAACTCCAGGTCATGCTGCTAAACTCCAATCTGGAAATTCTTGAACTTAGGCTCATCCTCTTGACATAGCCCCAAACTCGAGTTAGTCATTAATTGACTCGAGTTTAGGTACACATCCAAAGTTCCATTCCAAGTCCAAAGCACGACAGTCTTCTCTGTAAGAACCAAACTCGAGTTAATATTTGTAAACTGCCAGTTTAGACTGATGATCAACATTTATGCTCTCTGGTTGAACCCCAAACTCGAGTCTAGAATTACAAACCTGAGTTTGCAACGGTGATTTTGAAAAACCAAATGATGTTGATCTGCGAAATCTTTATGGGTCAACCGGGAAATGTTTTATCATATGATATTATTGCTTCTAATGTATTTGATGAAGTTTTGAGTGATTTTCAGATAAGTTCAGCTAAGATCAAGATGGAATCAGATCTGGAATAAAGTGCATTAAATGAAGAACCAAGAACAGGGCTAATCCTTCTCCTCTATCCCAATGGTTCAGCACAGACCATTATGAATCAATCAAATCTCTCTCCAACGGTCAAATGAAGGTTATAGAATGACTGAATACCTGGAAGACCTTTTGCACCAACATATTTCAAGATTCCAGCTGAGAATTGAAAGAACAGAGCAAAATATGCAACTGTCATTTTCCAAATTTGCAGTTGAACGTTAGAGAAGAAAATGCAACGACTAGTTCATCTAGTTAGCCTATAAAAGGCTATGAAAACTCATAGCAAGAAACACACAACCAAGCTACTTTGATTATATTATGCAATTTGAGTTTGTATTGTGATTTTAAATTGATCTTCAGTGTTTATCATTATCTACTCTTTTTGAGAGTCTTGATTCTTTGAAATCAAAAGTTGTTAGTGTAAACTCAAGGTTGTGGAAACCTGTGATTGGGGTAGCTTAATTACAAAGTGTAAGGGGGAGCAAGTCCTAGGTGAATAGGATTGCTTGTAGTCTACATTGTTGTAGTTAAAGCTTTGTTGAACTAGTGGAAATACCCAGAAGATATCTGGGGACTGGACGTAGGTCGAGGTTAAGACCGAACCAGTATAAATTCTGTGTGTCAAGCTTTTCTTCCCTTACTCTCTTGTTATTTATTTTTCAAAGGTTTTGAAAAAGAGTTCAAAAAGAATTTTTGAAATCCCCAATTTACCCCCCTCTTGGTGATTTCTTCCATTTTCACTCTCCACCTCGGCAAAAGATGCCGCTAGCTCGGCTTTGGTAGCGTCCAGATTGGAGTAGGTATGATTCAAATCTTTCACTAGTCCCCCATACTGATCTTGCAAGGTTGCTAGAGAGATGGTGAGGGTGCTCTCCCGAGCCTGAGATGTGGTCAGGTCCGCCTTTGCTTGGGCTAGCTCCGTAGCAGCCTTATCCTTATCCGCCATGGCCTTGGTCAGGCAGTCCACCGCCTTCACCTGGGCCTTCTCAACTTGATCTAGCAGGCCAATAGCAGCGTCCTTATCAGCCCAGGCCCACTTTAGATCTGGCACGACCTTAGAATACTTATGCTTCATGGCAACATAAGCATATATTACGCTTGCCGCCTCTACAAGGTGATTCTGTAAGGCCTGCAACTCGTCAAAGTCGGTATTAGAGAAGACGGCCGCATTAAAATAGTGAGCAGGGGGCTTCACGGCGCATTTGAGCTCATCCGACACTTCGTCGGTCCACACTTCCCCTCGTTTATGTAAATGAGAAGGGGGAGAAGGTGGAGGAGGGCTCCCTGCATGAAGTACAGCTTCAGAATTAGGAGCCGGGATGGCCTCCTGAGTTGAGGCTGAACCGGTTGTGACTGATTTCGACCGCTTGCTTGGGGTGAGATCTGTGGAAGCCGGAGGGGAAGCAGCCCTCTTCTTGGGCGCAGTCGTCGTCTTTGGCGGAGGTGCAGCCGCCGCTTTCCTTTTTGAAGGGGACCCCCTTCTTCTTGGCTTTGGCGCGGAGCTTCTTGGCCAACTCTTGATAGGAGGTCTTCCCCATTTCAGGCTCTACAAAGGAAATAACAAACATTAGTGAAAGTAACAAAGTATAATATAATAAAGGAAAATGGAAAGTGCTAAGCCCTACTTGGGGGATATAACTCCTCCACCGATTGCTGAATAAAGATCCTAACATCAACGATGTCCCTCTCGACCACGTGATCAACTAGGTCGGATATGGCCTCTACCTCAGCTGGGACCAAATCCCCTTCAGCAGGTTGAAAAAATTTTGAGTCTTGCTCATAATGAGCTTTAGACCAGTATAGAGGGAATGTCAACTCCACCGACTTAAAGTCAACATGCTGCAAGAACCACAGTTTATGACTGGGCTCGGCTGTGACTTTGAAGAATGAGGATTTAAAACCTTTCCATGTGTGGGTGGCCACATAGAAAAGTTTTCTTTCCAGCTTCCCGCAGAAAGAAACCCATCCCTTTTTCTCTACGGGCTCACCAGGTTGGCGAGCCCATTGGATGTTAAAAAAATAAAGAAAAACCTGGGTCGAAGGAACATGATTTAAAAATTTACACAACCGCTCGAAAGCGATAATGAAGCCCCAAGAGTTCAGATAAATTTGTGTCGGAGCCAGATAAAGAATGTTTAAAAGATTGATTTGAAACTCGGTGAACAGAAAGCGTAAATTGAGCTTGGTGACAAAATCTGTATAAAAAAAGAAGAATGACCGCTCCTTCCCTTCCCGGGTAGAACACACTGGTTTATCAGGGTGAGGAGGGGCAATGGAACAATGATTTCGGTCCCCTAATGGGGAGCTCGGAAATTTCATCCGGGGTTATGGAAGAAAATTAGGATAACATCGAATTGGCCACCCAGTCATACTTTTCTACTAGACAACGGGGAGGAGCACAGACACCGACTCTTCAGATCCGAACTTCTCAACAGACCCAGGCGAAGTCGACATATTACATAGAAAAGCAGAAACACAAAGAAATTAGAAAGAAAGAAGACAATACCTGAAGGTGGTAAATCAGGATGGACAGGTATGACTAGGGCACCCCGCGATGGAACATACCGACATCGTGAAGCTATTTCATCAGCTTCCCATGTCTGGCCCACCATCACGGATCCAGAAATTAGCCAGGAACACTCCTTGCACGGGCCAGTAGGTTGAAAAGGAGGTATAGGGGGCTCAACCCATAAGGCCAAGGAAGCGGTAGGCGTGGAAGGACTTCCCCTCCTGTGACCTCCGAAGGGTGGCTCTAACGAAGAAGCTTTAACCAGGCTAGCCTTCCGACCTCGGCCTACAGGCTCTAACAATTGGGATCTACCTCTGCCTATAGGTTCTACTGAAGAGGGCTAACCCCTAAGGGTACCTCTAGAATGAACAGGATGACCTGGCCTCCCCCTACTTTTTCCACCATAACCGCGGAGTGCACTTTCCAGTTTTTGCTCCTCGGTTAGGGGCTTCCCGTACAGCCACCAGGCCATCCTCGGAGGCATATGCTGGAGAAGTTCTTTCTCCTCGGAGGAAAGGTTACTTGGTTTGAAAGATGACGAAGAGCCTTTGTGACTCATTTCAACGAATTGTAAAAGGAAGAAGGGACAAATTTAGTGCCAAACAAGGAACCAAAACCAAAAGGATCAAGAAGAAGAATCAAAATGGCCAGAATTCAAAGAAGTTCAAGAACAGTATGACTAGACCACACAAAACTGACAAACGCAAACCCAGAAAAAAGGAAAACTCAGAGGCACGCAAAGAACTCTACCCCAGAAATAGAAGAGGAGAAGAGGAAAAACAATTAAAACAATCAAGAAAGGGACGACGAAAATACCTGATCGCAAATAAGTTAGGGGTAGAGGAAACGCGCGAGCCAGAAGAGTAATATGAAGATACAGGAAGAAGAAGAAACTCTCACACTCAACAGAAATATTCTGAGCTTTCTGAGTTTTCAAAAGTGCAAAAAGAGGGAAAGTAAGGGATATATGTGAGAGTGGAAGGAAGAGGGTTAAGCACTCAGGAAGTTCAACCATCGAAGGCCCAAAGGGCCCATACGGAGCCAATGACGTGGCCACAGAAAGGCGTGCGCACTTAATGGCGCACGAAAATCAAGGATAATGGGGCTGACATTCCAGTCAGAAGTCGGCCTGTAAATGCCAACTGGTAGGGGGCAATGATGACACTCATTGTCTCAAAAATAAGCAAAACATTGAATCGATAGACGAGCTAAAGGAGAAACCCAACTATAGCATTTAGGCGGCAGGACACAAAGATAGTTCCCGACTACCAGAACCTATGCCGACCTCCCATGCAGCTTCAAGTGAGGGGCAGTAGACCCAACTCGGAAAAACTGGGGTAACAATCCGAAAATTAGAGTGAAAACCCTAGCAAACATAATTAACTTAGGATTGTCCGACCACAATAAAGTAGGGAAATTTGAAACAACATGGTTGGAGCACGACCCGAAATCAAAACTTCAGGATAAGGCGCCTCCGATCAACAAACAAATCCGAATCCAGTCGACTCATCTCGGCAGCTCAAGGCCCTGAACTACCGGGCTGTGGGGCAACTGTTATGGACATGTCAAAAATGGGCCCGGCCCAACCATCTTGAGAGCCTAAAAGGTAGTGGCTCAGCGGCATATCTTAACAAACCCCTAGAATCAAGGGATAAGGCTATCAACTTAACTGCCCAAATCGTGGGTGCCCACCGATTTAGGATATGATCGGTAGAAAGATATATGATAACTAATCAGATAATATAAGTCCAGAAGAGAGAGGGCCCAAGTAAGTCTATAAATTGGGTACAAACCCTCGCAAGGTACACACGTTCTAAACCTAGCTCTTCAATTCACACAGAGCACACACCCCCACTCCCTTTGGCTTTAATAAGCCTACTGTCTACCCTCGAACTACGTGGACTTTGATCCCAATCTGTGGTACGTAGGCCAATGGGATTTCATCCCAGGCCAAGTCCAATCACTCTTGTGTTCTACACTAGAACAGAGTTAAATGCATATATGAGTAGGTTCTGATTTAAAATATAATAAAAAGATGAGATACTGATATAAAGGAAGCAAAGGTGAGAGATTTGGAGTTGCATAAGAGTTTTGGCGTCGACATATATATGTGTGTTATGCATTGCTGTCATACATCTATATGTATATACATATATATGTATGTACACACACACACACATATGACTGTGTGCTCGTCACTGTATGAATATGTTGCTGGGTGTGTTTGAATATATATTTATGGTGTCAGGGAAGAAGGAAGAAAACGCATGGGATATAAGTCATATATATATATATATATATATATATATGGCTGTGTGCGTGTGCTTGCTGTGGGGGAAGGGATAAAGGAAATATATAGATATGCATATAAGAGGAAATATGTGCTTGGGTGAGAACTAATGATTTTAAACGAACAAGGATTTATTGGAGGAATTTCAATTATAAATCAAAGTTAGCAAGCTAACTTTGTATAATTATAAACTCAAAACTTTGCTAAATAAATCATGTATATTTTGAAAAGCCATGAGAAATGTTATGATTCATATAATAATTAATAATTCTTAAACTACTAACTTAAAGTCTATCTCATGTGGTGTTAGCATTTTATTATGAGAAGTTATAGGAAACCATGGGAAACGTTAAATAAAAATATTAAAATTATATTCTTGTATGACGGTGGACATTTATTTACTTTGATTGATTATTAATAAATTAAAGTGTAGGAATAGTCTTTAGGAGTTAAGTTAATTTTATAATGATGATGATAATAATAAATTATCATTAGAAAAGGGAACATATGAGTATTATTAATTGATAATAAATGATGATTATTCTTAAATTAATAAAAAAATAATAATAAAGGAACTATATAAGGAGTGATAATAATGATTATTTCCATTAGTAGGAATGGAATACATAAATTTAGGAAAATTATTGATACATAATAAATAGGAAAAAGGGAGTTATCAATAATAAAATTGAAAAGAGAATTGATTTTTGCAAAGGTCTCCCTCATTTAGTACTATCATAATTTGCAACCTCATATACTCCGGATTTATTATTAAAAAATTTGTATATTTTAAGTTTATGAAATTACAAGGTTATTAATGATTAGTAAATTGATATTGATAGATTGAATTATGGAGTGTATTTGAGCCCTGGAAATAGGAGCGGTGTGATAGTAAATAGCTTGGATGAGAGGTAATCACTTTCCACTTATTATATTATTAATATGTTGCTTATGAATGTTTTCTGAACTGAGTATGAATATTTTGAATAGAAACTGCCTTGTGGAATTTTATGAGTTGAAATACATGCATTTATATGATTTGACAACTGATTTATGATGACAGGATATTGTGAATATTCTGGAAATGGCCCTATTGAACTATTATAATGTTGGGATGGGAAGATTTCGGAGAAAATGGAAATGTTATTTACACCACGTGGTGATGCTTCCATGGATGCATCATGGTTAGCTTTTGATTATCCCACCAGAGTTATGGGACTTGTCCACTAGAGTAATGGGCTTACGACGCCTCACAAGGGTAAAGTAGGGAAAAGACCTATGGTTTAGGGCAAGTGCTCTAAGGATTTTGGTCGGTCCTTATCACTTGACTAGTGAGATTTTGGAGTGACCAGTAACATGGGTGTAATTTAGTCCATGGGTCTAGTTGGGGGGAAATAAGGCGGTTCGGTTGGATTAAAAGGGAGGGGTTCTGTGAATTGAGTTCAAAAAGATATGAGACACCTAATTATGATACAGCACAACAATGTGATATTTTATAATATTTCATTTACGATATGAGATTTTGAGATATCAAAATTTATAAGATGTAGTTTAATATTTGGTTATATAAAATTGTTCCACTTGGCATCTCACTAGTACATATTAACATTCGTAATAAGTTGGACTGATGGTTACCAAATTTTTTGAGGTGATAGCTCTCATCCAGTTCTATCAGGGGAGGCCTCAGAAGCTTAGACTACTCCGTTAAAAGTAGTGCTTCTGTCTCTTTTAGTTATGCTAAGTAATTGTATATTGCCACATTATGACTCATAATTCATACTCTGATAAAAATTATAAATTTTTCGTAAATTTTGAAGCACTAATAAGTTAATTACCTATCTAATATTAGGTTAATTTAGTTAATTAAATGGTAGTTGTTTCATTCATAACTCAACTTCAAAAATTCATATCTTGGGTTTTAGGCATCGGATTTAGGTGGTTCAAAAATCTATAAACTCCCCATTAAGTCTAGTTTATATGAAAATTGGTCTCAACATTTTATCATATTCCATTCATTCCCAAATTGCATAAACGTTACCACTATATAGAATCATTTCCAAAATTGTAACCCAATTCCGAAATTCATAACTTTTTGTATACTTATCAAAATGCAACAAATTACCTATCAAATTAAAACTCTATGTGTCTACTACACATCTGGAAATTTTTCATAATTTTCTAAGGTTGTTTACCTATCCTGAAATGCCACATCATTTTCTTCTTTCAGAATGATACAAAAAACGTTTTCAGATTTTATCTCAACTTCTAAAAATCATAACTGGTAAACCTCCGTTTGAGGTGAACCAAAGCTTATTTTAAAGCTTAAGGAGAGTACTATCTCTTGTAAAAGTTTCATAATTTTATCTTATGCAAATCATTCCCATATTATAAAAACATCAGGTCTGTCCAGAAAACATTATAGAAAAGTTTCTAGATTTTGACCCATCTTTCAAAAATCATAACTTGAGCTACAGACCTCTGATTAAGGTGAACCAAAGCTCATTTTAAAGTTTAACATGTCTATTAAATGTCCATAAAATTTCAGGGTCAAAGAAGGTCGTTTGCTTTGGTTTCACCTTACTCAAAAATTACTGTTTCATCAATAAAAACCCAGTTTTCAGCAAATGGCAGCAGGTTACGTTTTGGATTTCGTTTTAACCTCTCTAAGCCTTTTCATTCTCAAACCAGATTCCAGCACTTCTAAAAAGAAGGTTTAGGTTCAACTATAATTGATGATAGTCCCTTTTTCATGTTTTGCTTAGGTGTAAGAACAGAAATTTACAAAAGCTAAAGAAACTTCAACGTGTTGTGCATGAAATGTTTAAGCTTCAGATGTTGGTAGATCAGAACCATATGCATGCACGACAAGCTTCGATCAAACATAGAGAACAAGGTTGGAATAGCTTACCTTGTTTGAAACTCCAGCTTTCATGTATCCATTAGAACCTTCTTCCCTTCCAACTTCTCACGTTCTCTCCTTGTCTCTGTTTCTTTGTCCTTCATTCAGCTTTTCTTTATCAGCTAGTGTAGAGTCAAACGGATAAGAAGAAGGAAATGGAAAATGAAACGTATGGAGTGCTGGATGATCACCTCTGTTTCAGCAAAGATGAGCAGAGCATGAAGATAACTATCTCTCTCTCTCTCTCTTACTCTTCTCTTCGTCTCACTGACTCTCTCTTTCTCTCCTCTCATTACTCTCAGCCTCTCACTCTCACTCTGTATTTTCTTCTGGTTTTTGGCCGAAAGAATGAACCAGAACTATAGAAGAATAATGGCTGAATGGAATCGAATGAGAATGGAAGAGTGTAGTGTGTCTGGAGATATAGTCTGAAAAGAGCAAAGAACCAGAGGATAATGTCGTGGGGTTCGAGAACGCTGGCTTGCTGCAGATCTCTCGTTGCTCCTCTGATGGCATGATCTGCTTCTCTTTCTTTGCTGCATAATACGCGATCTGTTTTTTTTTTTCCTGTTTGGGACGTGCTTTTTTTTTTTTCTATTAAAAAATTTTGGAAGGGTTTGATTTGTTTGGGATGTGCTGTTTGATATTAGATGATGAATATTTGGACTGGAGATGGTGTGGGCTGAAAGAATTAATGAAGTGGAATGCTTCGTGGGCTTTGCTAATGGGTTTGAGTATTAATGAAATGATGGACTGCATGATGGGCTCATGACTTGAGTAGGAGAAATGGAGAATTGTCTTTGCTGTTTTCATCCTTGTAGCCATCACGTGTTGGGCATAACAAATCACCTCATGCAATCCCTTATTCTTTCATAATTAAATTCTTTCCTTGATTGTTATTTCTAAATATTATTTCTAAAATAATTAAGGCCAATTTATCAATTCTATAATCCTTTGGCCTAAATTATCTTTCAATAATATTCTTTAATCTTAGTCTTTTCCTAAAATAGATTTAAGGAAATTAGATCTTAATTTCCAACATCCTCTCTTGCAATATTTTCCATGATTTAATTATTCCTTCCAAATTTTCTTTGACTTTATTCTTTCCTTAATCAATTTATTTTGGCCATAAAATATCATCACCCAAAATATTTAGGCCAAAACTTATTCCCTAATTATTTGTCCTTAATTTATGGAAAATATACCTTAAATTCCAATTCTAAATTTTTAAAATTCCTCAAGGTCAAATTTTCCATAATTAATCCTTAAATCCCAAAATCCAAAAATTTGGGATGTTACAACTGTTATGTTACTGTTCACTGTGATGAGAGAAAAAAAGATAAAAAGAAAGAGATTAAGTAAACAGTAATATAATGGTAGTGAACAATAATATAACGGTGGGATATGAATTTTGCTTCAAAATGGTAACCACATGTGTATTTTTGCTCCAAAAAAAACATGTGGTGCTGGGCGCTCCTGGGGAAAAAGCTCATGTGTATTTTTGCATCTTAACCCTTATAATTATATGGGTGACATATGAAATTATCAATTGTTAATCTTGAATTATAAATTTTAATTTTTCTTTTTAACTTCTAACTATTATTCTTATTAAATTTATGTTTGCATCCGATACCACTATTGTTTCATCTATTTCCATTGTTTCATTATTTCTTCTACATAAAATTATTATTTTATTTCTTTCTGCATCCCATTCTATATTGATATCTTCATAAATCATGATATCTTTGGTATTATAATTGTTTGATGATTTAAGTTTATCATTATTTTTTTCATTTTGAATTCTATAAGGTTTAACTAATTCTAAGAAGTTTTTTCTTAATATTATCTTATAATTATTTTCTGTATTATTTTTCACTGTTACTGTTAAATTAATTATATCTCTATTATTAATTCTTAATACAACATTAGTGGTTGTACTGCTTTCTTTTAATATTAAATTATCTTCTGTAAATCCTATTTCTATTTTATTATTTTTGTTATTTTCTTCTATTTTTTGCTATTACTTTTTTCCAAGACATTTCTGATTTGACTTCTAATTTTATATAATTTTCTCTTTGTGCTCTAATTTCTCTTAAATTTGTGCTTATTGGTCTTTCTGCTAATAACTTTCTTTAGTTAAAATTATCTCTAATTTCTTGTGATGAATTTAAAGTTTTAAGACTTAAAGTTTTATTAAATCCTCTACTAGACATTAGTATATTATATTCTAAACCTCTTATGGGATTTATATTCATATTTAATGTTGGATTTTCTGATGTATTTATTCTTAAAGATTTCTGCTCTAATATGTTATTAGTTATCATTCTTCTAGGTGTCCCTTCATAATAATTTCTAGTATTATCTAATTCTAATCTTAACATTTTTGGTATTGTAATTTGTTTTGGATCTATCTTAACTTCTTTTATTACTGGCATAAAATATTTATTTATTGTTATTTTCCCTTTATTTTTATTATATATATATTCTATGTTCATTCGAAAATACAAGGCTTATCATTGGTGTTATACTTATACATCTAAATCTTGGTTGTAATCTTATATTATGAAAATTGTAATATATTAAAATAGATTTATCCATATGTTCTTCTGCTCTACTTATAGCAAAATCTGTATTTAAAGTAAATTTTAACTTTTGATATATTAAATTTCCTGCTATCATTCCTAAAATATTGTCTTCCATATTACTAATTATTTTTCTTTCTGTTATAAGTAATTTTAATGGTGAATCTATTCCACTCTAAACAATAAGTTTTTACCATAATTTGTACTCCTGCAATATATATTTATGATATTTCATCCTTAAAAGGTATTTTTGATATTTCATTTTCTATTAAGCTTTTACTTATTAGTCGTATTCTTAATACACCTTCTGTTAAAGTTGATTCTATTGGAAATTTCTTTTCTAATACAACACGTGATTTTTCTTTTCTCTTATTTTTTAATATTTTACTTGCTCTTTCTATAAAATTTTCATTTTTTATATTTGCAACTGTCATATCTACATCTTTTTCTTTTATTTTATCATATTTTTCTTCATTAAATGTTATTCTTCTTTCTATTGAAATTTCTTCTGTATTTATATATTCTTCAATTTCTTCAAATTCTGAATTATTATTACTTATTCCACTACTTTCTTCTTCTACTACATTCATCATATTTATGTATTTTTTTATCTTGATCTAAATATTCTCTTTCTATTTCATTTTCATCTTTTGAGCTTTCTTCTTCTTCTGAATCATCTTCTTCATATTCATATGTCAATTTATATATTTCTAATTCATTATCTATGGGTTCCTCAAATACTAATAAATCTATATCTAAGGGTTCTAATTCTAATTCTTCTGCTTTTATTAAAATATTCATTTTCTTTTTTGACTTAGGTTTATCGCGATTTGTTGCTATATGTCCTAGATCTCTACAATTATAACATCTACATTTATAAGGTTTTTTACTTTTATTTTTATTATTTCTTTTTCTTTTAAAATATTTATTAGGTTTAAATTTTTCTATTATTTTTGGAATTATATTTTCTAAAGAATTTCTTTTTCGGATATCTTTTAAATTTATACACCTTTCTTCTCTTTCTTTTCTTTTTTAACCATTTATCTTGAATACATCCCCATTTATGTGGTTTTTCTAATTCTGAACAATTTACCATTAATTTATTTAATTTATACTATTTTATATTTCTCCATACTTTTTTACATCTTTCTGATAAAATATTTTTTTAAATATTCTTCTCTTCTACCCATCGTATCTATTATTTTAGCTGAGTTTGGATCATTTGTATTTTCCATTGCTTGTATATATTCTTCTACTAATTTTTTTAAAATTAATCTAAGTAATTTTCTATAAAACATATCTAAATAAAATTTTTGTTTTTCTAGCTCATGTATCTTTGCTTCATAATAATATTTCTTATATTCACATATATATTGATTAATATGTGTAGGTTCTAGACTATATATTTCTATTTCATGTAAATATCTTATAGCTTTTGAAATTTGTGTATGTTCTACATTGGCTATTGAAGTTCCTACAAACTCATTTTTTTAACACATTTTCATATTTTGTTAACGTTGCTGCATATAACATTTCTCTTCTTTCATAACTTACTTCTCCTAATCTTCTAACTTCCATTCTAAAATCTAGTGGTCTTCCTTCCCATCAATTTAATATGTTTCCAATAAAACTTGCTTCTACTATCATATTTACAGCTTCTGGTTCTATTTTCCTGGTTGTTAATGCTATTAACTGAGTCTTTTTCCATTCTTCTATCCTTTTTTCATTATCTAAATTACAATCTAAATCTAGCCATATTCCAGAATTTGGGATTTGTCTTGTTTCATATGGTTCTAATGGAGGTGGTATAAATTCTTTTCCACTTTTTACAGGTTTTTTATAACTACTATCAAAAGCTGATATTGATATATTACTTAAATATTCTCTTGTTAAACTTCTTTGTCTTCTCATTTCACTTCCTCTAACTCTTGTTCCTGCATTTTCTATTTCTTCTGCATTTCTTGATGTTTCTTCTTGGTTTCTTTTTTGTTCTACTTCTGATTGTTGAGTTGTTTGCATATTTATTTGATTTTCATCTATTATTTTTAATCCTTCCAAGTCCTATATGATTTCTTCTAAATTTATTTCATCTTGACCCATAAATCTTTCAATTTTGTATCAAAATTTAAATCTTCATTTCTACTTTTCATCATATTTAATTTTCTAATTTCTACATTTTTAAAAATATTTACTAATTCTTTAATTATATCTGATGATTCATCTATTGTTAATATTTTTTTTCTTTTTTGTGTTTAAACTGTATTCCTTTTCTTTTATCTTCATATAATTGATCTAATTTTCTTAATCCATCTTTAATATCTAATACATTTTTATCTACACTTTCTACATTTCCATAAATTGCCCATAAGTTATTATTTATTATAATTTGTTCTTTTTTAAGTTCTTCCACTATTACTGTAGTTTGTTTTGCATTTGTGTTTATAGTTTGTTTTGCTATATTTGCTATTGTAGTGTCAGATTTTTCCCAATCATATAAAGATTTCATCATATTTATCTGTGGATTATTATTTATTGGTTCTAATTTATCATAGACTCCTAAAGCCTTTTTAATTCATTTTTTATTTTTTTTAATTCTTTAGAATTTTGTTTTATTTCTGATTTCATTTCATATATCTTTTGTTTTAATGGTTTATCTATTTGTTTTAATCTTTCTAATCGATTTTGAAAAAGGAGCTGAATCACCAAGTGGGGGGTGAATTGGGGATTCTCAAAAATTTTTGATTAAGTTTGACTCTAATGGTGATCGATCAGAGAAAATCAGTGAGCGGGGAAGAATAGCGATACAAGAAAGTTCATACTGGTTCGGCCCAACTCCTTGGCCTACGTCCAGTCTTTAGGCACCCCGAGTTTTCCACTAAATCACTTAATTACACACTCTGTAACTTTGAAGCAATTTTCTCACTATAACTTGCTCCCTCTTACAAGTTGTAATCAATGAATCCCAAATCTCCAAGTCCCCTGACTTGAGATTACTTACAATAAAATGATGATATAAATGATATACTCTCTTAAAGAGCAGATAAGATAATTATTGAATCTCATATAGTATCAATTGATACTCTGTACAGAAAATACTAAGAGTAGATGAACAAAATTAATGCTTAGTCGATTTTCAGCTCAATTGTTGTTAAGAGAATTGAATGCTGCTTTATTTATACTTAGAGTATAATTAATGACCATTGCAGGCATTCATTTGACCGTTGGTGAAGATGCTTATCAGCTAGAAGCACTTTGGTTTCTTCTCTCTCTACTCTATTCTTTGTTCTTTGTTTTTTAGGATAGAGAGTGACTTCTAGTCATTTGTATCCGTTGGAATTGTCAGTACTTGAGTAGGTGAGTGTCTCTTTATCTTTTTTGCTTCGTGTAAGCCTTGGTAGATTGAGTTACAGTAGGTTAGGTGGCCTTACATTTAATGCTTCTGACAAAACTTTGCTTTGTGTAATAACAGCTCTTTAAATCTCCTTGAATTATCTGTAAACTGGCTGAAATACACTAGCAAACACATTAAACATATCTGGTAATGATAATAATTAATAATATAAATCATTTGGATCATTCCATAAACATTACATAGATTTCATAGATTTGAATTATCAGAAGGCGCGACCCATACTCGAGTTTTGTGGATCAATACTCGAGTATGTTCCTATGCACTTAAGCCTATACTCGAGTATCCGTGTCTATACTCGAGTATTCTGAGCTTTAGAGTTTCAGTTGAGCTTAAACCAATACTCAAGTATTCAACCAATACTCGAGTTTTGGGCTCTTGATGAATATTAGTCCAAAACATCAAAATTGGAGTATTCATGCTATACTAGAGTATTGAAGACTTAGAGACCTCAATATTTCTTTGTATGACTCAATACTCGAGTTTCAATTCCTATACTTGAGTATTCCCTTTAGTTTTGAAACTCAGAGATCGTTTTAGAGTGCTAAACTGGAATTTCCAGAACTGGAGTTTTCAAGACTAGAGTTTACAAGTGATAAAGTCTTAAAACATCTTTGGTTGGCCCAATACTCGAGTATTCTAATGTTATACTCGAGTTTTCATTTGAAAATGAAAACATTTGAATTCTGGAGCCAAGTTGGAAAACTGTCTTTTCAAATTCCAGAACTTGAGTTTTCAAAACTGGAGTTTTTCAAACTGAAGTTTCTATTTCTTTTGAAATTGTTGAAGAGTCACACAGGCCTAAACTCGAGTATGCATACCAATACTCGAGTTTTCCTTGATGGAAAACTTGTGATGCTCTTTGTAAGGTCCAATACTCGAGTATTCAATTTAATACTGCGGTATTGCTCTTAGTCATTCGCATTGAGCTTTTCTTTGAAGTTCCAATACTCGAGTTTTGCTACTGAAACTCGAGTACTGCCTCCTTCAGCAAGTTTTTGCTTTCTTGAGACAATTCTTCAACCTTGGTTTTACAATTGATTGTTATCATCAAAACCCATAGAGAACTAATAGATTTCTATCTTCTACTTTTTCTAAAATATCTCTAGTTTCTTCAGGTAATTGTTTTATTACTTCATCTATACTAAATATGTGTAATGTTAGTTCTCTATGTGTTTTGATGATAACAAACAATTGTAAACTCAAATTGAAGTTTGTATAAAGTAAGTTGAAAAACTTACTGTCAAAGGCAAACTCGAGTTTTGGAAGCAAAACTCGAGTTTTGACTTTACAGAGAGTTACTCAATTTTAATGAACAAAGGCAAAACTGCAGTTTCCATGAGAAAACTCGAGTTTTGGCCTTACAGAGAGCTTTCCAAGTTTTTAATCAAGACAAACTCGAGTTTTGGTTTTGAAACTCAAGTTTCGACCATACAGAGACTCTTCAATATTTTTCTGGAGAATTACAAAACTCCAGTTTTATTTTGGAAACTCGAGTTTTGATCATACAGAGAGTCACCCAAAGTTTTGACTTGAGAAAACTCCATTTTAAAAGGGAAACTCCAGTAACCATTTTTCTAAGTTTTTCCAAGTTTTGGGAAAACTCCAGTTTTAGTTTGAAAATTTGAGTTTTGGCTTGACAAACAGTTTTCATGCTTTCATATCGTAAGACTCAAGTTGAGTTGAAAACTCAAGTTTCTCACTTGGCTCCAACTTTCAAATGTTTTCATGTTTTAAATGGAAACTCGAGTTTAGCTTTTGAAACTCGAGTTTTAGCCAAGCACAAAGGATCACCATTTTTCAATGTTTTCATAAACTCTAGTTTGGGAAACTCCAGTTTTGAAAACTCTAGTTTTACAATAACACAGATCTCTCTAAGTTTCAATTTTTAAATGGAAACTCGAGTTTTGTTTTGAAAACTCGAGTTTTGGTCATACAGAGAGCATCGATGTTTTTCAGTAATTTGAAAACTCCAGTCTTGGTTGAAAACTCCAGTTTTGAGGTTTTGGACATATATTCATTAAAAGTCCAAAACTTGAGTTTTTCTTGAAAACTCAAGTTTTGTCTTTAGCTAAAATGGTGTTCTAAAACTCAAATCGCGACTTTCCTCTCTGAAAAGAGGAAACTCAAGTTTTAGTAAGGAAACTCGAGTTTATGTTTAAGTGCATAGTGACAAACTCAAGTTTTTATACACAAACTCAAGCTTGTGTCACAGCTTTTCAAAATTCAAATCTGAAAAATCTGTGAAACCTTTTTTGTTTGATCTTAATGCTTCCTAATATCATCTATCAACTTCATTAGATATGTTTAACCTGTTTGCTAGTGAATTTCAGCTAAGATAGAGATGATTTAAGAAGATTAAAGGTGCTGTTTCAACACAAGCAAAAAACATGTCAGAACATTAAATGCAAATTATAGCTAACTTGCTTTATTATGATCAAACAAGCTCTGCACGATGTAAAATGGATATGTGCTTCTTACCTAAACTAATCTCTGACAATCCAACGGACAAAAACTCAAAGAAAGTAACATTTATCCTCTAAACACAAGGAATGAACAAAAGAGTAGAGAGAGAAGAGATCAAAGTTCCTCCAACAACTAGATTAGTGCACCAACGATCAGAATGCAGTTTGCAACGGTCATTTATCACTCTCTATGTATAAATAGAGTTGCATTTAATTCGTTACAACAACCATTGAAGTAGAAAACGAAAAAGCATTCAAGTTTCAACTACTCTTTAAGTTTTCTTGTACAAAGTATCTTTTGATACAACTGTGCTTCAGTGTTGATTTCTATCAACTCTTTAAGAGAGTTCATTTATTGTAAATAATTTATTGTAAACAATCTCAAGTTAGGGGACTTGGAGATTGAGGTTATTAATTACAATTTGTAAGAGGGAGTAAGTTCTAGTGAGATAATTACTCTTGAGTTACAGAGGGTGTAATCAACTATGATAGTGAAAACTCAGGGAGCCTGAAGACTGGATGTAGGTCAAGGATTTGGACCGAACTAGTATAAATCTTTGTGTCTTACTCTTCTTTCTTACTCTCTGTTATACCCTGCTCTAGTGCTTCAAAACAGAACATTAGAAAAGATTTTTAAAAATCCCTAATTCACCTCCTCTTGGTGATTTAGCTCCGCTTTCTTGTAATAGATATTCTATGTTAGGATTTATATAACTTCCTAATTGTTTCATTAAATACAGATTAATCCAATTTATTTGATTACAAGCATATTATCCTTGACCTCCTAATATGAATGGCGTAAAATTACATGTTTCTATTTCTCTTTCCAGCATTAAATAAGAACTATGAGGTAATTTATCATATTCTATTTCATACATTATAGGTTCTAATTTCTTAATTATATTCATTTCTAAAACACAATTATAATTGATATAAATATAAATAAAATATTATTCTATTTCTCTCCCCTTAATGAATGCATGACTAAAAAATATGAAAATCTCTTTAATAATACCAAATATAATTCTCTAGTGGTACCTCCGCTGTGGCATTACATTAATAATTTTCAACTTCACATGGGTGGACTTGAAATTGATATGAAGATATCAATTATGCTTTTTATGATGATTAAAAAAAAATTAAAGCATAAGGATCATTTTAGAAATGAGTTTGCTCAGGCTATACTTCATGAGGTAAAATTTGAATAATAAGAACAAGTTAGCCTAAAGAGTGATTATGATATATGCATGTTACAATACCTCACTTGAGTAGTATCGTAATTACTCAAGTTATAATCCTTTGTAGTCCATATATGCATTACTAGATAACAATTATCAAATGCTCTGAATGCATTTTAGAAGCTGAAATCCCGAATGAGCTTTATAGGTTTTCAAATTAGTTTTTGCTCATAGCTTCTTATCAAGCGAGTATGCTTCTTATCATCTTGGTCTAAGCCTTCTGAATTTGCAGACATAGCCACTGAAATGGTCTATTCTATTTGCCTATGTTCTTTGTATTCAACAATAGAACATTTTGGTCAACTCCTGCAAAATATACATTCTTTGGTACTCAATGATTGTTGAGTCCATAGAAGGTTAGACATACGAACTCTTATGCTCTTATATGATTGAACCATATGATATTGAAGCAAAGGGTATAACAATCAAGGATCAAAACATAGTTTTACCCAATCAAATAAGTTCAAGCCAATGAATTAAATAGGGTAATAGCTAAATGATACCAAGAATGTTATTTCTCAATGACAGTTTGTAAACACACTTTATGCAGAAAAATGTCATTGATAAAGTACATGTAAGTTTGAGCACAGAAAATCTTATCCACAAAGATAAGTATTTATCAACTCACAGTTCATGAATAAGATTAGATTTTCCAAGAATGATAATGAAACATGACAATAGTTTCAAATATCAAATTTTCTTTCAAACATTGATAATGTATTATGAAATTGAAATTTTAATGTATGAAAGGTTCATTTTTGAAACATGTTTAAGATCGATGCTCACTCTAAATGATGGTGGAAGTCAACATGGTAAAGAATATGTCAGAATGCTTCAAGTTTTAAAGACCATGTCGAACAATAACATGTTGAAGAGTTTTTTCCCAGAAGCAAAAGTCATGAAGAAAATGAATTAGTCAATAAGACCAAGTAGGATTGAAATATATAGGCACAATGACTTTGCTATTGCTAACAGATAATCTTGCCTTTTTGAATAGAGTCTTGAAATAAATGAACATTCAAGGCAAGAAGTTAAATACATATCTAAAGTTACTTAGAAGATGGATGAAGACAAAGTAGATATGTTTGAGTGACAAAATGACTACTAGGATTCATGAATGATGAAGTAGATACTCATTAGTCCAAATGACTAGAGTTCTAGAATATTATCCTAGTAAGTTATTCCATTAAAGGTTAATGCAGTAAGATTGCATTAATGAACATTCATAAAACTTAGCCAATAAGAATTTATGCAGTAGGCATAACATTCACAAGTTGAATTCTTTTATAGGAGATAAGCTTGAAACTCATATATGATGAACTTGTTAGACATTAGGTCCAACTAGTTAGAGAATAAGGAGTGAGGAGTTCAAGCATCACATTAAATTTGAAAGATCAATATGTGAATGACAGGAAAAGCTCAACCAAACAAACTTGAAGCATATCCAACATTCAGTATACAATATTAACTTCCAATTTTGAAACATCATTTGAATGCAATTAAAGTATGGATATGTTTTCAAAACATTTGTGTGCATCTTCACAAAACAAAGTGAATTAAAATCTAAACAAATTTTAGATTTGTGTATTTCCAAAAATATAAACTCAAAAAGTTATGCACAAATTCATTTGTTTGATCATCAAAAACTCATTAATAAATTGATAAAACATAGTTAATAATATTAATGATTGATGATATGGAGTATATAGATCAAATTTGAAGATTTCGTAAATTCAAAATTAGAGAGTGCAAAAGAGGGTGGACTCAAAACTGGAGTTTCCAAATGGAAACTGGAGTTTGTCACTTTGCACTTAAGTTCAAACTCGAGTTTCCATATCAAAACTGGAGTTTTGAAATTACTGAAAAACATTGATGCTCTCTGTGTGACCAAAACTCGAGTTTTCAAACTAAAACTCGAGTTTCCATTTTAAAATTGAAACTTAGAGAGATATGTGTTATTTCAAAACTAGAGTTTCTAAAACTGGAGTTTCCAAAACTGAGGTTTCAAAAATATTGAAAAAAATAGTGATCCTCTTTATTTGGCCAAAACTCGAGTTTCCAAAACCAAACTCGAGTTTTCTTTTTAAATATGAAAACTTTGAGAAATCTATGCTAAGTCAAAACTGGAGTTTTCCAAACAAAACTAGAGTTTTCAAAAACTGAGTAAAACTTGAAAACTCACTGTCAAGTTCAAACTTGAGTTTCCAAACCAAAACTCAAGTTTTCTCAAAATTTTGAAAAACTTAGAAAGCTCATGGCAAATTGAAAACTAGAGTTTTCATATCAAAACTGGAGTTTTGCTTTGACAGTAAAATTGCTTATTGAGATTGAATCAATTTCAAAAACCTTTTAACTTAGCCAAAGACAAATCATTAATGAATTTCATATAATCATAGTATGAGGTAAGAATTAGATATCACCATAATTCCTCTTGTCCTCATAGAAGTTTGCTTGGTTGAGATGGATTGTTGTAGATAACTCTTTTTCCGACATTCACCATCAACATCAAGCATAGCTTGTTTAGCTTTCTCTAAACTTGGAATATTTCTTTATGTTGCATTCTTGAGAAGCTTTCTTTGATCCTACAAAACCATATAAAGCTTTTTCTTTCTTGGTATCCAACCTTACTTGAATCCAATCATCGTTAGCTTGCAGGAATCAAAATTAAATTCACATGCTCTTATGAATATAATCAATTCAGAATAACAAAGCACAGTGAATTAATCATATCTTTATGCATAAAAGAAATACTTTCTTTTCAAAATCATCATGTATGCATAAAGAATCAAACCTATTGAACATTGCAATTTTTTTTTTAAAAAAGATCAGGATGTAAGAACCTAATTTAAGAAAAATAGTTTGCAATGCTCATTCCTAAGGCTACAAGATATAAAACCTCAATGAATATTCCATATGATAGCATAGGAGGTTTTACTATTGCATACCTTAGCCTTAGATGCTAGGAAGATTGACTTTGCTTACCCACTGCCTCTTTTTATTACATTGATAATTCATATGTTTTTTCATGGGTGGTTGCAAAGCTCTCTCCAAGAGTCTTCTATTAGATACTTGAGAGATTCTCCTTTTCTTGTTCTCCTCAAGATAGTTGAATGGTACTCTATGGTAGTTTGTACTTGAGGTGGAACATACTCTTCTTGCTTGTATCCATTGCTTCCCTTGAGGTTTAAACCATATGGTTCCAGCAATGGGTGCTTCAAGAGTTCTCCTATTTGATGTGAGTCTCTTCTTGGGCTCATGAGATACTCTTGGATTCTTCTTCACTTTCTCAGTACTCTTATGTCCATTCTTTTTGGAATCAATTTGCACACACAAGGCACTAGATGGACATTTCGGTATCCACTTATACTTGGGTCCTTGACTGTTAGTATTGGACCTTGATTGTCCTTTAGGAACCCAAACACATTTATTTCTCACAATAGAATTTCTCCTAATATAGCATGTGTAAGAAATATGACTAGATTTACCACAATAATTGCAAATAATAAAATGATGCTTATTATGAACATTTTTGCAAATATTGTGCTGGTGATGAGAGTAAGACTTCAAATAATCTTCATTTGAACATTCATTCTTCCCACATGATTTTCCAGCATCCTTTTCAAAAATATGTTTACTTTTTAAAATAGAATCAGTAATTGGTTGAAAAATAATTTTATGCAAACTTTCAAAATCATCTTTCTTAAATACACAAGAAGAATTGGAACTTTTTACCATAGCAGCATCTTGAGCTTCTGATGATGATTCATTGTAATTGTCTGTGATAAGTTCTTCTTGGGAATCCTCATTCTCTTGTTCTTTTGTGTTGACTGGATCATAGAGGTATTCAATGATTTCTCCTTCTTCATCCTCAACATACAGTTGTTCATCAATGGATATGCAGCTAATTGCTTCAGATGAACTGTCAGCACCTTCAACTTCAACATAGTTATTAGAAGTATAAATAGAATCAAGAGTATCCCAAATATCTTTAGCATTAGAGCAAAACTTAATTTTCTTAAAATCATTTTAAGCTAAAGCACTGTATAAAATTTTCATTGCTCTAATGTTCAGTGAAAACATTTTCTTTTCTTTTTCTGTCCAATCCTTTCTTGGTTTGAAATTAAAAGCATTTATAAAAACTTTCCACATATCAAAATCAAATGCTTTAATAAAACTAGTCATTCTAGCTTTCCAAAACCAAAAATCAATATCTTTCAAAAATGGTGGAATGGTATAATCAAAACCTTCTGGAAACAAGCAACACCCAAAATCAGCTATTGAAACTCTTAGATGGTTAAGTCCTTTAAACAAAAGACCTTGCTCTGATACCAAATGAAAGACCTGGCTGAACCCAAAAGAGGGGTGAATTGGGTGAAGATAAAAAACTTTGGATCTTTGAAAATATTTTCGCAATTTGGTAAAATCAATTTGTATGACAACAAAGAGTTATAAAGCTATAGACAATTATTCAAACATATATGCTGGAAATAAAGGAGATTAATGAAGAGAATTGCAAGCTGAGATTTATCCTGGTTCGTTCCAATCCTTGACCTACGTCTAGTCCTCAAGCTCCACTTGAGATTTTTAATCCACTATCATCTTGTTTATCCAGGCACAAGTGAAGCCTTTGACAAACCCACAAGTTTACCCAAGCACTTGTGAAGCCAAATCTCTCACCGAGATACTCCCCCTTACAACCCGTAAGGATACAATCAATTTTCCCATTCAAGATCACCCAACCTTGAGTATCTCTCAGAAAATATGATTTATAAAGAATCTTCTCTCAAAGAAGTGAATGGATAATCACTGAAGTACAATAGAAATCATTTCACTCTTTCTAAGATAAACTATGAAAGCATGAAAAACAGAGTGAGATTCAGAATTTGAGCATGAAATGTCCATCTAGTACCTTATATATGCAGGATGATTCTAGTAAGAATGGACATAAGAATACAAAGAAGATGAACAAGAAGCCAAGAGTTTCTAATGCACCAATGAAGAAGATCATAGTATCTATATCAAGCAAGAGAACTCAAAGGGCACCATTGTTGGAACTACAAGGTTTAAACATCAAAGGAAGCAATGGATACAAGCAAGAAGATTATCATCTACCTCAAGAACAAATTACCATAGAGTACGATTCAACTATCTTGAGGAGAACCAGAAGAGGAAAATCTCTCAAGTATCAAACAGAAGACTCTTGAAGTCTATATCCTTTGAGAGAGCTTTGCAGACACCCATGAAAAGACATATGAATTATCAATGTGATAGAAAGAGGCAATGGGTAAGCAAAGTCAATTTTCCTAGCATCTAAGGCTAAGGTATGCAATGGTAAAACCTCCTATGCTATCATTTGGAATAATCATTGAGGTTTTATATCTTGTAGCTTGAGGAGTGAGTATTGCAATTTTTTAAAATTTGAGTACTTACATCCTGACCTATTTTTTTGAGATTGCAATGTTAAATAGGTTTAACTCTTTATGTATACATGATGATTTGAAAAGAAAGTATTTCTTTTATGCATAAAGCCATGTTTAATTCACTATGCTCAGTTGTTCTGAATTAATTATATTCATAAGAGTATGCGAATTTTGGTTCCTACAAGCTAATGATGATTGGATCCAAGTAAGGTTGAATACCAAGAAAGAAAAAGCTTTATATGGTTTTGTAGGATCAAAGAAAGCTTTTCAAGAATGCAACATAGAGAAATAATCTAAGTCTGGAGAAAGCTAAACAAGCTATGCTTGATGTTGATTGTGAATATCGGAAAAGGAATTATCTACATCTCAACCAAGCAAGCTTCTATAAGGACAAGAGAAATTATGGTGATATCTAATTATTACCTCATACTATGATTATATGAAATTCATTATTGATTTGTCTTTGGCTAAGTTAAAAGGTTTTTGAAGTTGATTCAATCTCAATAAGCAATTTTACTGTCAAAGCAAAACTCCAGTTTTCATATAAAACTCCAGTTTTCATCATACAGAGAGTCTCCAACATTTTGAACTTAAGCAAACTCCAATTTTCAATTTGCCACGAGCTTTCTAGGTTTTTCAAAATTTTGAGAAAACTCGAGTTTTGGTTTAGAAACTCGAGTTCTGGTCAAGCAAAGAGGATCACTATTTTTTCAAAATTTTGGAAACTCTAGTTTTGAAATAACACAGATCTCTTTAAGTTTCAATTTTTAAAATGGAAACTCGAGTTTTAGTTTGAAAACATGAGTTTTGGTCATACAGAGAGCATCGATGGTTTTCAATAATTTCAAAACTCCAGTTTTGATATGGAAACTTGAGTTTGTGCTTAAGTGTACAGTGACAAACTCCAATTTCCATTTGGAAACTCCAGTTTTGAGTCCACCCTGTTTTGCACTCTCTGATTTTAAATTTACGAAATCTTCATATTTGATCTATATACTCTATATCATCATTCATTGATATTCTTAACTATGTTTTATCAATTTATTAATGAGTTTTTGATGATCAAACAAGTGAATTTGTGTATAACTTTTTGAGTTTACATTTTTGGAAATACACAAGTCTAAAATTTGTTTGGATTTCAATTCACTTTGTTTTGTGAAGATGCATACAAATGTTTTGAAAACATATACATACTTTAATTGCATTCAAATGATATTTCAAAATTGGAAATTAATATTGTATACTGAATGTTGGATATGCTTTAAATCTGTCTAGTTGAGTTTTTTTTTCCTGTCATTCACATATTGATCTTTTGAATTCAATGTGATACTTGAACTCCTCACTCCTTATTCTCTAACTAGTTAGACCTCATGTCAAACAAGTTGATTATATATGAGTATCAAGTTTATTTCCCATAAAAGAATTCAATTGGTGAAAATATTATGCCTATTGCATAAATCCTTATTGGTCAAGACATTCAAAGGTTTATGAATGTTCATTAATGCATTGAATCTTAATGATTAACCATTAGTGGAATAACTTACTAGGATAACATTATGGAACTCTAGTCATTTGGACTAATGAGTATCTGCTTCATCACCCATGAATCCTAGTAGTCGTTTGTTACTCAAACATATCTACTTTGTCTTCATCCATCTTCTGAGTAACTTTAGCCAAGCATTCAACTTCTTGCCTTGAATATTCATATATTTCAAGATTCAATTCCAAAAAGGCAAGATTATCTCTTAGTCAATAGCAAAGTCAATGTGCTCATATATTTCTATTGTGCAAAGCATGTTTCGATAATACATTAACCTTATGACTTTTGCTCTTGGGAAAATTCTTCTACATGTATACTTCAAATGTTTCACATGTTCTCTTAATCTTGAAGCATTCTGACATATTCTTTAACATGTTGACTTCCACCATCATTTAGAGTGAGCATCGATCTTAAACATGCTTCAAAAATGAACCTTTCATACATTAAAATTTCATTTTCATAATACATTATCAATGTTTAAAAGAAAATTTGAGATTTGAAACAATTTGCATATTTCATTATCATTCTTGAGAAATCTGATTTCAATCGTGAACTGAGTTGATAAATGCTTATCCTTATGGATAAGATTTTCTATGCTTTTTGATCAAACTTACATGCATTTTATCAATGACATCCTTTCTACATAAAGTGTATTTACTAAGTGTCATTGAGAAATAACACTCTTGGTATCACTTATTTGTTACCCTTTATGATTCATTGGATTGAATTTATATTTTGGTCTTTGATTGGCTTACTATGCTCTTTGCTCAAATTTCATATGATTTAATTGTATAAGAGCATATGAGTTTGTTATGTCTAATTTTGTGTGGACCTAAGAAAAAGTTGGGGACCAAAGAACATGTACGTACACTTTTGCAGGGATTGACCAATATGTGCTATTGTCAGAAACAAAGAACATAGGTAGACCTTAGTGGTAGTTGCAATGTCTACAAATTCTGTGTATATAACTCACATTGCAGGAACTCATATGAAAACTCGAGTTTAGATGTAGAAACTCGAGTTTGTGCCAATTCTCAAGAATATTCAAGTGTTCTCAGAACACACTTGAAATGAGGTCAATGTATGCTTGAAAAACTCAAGTTTTATGGTAACAACTCAAGTTGGAAACTTGACTCATTAATGAAAACTTGAGTTTTGCTTGCTGCCATGTATCAGTTTAGTCTTTTCTCTACTCTTGCATCACTCTTCAGGCTAACTTGATTTTATTCATTCAAATTTTACCTCATGTAGTTTAGCCTGAGCAAACTCATTTTTAAAATGATCCTTATGATTTAATTTTTTTTTAAATCATCATAAAAAGCATAAGTGATTTCTTCATACCAATTTCAAGTCCACCCATGTGAACTTGAAAGTTCTTAATTTTGAGATACTATGTTGTGAGCAAGGATAACTCCAAATCTCATAACTTTGGTATCACTTTATTATTTGGTATCATTAAAGGAAGCTTCATATCTTTTGAATCATGCATTCATTAAGGGGGAGCTTCACATCCATATGTGTTTGATATCTTAAAAGCTCATTTCCTTTATTTAAAGAAAACCCTTTTAAGCACACTCATCTACATTCACTATGTTTTATTAGTTTTGATGATGAGTTAATATCATATTTTCATTTCATTATCTTAGTTTGAAAATATCATATAGAAAGGAATACTTTGATATCTGCACTAACAAATTTCCTTTGCAAGAAAGTCTTTCGATTTGTAGTAGGAGATGTTGATATTCCTTAATGAACTACAAGAAGAAACTATCAAATTGAGGAATACTGCCTTCATGTTCTATCATTGAAGTTGAAATGTGCTCTATACAAGAGTTATATGAAGATAAGGCAAGGGATTGAAGCGAGTGCTGACCATATTCATCCTTATGATATACAACTCAAGAAGCATGTGCTTTAGTCTCATTCCACATTTCAAAGGCTATTCAGAGCACATCACAAATCTCCCACAACAAGAAAGCAAGCAGATGGACTTCATCGATCATTCATCAATTTGCAAAACCTACATGAGCATTTGTAATCTCTATCTTTTTTCTTATATTCAGTGAACATTTTGCCCATGTTTGGTATCTATATGCTTTCATTGTAAAAATTCTGCACATGTTTTGTTTTCATAAGGAGGAGAGAAAATACTTTCAAATTGGGGAGAGCAAATCATTTTCTTGATTCATTCTAATTGTTGCAATTGTGAAAGATTTCTTGAAAATTTCTCCAAATTCTCACAAATTTGTTTTCATAAAAAACCATTTCAAATTGCATCATATTCAGAATAAAAGATCTTTCAAAAAATCAGTTTCTTGATGCATTTCTGATTTCATATTTGTCTCTCCAAGTATTTCTCTACTACAACTTTTTGCTAATGACAAATAAGGGGGAGATTGAAGAAAGGAAAGATCTTGCTAAATAGAATGAGAAAGTCAATATTCAAGATCTTAAATTGATACTAGAAGTCTTCACAATCAAATGGAAGTTGGAGTAGTTCAATTCAGAGTTAAAATCATCAAAAATTAGCTTCTAGATGAGAAAACTCGAGTTTGGGAGTCAAAACATGAGTTTGGGAGACAAAGCTCGAGTTTGGAATTTAATGACTTGATTTTTGAGTGTCTTCAACATCTCTGGTGTCTCTGAACCTGACAACCTCGAGTTTCCAAGTTAAAACTCGAGTTTCCAGCGCTGATTAGCAACTCTGTGCACCTCTGTTTCATGATCAACTTGGGCGAGCTCTGGTAATTCAATGATATCTCCTAAACCAAGAATCAGATTGAGGTGAAACCAATTTTGGATGAAAGTAGACTTCCAATACGTCATTATGACAAAGTTTCAAGTCTAAAGAACTTTAGATGAGAGAGCTATGGATTTCGAAAGTTAGATCAAGAATTCATGCAACACAGCAGACCAAACTTCAATATTTTGAGTGTAACTCACAATCTACATATCAGAAGGAGATGAAATCAGTGGCATATGAAAGTAGACTTATAAGGCTTTCCATCAAGACTTGATCCAACTAAAAACAAGTTCATACTCATGAGATATGGTCATTGAAAGTTGATTGTTAATTCAGGACATTGCAAAAAACGCTGGTCAAGAACAATCTTCATTCAACCGATCATAATGGATAAAATACAACGATTTTTGTGCTGATTCTTTTTGCATTGGAAAGAAGACTCAAATAGCTATATGGGGATAAGTGGTTTGCCAAATTTGAAGCTATATCAAGTCAGAGAGCAACCAAGGACATAATAAGTTGAAAACTCGAGTTTATAAGTGAAAACTCGAGATTAGCTTAGACAGAGAGCAGCGAACGTTGGAGCATCTTCCAAACTTGAGTACGTGAGATAAAAATCGAGTTTTGATCAGATAGAGAGGAATTTGGAGTAATGCAACAAGCTTAAAACTCAAGTATCTAAATGAAAACTCGAGTTTACACCTTTGCTTCAGAAAAATCAACGTGTCGAAAATCTCGTTTTTGATCAAGAACATCTAGATGCTTACCCAAATAATTTATAATACTTCTTAACATCATTTATATCATTTGTGTACGTGGTTCAAATGATCAAATGAGGTATTACATGAAGATTCATATGTTGAGCTGTAAAGTCAAAAAGCAGATCTAACTAACTGCTATATTTGCAACAACTATATTCTCAACGTTACTATTCACAACAGTCATATTCTCAAACGTTCAGATCATCTTCATCTATAAATCGAGCAACATTCAAAATGTAGAAAGATGATGGAAATAGATTGCACTGTCATAATGCTCAAATTCAGAATCTCACTTGTTTTTCATGCTTTCATAGTTTATCATAGAAAGAGTGAAATGATTTCAATTGTACTTCAGTGATTATCCATTCACTTCTTTGGGAGAAGATTTATTGTAAATCATATTTTTTGAGAGATACTCAAGGTTGGGTGATCTTGAGTGGGAAAATTGATTGTATCCTTACAGGTTGTAAGGGGGAGCATCTCATTGAGAGATTTGGCTTCACAAGTGCCTGTGTAAACTTGTGGGTTTGTGAAAGGCTTCTCTTGTGCCCGGATAAACAAGAGGATAGTAGATTGAAAATCTTAAGTGGAGCTTGAGGACTGGACCTAGGTCAAGGATTACGCTGAACCAGTATAAATCTTGTTTGCACATTCTCTTCCCTGAACTATTTTATTTCCCAGCAAATATGTTTGTATGATTGTTTATAGCTTTAAAACTCTTTACTGTCATACAATTTGATTTTACCAAATTGCAAAAAGATTTTCAAAGGTTCTAAGTTTTTATCATTCACCCCCTCTTGGGTTCAGTCGATTCTTACACAATTAATCACTTAGTTTATAAAGAAACTTTAACTCAAGGCAACATAGAGTGCCTTGAGTTTAGTCTTAAACTCAAAGCAACAAAAACAAGGTCAACTCAGTCACAATAAAAGGCTTTTCGAACACTATTTGAAGAGAGTCTTTCTGGCTTTAGTTGATAAGTGAAGGCTCAAGCTAACATAGATTTAAATATAACGGTCAAAACTTAGACTCGAGTTATTAGCCTCTTGCTCTAATCAAATGAAATACAATTTTGAAAATCATTTTAAGTTTGCAGACAATTGGCTCGAGTGGCATAATGTTGGCTCGAGTTTATCTCCAAACTCGAGACTAATAAAAGTGACTTGAGTCTAAATGGCATTTCAAAAAGAATAATACCCAACTTGGCTCGAGTTTAACAACTCAGGCTCGAGCCGATTTGATAGCAAAAATGACATATAGACATAATCCAATTTTGAGAGAGATAAGATCATTTTAACTTGGATTATATGTCTTGATCTGTTTACAATAATTAGTTATCATCAAAACATACTTAGAGAACTAACATCCTCCCCCTTTATAATGATGACAATCCTTGTAAATTGAGAGTCATGAAAATTTTTGAAAAAGCTTTTTGAATTAGTTTGAGTCAGACCATAATGAAATGAGCTTGCAGATATATTAACAATATTGCATTTCATTAACGTGCAAGAAGTTCAAACGTTAGATAATAAACATCAGATAATATATATAAGATAGTTCTAAATGCTAATAATAGATATGATATGAAAAGAACTTAACAAAAAGACATTGCTTGCATTTCTTGACCTTATACTTCATTCTCTCCCCCTTTAGCATCATTCAAAAAGGAGGGTTTAGAGAGGAGGGAGATGGAAGAGAAATGAGAATGGGTGAGTGAAATGAGGAAAAGGAAGAGGAGTATATGGAGTGAGAATAGAAGGTTGAGGCTGAGAGATAGAGGTATCTAGCTCAGGGTCACACTCAATAAATAAGTCAACTGTGGAGGATCCAGAATAGGTGATCCTAACAGTTGAAGTGATTGATGGTGGAATGAAGACAGTGGCTGGGGTGGAAGAGATAATAGGAGTGGTGAAAGTAGGAGTAGTGGTGAAGCCAAATAAAGGTGAAGTGGATGAGGGAGGAGGGCATTTAGGAACATATGGAGGAGCATCAGACTGAGACTGCAGAAGCTTGTCAATTTTGTGGGTCAATGTCCATAAAGCATTGTGAATGTTGGTGAGACTGGAACTATGATCTTCAATGTGGCTACTCAGATTGTCCATTTCTTCCTTTAATTCCTTTTGATCATCTTAGACCTTAGTGACCTCTTCTACCAATTTTCCAATATCAATCTCTAACTTCTCAGATAAATGATGTTGAGCAATTATCAAAACTTGTAGAGGACCCAAACAATTAGTCACTGCCTTTTCAACTATTGCCTTTATGTTTGCTCCAAGTGAAATTGTTTCAGGTTGAGAAGAGAGTTCAAGACCATGTTCAGATTGTTGTTCTTTAGCTCTAGATTTGGAGGCTTTTGATCTAGATGGTCCTGGAGCTCTTAATTGTCCTGACCCTTCTTGAAAAGAAATCTTCATCAAGTTCAATATGTGCTGACCAAAATGATTTGGCTTCTTAGGAGGCTCATTCTTCTCAAGATACCAAACTTTCGCATGAAATATAACGATTGACACAAGACTAGGAAAAGGTATGGTGGAATTTTTCTTTGAATGCAGACTATACCTTTTTATCTCATTAAAAATCTAGTGACCAAGGTTATGAGGAACCTGAGCCACGAAATAAGCAAAGAGAGTGTAATCTCTCTAAGTGAAATGAGTAAAATTTTTGCCTTTTTGTACAAAGTTCCCTGAGTAGATATACCACAAGGCTTTGTGTACAGATGGCACAACAATGGGAGGGAAATTAAGTGACCCTATTAGTTCACTCAATTGCTCATCTAGTCGAAGGATTTTGAAGATTTGCTCATTGTTGAAAGGTGGAATATCACCTAAGAAGAGGGTGAATTGGGTGATTTAAAAATTTTCTTTTAATCCTCTAAATCACATAAGTAAAACAGGGATAAACAAAGAATAAGAAAGAAAGATTAGAAAGAAGAAATTTATACTGGTTCAGTCTAAATCCTTGACCTACATCCAGTCCCTAGATTCTCTGGGATTTCACTAACTCAAAGCTTGATTAGACACTCTATATACTCTTGAGTAATTCTCTCACTAGAATTTACTCTCCCTTACAAGTTGTAATAACCTAATCCCAATCTCAAAGGTTTCGAAACCTTGAGATTAATACAAGAATGATGAATTTAAGACTCTTTAAAAGAGCAAATAGATAATCACTGAAAAATGTTTATATCCAAAGATATTGTTCAAATATTAGAAACAATAAATGCTAATTTTACAAATTGAATGCATAGAGTTTCGGTGGTTGGAGAATTCAATGCTTCTGGCTTTTATAGTTGTTGACATTAAAGACTGTTGAGAAACTTAAGAATTATCTATTGAGACCAATAAAGATTGAGACTGATTAGCCTTAATTGTTACTCACACGTCTTCTTTCTTCAATCAGCATCGTCATTCTCTTTTGATATTCCTTGTTCCATTTGTCCGTTGAGACTCGGTATTGGAAGTAGAAAGGAAATGGTTGCAAGCCATTAAGTTGCTTAGAGAGTTGGTTGCCTAATTGTAGTATTTGTCTCTGCTTTGCATTTAATGCTTCTGACACATAATAGCTTTATTGCAATTTGGTGTTAATCCATATTAAAATCAACTGAAACTCATTTACAAACTGATGAAACATAGTTAGGAATAGTAATGAGTGATAATATAGAGCATTTAGATCATAATCAATGATTTAGATATTTTGAACATGGAGTTTTTCATTTTGTAGATCATATTATGATAATTGTATCCTTAGATATATCATAAAGATTATCCTAAATGTCCCTGGTCAGTCATCTACGTGGGAACGAAGATGAAATAAGACCAATATGATTTTGATGAGATATGGAAATAAAATCAAGGTCATAGGCACGGCTGAACCCAAGAGGGGGTGAATTGGGTGAAGATAAAACTTGCAACCTTTTTCAAATCTTTTTGAAACTCGGTTAAAATCAGTTTGAATGATATTAAAGAATTATAAAACTATAAACAATCATTCAAACATGCATACTGGAAATAAACAGTTAAGGGAAGAGAATTGCAAACTCAGATTTATACTGGTTCGGTCCAACCTTGACCTACATCCAGTCCTCAGGAACCCTGAGCTTTTCACTATTCTCCTTGTTTAACCAGGCACAAGAGACAAGCCTTTACACCCACAAGTTTACCCAAGTACTTGTGCAACCTTCACAATCTCCCTCGAAGACTCCTCCTTACTACCCGTAAGGTTACAATCAAATTCTCAACTTAAGGTCACCCAACCTTGAGTACCTCTCATGAAAATATGATTTACAATAATTCTTCTCTTATAGAAGTGATTATGATAAACACTGAAGTACATAAGAAATCATCTCACACTCTAAATGATAAACTTAGAAAGTATGAAAAACAGAGTGTGTGGGCAAATCAGAATTTCGGCATTATAACATTGTAAGCTCACTCCACCACCTTCTTGCGCTTTGAATCTAGCTCTATTTATAGATGAAGGTCTTCTAACCGTTAGGAATAGAATCATTGAGAATATGGATATTGAGAGATCAGCAGATGGAAAATATAGCCATTATTTCACTTTGACAGGTCAGCATCTTTGATCTTCATGAAATCCTTCATTTAATCATCTGAAACATGTCCACAAATGATGTAAATGATGATAATAAATGTTATAGATCATTTGGGAAAACTTCTGGTTGATCTGGATTAGATTCAGGATTTTCGCAACTTTGAAGTTTCTGAAGTTCCACTGTAAACTCGAGTTTTGACTTCAATACTGCGGTATTGAGCTTATCTCATTACTTCAGATTCGTCTCTGTAAGTCCTATACTCAAGTTTTGCTTCCCATACTCGAGTATTGAGGATCCTCTAATGTTCATAGCTCTCTGTCTGAGCTACACTCGAGTTTTCACTCATAAACTCGAGTTTTCATATTGTCTTGGACTTTGGTTGCTTCTAGACTTAATATCGCTTCAATTTTGGCAAACCAAACATCCCCATTTAGCTCTTTGATCCTCCTTTCCACAGCAACAAGAATCAGATCTTAACTTGTTGGAATTCACCCGTTATGATCCGTTGAAAGAAGATTGTTCTTTAACCATCATTTTTGCATCGTTCTGATCAGTCAGTCAAATTTTGAAGACCATATCTCTCTAGTCTGATCTTCATTTTTGTTGAACCAAGTCTTGATAGTAATCCTTATGTGTCTTCTTTCATATGTCATCGATTTCAGCTCATTCCGATATGTATATTGTGAGTTATACTCAAAACACTGAAGCTTGGTCTAAAGTGTGGCGTGAATTTTTTATCCAACTTTCGAAATTCACTGTTGTATCATTTGATCTTCTTTGGACTTGAAACTTGGTCAAGATGACGCATTGGATGTCTAGTTTCAGCCAAATTTGGTTTCACTTCAATCCGATGTCTGGTTTAGGAGATATCATCGAATTACCAGACCTCGCCCATTCTGATCGTTGAACAGAGGTGAACAAAGTTGCTGTAAGAGCTAGAAACTTGAGTATTGTGGAGAAAACTCGAGTTTTGTAGGGTCCAGACAAGTGAGAGAAGCTGAAAGCTCCCAATACTGCGGTATGTAAGTTCCATACTCGAGTATTGACCCCAACATTCAAGTTTTGACTCTTTGACGCTCAAACCGTGGTTTCCAGAAATCTAGTTTTCAAAACCATAGTTTTCTCATCATGAAGCCAATTTTTCAGTTAAGCTTATATACTCGAGTTTTGAACTGGAAACTCGAGTATTCATTTCCAGAACCCCATTTTCACTGCCTTTAGCCCTGAAATGAGTTTCTCCAACATCCATTTAATCGTGAAGACTTATGATATCAATCTAAGACCTTGTATATTGGTTTTTCTCCATCTTTTTGACAAGATCTTCTATTTCTTTCTTCTCTTCTCATGATCATTCTTCACAACTCTATTCTTTCTTCCTTCTTCTCTTCTTCTTTCTCTTCTCTTCCTTTTCCTTATCTTCATCTACATCCTCGTACTCTTTGATCTTCATCTTTTTGACATTCAATGCTTCTTGATCATTTTCTTCTTGATTTAGTTCTTTCTTTCTTCCAATTTTTCTTTATCAATCTTCCTCTTGACCATTCTTCATAGATGACCTTCATATCTTTGATTCTACATTAACCTCAAGAATTTAGTCAATGAAGAAGATAAATATAGTATGCAAACTTTTTGCTTATACAAATGGCATCAATCTAAGACATCATCAAAACTAATCATATCTAACACTTGTAAGAGTACAAGGTGCTGGACCGACCCATTATGAGAAAGCTGCATAGATTAAGGCATAAGTTTTTCTCCTGTATAACTACGTCACAATTCTCTTTGACTTGAGACCATCATGGATTTCTACATGAGAATCTTGATCTTTGACCTAGTCAAAAGTCACCTTTGATCGAGTGATGATAAAGGCTTCAATCGGGATTAGTGGTTTTCATGCAGAGGAAAGTGAATGATCAAGATGGAATTTGTCCCTCACATTTGTTTAGAGATAATACTGGGCCTCTCGATAAGTGAGTCTGAGAAATGTATGGTCATACTACGATGGAAAAGAGTTTCCATTTCAATTGTTAGACTACTTAAGAATCGAGGAAGTAATGGTCAAGAACAGGAGGATGACACTATCCATGCTTCATCTTTGACCAAATATCGTGTGACAAAAGGGACGTGGCATGGTATATGATAGGTTGTATTGTATCATCGATCCTCATATGAATTGGGTAGTCACAATGTCTTGCTAGAGGCCCTTGCGACTTGTAGGCTGATACAAGAATAGCCCAAAACAAGCAATAATGTCTAAATTCATTAAATCTTAGATACATCTAAGATTTAATGAATGTAACATTTAATCTAGAATGGATATATATATATATATATATATATATATATATATATATATATAAATTTGAAAATAATATAATAATATTATTTTATATAGATTATAATATTATTATTTAATATTTTTTTTGTATTTAATTTATTTGATAAATTAAATAACTAAAACAAATAGAGATATCATATCTTTGATTTAATTTAAATTGAGATGTTGTATCTCATATTTAATTAAATAGATAGATATAATATCTCAAGATTTAATTTATAAAGATAAATTAAATTTGCTGGTAAAAATTGATCGAATACAAGCACACACATTTGAAAGGTAAAGTTGTAATTACTAACCCGATTTAAATGTCATTGATAGATCCTCTTCATGAGATTTGTAAAAGTTTAATGGATGAAATCCTTCCGTTGTGTGTATGAATCCCATCATAGCTATTGAGAGACCCAATAGCTATATTGAAAGGTACTGTCTATCAATGAGGCAAATAGGGCATAATCCCTGTGATTGAAGTAAGTATAAATTTTTCCTTTTTGAACAAGGTTTTTGGAATATATACCAGATAGCCCTATATAAAGGTGGCATACACACAAGAGAAAATTTAAGAGGCTTTATAGGTTCACCCAGTTTGAGAATCTTAAAAGAATTTTTCAACATAATAGGTAATCTTAGGCACATGTGGTGGCTTATCAATCAATAACAGAGAATTGATAGCATCAGCAGAAATGAAAATTTGTTTGCCTCTAACAAAATTAAGACACTGATCCTCTATGAGGTCATTATGCTTGTCTAAGACATTAGCCATGGACATGTTAAAATAAAATTATCTTACTATAGTTGGACTATATGGAGTATTGATGGCTAACAAATTTTTGAAAGGCTATAGCCAAGGAGATAAGTCAAGATTGCACTCCTCCTTTAGCTTAGCCAAATCCACATACCTTATGGGATAAAAGCTACAAGATCCATACTCTTCATTAAAAAGGAGTTGGATTACAAAGAAAATATAACTTAAGCGGGAGTTTAAACAAATCAGGAATAGAAAAAGAAGGTTTATGGGTCTATATACCTTTAGCCCAAATGCCCCTTGATCAGTTGAGCCACGAAACTCAGACCCAGAGAAAGTCCTCTTTTGTCTCTTAGATGAAACTATAATGGGTTCTTTGTCTCATCTCTTAGCAGCTTCTGGAGATACCTTTTTCTTAATTGGAACCTTAGGGAGTTTCTAAATTCTCAACTTTCTGGGCTTAGAAGGAGTGTCGACCTTGGGTTGAAATTCTGAACTGGCTTTCGCTGCTTCTTAGGTCTCGTCGAGAGAGGAGGAGATGTTGATTCAGTAGCCTTATAATCAGAGGATGAATCTTTGGAGTTGGATGGATTTTTCGAACACATTTTAGGAGATTTGAGGGTGGAGATTAAGAGAGAAATGAAGGTTCCAAGAGTTAGGGTTTCAGGAATGAAGAAGCGGAAGAGCAGTAGTTGCGACAGGTATATATGTAAAAACTCATGACTCGAGTCATTTAATGAATGACTTGAGTCAGTTAATGAAAATTACTGACTTTGGGTGAGAAATTAATACCTGTGTCTTGAATTAATGCTATTGTGACTCGAGCCAAAACAATCGTTTTCCCTTTTGGTTGTTCTCTATCTCAATATGACTCTACTAGCATTCTTCATGACTTGAGTTGCAAAAGTGGCAATTGTTCTCTGTCTTCATTTGACTTGAGTTATCCCTAGTATGACTCGAGTTGAATACTGACCAATTGCTCTCTGTCTACAATTGACTCCAGTAACTCCTAGATGCCTCAAGTTGCAATTTGTCTGATAAGCTCATTTGCTCTCTATAAGTGTTTAACTTGAGTAAACCTGATATGACTCAAGTTATTTCAACTCCACACAAAAGCACATTAGTCATGAAATAATCAGCTGACTTGAGTTATTCATTAAATGACTTGAGTTAGATAAGCACACTTATGAGTTTTGAAGAATTTTCTCGATATGACTTGAGTTAAATATATCTGACTCGAGTTAACTATATGAAATAATTAGAGTTCAATCAGAAAGTGACTCGCGTTAGCCAATAGGTTACTCAAGTCAAATTTGCCCTATTACTCTGAGTTATTGCTTATCTTTACTTAGTTATGCAAAAACATAGTCTACAAACTTCGATGCTTAAGTTAGTGAATTGTTGTCATAAAAAACATAAAACTAACATTAAGTGAAGATAACTTACTGTTCATTGGGATATACCATTTTTAATTCTCTTCTGATGAACATAAATTGTTCTTTGGCTAAAGGCTTTGTGAAGATGTCAATAAGTTAACGATGGGTGGGAATGAACAACACCTTAACATCCTTCTTCTAGACATGATCTCTAATAAAGTAATGTCTAACATCAATGTGCTTGGTCCTTGTATGTTGAACTAGGTTCTTTGCCAGGCTAATTGTGCTAATGTTGTCACACAGATTGGTATTTCTTTGAGGTGGATTCCCAAATCTTGAAGTTGTTGCTTGAGCCATAAAACTTGTGTACAACAACTTGATGTGGCATTCAATTTTGGTAGATGACAATGAGACTGTATTTTGTTTCTTGGTGAACCAATATACCAGAGCACCACCAAGGAACTCACATTGTCTACTTGTACTCTTCCGATCAGTCTTATATCTGGCTGATCCAAATCTGAATACGCCACAAGATGTTCAGCTTGCCCTTTGGGAAACCATAACCCAAGACCTTCCATGACTGCAAGATATTTGAATATCCTCTTCACATGTTCAGCATGAGACTCTTTGGAACCATATTGAAATCTTGCACATATTCCCATATTGGATTGAATATCAGGGTGATTTGCTGTCAAATAAAGTAATGATCCAATCATTCCCTAATATCTTGTGATGTTGAAGTCTTTCCTTTTTTCATCAGCATCTAAAGTAGTGGTTGAGCTCATTGGAGTCAGCTCCTTTGCATTGGTCCATTCCATACTTCTTTAGAAGATCCCTTAGCTATTTGGTCTGAGATATGAAGATGCCATTCTTATTTTGCTTGATTTGCATACCAAGGAAGTAGTTCAACTCACCCATCATTAACATCTCAAACTCTCCCTGCATAGTCTTAGGCCCTATTTGTTACAAGGAAGTTTGACCTAGGGAAAGGAAGATGACAATCTTCCACCAAAAAATCTTGTTTGGTAGCACGATCTTCCTTCAAGTAGCATTCTAGTGAGGTCCAAGCTTCCCACGTCCGTACAAGAAATGGTTACCTCCAAAATAGGCGGGAATGTTAACAAGTTTCGAGAGGATGAAATTTTCAGACCTTAAAGACCTTGGGCAAAACTTTAACTTTTCATAAAAACATGATAAAGGCGGGAGCTGGAAGTTGCTTTCGGTGAAGAAGCTTGGAACTGTTGCTGCTGTTGGAGTCAAAGGAGAAGTTGAACCTAAGTCAAAGAAGCTGTAATTGAAACATATTTAAGAAGAAGTTGCAATTCAAATGGGTATGGCGTTTATGAGATAGAATGTTGGGCTGCAATTCAAATGGGTATGATGTTTATGAAACAGAATGTTGGGTTGTATACATGACTGACGATTTTGCTGTACTGGTTTTGAAACTTGTTGTTTTAAAGCCTATTTAAGTGTTACTGTACTGGTTTTGCTGCTGTCATATGAGTTTGAACTAGGCTATTTGGCTCGAACGTAATGTTAAGGTTCGAATGTAACATATGGACATTGTGGGAATTTCACCCCATCTTCCTACTTAACCAACACCTAATTCTTTCTACAAAACATTTTAGGGTTAAAGTCCAAATTTGCCACAGAAGTTTTGTGAATGGAGCATTCAGCACTCGGAAGTCTTTTGGGTACCAAATTTACCCCAGAAGTATTAAAATGGTACCAAATATGCCCAAAACTAACGGGGGTCCACGTTGCTGGTTAAAATTCCACATGGCAGGGGAAAAACACGGTGGAGGGTGAACATTTGCCACATCATATAGACACGTCAGATTTTTGTTTTGGGTTAAATATCAAATCTGCCATGGAAGTTTTGCTAATGGAGCGTCCAACACCCAAAAGTATTAAAATGGTACTAAAATTACCTCGGAAGTATTAAAAAGGGACCAAATATACCCAAAACAAAGGTAGGTATGTAAAGACCCAAAATAACTTAGCTTCTCTCTCTCTCCTTCCCACGGCTTACACACACAGTAACTATTTTTTCTTCTTTTTCTGTCATGTAGCAACACATATAAAGAGCACAAGGCTCGAGAGGTATGGCTCATCGCAGATCAGCTACTCTTGCGCGTTTGGTTGGTTTGTGTTTCACCGTGATCTCCGCTGATTTGGTTACTGATACGCGATTTGCTCTGCTTCACATAATGGCTTTGGATCTGCACACGTAATGGCGCCGGATCTATAATACCCGAATTTTCATAATACATGTAAATATTATATTTTGATAAATAACACCTATTAAAATAGGTGAATATGTGGTCTCAAAATTTGTGTAAATTATTAATTAAATTTTAGGCAATTTTCCTTTAGAATTAATTAACCAAAGGTTAATTATGAGACATTATTTAGGGGCTATATCTTAGCCTAAAGATAAGAAGTAGATGACAACAAAAATTAAATGGATAATTAAGGAAAACAAAAAAATAATTAGCTACATCAAAACAATAACTTACAGGAATATTCCTTCAAGATATTTAATATACTAGCTTATGTCGGGGCATCAACATATGTCTGGGTATTTTATATCAGATACTCATTGTCCAATTATTAGCGTGTGCTTTCCGTTTCCGCAGTTACTCTAAGCTGTACCTCAAACTCTGTTGATTTTTCTGATAACTAAGTGTTAACCAACATGATTTTCTTGAATACCCATTTAGTGCCAATAACCGAATGGTCTTTAGCCTAGGTACCAAGTCCCAAACTTGATTTCTTTCAAAATGATGTAACTGTTAGTTTTCTGTGTATTGATGATAACAAACAATTGTAAAGCCTAAATTGAAGTTTGTCTTAAGTAAGTGAAAAACTTACTGTCTAAGGCAAACTCGAGTTTTGGACTCAAAACTCAAGTTTTGACTTGATAGAGAAAAGCTCAATTTTAATGGATAAAGGCAAAACTGTAGTTTCCGTTTGGAAACTCGAGTTTTGGCCTTACAGAGAGCATTGCAAGTTTTTCATCAGGACAAACTCAAGTTTAGGTTTGGAAACTCGAGTTTAGACTACACAGAGACTCTTTAATATTTTCCAAAGGAAATGCAAAACTCCAGTTTTAGAAGGAAATTCCAGTTTCCAAATTTTTTAAGTTATTCCAAGTTTTGGGAAAACTCAAGTTTCAGTTTGAAAACTCGATGTTTAGAGGTCAAAATGTTTTTCACACTTTAATAATCTAAGAACTTAAGGATTTGAAATGAAAACTCTAGTTTCCTACTTGGCTCCAAAATTCAAATGTTTTCATACCTTAAATGGAAACTCGAGTTTAGCTTTGGAAACTCGAGTTTTGGCCAAAGCACAGATGATCACTATTTCTCTATACATTTATAAACTTTGCTTTGGGAAACTCTAGTTTTGAAATGACAGAAGATCTCTCTGAGTTTCAAGTTAAAAATGGAAACTCGAGTTTGGATTAGGAAACTCGAGTTTTGGTCATACAGAGAGCATCAACGTTTTTCACTGATTTCAATACTCTAGTTTTGAATAAAAACTCAAGTTTTGAGGTTTTGGACATGTATTCATTAAAAGTCCAAAACTCGAGTTTTGATTGAAAACTCAAGTATTGGTCCCAAGCTAAAATGACGCTCCAAAACTCAAATCGCGACTTCCCTCTCTGGAAGGAGGAAACTCTAGTATCGATATGAAGACTCACGTTTATACTTAAGTTCATAGTGTCAAACTTGAGTATTGATACACAAACTTTGTAAATGGAAGAAATCACTAAGAGGGGGTGAATTGGGGATTTTAAAAATTCTTTTCAAAGATGTCTAAGTTTTCAAAACTTGAAAAACAAAGAATGAAAAAGCAAGGGAATAAAAGCTAGACATAAAGGATTTATATTGGTTCGGTCTTAACCTTGACCTACGTCTAGCCCCTAAATATCTTCTAGGTATTTCTAGTATCTCAATAAGCTTTAATTACAACAATGTAAATCACATGCAATCCTAATCACCTAGGACTTGCTCCCCCTTACACTTGTAATTAAATAACCCAACTCACAAGTTTCACAACCTTGAGTTCTTACAAAAACAAGTAATCAAATAGTTTTCGAAATCAAACTCTCCTAAAGAGCAAATATGAGTAAACACTAAACTTCAGGAAGTAGTAGTTTGCATAGCAAAGATTTAAAGCAAGAATGCAATCAGTTGTAATTGTGTGTCTTGCTTTGAGTCTTCATGGGTATTTATAGGTTGATTAGAGGAACTAGATGTTGCATTTTCTTCTTTTTGATTCTTCAAAGTTCAGCTGTTAATCTGAAATATGACCGTTGCATATTTTTCTCTATTTCTTCAATTCTTGACTGGAATCTTGGATATAGTTGTTGTAGATGGTCTTCCAGTGTTCTTGTCATTTCCATAACTTTATTAGACCATTGGAAAATGTTTTGATCGTCCTTGAATGGCCTGAGCTGAACTCTTGGGATAGAGGAGAAATTTCAAGCTTGTTCTTGGTTCTTTATTAATTACATTTTAACCAGTTAGATTTCTCCTTGATCTTTGCTATGTTTATCTGAAACTCATGAGAAAATTGAGCAAGTATAACAGAGAATAATTGTCGATTGAAATTATGAAACACATAAAGCAAATGAGATTAAATTGTAAGCTTCAGGAAACAGAGTCTCGCTTCTATGTCTATGTGACTGGAGTCAACATGAGGTGATTGGAGTCAAATAGGTTTCAAACAATTGAGAGTCTCTCTGTGATACAATGAATGGAGTAGCTTATAAGTGACTGGAGTCATTTCCAAATATCATAATGTTCTTTGTATCTACTGGAGTAATGGTTTGATTACTCGAGTCATTCTATTTTGAATCAATACCTCAAGTTGCCTTTGTGACTATATGACTGGAGTAGCTTACTTGTTTACTGGAGTAAGATAAGTGTCATATCTTCACTGTCTCATGTTGACTGGAGTAGCATTTTAATGACTGGAGTCATTAATCATTTATAATCTGAGTTATCGGGTTTGGGCTGAAGGATGAGCTAAGGCCAAATGCTACTGGAGTCATTAAGTGACTACTAGAGTAATTATGATTGGAGTCAACATAAGGTAACTGGTGTTGCATATTTTCACAAGTGATTTGTTCTGAGAGCTTTATCTTGAGTAACATTTAACACATAGATGATTGGAGTCATACGTGAGTTACTGGAGTCAAAGAGTGACTTTTACACAAAGATGACTGGAGTCATATATTCATTACTGGGGTATTATAACTTGAAAAATGTTTTGAATCAAATTTTATTACTCGAGTAATGTGAGATTTACTGGAGTCATTTCACAGAACATAGTGACTAACCATTATATCAATCTTTGCAATTTACAATTGTTAGTTATCATCAAAAAACATAGAGAACTAACAAACTTGAGTTTGCGTCGCGGCTATTGAAAATTCAAATCTGTCAAATCTATGAAAACTATCTTGTTTGATTTAAATGCTTCCTAACGTTATTTATCAACTTCATTAGATATGTTTAATGTGTTTGCTAGTGTATTTCAGCTGATATAGAGATGATTTAAGAAGATTATAAGGGCTGTTTCAACACAAGCAAAAAGCATGTCAGAGTATTTAATGTAAAGTACAACTAACTTACCATATTTTGATCCAACCAAGCTCTACATGATGCAAAAAGGATAAATGCATATTACCTTATCCAAACACTGACATTCCAACGGATAAAAACATAAGGAAGTCAACATTTATGCTCCAACACAAGGAATGAACAAAAGAGTAGAGAGAGAAGAGACCAAAGTACCTCTAACAGCTAAATAAATGCACTAATGGTCAGATTGAAGCTTGCAACGGTTATTAATTACTCTCTATGTATAAATAGAGCTGCATTCAATTCTTCTCAACAACTATTAAGCCAGAAAACGAAAAAGCATTCAAGTTGTTTATCTACTCTTAAGTTCTCTTATATAGAGTATCTTTTGATACTATTGAGCTTCAGTGTTTATTCTTATCCATTCTTTAAGAGAGTTCATTGATTGTATTTCATTTATTGTAATCAATCTCAAGTCAGGGGACTTGGAGATTGGGGTTCATTGATTACAACTTGTAAGGGAGAGCACTACAAAAAAATTGTTTTTTTGCGACAGAAAAATTTCGTCGCAAAATTCCAATTTTCCGTCGCAAAATAGGATTGCGACGGAATTTGTCCGTCGTAAAAAAGGCCTTGCAATTGCGACGGAAAATTGAATTTTTGTAGGGTTTTGCGACGGAATTTTTTCCATCACAAAATTTAAAAAAAAAATTAAAAATTTAAAAATTTTAAAAAACAAAAAAATATTTATAAACATAAAAAAAATTAAAATTATTAAAATTACATAGAAGTTGTATAATTTATGTGCTTATGTTTCGATAGGATTTTGTGTGTCCTTTTTATTTGTTAGATGAATAATAATAATTGTTAGAAATAAAATTATTTGTTAGATGAATAATAATAATTATTAGAAATAAAATTATTTGATAGATGAATAAAAATAATTGCAAGAGAGATTAGCTTCTATCAAAACATTTTGACAGAAGTAAAAAATTATTTGGTAAACAAAATCTACGCATATGACTTTTTTTTCACTAATCTAATGCTACATTTTGCACATGAAAAACATTTTTTAAAATCAAAATTAGTTAATTCATGAAATTAAAAACCGTTCAGATAAACCAACATAAAATATCTTACATAGATACACACAAGTATTCAAATAATATAGATGAATATGTCACCTTGTAACTGAAGAAGAAGAAGAAAACAATGAAAAACGAAAGCAATGAAAATAAGTCACTAACCTAGGGAAGAAGAAGAAGCAATACTGAGATCCCACGTGATTGAAAAAGAAGAAGAAAAAAGCAATACTGAAAAATGAAAGGCAGGAATGAAAAATGAGAGAAAGAATCGGGCGAGGTTGGTAGTTAAATAGGCAAAATTTTGCGACGGAATTTTTTCGTCGCAAATTTAAAAAATTTTGCGACATAATTTTTTTTTCCGTCTCAAAAAGGCAAAATTTTGTGACGGAATTTTTTTCTGTCGCAAAATTTTTTTTTAAAAAAATTATTTTTCAGACAAAATTTTGCAACAGAATTTTTTTCCGTCGCAAAACCCCTTTGAGGTTTTGCGACGAAAATAAATTCCGTCGCAAAACCCCAAGGGTTTCGCGACGAAGAAAAATTCCATCGCAAAACCCCTTTGAGGTTTTGTGACGGAATTTATTTCCGTGGCAAAATGGCGAAATTTTGCGACGGAATTTATTTCCGTGGCAAAATTTTGCCTTTTTGCGATGGAATTTGAATTCTATCGCAAAAATCCCACTTTTTGTGACGGAATTTTTTTCCGTTGCAAAAAACCCAAATTTTGCGACGGAAAATTTTCCGTCGCAAATTCACTATTTTCTAGTAGTGGAGTAAGTTTTGGTAAGAGAATTACTCTTGAGTTACAGAGGATGTAATCAATTGATATAGTGAAATACTCAAGGAGCTTGAGAATTGGACATAGGTCATAGAGTTGGATCGAACCAATATGAACCTTTGTGTTCTTCTTGTAACATCCCAAGAATTTGGGAACTTAAATTAAATATTACAAGAAAATTTAATTAATAATGATTCTCCTTTGGTCTCCATAATTACATAATTAAATTATTTAAAATTAAAGACTTATCTCCCTTAAATTAATTTGGGAAGAATGATGAATTTAATGAAATGATTATGTTAGGCCAAAAGTATTTTGGAAAGCAATATTTGAAGAGAAAAATGCTTAAAAGGAAATTATTGAAATTTCTATTAATGTTTACTAATTTTATTTAATTTCAAAGAAATATATATATCAGAATTTTTCCTTCCTCTGGCCCATCTTAGTTTCAAATCTCCCTCGGCCCAGTTTTGCATTTTCATTGGCCCAACCAATAACACAACATGGAATCAGCAAATAAACCCACGTCTCTTGGGATTTAGAAAAATTATCTTGGAAACTGATGCCAAAGAGGTAGTAGAGACGCTTGCTGATGACACTTTGAATACAAGGGGTAATCTTTTGATCTGGAAGATCAGACAGCAATTCCAACGGAGGTAGAGTCTACGGATTGAGTTTATTCCAAGAGGATCAAATTTGAATGCTGATGCATTGGCAAAACAGGGTCTATCTTCATCCATGTTTTTAGATAACTGTCCTGAGTAGTTATTGGCTCTGATGATGCATGATAATCTGGGATTAATTTCCCACGTGTAACTCTTTCTTTTTTGAATAGTATATTTCCTTTATCAAAAAAAAAAAAAAAAACCCACACTCTCACTCTCAGAGACTCAGCGAAAGAAAAATGCTGAAGCAATGTCCAGAACCCAAAACCCTCATCCCAGTTCCAGCTATAATCACGTGTCAGCAGGGAAATATATTTGGATACCTTACTCATTGTTTTAAGCATATAAGAGTAAGGCCTACACACACACACACATTCCTTCAGCTCTTCATTTCGGCCCACCAGCAATTTCCTTCAGCCCACAAACCATAAAACCAAGCCCAATATATATTATACTTTCTCCCTCCTCCATTGTTGTCTAGCCCATTTTTTTTAGCTCTTCACGCAGATCACGTAGGCAGCAGGAAAGATGAAAAACCAGCGGAACACACGCAAGCAATCAGAGGCAAATCACGCAAGACCAGAACCCATACTGCTTCAGTCATATTCTTGAGCCCAGAGTAGTCTTTCTTTTGGTCTTTCGGTTTGTTCTTCGGTATCTTGTTTCAGTCAAGCTTTTTCCTCCAATACCTATATATATATATATATATATTGCTGTTCTCATTCTCCATTCACCTCCCTTCACTTCACCAAAACCGTAAACAGAAATAAGGGGAAACAGCAGAGAAGCCGAGAGTGTTGTGTGGAAAAGAGAGTAGAAGTGAGAAACAAAGAGAGAGTGAGAGACCGATGAGCATAGAGAGAGAGTGGATAATCTCTTTTTCCCTGTTTTAGTGATAAGAAGCAGAGAAGTTAAGCAGAAACAGAAAACGCAGAAAGAGAGAGAGAGAGAGAGAGAGTCGTGAAATCAAGGTTGAAAACGGAGGAAGACGGAGAGAGAGTTGGAGAAGGAGAAGGATCAGATTGTTGTAGGCCAATTTGGATTCTTGGTTAAGGTGAAATTTCAGCTTTTTCCTTCTTGGTCCTGCAATTTATACGCGTTAGTTTTCTGGTTTATCCATGTTTTGGGATCTGCATGATGGCTCTGTTTTATGAGTTACAAAACAGAGAACTTAAAGCTTGGCTGCATAAAGTCCTGGCATGCGTTCTTGCTGATCAAAACCGAGGATGTATATAAACATATATATATATGTATGTATGTATGTATGTATGTAGGATAAGTCGCTGAAAACAAGGATACTTGGCATTGTTTTTGCTGTCATACTTCTTCCACGCGATTCTGCATCTGTTTGGCTGAGAGTATGTATAAGAAAGAAAAGAAAAGAAAAGTTAAGATAACTAATATATATATGAAGGCATTAGTGTGTGCGTGTACTGTGTATATATAAATATATATAATCATGGGGAAGGATGCTTGCTGCATGGGTGGAAGTGGAGTATGCATTCAAGTTACCTTGTGAACGTGGCTGTCCATGAAGGCATAAAGATGCATGTATGTATTATATTGGTTTGCTGAAGAAAGAAAGAAAAATGTTAACTTGAGTGCATACATAAAAATGGAGGTGCTTAGTTAAGTACGAATATATATTTCTTTACTTCTTTTTAGCATTCTTATCATATACAGATGTATATTTATTTTAAAACACTCCCAGATGCATTCATTCAAAATTTATATATTTATATATATGTATAAATTAAGGGAACCTGTGTAAAACATATTTACTTGTAGTAGAAATAATTAAATTAATTATGGAGTTTAAATCAATTCAAGAATACTAAATAAATAAATTAGATAATTAATAATAATGAATAATATTATTATATATTGGTATGAGAAGGAATAATAATAAATCAGATAAATAATAATACTGAATATTATTATTATTTATTTGAGGAAAATAAATAATAATATACTGAAGCTAGACTAATTGTTGAATAATGATGTTAATAGCTACTTATGAGGAGTATTTTGTACATAGGTATTTATTGAACTCACGGTCTCAAATTCTATGTATGCTGAAATATTATATTTTGGAAAAGTTATGATAAATACAATAATCTATAATAATTAGTAATTATTAAACTCCTAAGTTAGGAATAATGTAGGTGGTGTTTGTATTTATTAAAGTATGATTTAAAGTGTTAGCATTGAGCTTGTTGTTGGAGAATTCAAATTAATAAAACAAATGAATAATAATAATGATAAGTAATTTTGTCATTATTATTATTAGAAAAGAGGAAATAAATAACAATGGAATTATTATTAAAATTTGTAATATGTAGATTTTTAAATAGTTATTAATGGTTATTGAATTGATTTGATAGATTGAATTGTGGAGTGTGTTGAGCTCTCGTTGTAAGGAGCAATGTGATAGTAATTAGCTTGGGCGTTTGGGTGAGAGGTAACCACTTTCTACTTATTATGCCTGTTGATATGTTGTTTGAGAATATTTTGTTAAATAATTATGAATGATTTTATTAGAAATTGCCTTGTGGAACCTTCTGATTTGAAATATTGAAATATCTTGTAATTTGAGATATTATGACATAGTTATGAGAATTATTGGAAAAACTTTTATTGAGTTGATTATTATAATAATTATAGAAAGGGATGAATTGAGAAGAGATGGAGTTGTTATTTCCACCATATAGTGAGGCCTCCATTGGTGCACAATGGTTGGCTTTGATTGTCTCACCGGTTCAATGAGGGACTTGCCCACCGGAGTGATGGGTTTACAACACCTCACTAGGGTAAAGTGGGGAAAAGACCCATGGTTTGAGACAAGTGCTCTGAGGATTTTGGCCTGTCCTCATTACTTGACCAATGAGCATTTCAGTAACCAGTAACATGGGTGTGACTTAGGCCATGGGTCTAGTCGGAGGAAATAAGGCGGTTCGGTTGGATTGAAGGGAAGTATTCTGAGTATTGAACTCAAAAAGATTTATTACACCCAATTATGATACATTATAATAATGTGATATTTTATGAAGAGGATGCTGATAAATTGTGTTAATTAAGAAATTGAAACACCTATTTTATGATATTTCATTTATGACATAAGATTTTGTGATATCAATATTGGTGAGATATATTCTTAAGATTTGGCTACATAAATTGTTCCACTTGGCACCTCACTAGCACATATTAATATTCATAATAAGTTGGACTGATGGTTACCAAATTTTTCCAGGTGATAGCTCACGTCCAAGTCCATCAGGGAAGGCTTTAAAAGCTTAGACTACTCTGTGAAAAGTAGTACTTCTGTCTCTTTTAGTTTATGTTAGATAATTATATATTACCACGTTAGGGCTCATTATGCATACTCTGATAAAATTTTAAATTTTTCGTAAATTTTGATGCACTATTAAGTTAATGACTTAACTAAATACGATTAGTTAATTAATTAAATGGAAGATGTTTCACTTCTCTTCTTCCCTGCTTTATGTTTTACCCTGTTCCAACGCTTCTAAAACAGAACTTTCAAAATCTCCAATTCACCCCCTCTTGGTGATTTAGCTTTGCTTTCAGTAACTCCTCTTTTATTGCTATCACCCAATCAATGTTTGAAAGGGCTTATTCAATTTTAGAGGGTTCAATCTCTGAAATGAAGGCAAAAAAGTAACTTCATTCAAGGTACTTTGTCTGGTTTTCACTCCTTGATTTATATCACCTATAACTTGGTCTAGTGAATGACTTCTACTGTATCTCCAAGATCTAGGTTGAGATTGATCAATGTTTTCACAAACATTTTCACATTCATTTTCAACTTTTGGTTCTGTTTGCAAAGATTTTCAAATATTTACCAAAACAAAAGAAGTTTTTGAAATAGATTGATTTTGAGCAATGAGTTCATCATCATCATCCAAGGACTTGTTAGACTTAGTTTCACAAAATACAACATGACTAAACTCTTCTACAACACGAGTACGATTATTAAATATTCTATAAGCTTTACTCCTATTAGAATAGCAAGGAAATATACCTTCATCTGACTTGGGATTGAATTTCCCTAAGTTCTCCTTACCATTATTGTGCACAAAACACTTGCATCCAAAAATGTGTAGGTGAGCTATGTTGGGTTTTCTTCCTTTGTACAGCTTATATGGAGTTTTGTTTAGCTTTTTTTTTTGGAGATATGCCCAATATGAGATGTAGTAAGCTGTACTTATGGCATTAGCCCAAAACATTTGTGAGGTTTGATTCTCATTTAGCATTGCCCTTGTCATCTCAGTGAGGACTCAATTCTTTCTTTCAACAACACCATTTTGCATATTGATGTGAGATATCATTTTATCAAAGACTATGTGTAGAAGAAAGATGCCAAGGTGATGTTCATTCCTATCCATCTTCAACTTGTGGACATTCTCATAAAGCCGCTAGCAAAAGAGCAATTCAATTTCATCCAAAGAGAATTGGGAATGGTAAATCCCAATGAACTGTAAGTAATGATAGTATAATCTAAATAATTATGTTTTTGATGATTAACAAAGACTAACTTAACCATCGGAGTTTCTAGAATATATATTTGCAGGACTTTGTTGTAACAAAAAGGAACATAGATTATTAGAGTGGATTTGACTCGAGCTAAGACATATGTGAACTCGAACCAATTCAAATCAGAGATCAGAGAAATCACAAAAGAGCAAGTTGACTCGAATGAGTAAGTGTCAACTCAAGTCTAAGGGAAGGATGAGAGTTAGACAATTTGAGAAACCTTTTTGACTCGAGCTAACGAGTCTCAACTTAAGTCAATGGCCGACCCGAGAGTTTGAAGAATGGAGAGGAGTTTTTGACTCAAGTCAATAAGTGGTAACCCGAGCCAACAATACGAAATCAATGTTCTAGGTAAGTACAAATTCTTCATTAACTTGAGCCAAATATTATTAACTCGAGCTAGTAACTTGAGCCAATAATGCTAGACTCAAGTTATTTGTCGTTTTATATATATGAAATTGCCTGTGATGCTTCATTCCTTGCTCATTTGTTCTTCTGCTCTCGACCCTCATCTATTTGCTCTAACTACTCTCTCTAAAACCCTAACCTTCCAAATTTCCAACAATGCCTCCCAAATCAACCACAAAATCTCCGGCCAAATCTAAGAAATCAGACTAACTATGAAGCTACAGAATCTTCTTCGCCTCTTCTGTTGGAACGACCTAAACGAATGAAGATTCTGCTAAAGCGTTTTCAACCAAAAGTATCATTTGATGAGCCTGATCTTAGAAAAGCCCAAGAAACTAAGGATTGAAGAGCCTTCTGAGGTTTCTAAGAAGAAACCAATAGACCCATAAGCTGCCAAGGGCAAAAATAAGGAAGTTGTTGCCAATAGTTCAAAGAAACCTAAGAAGAAGATATCTATTCCTTTTTTTGAGTTTTGTGGCACTTCTCAGTCTCAATCAAAGAGCCAAGCTTTTGCTTCTGCTTCCAAAGCCTCAGTGCATCAATTTGGCTCTAAGGTATTCGAGATACCATCTCTTATCTCCATTTATCATGCTCCTATTTTGAATCCTCTTCTTTATTTCTTTTGTGGTCCTATCCTATTTTCATTTGAAGATAGGAAGAAATTTAGTAAAGATTATGCTCTTAGGAATTTTTGTCCCATTTTCTCTCTGGACTTAGCTAAACTCAAGGAAGATGTAACCTAGATCTCTCACCTTGGTGTAGAGATTATGAATTTTTCTTGTCAATTCATGACTCTTATAGTCATACACTAGTTAGAGTATTCTACTTTAACATGACTGTGCACACTCTATTAGACAAAAATAATAATGTTGTTGAGGAGAAAATCCTTACTTTTGTGAGAGGAAAAAGGATTGCCATTACAACTCATTATTTAAATGAGTTACTTCAAATTGTGACTCCTCTTCTCATTCCTGACATTCATTATGATAATGAGCAAATTTTCAAAATTCTTTGTCCAAATGAACAATTAAGTGAACCAGTAGGGTCACTTCATTTCCCTCCTATTGCTATGCCACTTGTATACAAAGCCTTGTGGTACATCTACTCAAGGAACTTTGTACAGAAGGTAAAAAATTTTACACATTTCACTCAGCGTGATTATTCTTTGTTTGCATCCTTTGTGACCAAAAAGTTCCCCATAACCTTGGTCATTGGATATTCAATGAAATGAAAAAGTATTACATACACTCAAAGAAAAATTCCACCATCCCTTTTCCCAGTCTTGTGTCCATCATTCTTTTTAATGAAAAGATTTGGTATTTGGAGAAAGATGAGGTAGTCGAGAAGCCTGAGGTATTTAGTTAGCACATCCTGAATCTGATGAAGATAAGCTTTCAAGAAGGATCTAGTCAATCTAGAGCTCTAGGACCCTCTGGATCAAGGGCTTCTAAGCCAAAAGCTTAGAAGCAACCTAAGCCTGGTATTGAGTTGTCTTCTTAGTCAACCCCTTTCTCTATTGGAGCAAATATTAAGGCCATAGTTGAAAAGGTTATCACTAATTGTTTGGGGCCTCTCCAAGTTTCTCTGGTTGCTCATCATCACCTTTTTGAGAAATTGTATATAGACATTACTAAATTGGTGAAAGAGGTCACTTAAATGTAAGAAAGCTAAAAGGAGTTGAAGGAAGAAATGGAGAACTTGAATAGGCGCATTGAAGACCATAGAGCTAGCATCACCAATATACACAACACTCTCCGGACTCTCACTAAGAAGGTTGATAAGCTTCTCCAGTTTCAGTCTGGTCTTGGTACCCATACTCCCAAAACTTCACCTCCCTCATCTCCTTCACCATCTTTTGCCTTCACTACTACCTCTACCCTTGCCACTCCTATCATATCCTCTACCCCAGTCACTACCCTAGCTATTATCCCTATTCCTCCATCTAATACCTCTACTGTAAAGATCACTTATTTTGTTTCTTCTACAATAAAGTTATTTGGTAAGGATGGTGAGGATGCGCCAGATAACTCCATTACTCAGCCTACCCCCCTCTATAACTCCATATTCCCCTATGCCTTTTCCTTATTCCTTACATCCCTTCACTTCTCAGTACTAGCACCCTCCTCTCTGATCCCCACTTTTTGATGGATGCCAAATGGGGAGAGCAATTGGAAGGGTTGAAGAAAGAAGCCAACAATATTTGTTTTTGCATTTTGAATTTTAGCAAGCTTTCTGTGTTTTGACATGTAATATGTAATATGTTTCTTGCTTGCTACTGCTTTGGACTTTTGTTTTGAATCTATAGCTTCTTTGTCATTTGGTTTATTTTGACTATTTATCTATGATTTCATTCTTCTGTGCATTGTGGTTTAAGTCGCTTTGTTTTTTTCCCTGTGGCCAAATCTCAAATTTTCATTTTTTTTGTCTTCTTGTTTTACAAAAGTTGTCATCATCAAAAGGGGGAGAATAGTAGCTCCCTATATGTGTTTTGATGATGATTAACCTTTAGAAAACAATGTAAGACTAATGATCTAGGCAAAATGTTTTATTTCAATCAAAATATTGAACAATATCAGTTGAACATGTTTGTTGTCAGAATGACTCGAGCTAACGCTTATTAACTCAAGTCAATCTCCTTCTTGTACTTCGCCAAAATGATACTTTGACTTGAGCCACCAAAAGTCTGCCTCGAGTTTGAGACTAAACTCAAGCAGCATAGTCTGTGACTTTAGTCAATTGTTTTTCGAACTTAAATTTTCAAAAATTATGGTTTACTTGACTTGAGCTAGTGTGTGTTGGCTCTAGCCTAAATATCAACTGTTATATTTAAAAATTAAATTTGACTCGAGCCATCACTTAATGACTTGAGCCAGACTCTTATCTTTCGATCCTTATCAGTTTTCCTTCACGATTGACTTGAGCTTGATTACTTGCCTCGAGTCTAGAGGTCGACTTGACTCAACGTTAATTTGGCTTGAGTTAAATATCTTTTATGCTTTTAAATGTTCATATGATTATTGCTCGAGCCATGATTCTTGCAACTCAAGCCTAAGCCCAGACTCGAGTAATGAATATTGTTGCCTCGAGTTAGACAGTGTTATATAGATGTTCTCTATGCTTCAAACGAAGGATTGACTTGAGCCAGTGTCCATTTTACTTGAGTCAATATGTCTTTGTTTTTGAATCTCTTTAATGGCATTCTTTGAATCTCTAAGTATGTTTCAGATTCTTTATTTCATATATCATTATTGTTCTTAACTGCATTTAATCAATTTATTAATGAGTTTTAGAATATTAGAATTTGGATTAACACCAATTTTAAATAGAGCAATCTGACATGTCAAGAGCATTTAATGAACTTACCTAAACCAACAGACACACCTCTGAACATTCAAAAGATGTTTTGGGAAAGACAACTTCATTTCTATTGTTGCTCTTCAATGATCATAATTGCAAGAACAAAAGAACAAAAGAATATTTATGATGACGATTATTCACACCTTTCGTGCTTCATCTTCAATAGTCATTTGAAGAGTCTCAATGGAATTATTTCAAAGCTTCAACGGTAATAAATGCCAACAAGTATAAATACTTGAAGCGTTGAATTTTCCATCTATCGAAACACTGTGCAATCAATTACTCAACTATATTCTATTGTTTCATTAACTGAGATAATATCTTTGGATATTTTCATTGTACTTCAATGTTCATTATTCTCTCTACTCTAAGATAGAGTTAAACTCTTATCAATTTATTACCAAATCTTAAAGTTGTGGAACCTTAAGTATGAGTGTACAATTACAGCTTGTAAGGGGAAGTAAGTCCTAATGAGAGGATCATCCAAGTACTAAGTGCGTAACTATATCAGTTCTTGAGTTAGTGAAAAATCTCAAGGTGCTTGGGGACTGGACGTAGGTCGTAATCTCTTGTTTCCATTTTCTCTATACTCTATCTCTGTACTCTTGAGTAATTAAGCGAAGAGATTTTTGAATCACCTATTCACCCCCCATTTAGGTGATATTCCACCTTCATATCCTTCCTTAGGGGGTCCATAAACAAAAGACACAAGTTTATGAATGCTCAAACTATTAGATTCAACCATAACATAGATAATATTTTTAGATTTATATAGAACAAACAAAGAAATTGAATCATGCCACTACATGACCAAACCACCAGCTAACCCTTTCAGCTCAACAATTTCCTCCTGATCAAACCAACACATTGTCCTAATTCTTCTCAACTTCTCACTACACATTTTGTTCTCCATTAGTAAGATGATTGAGGGTTGAAACTAGGTCACCATATCCCTTAAATTCTTAACTATCAAGGCCCTTCCTAAACCTTAACAATTCTAGGATTAGAGCCTCATGGTAGTTTGGTGGCTGTTAATGGCCAGCCATCAACACCTTCAAATACGCATTTTTTCTTTCTACCTCCTCCTGCTTTGAATACAAGTCTCATTTCCATTCCATTTCGATTTGTAGAATTCACCCTCTCAACTTTCAGTTCCATGTCTTCCCCCACACTATTTCCTTTCACCTCTTTAGCCTTCCTTCTGATACTCCTTCAAATCATGGCCTTGGTCTTCCTTAGATTTTCTGCATATTAGAAATTGCAAGCTTGGAATTAGGTTTTGCCTCTACCATCTTCCTTCTCTTTGACTCTGAGACATCTATTCCTCATCTACATTTCTCTTCAACCCAAGATCACTTATTCTATTAATTACATCACATAGAATCGCTCCATTATATACCACCATAGCCATATGATTTCCCTTTCGTTCAGTAAAAGTATCCTAAGCATAACAAGAAACTTCCACAGCCTGAGACCTGCCACTTAGTACCAACATTCTACACACCAACTATGGTCACATGCAACACTTCCCCCTTTCCCCTGCCTTCAACCTTCTTGCAATTGTTTCTTTTACTGTTAGCCTCCAAGCATGAGCCCTCATCCTCCTTTGTCCCTACCACAAGTGTTTCCTTCCTCCCTGAGCCATCCTTTTGCTCTAATCCTTTACTTTCCACTGAATTTTTATGCACTTTAGTGAAGAACTTATCCTTGTCTTCCAACATAGGATTCTCAATTTCTTTCTACTTACTCTCTTATCTCCTTCTCATTAGTACTTCTTAATTTTTCTTTCAAACATACTCAGATTCTAACCAATCACTATGAATTACATCTGTTACTTCATCCTAATTATGATACATATTAGTAGTAAGTCACCCTCCAAACTGAGGCTCTTTTGGATTAAACACCGACATTAGCTTTTCAAGTTTGCAACTACGGTTATCATGCCCTATCTTTCCATAATTATAGTAGAAACTTTGCAGTTCCTTATTGAAACACCCCATTGTTCTGTGCCCAGAACAGAGTGGCATCTTCACTTATCATGTATTCTAATGTATTAATTAATAAAATTTTAAACCACTAGGCTAGGTTTGATCCTGGAAATGAAAGCCCTTCTTATAAATAGATCAAAATAATTTTAAAGTTTGAATGGGCTATTCTTATAAATATAAACACATTTGAAAAACCTTTTTTTATCAGTGGTTTAAACTTAACATTAACAATGCATCATAATGAAATATTGTTAGGTTATATCAAAGTATATATTTGTTTTCTCCGATTAACTTAGTGCTCTACTAAATCATTCACCATAATCTGGGCTTGTTACATACATGCTCAACCCTGCAGCAATCGTTAGCAACATATGTGTGTGTATATACCTTAACTACTTCTATGAACTAGTATGTATCTAATTAAATATATACATCCCAAAAGCCATATACGGCTATCTCAAAATAAAATCTAAGTCATAAGGAAGCAGCAAAATCCATAAACAAAATAATGAAACTAAATGTTTCATTTGCTTCCTCTTCACCACCTTTTCCTCAAAATCAGGCTATTTCAATGCACTTGCCTCTTCCTCCTTGCTTACTACTCTGCCCACATCCTGGATTTAATGAAAGCTCTTAGATTCAAATAAATGAATCCCAAAATAACAGGTTAATCTCAAATTCTTACATATGCAATAAATGTAAATCAACTAAACAGAGTAGTCCACACAGCATATAAAGCATTCAAATTCAATTCAAATTCAAATGACAAGTATTACATACCAAATGCAGCTTGTAATACAAGTAAATCATAAAATGATTTCAAATACCTTAGCACTAGGAAATTCATTTTGGTAAATGAAAACAAAAAATAACTAAATGCACTAGGCCTTGCCTAACCACCGGGAAGTTGGCCCCATGGTCGGCCCTTCCGCTCAATCGAGCCACGAGTGGTGCTGGCCCCATACAGGCAAGACATATAATATGGCTTACAAAAACATATATAGCTATGCAAAGAATGTGAGATTATAGTTACTACATGTTGGTCTTACCGACTACACTCCTTCCACCAGGTTCTTATCACTACGCTTGTCCTTCAGGTACGATAGTTCTCAGGTCCTATAATTAACATTTACATACAGAAGTAGGTCACTAACCAATTCAATCATAATTATAATTTCAACTTCTCTAGACCCACCCTAAAAATACTTGCATTTTAATATCCTCATGACTAGGGAAGTATACTTATTAAGACTTATTTAATTAGATACTATTCATTATGGATAATTATCATCTCAGCCATTTGACCTTTCATTTTTATCAAAAGAAACCTTTACTTTAAAGGTTAGGCACAATTAACAACTTATATAACTATTCTAAAACTTATCATAAATTAACCTTTAATTTCCACGAGTATTTGGAAAATTCATAACTTAGTATATATAACTCCGAATGAAGTGATTCCAATTTCTGTTTATTCCTTGATAAGTCTATTTTCATAAACTAAAGTCACAAAGTTGATTTATGGTTGAAAAAAATTCCCAAATTCTAAAGCTTTGTCAAGAATTTTTCATAAATTATGACTTATCTTTAAAAATCCATAACTTATCGTACAGAGCTAAGAAAAATACCCAGTATACATTCAATTAAGGATCTGGCAGTCCTCTAACAAATTGGAAATTTTCATAATTTAATCTTACTTGAGTCATTCCTAGTTTTGAAAAATGTCAGGACTATCTAGTTTTGGTTCCTAGACGTAGGGTCATTTTGTAAGATTAATTTCTCATTGACCAGAGCTTAGAATGATACGATATACCTACCATTTTAAAGCTATGCATGTCATATATCATCAGGAAAATTTTCATAATTTTTAAAATTCTTTTACTTATTCAAAAATGCAACGTCATCTAAGTACCTCCAAAATGATACCAAAACGTCTTCAAATTCATACTTCAACTTCCAAAAATCATAACTAGAGCTACAGACCTTCGTTTTGGGTGATCCAAAACTCAATTTCAAGCTTAAGAAGAGTACTATATCATGTAAACTTTTCAGAGAAAAACTCAACTCCTAAACCTTGAAAATGACATGAAACTCAACCGTTGTTTTTGGACTAAGATGTAGAAGTAAGCAAAATGACATGCAAGCTTAAACCTTGACTTTATGCTTTCATAAATCAGACCCAATGCTTATATATCATACATGCATGACCTTAGAGTTTGATTACAGATCCAAAGGAAATCATAAGTCCACTCATATTTGACATGCATGAATCTATATTCACTATCATGAGCTCCCTTTCTAAAACCATGATTTTAATCTTCCAAAAGCTTCCCAAAATCCCAACAGATACAGAAAACCAGATGGGAAGATGATAAGAAAACTCACATTCAACATGCATGCACTAAATCTACCGCCCAACCTTACATATATTTTTAGCACATGATTTCATATCATCATCTTCTTCCAAAAGACACCTTAGATAAAGAAGATGATTGAGGAATCAAGTTTAGGACCTTTACCTTAAATATCTAGTTGCATGAGGGGGTGATGATATGTTCCTTCCTCTTCTCCTTCCTTCCTTCATCGTCTCATCTCTCGGTTTCACTCTCTCTCCCTTTTGTTCTATTTTCTTTTCCTTTCGGCCAAACTCACTGAATGAGGAATAAAGGGGTATGACCAAATAGTTAATTGGTGAAGTGGGGAAATAGTGAGCTATCATCAATGTGGGTGTGGTATTACTGGGCCGAATGAAATAATGGGCTAAGGGAGAGTTGTTTTCTTTATGGTTCAAATGGTTCTTTGTTAAAGTGAGGAAGTGTTTTCACATAGAGGGAGACATACGTGACTTAATGAAATTGATAGGAAAGGAGATGTGTTGTCATCATATGGATAGGATGTGTGTGTTATGGAGCCCAGTTGATCCTCTTTGATCCTCTATTAATTTCTTTAGGCCATAAAATATTGTCTCCAAAATATTTAGGCCAAAAATTATACCCTAACTGTTTGTCCTTAATTTATAGAAAAATATGCCTTTAATTCCAAATATTAACTTTAAAATTCATTAAGACCAATTTTCCATAGTTTATCCCATATTATAATTTAATTCTCAAATTCCATATTTTGTTTAGGATGTTACACTTATAGTAGATTGATATCCATACTTTTTCACCATCTGATCTAGGCATCCAGAAACCATAAGCCATCAATTTCTTTAAATCAAGTAACACTCTAGCTCAAACAAAAAAAACCACGGGTGTACCTACTATTGTAAAATGGATCTTCAGCAAAGCATGACCTCACCAACATAACCGCCAATCGTAATTGTATTCTCTAGGCACATTGCTTCCATTGGCTCAATATGCATCTAGATCCACATTGGCCCACGATTACAGTTGAATTCCTCACATGTTTTGTACTTCGATCGTTCCAATAGATTCAGCAAAAATCCATTAATCGACTATGGATGACCATGCAAAACTCTATTATACTTCTCCTCATCTGAAAATTTGAACATAAATGCATTACCATTGATTTTGATAACATTGAAGCCCTCTTGGAGATTCCAAGCTTTCCTCAATATTGTCTGTATTGCAACTATCATATAGGTCTTGTGGGATAAGACCTTGTCGATGAGGATCCTTTTTGTATCCAATTCACGCCATACTGGCGGATTTTAGATTTGATTCTCCTTCATTTGAATTACCTGCTTATTCCCCTAATCGCAAAACTCCAATCACCGTCACCATCCTTCTTAAAGTCTTTGATGAAAGCAGAGCTAAATCAACAAGAGGGGGTGAATTAGGAATTTTAAAATTCTTTTCGCAAGTTCTGTTTTAATAGCAATGAAACAGAGCGAAACAGAGAGTAGAGAGGAAGAGTAAAGACACAAGGGTTTATACTAGTTTAGCCCAACTCTATGACCTATATTCAGTTCTCAGGCACCATGAGTATTTCACTATATCACTTGATTACACCCTCTGTAACTCTAGAGCAATTCTCTCACTAGAACTTACTCCCCCTTACAAGTTGCAATCAATGATCCTCAATCTCCAAGTCCCCTGACTTAAGATTGTTTACAATTAATGAAATACAAATAATAAACTCTCTTAAAAAGTGGATAAGATTAAACATTGAAGCTTTATAGTATCAAAAGATACTCTGTACAAAAAAACTTAAGAGTAGATGAACAAATTGAATGCTTTTCGTTTTCTGACACAATAGTTGTTGAGAAGAATTGAATACTGCTCTATTTATACTTAGAGTGTGATTAATAACCGTTGCAAGCATCAATATGATTGTTGGTGAAGTTGTCTCTCAGTTGGAAGCACTCTGGTATCTTCTCTTTCTACTCTTTTGTTCATTCTTTGTGTTGGGAGAATAAATGTTGACTTCCTTATGTTTCTATCCATTGGAATGTCAGAATCTTGAATAGGTGAATGTCCCTTTATCCTTTCTGCATCGTGCAGAGCTTGGTAGACCAAAATAAGCAAGTTAGGTGGCCTTGCATTTAATGCTCTGACATGACTTTTTGCTTTAGTAAAAACAACTCTCTTAATCTGCTTAAATCATCTGTAAATTGGCTTAAATACACTAGCAAACATGTTAAACATATCTAGTAATGTTGATAATTAATATTAAAAAGCATTCAAATCAATCAACACGCTTTTCACATATTTTACAAATTTGAATTATCAGTAGTAGCGACGCAAACTTGAGTTTGTGCATCAATACTCGAGTTTGTCACTATCCACTTAAGTCCATACTCAAGTTTCTAAGTTGATACTCGAGTTTCCTCCTTACAGAGAGGAAAGTCGCGATTTGAGCTTTGGAGCTTCAGTTTAGCTTTAGATCAATACTCTAGTTTTCAAGCTAAACTCAAGTTTTGGACTCTTAATGAATATAATTCCAAAACATCAAAACTGGAGTTTTCATTCAAAACTGGAGTATTGAAATTAGTGAAAACTGACAATGCTCTCTGTATGATCAAAACTTGAGTTTGCAATTCTAAACTTGAGTTTCCGATTTTAATTTGAAACTTAGAGAGATCTTTAGACATTTCAAAACTAGAGTTTTCGAAACTGAAGTTTTCCAAATCGGAGTTTATAAATATATTGAAACATTGATCATCTGTGCTTGGCTCAAAACTCGAGTTTTCAATGCTATACTTGAGTTTCCATTTGAAATATGAAAACGTTTGGACTTTGGAGCCAAGGAGAAAACTGGAGTTTTCATTTCATAAACTTAAGTTGATACAAAAAAATATTATTGACTCTCAATACTTGAGTTTCCAAATTGAAACTCGAGTTTTCCAAAAATTTGGAAAACTTAGAAAATCTGGAAACTAGAACATTAAAGGGTCTCTTTTGTCTAAACTCAAGTTTTCAAACTGATACTCGAGTTTGCCCTAATAGAAAACTTGCAATGCTCTCTGTAAGGCCCAACACTCAAGTTTCCAAGAGGAAACTACAGTTTTGCCTTTGACCATTAAAATTGAGCTTTTCTCTGTAAGACCAAAACTCAAGTTTTGATACTGAAACTCGAGTTTTGCCTCAGACAACAAGTTTTTACTTTCTTAAGACAAAACTTTAATCTTGATTTTACAATTATTTGTTATCATCAAAACCCATAGAGAACTAACATTTGATTTCGCCACCGAACCTCCTTGTCACCACTCTAGCCACCCGCAATACCTCCAACCTTACCATTCTCACACTTGGTAAAGAAAACTATGCTCCCACATCAGTGCGTGAGGAGGAAAAAAAATTGATTTAAGGCTTAATATTAATTGAAGATAGTGAAACTATAACATATGTTCAAACCAATTTTATTATGTTTTGTTTTTTGAAAAAAAAAAAACCTTATTCAGAACCAGAAAACAAGCCAGGCGATTCCTTTTCCCACAACTCCTTTTTTTAACCTTCCTTAGAGCTTGTTTGGTTATAGGAAAATTGAGAGAGAGAAATGAAAAATGAGATTTTTCAATGGTAACAAGCGTTTTGATTGCATTTTCGCGTGGGAAAATATTTTCCAGGGTCTACCACTTTAAGCTATATAATTGAAAATGTGTTCCACCAAAATTGGTGGGAACCAATTTTCAAGTGGGGAGTAAAAATGCCTCAAGACATAAAAGCCCCTTGATTTAAATTTGGATGTGATATAAAACTGTGAACAGTGTGCGTGTGTCCCATAGACATTTAAATAATAATTTTCATAAACAGGAAAAATGGTCTTTTGGCTCATTTTTCTACCTTATTTTCATCAAACCAAACAAAAACTTTCCTATCAACCCATTTTCTTTTTTTTAGTGCAAACCAAACACTTCTGGCAAAATATTTTCTATTCCATTCCTTTCCAACATTTTCTTTGAACCAAATGGGCCCTTATAAGTCACCCGATGTAGAGAAAAGTGAAGGAAAATATTGTGAAGGGAATACTAGATTTGAAGACTTTTATACATGGTAAAAAAAAAAATTACCATTTTTGAGAGCTTTCTCTCCTAATTTAATTTTCCCTAATTGTCTCTTCATTAAAATATAGGGCTAACTAATTCGCATAGACCCATGAATGATAATTAAGATACTAAATATATCATAAAATTTAAGTAATTTTCTTTGTTACCCTCATTTTCTTTTGATTTGGTAAGTGAGTACTTCTTGAAACTTGAGCATAGGGTTTTCGCTTCTCCTAATAATGTGATTCTTGGGATATGAATTTGTGTCCTCTGCGTTATAGAGATGAGGCCACTTGTTACCTCAACCAACAACTTACTAGTCCTTATTACCCTTATCAGTTCACTAAACTCCAACATTTTAGAGCCAGTTTGAATTATTATTTAAAAGGTATGTTCATACAAGCCGAAACAAATTTTTTCTCACACCTTATCTTGTACACCATATGTCAATCCAAACAGGCACTTATTCATTTATACTCTCTTGCTAATTGCTACCCTAATTAAATCTAGGCATATATTTAGAAATAAAATATTTAATAAGCTTTGAAACTATTAAATGCCTTATAAAAAAGAAAAGAGTAACAACTAAGAATAAAGGTCACTTATAGTAAAGGTCAAAGGTGAGGCCAAGAAAAATAGTAAGGGTCAAAGGGATAGTAATTACTCCCTCCAGTCCTTTAAATATGAGCCCGAAAATTAAATTGTATTGTTTCTTTTTTATAAAAACCCGACAATAATTGCTTGAGCATTTAATGCTTTTTAAAAAAAAAAAAATTTGCCCCTCATTAATTATAGGTGTTACATCAATTAAAAATTTAACGATACTTATATTTACTCTATTTCTCTTTCTTACTTTCCCCATTATAAATAAGGCCATACTTAGAAAAATAAATTTATTTTAGACATACTTATTATTTTTAACTATTTTTTACCACTTTCTTAAATTACGTAATTTAGCTATTAGGCTCTTATAAATAGGACTGGAGTGAGAACTAAATTAGTTGGGAAAAAAACAAAGGAATAGTAATAAGCATGTGAAATAATATTCCATAAATCAAATGTCATGAATAGCATTAAATTCAATTGAATAATGAATTTATTGTGGTTGAATGCATTTATTACTATTACCACCGATCCCCCCGGGGATAAATGGTATTTTTTTTCCTATAAATGATCACTCCCACCATTGCTTAGAACACACACATTGACGGACCACCGATCCCCCCGGGGATAAATGGTATTTTTTTTCCTATAAATGATCACTCCCACCATTGCTTAGAACACACACATTGACGGCATAATATTAATTGAAGATAGTGAAACTAACAGACTAGAGTCGCTATGGCAAACACTGCGATTCTTCATTCTGCCTTTCTTGTAATCCTCGCCGCCGCGTTTGTTATTCAAGCTGCTTATGTGAGTTTAATTTTCTCCACTACTATTTCTTTATCATTTTTTCATAAACCAAAGTTGGCTAAATTAAATGAAACTCTTAATTTTGAATATTTTCAGATAACTCTCGAAACTTTAATAATTTTAATATGTGCGTTGAGAAATAATATTATATTAAAGAGGGATAAAACTAGAAACTTATTCAATTTCAAAGTAGATTTAATGAAGATTAAATTTTTATTGATTCTAGTGAAATATGTTAGAAATGACTTATTTAAGATGAGATGAGTATTTTCTTAAATTATATTGTTATGTGTGTATAACCTTAAAAATTTTGTACTACATAATAGTAAAAATAATTTAGGCATATTTTTTAAGACAAAAAAGATTGAATTTATCTTCCAATGAAAAGATTTCATACAAAAAACCTTTTGAAAAACAAAACCTTAGAACACTGTAATAATGAATTATATAAAATGAAGAAAATGGTGTTAGGAACTTGTCCCCCATAACTGTGGGCCTGACTCGGGACGAATCCAAATTAATTGAAACCGAATGTTCCAATGAACTGGGTGGGTAATTAAAAAATAAATAAATAATGAATTATATAATTCATGTAATTGAATAAGAAATTGTAATTAACGTTTCAAACATTATTAAAATTGATTCTGTTTCAAACACTCAATAATTAAGGTTTAATTATTTTGTTTATAAGATATAGATATTTAAATTGAATTGAATTTTGTTCCTCGTATACGCTCCCAAGTCCCGATGTCATAATTTTCTGTATAGCATAATTACTAATTTAATATGTTTTTTTCTTCCCGACATGTTCAGGCCGGTGGAGAAGGATCACTTCTTCCTGAACGTAAGTATACTAATCAATCTCCTAAAAATTGTTGTACGATAATAGACCTAATTTATTTTATATTTTTAATAATTTGAATCTCTCAAATTTATGTATTCATCGTATACGTTTTTTGACTCTTACTCTAAATTCATCGTAGACATTAATGCGTGGATAAATTAACATGAATCTTCTTATAATTTCACCTCATTTTTAATAATTTTTAGTTTATTTGTTATTGAGTCCGTACATTTTTTAAATTATATATATGGGTCATTATACTCATAATTTGTTAATTTATTGATTTATAAGAAAAAGGACATAAGTGTACCTGGTGGCATGGCTCTTACTCACTAAATTCCTAAATTAATTGTCACAAGGATATAAATAAAACTAAAATCAATCTCATTACATATTATATATAGATGCCAGGAGACAATTATGATAGTTTATTTTTCTATTGACAATAAATGATTTTTTTCATCATTAAAAATCCTCTTTTTATTTTTTATTTTATTACAACTTAATTACATGTCGTTTAATCAGCAGCTACGTCAGGTCTAATTAACATATTATGAGCACAGGCACTAATGTCTGAGAAAAATGTAAAAAAAACCCAATTAAAAAAAATACAACGACCTGATCAAGAATCAGGTAAAACTATAGGGATTGACGAATTAATTTTTCCTTATTTTTCAACTAATGAAGGGGATCAGATTTATGTTTAAATTTATTAATTTATTTTTTAATGATGCTTAATTACTTGTAATTAATTAGAGTGTGGTGGCGCATGTGATTATCGGTGTTCGGAAACACATCAAAGGAAGGCATGTCTATTTTTCTGCAACATGTGTTGCCAGAAATGTCTGTGTGTGCCATCGGGAACATATGGTCACAAGGAGGAGTGTCCTTGCTACAACAACTGGAAGACCAAGGAAGGCAAACCGAAGTGCCCTTAATTCATTTTTCAAATCAATAATTATTAAATATTATGTTAAATGATCTAATTAGGTATTTTATTGAAATGTAGTTTCTCTTATAATGGCAGCTCAACATCTATAAAATAAAGTGTATTTAGCATGTGTTTTGAGAATTTCTTTCCTTTTCTTTTAAAGGCAAAGGAGCAGTTTTGGTCTTCTAGTCACTGCTATAGAAATCATTATATATGACAATTATTAATGAAAGACCCGGCTGAACCCAAGAGGGGGGTGAATTGGGTTAAAGATTAAAATATTGTAACTTAAAAATCTTTTTACGTTTTATAAATCAATAGTTAGATATTCAAATAAATATATATGCTGGGAAATAAAAGAGTTCAGGGAGGAGAATATGCAAACTGGATTTATATTGGTTCGGCTTAATCCTTGACCTACGTTCAGTCCTCAAGCTACACTTGAAATTTTTAATCTACTATCCTCTTGTTTATCCAGGCACAAAAGAAGCCTTTATATTCCCACAAGTTCACCCAGGCACTTGTGAAGCCAAATCTCTCATTGAGATACTCCCCCTTACACACCGTAAGAATATAATAGGTTTCTTGCTCAAGATCACCCAATCTTGAGTAACTCTCAAATGAAATGATTACAATGAATCTTCTCTCTCAAAAGTGAATGAATAATCACTGAAGTACAATACAAATCATTTCACTCTCTATGATAAACTATATAAGCATTGAGAATAGAGTGTGTATGAGATAAAAGTTGGATTCAAAATATTGACATTTTGACAGTGCAATCTCTCATCATCATCATCCTCTATCTTGAATGTGACTCTTCTTATAGATGAAGATCATTTGACTGTTGAGAATATGATCATTATGAATAGTAGCCATTGAGAATATAGCCGTTAGATGTCCACTGAGAAGTAGCTATTGAGAATATTGTCTTTTTGACTTTACAGCTCAACATATGAATCTTTATGTAATCCTTCATTTGATCATCTAAAACTTACTAGAAAACTGATTAAACAAAGTTAGGAACAATAGTAATATATGATATGAAGTATTAAGATCAAACATGAAGTTCTCACAAATTCAAGCAATTTGAATTTCAAACTTAGCGATACAAACTGGAGTTTGTTTATCCAAACTCGAGTTTGTAACTTTGCTTTAGAAGGAAAACCTCGAGTTTCCAAATCCAAACTCAAGTTTAGATCTTCCAGACAAGAATTAAAGAAGAGATAGACACAAGGCAATTTATCCTGGTTCTGTATAATCGTTCGACCTACTTCCAATGATTGATGAGTGATTTGACGAAGCCAACAAAATGATTTTACTTCTTCACCGTTGATATTTCAATAACTCATACTTTGTTTCTCAATGTTAACATAGTTTACAATAGAGAGTGAGATGAATGTACTTCAGTGTTTATTTTTTCACTTATGAGATAGAGAGAATATTTATCTATAAACATTCTATCTGAGAGTTACTCAAGATTAGGTGATCTTGAGTGGAAAACACTTTTTATTGATTACAGCTTTTAAGGGAAGTGAATCATAGTGAAAGGATTACTTTAAGTTCATAGTGTATAATCAAGCAGGTGTATTGATTACAGTTTGTAAGAGGGAGTGAATCCTAGTGAGAGGATTAATTTGAGTACAAAATGTGTAATCAAGTTGAAAGTAAATAATGGATTGAAAATCTCAAGTGAAGCTTAAGGACTGGATGTATGTAACATCTACCTTTAGGGCCTCTTATTTAACAGAGTTATCTCATACAGGCATCGTAATGATTTGGACGACTTAAACTGTGGAATAAGACTTTCATAAATAGCTTAGTTTGAAAACATGAGGATAAATTCTTTTGAGTGCAGTATCTATCCCGTAAGGGAATTTAGTAAAATATTCCAAAATGATAAGCAAATTAATACAGTCCAACTAAAATGCCCTATCGTAAAAGTACCTTTTCCTTACCGTTGAGACTTGCCTCTTGATCCCGATCCGCTACATGTCTCTGTCATACGGTCTAAAGTTCAAATAAATGAACCCCGGGGTAACAATTAATCTTATATGCAAGCATAAAGTATTAATGACCACATAGCACATATTAAGCACATATCAATTAGCAATAAAATAAGTCAGACCGTAACCGCAGTTAACGACCAAAGACCGCAACCCTTCAAGACATGCAACCTTGTTTGTAGAACATGAGCTCTACGGGACACGCAGCCCCTGTTGGTTCTCTATGGGTTTTGATGATAACAATCAATTGTGAAATCAAGAATGAAGAGTTGTCTCAAGAAGTTTAAAACTTGCAGATTGAGGCAATACTCGAGTATCAGTAGCAATACTCGAGTATTGAGGTTCAACGAACAGCTCAATGCAATTAACCTAAGAGCAATACCATAGTATTCATATGAATACTCGAGTATTGGAGCTTACAGAGAACATCGTAAGTTTTTCATCAAGGAAAACTCGAGTATTGATATGTATACTCGAGTTTGAGCCTATGTGACTCTTCAAACATTTTTTAACTGAAAAGGAAAACCTCGGTTTGGAAAACTACACTTTGGAATTTAAAAAGACAGTTTTTCCAAATTGGCTCCAGAATTCAAATATTTTCATTTTTCAAATGAAAACTCGAGTATCATTGGAATACTCAAGTATTGAGCCAAGCAAAGATGTTTTAAACGGATTAACATATATAAACTTCATTTTTGAAAACCACAGTTTTGGAAAATCCAGTTTATCACTTACTTAAACAATCTCAAAGTTTCAAAACTAAGGAGAAAACTCGAGTATGGAAGCTGATACTCGAGTTTTGAGCCATACAGAGAGCTATCAAGAATTCTAAGCCATCAATACTACGGTATAGGATGGAAACTCAAGTTTTGATGTTTTGGTCAATTATTCATCAAGAGTCAAAAACTCGAGTATTGGAAGAATACTCGAGTATTGGCTTCAGTTCATCAGGAACATCGAAGCTCAAATCGCTAGTCTTGTCTCTGGAAGGAGAATACTCAAGTATAGACTCAGATACTTGAGTATAGGCTTAAGTGCATAGTGACAAACTCGAGTATTGGTGCACAAACTCGAGTATTGGTCATGCCTTTTGAAAATTCAAATTTGTGAAATCTATGTAATGTTTATGAAATGATCCAAATGATTTATATTCTTAATTATCATCATTATCAGATATGTTTAATGTGTTTGCTAGTGTATTTCAGCCAAATTACAGATGATACAAGCAGATTAAAAGAGCTGTCAACACCTAAAGCAAAGTCTTGTCATAAGCATTAAATGCAGACCACCAAACTTTTTGTAATCTCAACTACCAAACATTACATGGTGGGAAAAGGATAAAGAAACTTTCATTTAATCAAGGACTGACAATCCCAACGGATATAAACGACTAGAAGTCACTCTCTATCCTACAACTCAAGAAACAAGCACAAGTGTAGAGAGAGAAAGGACCAAACTGCTTCCAACAGATAGGAGACTTCTCCAACGGTCAAATGAATGTCTGCAACAGTTATTAATGTCACTCTAAGTACAAATAGAGTAGTATTCAAGTCTCTACTAGAACATTGAGCTAAAAAACGAAAGAACATTAATAAGATAACAGTTACCCACCTCAAGTTTGAATTCTTAATCTTGTTCGAAGGTACCGGGATCAATAGAGGTGTCATAGAATGCCTATAAACGTTATCATTGACATTAGTCACTTCAGGTGTTGCAAAGGACCTAACTACGTGACTTGAGAATAATACCATTTTTATAAGTCCAAGGTAGAGTTTTTCCAAGGTAAGGTTTGTCTAAGATGAGGTTAATGTGTTGTGGTTGATGTGCTGAGGAGTCATTGTTGGGGTAGAATTTGTCCGAGGTAGGATTTGGCCGAGGTAGAGTTTCTGTGTTGTAGTTGATGTGTGGAGTTATAATTGTCTAGGGTAGAGTTTGGTCGAGGTAGAATGTATGTGTTGTAGTTGATGTGTGGAGCTATAGTTATTTGAGGTAGAGTTTGGTCGAGGTAGAGTGTATGTGCTGTAGTTGATGTGTGGAGTTGTAGTTGTCCAAGGTAGAGTTTTGCCGAGGTAGAGTTTATGTGTGGAGGTGTAGTTGTTGAGGTAAAGTGTGGCCAAGGTAGAGTGTATGTGTTGTAGTTGATGTGTGGAGCTGTAGTTGTCTGAGGTAGAGTTTATGTGTTGTAGTTGATATGGGGAGGTGTAGTTGTTGAGGTAAATTTTTGCCGAGGTAGAGTTTATGTGTTGTAGTTAATGTGTGGAGGTGTAGTTAATGAGGTAAAGTTTGGCCAAGGTAGAGTTTGTGTGTTGTAGTTGATGTGTGGAGGTGTAGTTGTTGAGGTAAAGTTTGGTCGAGACAGAGTGTATGTGTTGTAGTTGATGTGTGGAGTTGTAGTTGTCTGAGGTAGAGTTTTTCCGGGGTAGAGTTTATGTGGTGTAGTTGATGTGTAGAGGTGTAGTTACTGAGGTAGAGTTTGGCTGAGGTAGAAACAGGTTATGAGGTGATTTCGGAGTCGTTTCCCATTGGTTTCCAATGTACAAGTAAACATACTACCTAAGCTTTCTTTCCCCTTATCATGCATAAATAACACTGATAAATGCATTTCAAAAGCACAAAATCTATCTCTCTTTTGTCCCAGCCCCAGATTTATGGTTTTATGCAAAAGAAAAGTCTTAACACTTGGTTTCTACCATTTCCTTTTTAGCAGAAACTTCCTGAGTTAGTTCTTACAGTTTATAATAACTCAAAGCTTCATAGAATAACTGATAGAAACTGAAAAGAAGAGAGGACCAATGATTACCTTTAACTTGCTAGTCTACACGTTGTGATATTCACTGGCTTCTCACTCTCTCATCCTTGATGCAAATCTCCAGAAATTGATCATAATAGACTCTCGTCTCTCTCTCTCTCTCTCTCTTTCTCTCTTTTTTGTTCAGTCTCAACTCTTAGTTGCAGAAGAGTGAATGAAATGCCAAGAACAATCCTTATATAGGCTTAAGGGTCCATTTGGCTGAAAACAAATTAGAGGCAAAAAGGGTGTTAGTTTCAAAAAGCATAGTGTTGTTGATCTTGTGTGTTCAGAGAAAGAGGAAAATACACTGGTGAAGTATGGCTAATCAGATTTTACTGTCAGCTCTCTCTCTCTCTCTCTCTACTACGTTTCTAATTGCCTTATTGACTATTGGAGTATATTAAAATATACATTGAGTGAAGTGTTCCTTGGGTCGGGTTGGCTCAATTGAGCTTGGAGCAAATTGGATCATTTGAATAATTATATAAATTCCTTTGTCCTAGAATAATAAGCCTTAACTTCTAATATAATTATTCTTGGTCAAAATTCATAACACATCTTCATATATTATTTTAACTTTTAAAATCCCAAAAATCTAGGATATTACAACGTAGGTCAAGGATTGGGCCGAATCAGTATAAATCACAATTCGCATATTCTCTTCCCTTATCTCTTATATTTCTAGTATATGTTTATTTGAATATCTAACTGATGATTTAGAAGAAGCGAAAAGATTTTCAAAATTCCAAGTTTTTAATATTAACCGCCAATTCATCCTCCTTTTGGGTTCAACTGGTTCTTCAATAACAAATTTTAGAACTGGCTGACACCTAAGAGGGGGATGAATTAGGTGTAAAATAAAAAATTTAAAAATCGTTTAACATCTTATTGAAAACAAGAAGTATGCAGATATTAAGCCGTAATTCTACAATTCATTATTCAAATCATACATATTGAAAATTTAAGAGATAAGGGAAGAAAGCATACAAACTATGATTGCCAGTTCAGTCCAGTCCTTGATGACCTACGTCTAGCCCCCAAGCTCCTTATGAGATTTCAATCCATTGTCTCCTTCAAGTTTAAACCAGGTACTTGAGAACCACTATGATCTCACAAGTTTAATTTAGGCACTTGTGAAGCCACTTATAGTCTTCTCATGAAGAAAAAAAAACTCCCATTTACATGCTATAAGATTACAATCTCTCTTGCTGATGAATGGTTATAATCAATCTTCTTTCTTAGAAGTGAATAAGATGAACATTGAAGCACAAGACAAGTAATCTCTCTCTAAAGTAAATTATATGAACACTAAGAAAACATTAGAGCATATGAGATAAGGTTGGAGTCAGAGTGTTGTCATTTTGACAGTGTAGATGTAAGCTCTTTTCTTCTGCTTCTAATGCTTTTCTCTTTATAGTTGATGCGGCTCTGATGATTGTTGAAGATTTTGAAGTATCTGTTTGCTACATTCATATTCTTGTTGTGATTTTGTCTTTGAGCTTTCTAGAAATATAATTGTTGCTTTGTTGAATGTATCTGTGGGAGTGTCCTTGGTCATTATTATAGCCGTTAAAGTCTCTGAACATTCTATTTTTCTAAGGAGTTAGTCATTGGAGCAGAGAAAATGTCTGTTGTTTGAATCTTTGCATTAATGGTTCTGACACAAAAGTGTTTTTTTTTCCAATTTGTATGTTAATCCTTGTTTGATCACCTAGAAAACACTTAATCACTAACATGATAAATAATTATAGTGATTAAAAGCAAAAAGAACAAGTTACACAATCATTCCAATGATTTTTTCAAGTTTCAAAGTGATGCCCTATTTTATGAGAAAACATCACACTAGTGATATTCTCTTAACAATATAGAGCATTGAATGAGTCACAGTAATGATATGCTAGTGATGCATAAAATGAGATCACTCGAGTAATGTTACTTTGGATCACTTGATACATCAATATAACGTTCTGCTAGTGAAAAACTCATTGCAAAAACAATTAGATCCAAATTCCTTGTATTCAAAACATTATGATCCAAAGAGTGATAGTTGGTCTGGAATGTCATGAGAACGTCGAGCGTCAACTTCCGAGATTCATATCTCTTTCTTCTGAGACTCTTTGAGCTTGATCTTGACATCTATGAAACTAATTTTGAGTTTCATTTCATATACAACAAGTTTCATCTCGATTGGATGTGTATTTTGTGAGATATATCCAAATTACTGAACCTATTTTTAAATAACACGAGAAATTTCAGTGTCAACTTCCTAGGTCCATATCTCTTTTGTTTGAAATCCATTGAGCTCAATCTTTGATGTCTGTGTGTCTCCTTTAAAGTCTACACTAGTACAAAAAAGGCTTTTTAAATCAGACAGAAAATTCCTCATAAGACTAGATCTAGGATTGGTATCGATATAGGCGGTCTAAAAAGTCTGTTACTTTTAAGACTTGTTGAGTACTCAGTCTTAAAAGTATACTTTTTAGACTGGACTTTTTAAACATTCAGTCTTAAAAATGAGTTGGAAAAAAAAAATCCCCAACCACAAACAACCATCGGACGAAATTGCCATTGTCAATGCTCCTACCAATCACTACTAGCTACTACTTGCTCATCTCTGCCTCTGGCTCTAGCCCCAACAGCAACTCCAAGTCTGGCATGTATTGCTTCAGATCCAGATCCGTTTGATATAGCGTTGGTGGCATGACCCAAGCCATCTTTTAACTAACATAAAATCTCTGAGATAATGGCCAAAGATTCAAATTCATTGTTTGATAAAAAGCTTAAGCTAATAAAAAGCTTTAAAAGAAATCCATGCTATCCTTAAAGCCTTTGATTATTTCTCCGAAGAGTTTGGTCCTCACTTTTTCTTGAAGTCAAGTCACAATGCATTAACCAAGGCATACAAGTTTTGAATCTATAAGCCTAAAAAGCAACATCAAGTTTTGAACATACCGGTAGTGACGAGCCATAAAGAAATCAATGCAATTAGCAAGGTCGAAGAAGGAATAGGATACAAAACTTTAGCCTCGAGGGAATCACAAGACGGATTGAAACTTACCTATAGCGGATCACTAAGTTTGTAGCACAAGGACACGCCGAGCTTAAGTTGAAGATGCGAAAGGAACAAACAACCAACCGGTACAATCAAGGTTAGGGCTAAAATATATAGGACTATTTAGAATGGATATTCTTAACTATTGGTCTTAAAAGTTCACCTTTTAGACTAGATATTACTAATATCTGGTTTTAAAAGTAATACTTTTTTTGTTTTTTTTCTTATCTTTTAGACCGGATATTCTTAACTACTGGTCTTAAAAGTATACCTTTTAAACTAGATATTATTAACATCCGCTCTTAAAAGTAATAATTTTTTTTAATTTTTTATCATCTTCTAGACTGGTCATTATTAACAACAGGCCTTAAAAGTTTCATATTTTAGACATGTTGTTAATAACAACCAGTCTAAAAAGTTATTTTTATTTACGAAATTATCAACGGTCATACTTTTTAGACCTAATCCTCTATAATATGGTCTTAAGAAGTTTTTTATATTTACAAAACTGCCACCGATCATAATTTTTAGACCTAATTCTCTATAATCCGGTCCAAAAAGTTCTTGATATTTACAAAGCTGCCACCAATCATACTTTTAAGACTAGAGCCTCAATACTCTGGTTCAAACAAGGCGGTCTTAAAGCCCTTTTTGTACTAGTGCTAGTTAATTTCATATGAAACAAGTTTCATTTCAATCGGATATATAGTTTGAGAGATATGTCCAAAATACGTAACCTCATGCTGAACGAAATCAAAGTATAACAGATGGTCATCAATACGACATCACTCGAGTAATGTTGCTAGTGATGAAGAACATCACTCGAGTGATCATCTATAGAAGTACTACTCGAGCAAAGTTAATATAACTTCCATATAAGTCATTTTAGATATGAATTGACTCATTCCAACCTCCATTTGACTATAGAGACCTCCAGTATCACATTTAAGAGCTTAAATCTTGATATTCCCATTAGATCTTGCAAGTTCTTTTTTCTACAATCTCTTTTGTTTTTTACCTTTTAGTTATTCTCCATAATCCAATTAGATAGATTCTTTTCTTTGATTAATATGATGGATTCTCTTCTTTCTTTACTATTCCTTCTTCTTTTTCCTCTCGATGGTCATTCTACATAATTTAGCTCAATTACTTTTTTATTTTCTTGGCTTCTTCTAATTGATAACTTCGATCTTTAATGTTTTCTTAATCTTTTTCTTGATCATTCACTGTAATCTAACTTTAATCTAACTTGATATCTTCTTTTTTTTTTGCTTGACTATACTATAAGATATTTTAAATTAAATATAATAATTAGAAAATGTAAAAGATAAATGCACTATACAAACTATTTGATATTTTGTTCAACAGACATCATAAAACAAGTATATCTAACCATATTGATGTCCTTGACTCGGTTGTCAAGATCGCCCATTTCCAGTTCACTACCTCCGAAACTTCCATTCTAGAGTATCGCCCTCTGAACAACGATTGACCTTATAGTCTCGTCTGCGCCGCTCTTTTCAGCGACGAAGCTGCTGCTGTTATTGTCGGAGCAAATCCTGTAATCGACTATGGGGAGTAGGCATAAACTTAAAGCTCAAGACGGATTTTCCTCTGAAGATTGAAGCTAACATTGAGGAATTTATCAGAAAGCTGATGGCGAAGTTCAGCAATATAAACAGGGTAAAAGAGGTTAACGACTTGTTCTGGGCCGTTCACACTTCACATTGTGATTCTTCTCTTTCATCATCCTTCTCTTCTTTTACCTTTGCCAATGGGTTTGATGTAAGAAGTTTAAATTTGGTCTCTAATCGAAGGCTTAAGTTTTAAGGGTGAAGCTTGTGCATCAGTATTTTGGGATTTTTGTACACAATGGAAGAATTTTTTCTTCTGCATAATGAAAGTATGATGTTTTTTCTGTTTCAATTTGATTAAGATTTAATCTGGGTTTGTTGATTTGGAATGATACATGCTAAATTGGTTTCTGATTTGGTTTTTCTTGATCAATTATGTGTTGATAATTTGAACATGGTTGATGATGGTTGGTGAGTTCTGGAAGGGTGAGTAATGAAGAAGACCGGGAGTTCCTCAGAAGGTGGAGGGTGGGGGATCACATTATGCTGATCTGGACACTGTAGTGGACCCCATTAGGATAAAGAAACGGACGGTGGTATGAGATGCAAACGCGGTCACTGCCCCAATTCCAAGAGTTTATTGGTATTTTTGCACATGAAAAAATATAGGATGTTGGTTGTATTTTGGATAAAAATTCATGAATATTTTTACACTTTAATTCTATTAGGGCCTAGTATGGCTTAACTTGTTTTTTAAAAAGGATAGGACAAAGCATATTTAAAGGTTTAAATGTATGAATAGGTCAGACTTATTTTGTTAAAGTCTAATTTGTAAGCTTTCAGGTCTGACCCGTTTACACATTAAATGAATATAATTATATTTATATTATATACATAACCAATATTTATTTATTTTTAATTCTTATATTCTAAATTTAAAGTACACAGAGTCTATCTATGACCTTCAAGCCTTGCAATATGAAGCCATTTTAAACGTCTATATTGTGAGTAGATATTTAAAAAAGCTTTACGTTCAACCAAGTCTTATGAATGCTCAGGCTTGAACCTTAAAAAAAAGCTGCATTTAGGCTCATCCTTTTACTTCTATGAGAGGCTTAAACATATTTAACCAAAACCTGACCTAACCTATTTTCATGCTTACCTATTAAACACTTAGGCTCATAGCATATAAAAATTATCAAAAAATAAAATTAGTGTTTCTTTTGTTGGCGATTTGTTTTAGGTTTTTATGCATATTTGGATTAATTTTTATAATATAGCTTCTATAATTTATAAAATAAATAAGTGAAAAGAGTTTTGACTCAGTATAAAACAACAATTTATTGTTTCTCAAACATCCACAAAGTAAAATCCTTACTCATCTTCCACTAAAATTTTTTCATCTTTATTAATTGATAAAGTAAAATTATGATTTCATAATTCAATAGACTTTTTTCTCCTACCTTGGCCACATATTCGTAACTCTAAATACCGGATTTCTTTTAGTCCCTTTTGTGAGACTCACAACCACCCTTGCTTATTCCTCAACGAGTTAGGAAAGACATGACAAATTCTGGTTTCATAATTTAATAAAGACATTTCCCCCCTCCTTATTTCGCTTTACCAAACTCAAATCCGATCACTATCACAAAATAAATGAGCAGGAGACAATGCATATACATTAAAAGTGGAACACTTGCAACTAAAAGAAGCTACAGTTCATGTGGAGGCAAGGTTTGGTATAGTAGTATATAGTACAAGCCTTTTTTTTATCCATTGCAGATTTCTTCTGCAACAAAGTTCAAGACCGTTATGTGATACCATCTAGTCTGATATAGCTATTATATAAGACTCGTCTTTTGAGTCATGATGAGATAAGCTACAAGTAAAACTGTGTGTAAAAAGCCACTCCATTAAACAACACAACCACAAACGTGCATCTACTCTGTAAGTAGCATAGGAATTTCATCCACAGGAGCTGGAAGCTGCAACATGCAAAAGTAAGATTTGTGCAAGTTAGTAAATATCATCCAGAGTATGACATTAAATGGTAACAAAAGCAGCATTAAAATAATGGTAATGTCAAGACTACGGAATAATACTTGTTCAAAGAGAAGTAAGAAGAAGGGATGGAAGGGGAGCTGGAAACAGGCAACACAAAATAAGTCATTATGCGTTTAGTTTTTGGAAAAATTTTACCTTTGCAAAACTGCAAATTTGCAAAAGGAATCCAAGGAAAAATAAAGGATTAAATAATATCCATGTGCTTGTACGTTGAAAATAAACAAGGGCAAAGAAATGAGAGATCAAATTGAAAAGATTTGTCACTGCTGCTGCTGCTGCTGAATAAATGGTTCATACTTCATAGTATTTCAGCACATAATTTTTCCATCAAATACTAATATTTGGCCTCAAGATCAGTGATTCCTGTAACAACAGTTTTGCCAGGCTGCAAGTTCAATGGCCAGATGCCAACATTGAGAAGAATCGATGCAGAGCATGATTAAGAAAACTTTTCAGGTTCAAGCAATGAGGGGCTGTACTCTAGAGCTGGGTGATAACCCCAGACATAAGCACAATCACATCCATTACATTGTTGAGTGCGATGCATTTAGATAAGGGTAAATTAGTCAGTTATTTTCCTTTCTTAACTAATTTGATAAATAAATCATCATAAATGACATGTCTTTATACCAGTATATTCTCATGGTAACCAGCCAGAGGACAAACAAAAAGTTTCAATATGCACAAACGAAACCCTAAATCTTACAAAATTGATCATTCGTTAAATGAATGATAGCAAGGCGCATAAGATGGAGAAAATTCCAGACTGTCAAACATGAAGGGTTTAGCCATTTGCTTTTAAGAGATATACAAAAGATATAATCAATATCTACCAAAATTGGCCGGCCATACACCTTCGCATATCACAATTCATCATTTCATCTGTCCTATTTTCAGAGCAATTTGTCTATTTTCCACTCAAAATTTGGAACTGATATAATATGTTTTAAGTCACCATACAGTAAACCTACCAAGCACCACGCATTGCTATAGTTCAAGTTCAACTCGAACAACCTGAAATCCAGCCCTTTTACTTGCTAGCCTATCAATTACAGATGACAGAACCTTAATTCCACAATAGACTTCCTGTGTCCTAACTCCAAACTTAAACGTCACAAAAAATTGAATATTAAGGTAAATTCCAATTAACAGATCAATGTCTCTTTCAACATACCCGGTGAGTTAAGAGTATGATATTTTGACATTAAAAGTGTCCTGTCAATCCTAGATAAACCACTGAAGAAGCATGGGAAAGTTACGTGGCAACAAAACAAGCAAAGAGTATTTATGAGATGTTTAAATTCAGAAAATTTAATTTCAGGCCAGACCATACGATAAATAGGAATTCCCCTAAATAATATCCGATTCATCGCTAAACGCCTAAACCTAGTAGAAGATGGTAGAATATAACCAGCAGAGTGCTCCATACCTCGAAGACCCGTTTCAAGGATCCAAGACAAGAACCCATGACGGAATCACGGCAAGAATGGATAGTTTTGAACTGATCAATACCGAGCTTCTTGTTAATGAACCCAACCTGGAAATAGATGCTCTCAGACGGCGGCAAATCGACCCTGATCTCGTCAACATCGAGCCACAAGAAGAACCGGCGCACTTGGATGCCTTTTAGGTCGGTGATGGAACCATAGTTGAGCTTGCCTGTGATGGTGGTATCGTAGTACACCAAGTAATCAAACTCAACATAGCAAGGCTTCTCCAGATGCACGACGAAACGACCATCGGAAGAGAAGGAGTAATCGGCGACGGAATCCGGTAAAAGGCCACTTGGTAGGCCAAATTTGCGGAGAATTTCGTACACCGTTTGGTTAGATTCGTCGCGATGAGAAAGAGAGAGAGCAGGTGTGATTATGGTGAAGAAGAAGAAGGAAACTGTAAGAATAGTCAAAACGAGAGGGGATTTAGGGTTGATTGCCATGTCTGGAGAGGATCACTAGGACGAGAATTGCTGGAGACTCTGTAGACTGCCGTTCTAGGACCGAAAGTTCGGAATTTGTTTTGAAGGAGCGAATGGCATTTGACTGCTTAAATTTATAGTTTTTTTCGTTTATTTTAAAGTTAACGTGATTTATATATACACATACATATATCTCCCTTCAAGGACTTTTGAGTCTAATTTTAAATTTTATGGCTATTTTTACATGGCTGAGCAATTTTACATATAATATTTACTGCCAGGAGCGCCTGGCACCCTGGCCTTTTTCTTGGAACAAAAATACACATGACATTACGTTTTGGAAGTAAAAATACCACGGGCCGTTGGTTAACCAGACGTTGACCATTAAGCCTGACGGAATGCACAGTAACACGGGTGAAATTATCATTTTGCCCTAATTTTAAATTTTTTTATTTTTTTTAAAACACTAAAATAAACTCTCCCATGTTGGTGGCCCAACCACTGCCAATCGCGGCTCTCCCCACCGCCGACGACCGGCGACCTCCTCCGGCAGTTTTTTCTTTTATATAATTTTTTTAATAAAGCAGAAAACTAAAATAATCCCTCCCTAGCCAGCAGGCCCCACCACCGACCGCACCACTGCCAGCGGCCGCTCTCCCCACCGGCGGCCACCTCCAGTGACCTTCTCTGGTGTCTTTTTTTTTAAAATAATTTTTTTAAAAAAAATAAAAAAGTAAAATAACCCCTACCCCGCCGGTGGGCCCCACCATCGGCCACACCACTGCAGGCGGCCGCCCTCCCCACCGCCGACGACCGGTGACCTCCTCCGGCGGCTTTTTTTTTTTAAAAAAAATAATTTTTTCAAAAAACAAAAAACTAAAATACACTGTTGCCGCCGCGAAATTTTTTTTTTTTTTTAAAAAAAAATTATTTTAAGAAAACCACTAGAGGAGGTTGCCGGTGGTGGGGAGGGCGGCCGCGAACTGTGGTGTGGCCCGTGGTAGGGCCCACCGGCAGGGGAGGGGTTATTTTAGTTTTTTGTTTTCTTAAAAAAATTATTTAAAAAAAAACCACCGAAGGTGGTCACCAGTCACCGACGGCGGGCGGTGGTGGTGTGGCCGGTGGTAGGCCCACCAGCAAGGGAGAGGTTATTTTAGTTTTTTGTTTTTTTAAAAATATTATTTTTTAAAAAAAAAAACCACCGTAGGAGGTGGCTGGCAGTTGCTAGCGGTGGGGAGGGCGGAGGGCGGTGGTGGTGAGGCCCACCAACGGGAGAAGGTTTATTTTAGTGTGTTTTTTTTAAAAAAAATTTAAAACTATGGGCAAAATGATAATTTCAGCTTAAAACTAAGGGCAAAATGGTAATTTCACCCGCGTTACTGTACATTCAGTCAGACATAACGGTCAACGTCTGGCCAACTAACGGCCCGTGGTATTTTTGGTCCCAAAACGTAACGTCGTGTGTATTTTTTGTCCAGAAAAATGGTCGTGGTGCTGGGTTCTCCATTTTGTGTGTAAGTTGTCAAAGTTCATTCTACTAGTACAAAACTAACATGAGTTGGTTGAAAATTATGTTAGACCTAGCTATCACCAAAGAGAGGGTGAATTGGGTGTTGGATAGAACTTTTGGAAACTTAGAAAATCTTTTCGCATTTTACTAAAGGAGGTTTAAATGACAATAATAATTTATGAACCAATAGACAGTCATTCAAAATATATATGTTGAAATGTAAGAGTTTAGGGAAGAGAATATACAAACAGAGATTTATACTGGTTCGGCCCAATCCTTGACTTACGTCCAGTGTCCAAGCTGCACTTGAGATTTCCACTATCTCCTTGTTTAACCAGGCACAAGAGAAAAGCCTTTACAACCTCACAAGTTTAGTCAAGCACTTGTGCAACCTTTACAATCTCCACTGAGATACTCTCCCTTATAGATACAATTATAAACTCTATACTCAGGATGATCCTTTCACACTAGGATTCACTCCCCCTTACAAGTTGTAACTGTACACTCATTCTCAAAGTTTCCACAACCTTGAGATTCACTAAACAGATAATGAAATAAGTGTTTGGACTCTCTCACAGAATAGATGAATAATAATCACTGAAGTACATACTCGATCTCACTCTCTACTGTAAACTATATAGACATTGAGAAACAGAGAGTATATGAATTATTGACATATCAACAGTGAAGTAGTAACATCATTTCATTGGCCTCGAAATCATTCATCTATTGTCACTTTTTTCAGTTTGAAGACTTCGCAATTTATAGGTTATTGTGTTTCAACCGTTGTGAGCATTTGATTGTTGGAGTAGACGTTAAAGAAATAGCTGTTGAAGCTTCTGACATCATCATCAGCTTTTGGTAACCTCTTTTTAATCCTTCATGTAATCATCTGAAACTTATACACAAATCATATAACTCATGTTAAGAAATAGTATAAGTTCTTTTGGACTTGATCTGAACATTCTTGATGAGAATCTAAGATTCCAGATAGACATAGAGACTTTTCAAACTGATACATTTTGGCTCGAGTCCACTGTCCTGGCTCGAGTTTTGCCACAAACTCGAGTCACTTTTTGTAGCCTCGAGTCAGGACATGTTATTTCAAAAATAACGGTCAAAATCCATTATATATGAAGTTCTGAGAATTGCTAAAAACTCGAGGTAACATTTCCTGACTTGAGTTTTTAGTGAAACTCGAGTCACACTTCCTTGGCTCGAGTTAGTATAGTTGATTTGTTAAACTTTCTCAAGCGAGTAGACTCGAGTCACATTTTCTGCCTTGAGTTTAAGCACAAACTCGAGTCGTATTATCTTGCCTCGAGTCAATGTGACAAAACACTTCATCATACAAGATTTTCACGCTTTGTTAGCTAAGTTCCAATAACCATAACATCTCCGTTCGTTAAGCATCTTGGCAAATCACATATATCCCTAGAATACTCTTTAAGTATTCTTTCCAATGCAAGAAGAATCAGCTCCAAACTCATTGTATGTTGAGCACTATGATCATATAAGTAAAATTTGTTCTTGAACCAACGTTTTTTCACCATCCTGAACAGACTCTCAACTTCCAAAAATCATATCTCTCTCATTTGATCTTTTTTTTCCCCTATGATCTTGATTTTTTTGGAAAGGTGTGTGAGTCTAGTCTCATATACCACCGATTTCAGCTTATTCCGATTTGTAGTTTGTGAGATATCATCAATTTAGCGAACCTTGGTCTGCTGTATGATGGTGACAGATGGGTCAACTTCCGAAATTCATAGCTTTCTTATCTGATCTTCTTTGGCCTTGAATTTTTGTCAAGACAACGCATTGGATGTCTAGTTTCATTCAAAATTGATTTCACCTCAATCCGATCTCTGGTTTAGGAGATATTATCAATTTACTGGACCTCGCCCAAATTGAACGTGAAACAGAGTATAACAGAGTTGCTGAAGGCACTCCTAACTCAAGTTTGGTTGGTCTGACTTGAGTTTTGGCCCTAAATCAAGTCAAATACCTCCTGACTCGAGTTAGTTCATCCCAAAACTTTATTTTGCTTATTTTGATTCATTCCAAAACTTATTTTAACTCTGATTTGAGTCATTCCAACTTCCATTTGATCGTGAAAACTTCCAGAATCAATGTATGAGCTTTGTATAATGATTTTATCACTTTATTCAACAAGTTATTCTTTCTTTCTTCTTTTCTCTTGATGATTCTTCATACTTCAACTCTTTCTTTCTTCTCTTCTCTTGTTTTTCATTATTTGACTCCACATCTTCTTTGATTCCATTTCTTTCTTTAATAATACTTTTTTATTTATCTTCTTCTTGATCAGTCTTCATAGATGAATTTCACATTTTGAATCTACATTAAATTTAGGAATTAGTCAATGTGGAAGATAAATATAGCATGTAAACTTTTTACTTTAATGACATCTATATAAGACATCATCAAAATTAATCATATCTAACAAATTAAACTTTCATATGTTAGAGATATTTTGTTGACATTTAAAATTTTGATATCATTATTTTTATTAACTGTATTAATATGAAAGGATCTGAAAGAGGCTTTATAAAATTAAGGCTTCGAAATAAACTCTCGTGTGAAATAAAAAACTAAAATTATACTGAAAAAAAGTTACTCTCATTAAATTTCATCATGCTTAATGTGAGGAACTAATTGCTTAGCATGTTGGAATTAATTTGTTACAAAAATAAACTATAAAGACTTTAGTTGACTCACATTATAATGATTAAAAATTATATTTTTTTTTTCATTGGCAAAAACTATATATTTTTCTATCACATCCTAATTTTTATTTCTATAATTTAAATAATTCTAAAAACGAATTATTTTATGTAAAAAAAAAATTTACTAGGTGACTATATAGGTAAATAGAATTTATTCACATATATAAATATAAAAGCGATTATGAAACAGCAATAGTAGGGGAAACGGAATGAAATGAAATAAATTATCATTATTAATATCATCGTTGTAAACATTATCATTATATTTTTGAGAGTCAATTCAATTTTTTTTTTTCAGAGAGATTAGATAAAGTAAATAAACTAGTTAATCATATATTATATACTAGTATCATTTAATCATATATCAATTTATAAATAAAGTAAATTAGTTTTTTTAAAATAAATTTTAATATCTTAATATCTTCCTTAATCCTTCTAAAAAAATGTTAATATGAAAGGTAGTAATAGTTTTTTTTTTAAAGAAAAATGAAAAAAAAGAAGAAGAAGAGAAAGAATGAAACTAAAAGAAAAAACTATAAGTATAGTGCAAAATAATCAACCCACAACGCTTGCACAGCACGTGGGGAATGACAAATATATTCCCCATGGTCTCCTTTTCCAATGGCGTACAGCGTGAGGGACAAAGTGTCTTCATCTTGTAGTGCCGTCCACCATTTTTTGTTGGCGCAAGCTTTGGAGTTGATTTTGCTAAATAAAACTTCTCCTATCTTGTAGTGAATTTTATTCTGGTAGTATTAAAGTAGATCTTTCTCAAGGATATATTATTGTACAGATTAGAGCAACTAGTAAGGAAAAAGACCAAGTTAGATAAGTCTTTTACTAAATAGGCCCAAACTCATAATAAAGATCTAAAGTATTAGTCCAAGCCTAGGCATGTTTATAAGCTTTTTTAAGGTTTGAGCCTGAACTTTCAAAAGATTTAGTCTGATCTAAAACATTTTTAAAGTTATAATATAATGCAAGCCTTTAAATTGGTTTTTTTTTTTAAAAAAAAAACATGGCTTAAAGACTTTAAGTAGACTTAATTTAAAAGGATATAATTTATAGCCTGCAATATTATAGAGAATGAATCCACTATGCTAATTTATAATTGTATTTTTAAATTCAAATAAGAAATATAAAAATATAACTCACACACATAATATAAATAAAATCATATTTTTAAATATGTAGACATGCTAGGTCTTCATAAAATAAATTTAACCTGTTTACATATTTAGACTTCTAAATAAACTTTAACTTGATCTCTTTGTTAAATAGGTAAAGCTGTATGCCATTTTATAGAGGCCTAACATCTTTCCATCTCTAAAAGCAACTTTGAGATTATATTATAGAGTAACTGTTGAGTTTGGACAATAGTCACTATAGATTCTAGAGTTATATTAGTACGTAGTTACTTTTTCTTGGTTTATTGGGTGACTTGAAGATTTAAAATTTGACTTTTATTGAAAAAGCTTATGACTTATGATATATATGATATTTGTACCAATTAAACTTGAGTTAATTAATTGGTTTTAATTTGAGTTTGTTGGAGTTACTAGGGAATTTTTTATGGTTTAGTTTTAAAATTTAAGCTTAAAATTTTAAATGAAATTCTTTATTCGAAAGTTTTGGATTTTTGGTTAAAAAAAAGATCAATTGGGGAGTTATTAAGGTTTTAATTGAGTGATTTGGAATTTTAGAGAAATAGAAACTTGTGTTGAATGATTAAGGTTTATGGAAGATTTGAGAGTTTTCAAATGAAATTTTAAATTTTGACCGCATAAATATAAGTAAGTATATGGTTACAGTGTTGTGATATATATATATATATATATATATATATATATATATATATATATATAACAACGCTTAATATACACACACTTGTTATTAATTTTGAATACACACACAATTACTAATTTGGAAATTAGAAACTTTAGATGTGTGTATTTTTAATAAATTATCCAAATAGAATCACAACTCCAGAGAGACCCACAGGTACATATGCATTAAAATATTTTTTTGATCACACACACAAGTGGTTGTTAACTCCAAACAACAAACTTGAAATACTTCATCTACAGTTAATGGCGTTACAGGAGGCTATAGCTTTTATCCCACACAACTACAAATAGAATATTCACATATATTTCCTCTACATTGTAAACTAGTCAAACAGTTACACATAAAAATCATTATTAAAAAAAAATGTTTTTTTGGGATCTCTCATACCTTCTAAAGGATGTATGTTTATTAATTAGATATTTTTTAACTTTTATTTTTTTTTATCATAAATGAAACTACGCTTTACCAAAAAAAAAAAACCCCAAATAACTTGACGAGTTATTAATATGTGGTTAAATAATTGTATAGCTTGATTTGTGTTTTGCTAAAGTTTAAATTTTGAGACTTATTGGTACCGGTAGTTTCTCCTTGGTAACATGTTTCCCTCATTATACATGCTTTTGTGTTGTTTGTGAGATATTTTTTAACATGAGATAGCTGAATGAGATTTGAGATTACTATGAATACGATATATTCTTAAAATGTGGAATCTGTCTCTTGGGACTTGTGATTCCGGATATATAAAGTGTAGGGGAAAGAACATGTTGTGATTAACATTTTGGAAGTCTGAGAAAATATGTTGTGATTAACATTTTGGAAGTTTGAGAAAACGGTATATTATGCTTTTGTTTGATCATGCTTTTTTTTCCCCTTTATTGGCAAATAATTGTAATGTTTGATTATGTTTTTTTTTTTTTTTTAATTGGCAAAACAAGTCTACGGCGTCCTATTATTTACACTTTTGGCGTCCTATTTCATCAAGACACCTTTCCGTGGGGCGTAATATATATTTCACTTACGGCGTCTAATTTTTGTTAGACGTTGTATATATGACATACAGCGTCTAACTAATTGTTAGACGCCATAAACATTTTGGATAAGGCACCTCTTGCTGAATGTCGTTATTTAAGGCGTCTAAGCCCAAGTATTAGACGCCATATGTAGTTCTTTAAGGCGTCTAAGAATAATTCTTAGACGCCTTAAATTATTGCTTAAGGCGTCTAAGATGCGTTCTTAGACGCCTTATATATGACTTAAGGCGTCTAAGAATTTCTCTTAGTCGCCTTAAATTGTTCTTACGGCGTGTAATAATGATCTTAGACGTTGTAGGATAGTATTTTTTTTTAAGATTTTCACATGTAGTCCCAATCCAGAACCTCTACTTTTTTATTTAAAAGCAGACATACCACAATAGCATCAAAACTAACTAAGCAGTGAGACAGAAATAAAACAACAATTCCATCAATTCAAGTCCCAATCCAGAATCTCACATATTTGACAATATATGGCCCCTCCAAAAAAAGAAAAACAAAATTACTAATACATGAACTATACCAATTCAGCTCAGAATCAGGCAAAGACGTGCCTAAACCAGAAGAGAAAATAAGCTTTTTTTACTAACTAGAATCAGTCAAATACATAGTCAGCTTCATCGAAAAATGATCTCTTTCCAAACAGCTTGCCGAAAGAGCCACAAACAACTCCTAGCTAACAACAAAAGGATTAAAGTTACTGGCACTGTCTGTACAGCAAAAGGATTAAACTTGCACCACAAAACATCCAACCTCGAATTCAAAGAGGACACTGACTTAGGAGTCAACTAGGAGGGCACTTCCTAAAATAGAGAAAAAGAAAATATCATCAATGTTTTTTGAATAGAAAAATAATGCATGCACTATTATACATATTTACTATAACAATTGAACTACAAATCAAATCAATCTAAAAAAACCTTGTTGCAACTCCAAAGAAAATCAAAGAATAACACTATAGAATGCATATTGCTTTGAACATAGTGCTTAACATGTCAAACAAGTCTTGAGCGACTCCATCAAAAGCCAGAATAATGAAAAATACTGAACAACCATGAAACGTCACTCACAATGCAAAAAATCCACAAGTCACAAAACCATTGGATGATTTCATTTAATTTGTTCTCATCAATACTTCATTGCAGTATGGTTGAGATATCCATTTCGTGCTACTATATTGACTATTTGTACTAATAACAACTCAGTCATCAAAAGCTAGAAAAATTAATTTATGCTTTCTTTCTCATGGCAGCAAGCTTTAATTAAGAAGGCATACATTCACTAGCTTCCTTCATTCATCTATGTGTCTAAGAAGATGTCCAGCCAACAGGTTTCAAACCAAATCGATATCGTTCTTTGAGTAGGCAGCCTCACTCCCAAAAATCTGTAAAATTTTCACAAGATACATGATTAATCAATCAAGTGAATTAATTAAACAACTACAATACAACTTAAAAAATATTATCATTTGAGAATGAATGAGCGAATACCTGATCAAAATTTGAAGTTTGCTCGCTCTAAATGATGTTATACATGTACAATATAACATAATATTCACACTCAGTTTTCCCTGGCTATCGAGCGCACTATAAATTAAAAGCAAGTGGGCTCTCAAAAACAAGAAATCCACTATCAATAAAATAACTTGACGTTAAACAAGTTACTTACTGTCAGATAAACCCATGTTGGCTCTCTACTAGGACCCCCAACCCCATAAAGCAATCGGCATGCCTTCAATACACTATCAGTAAAATGAAAATGATCAAACATTATAACAATCCATTTAATTCAAGAATACTCTTTAATTCAAGAAAGTTCAATTACTTGCTAAACATGGACTTTATTTCTTTATGTGGCCTCTTATCTAAGGAATCAAACCAATAAAGAGTATTCTTGTTTGGACATACAGCACACAATGTCCAATGATACCTACACAACATCACATACAAAATAAGATGAAGTTAAAATAATAAGGCATTTTTTTCTTAAACTTCTTAAGTAGACAAAAATAAAATACGTACCCTTCATGAATTGGTACTAGATAACAAGGCAATTTTTCCTCCCCCAATGTATAGCCCACATAAGAAGTCCTTTGTTCCAATGTATTGTGGCTCCTTGTGGTATTTGTCAGACATAACAAACCATATAACTTATTGGCTCCAAGTTCAACAATCATGTTGTGGAAGAAACTATGATAGAATTAAAAACATAAATGAATTGTTGAATATATAAAACCAAAAAAATAACATGATTAATTGAAGGGGAAGTAATTTACTTACATGATTGCAAGTTTAAACCAACATATATCTAGCTCCTCTAAATGTATGAACTCCCTCAGATCTTTGTTGTCGATCATGAAAGGATAAGCCGACACTCGTGAGCCAAGAATTCCCCCAGGCATCTGCATGTGGATTTGTTTAATGCCATTGTACAACCATTGCAATCGTGCCAAGAAGGGAAATTGTGTCGCTTGGTCTTCATCCTAATAAAACATAAAATATAGATTTGAGTATGTAGACAAGAAAAATCCCCAAATCATAGCAAAAGGATGTAATAGTTAGTATTTCTCACCATTAGAGGTGCCGATGCACAGTTAATCAGATTCTTTGGCCAAAGGTTGAACGATCCTATCGCAGAGCCTAGTGTGGGAACCTCGTCATCAGGGACTGGGATGTCTATTGCTTCTTCCCCCTTTCAAACACATGTCACACTCACCCTACATAGTGTGTCTGGAATTTGTATATTATGGTGGGTGGTTGATTGTGAGTGGATGAGAGCATCTGCAACATTTCAAAGTTCTGGAACATCCACATATAGCTTGCAAGGAGTTCCACCTTGATGAGGAAGAGAAGGTGTGCATTGTACAACGTGATCAGGAGGGTTATAACTCTCCTTCGTGCTGGGGATGACGGGGGACTCCTGGGTGACGGGGGACTCCTGGGTTGTGTGTTCCTTGGACGAATGTATCATAGGAGCCATCTCACCACGCACTTGTTTCATGACATTGTCAAGGAGTTGCGATTGAATTTTGGCAATCAACTCTGGACTAGGATCATGATTTGCACAACAGTGTGGAGTGGGTCCAAAATATTTTCCAACACTAACTCCTCTTGGCTCCCCTCAAAGACAACCAGGGTTATCCAGTTTCCCAATTGCAATTGATAGGATGTCCATCTTGTGACTAGCAGGCGTAAATGATCCTTGGCTGCTCTTCTCTTCAAGTTCATCCTGTATCATACAACGTACACGAATGAGAATTAAATACGTGTAATATGAAACAATTTCCAAATTTACATCAATTTTAACTACTTACGATCCTTGAAGCAACCTCAGCAACAACTTGATTGATGTATTTACCACCCTTCGTCCTCGCTTCTTTCCATTTTTTGTGGCGTGGAGGAGGACCTGGGGGCTCAACAATCATGCTAGGATCAGATTTGGCAGCTTCCTTCCTCTTTTCTAACTCGGTTGCCATCATCTTCTGCTGAAGCTTCTTATAACCAGCTCTAGACATGTAATGTTGGTACTTATTTGCTGCTTGCTTGGCCATATTTGCTTCACTTACTTCCTGTGAAAGGTGGACAAAAAAAATCCTAGTCAATTATGTGAAGTATATGGAATTAAAAGATAAGATAAGAGTTGAAAGAAATCTTACAATAAATTGAGGGTCTTGTCGTGATGCGACAAACGATCTCCAATCCTCTTGAGAGATGTACATATAAGTAACACATGGATCCTCATTCTTTAAAGGCCCGCGAATATACTTTTTTTAAAGCTTGTTCTTGAAATCTTTCCATCGAACACGAGCGTGTCCCATCACGTGCTTGTACATCGCCTTAGTGTCTGGGACATCATACGTTTGCTGCAAGGTAAATGATAAGATAATTACATTTTGAAGCAATATGACTAAAGATACAAATGCAGATATCTAAATATTATATACCAAAGGTTGTCACCAAATCATCTCCTTGGTCTTGGGTGGTACCGACCTCCAATCAGCGTACGTGATTTTAATTTTGCTCCTTGCTAAATACCCAATATAGCTAGTGAACTTGTCTTCCTCAGGACCAATTGGATTCTTATAAGAATCAAAGTCCACATGTAGCCTCTCCCGGTTCTCTTGTTGACGTGCAACCAATTCTCCCAGCTTTGTGCTGTCTCTACCCTTTCTCACAACGGGTTCGGCTCCATCACTATTAGACCCATCTGAGTTGTCCATATTCCTATTAAGACAAATAAATGTAAGATAAGTTATTTAGTTATAATTAAACAACTCAAATTAAAAACAAAAAGGAAAAATGACAATAAAATCACAGTACTATTTCATAACTTAAGGACTTACGTACTTTATATGGTTTCCCATAACCCTTCACAATGATCATTTCTTATGGCATATTCTTCATCATCTACCAATTCCACTTCAGTTGCTGTAAGTGGATTTGTTGTGAAAGGTGGAATATCGTCAAGGGTGAAGGATTCTTCACCATACTTTTTTTTTTACTTTGGATTACAATGGACATCTTGTTATTCGCAGGGTCTGTGACATAAAACACTTGTTTCGCCTAACTTGCTAGAATGAACGGCTCATCTCTATGGCCAACTCTTTGAAGATCAACTGAGACCAATCCAAATTGTAGATCTATTACAACAGCATTATTACTCACCCATTTACATTTCAATAAAGCGACTCTAAACTTATTATAGGTCATCTCCTATATTTCTTCAATAACTCCGTAACAGGCCATTGATACTAATACGGGATTTTTGTCTTTCGAGCCCGAAAAGTGCATGGATATAGCTTTAACCATCACACCACTATTCTGCATAGAACTTTTGTCATCTTGGTCTTTGGTATAGAAAGAATACTCGTTTATATCATAACCGCTCCAAGTGACGACTTGAAAAGAAGTCCCCCAAGTAAACCACTCAATAGTTTCAGACACACCAGTTTCATGCGACACCTTCTTTTCAAACCACTTGATGAATGTCTTGTTTTGTTCATTCGTTATCTGCATGTCATTCTTCCTTGGATGCATACTCTTCAAACTCTTTCTATGTTCATCTATGTATGGTTGAGCTTCTTTCATATTATACAAGATATACAAGTGTGCCTGCAACAACTCTTCACGAGGCACATTCTTCATTTTGAGTCCTCTGGTTCCCTTGCTTATCCCCTCGTCATGTTGAGATTGTACCGTGGCCCCTGATAGATAATCTTTGCAAAAGTCCATAGCCTCTTCAATTACATATCTTTTAACTATTGAGGCTTCCGATCGGTAAGGATTTTTAGAATACCCTTTTAGGATTTTCATATACCGCTCAAAAGGGTACATCCACCTAAGGTAAACTGGACCGCAGAGCCTTACCTCTCTTACCAAATGCACTATCAAATGTACCATTATATCAAAAAATGCGGGAGGGAAATGCATCTCCAGTTGGGACAAAATAATATAACCATCATTTTCCAATTCATCCAACTTTTTAATGTCAAAGACTTTGTTACAGATATTATTAAAGAAAATACATAATTTTGTTATAGTGGTTCACACTTCATCTTTCATGATACCTCTAATAGCTATAGGTAATAGTTGTTGCATCAACACATGATAATCATGGGATTTCATTCCCACTAACTTCAAATCAACCATTGACACACACCTACTCATATTAGAAGAATACCCATGTGGAACCTTAATGTTATATAAACATCCACACAAACTTTTTTTCTCCTCTTTTGATAGTGTATGCGCTGCTAGCCCCATGTATGCCCTCTTACCATCTTCTCTTAATTGTGGATGTAACCGTTCTCTTATCCCCATATCAACCAGGTTCAGTCTTGCACTAATTCCATCCTTAGTCTTCCTTGGTATGTACAAAAGTGTATTGACAAGGCTATCACACACGTTTTTCTCCACGTGCATCACATCAAGGCTGTGTCTCACATCAAGACAATGCCAATATGGAAGATCAAAGAAAATTGATCTCTTCTTCCATATGTTCTTCTCACCCGCAATCCTTTACTGCTTACCCATGATGACATCGATATGTTTCACCCGACTATAAACTTCCTCTTCGGTTAATGTCTTTGGAGCCATTCTATGCTCCGGTAAGCCATTAAAACGCTTTCTCAATCTACGATACGGGTGGAACCGATGAAGAAACCTCCTGTGACCGAGGTAGACCATTTTTTTCCCGTGCTTTAGTTGACAGAAGTGTGTGTGTGTGCTTCACATATCGGACATGCCTTATGCCCCTTCACACTGTACCCTGACAGATTTCTGTATGTAGGAAAGTCGTTTATCATGGTAAAAATTATTGCAAGCAGCTTGAAGGACTCCTTCTTATATGCATCAAACACATCTACTCCTTCCTCCCACAACGTCTTCAAATCCTCAACCAATGGCGCCAAGTACACATCGATATTGTTCCCTGGCTGTTTTGGTCCAGAGATCATCATGGAAAGCATCACATTATTGCATTTCATACATAGCCAAGGAGGTAAGTTGTATATTACAAGGAGGACCGGCCATGCACTATAGGTGCTACTAAGAGTTCCATACGGATTGAAGCTATCTGTACAGAGCCCTAGCCGAAGGTTTCTTGGCTCGCTGCCAAATTGAGGGAACATATCGTCTATTTTCTTCCATTGCGGAGAGTCAGCTAGGTGCCAAAGATATTTTCCATAAGATATTCTCTCATCAGAATGCCATCTCAACTTCTTCGCTGTTGATGCGCTAATAAACAGACGCTTAAACTGAGGTATTATAGGAAGATACCACATTGCCTTCAAAGGCTACCTCTTTGTTGTCTGATCTCCAGAACAACCACCTTTTTTCACTTTATATCGCGACGTTTTACACTTCGGACAATTACTAAGGCCTTCATACTCATTTCTATACAATATACAGTCATTATGGCAACTGTGTATCTTTTTATACTCCATACCTATCGTAGACAATATTTTCTTGGCCTCATACATATGATTTGGAAGTACATTATCATCTGGCAACATTTCACACAACAATTCAAGAAGCAACGTGAAACTACTATCAGTCCACCCACAAGTTGCCTTTAAGTTGACCAAATGTAAGGTCCCAGTCAATCGTGTATACTTAGTACACCCGAGGAATAAATGTGTCTCTGCATCAATCCGCACGCTATCATATTCATGCGGATGTGCAAAAGCTTCTACCTAAACATCATGAATCATTCTCTCCATTCCATCATCATTTACCTCAACTTCATTCTTGTGGGACACAGTAGTTGTTACTTCCTCACTATGCCATATCCACGTTGTGTACCGAAGGTTTATTTCATCACAAAGTAGGTGATCCCTTATATCATCAATATTTCATCTATTCTCATTTAAACAAATCAAACAAGGGCAATAATACATCCCATTTTTTGTAGCCACATTCCTTCTAGCAAATTCAATAAACTCTTCCACCCCATTCTCATATTCTTCACTAGTTCTCAAAGCATTCATCCAACTATGATCCATTTTTTTACCACCTATGACATTTCCAACAACACACAAGTTTTATAACAATTTCAAGGATGACATGTTTTTTCCTCAATAAATGAGGAAAAATTTCGGGAAGTAAGAAACTTAAGGGGAGGTGATGTCAAAATTCTAGAACAATATGGAAAGCTTGATTTAATACCAAATCATAAACTAAAGAAGTGGTTAGAGTTATAATTGTGATAGCTTAAGGAATGAAATGATGAAAAATCAGTTTCTCTTGAACCCATGTATAATTTCGTTCAGTGCAAAGAAGGGATTAAGATTTGATGATTTTGATGCCTCTAACGAGTTTTAAATGAAAAATTGAATAGGGTACAAGTGAGAGACTAAGTTTGGAGACATTAAACACCAAAGAGGAATTTTGGTGTAATAGCCCCTTATTATGCCACTATGTTGAGTAATTGAAGGGGAAGGGGATTCCATTTAAATCATTTGAATTTTAAAATGGCATCTACATGCATGCAAAATTATGGGGAGAGAAGCGTTCTATATTAATTTTAAGCCTAAGGAATTGAAATTGCAAAGTTGATCGAGGTCTATGTCAAAAATTGAACTAAAATGTAAAAAAGTTAGTTTCTTGAAAGAATGAAAATAATAACTACTGGGATTATATCTATACACACACAAGGGTAAGGAAATTAAAAAAAACAACTACCACCCATTTAAGTCTATATATAGGTAATCACATTAACTTGTTGCATCCTAGAATAAGCAATGGACTTCAACATGGCATACTATTACGCTAAAAGGCCACTTAAAATAATTAACACAATAACATCCAACTAACCATTTCTGAAGATGTTCTTGTATTTGAGATTGAATCTGATGGTCTGCTAACACTCCAGATGAACCCAAAGGACAAGAGTTTTTCTTTTAAAACAGATATTGCAAAGCCCATAAACCATTAGTATATCTGACCAAAGAGAAAAATATAAACAGAAGCACTACATATACAACATGCTTGACATTGAAGCAATAATATGTGTTTGTGGGAATAAATGTAAAGCATGAATCATTCCTCCTACTAAACTAAGCCCAAGAAGCATTGGGAAATAAGATGTGGTACCGTAAATGTTTTCTTTTCTAAGAAGTTAGATCCTGCTGAACTAAATAGTCTAAACATTGAACAATTTGGACAACAGAATCATCCCCATATTGAACTTAGAGAAGTGAGAAAAAGAATTGGACAGCAACTGAATACCAATTGGACAACAAAGAGCCTATCAATTCATATAGCTTTTTTTTTTAAAAAAAAAAAAGCATCAGGGACAGCAACTGAATACCAATTTGGAGCTAAGTTAGTTTGAACTTTGAAGAACCTAGCAGCAGATTAGTAAGCATCTCATTCTCAAACATTTTAGCATCAGCAAACAATTAAGGAGACAAACAACTTTAGTCAATAAGAGGCATTAAACAAATTCCCCAATTTAGTCAATGAGAGGCATTATATCTGTGGTTGTTCTTTGATTATCTATTATTGAAAAAGCACAGCTAGCTTCGAAACTTGCCTAAATACACCCATCAGCAAAGCATTTTCAAACTTTACCTAAATTTCCCAATGCAAGCGAAATTCTACGAGATTGTAGTGAAAGTTTTACCAATGATAGGGCAAGAGATTACCTCTATATTCCTTATTCAGAGGTCTCTTGTTCCCTTTGATCAGAAAAAACCCTCAGGCTTGTGAAGGAAGCCAAATCCTCAAACTAGTAGTTTGGTCTCTTATCCATACTAAACCAAACAAAACAACAGAAAGAGATTACACTTACATAACAAAATTGTGAAAGTATTTGAGACCAAACTGAGCACCAGAAAAGGGGAATTATGTGGCCCTTTAAAAGGAAGAGTCCTAAGTTGAAACTCGAGTGTATTTTCAAGCAATATTAAATTACAGGACAATAGGAGAAAACATGGTAGACAATGATAAAACCTGTTGTTATGCCTCTGCCCCTACGAAGATATAGGCTTACAACAAGCTGATCCAACCATCTAATGAAGAGTTACTGATAAGCTGATCCCAACATCCATAATAATAGCTCTCTCGTTCCAGATATCAACGAGCTAATGCCCCAACCAATATACAAAAAAAAGCATCTCATCAAAAGAGTTACTAACATGCCAAAAGGAATAAAGCAAACCCCACCTACACACATCTTCGTGGGTTATGTCTCATACTAACAATTAGTTGAGGAAAGAAGCTTTATTCCTTTCGACCTGAAGATTCTAATTAAATCAAGCTTATAACGGAGTGGATATTGAGAGAGTACGAGGATAAGGACCTGTGTTTCTACTTTCGCTTCATCGGCGAATGAGGTAGACGGAGTGAACGACGTCGACGACGAGTTTGTGGTTGGTCATGGCTTGAAGAGGTGGTTGTGCCGTTGAAGTCTTTGAGGATTCGCGGCAACGAATGTTTAAATTTCCTTTCAACTCACTTGGTTCTCGATCATTAATTAATTACCTCCTCTTATTCTTGCTTCTTAGTGCAACACCTCAAATTTCGTGCTTGAAAATCGTGTCAATCGACACTTAGTTTTAGGAAAATCAACTGAGTTTGAGGTGCTACAGCTTACAGTACGCGAACGTACCTTTCACCGGGTAATCGTCAAATGTCCGACCTTTGAATCCGGCCCTGGACTTCCCGGATATCCTAACATATTACCATATCACTTAGAATAATACCCTAAGAGATACTTCCACCTCTATTTACCCATCTACCCTTGGTGGGTTTGTTATTTACAACTTTGCCCTTACATTTATTTAAAAACGTGGTGCAGTATTTTCTGGGCAGATTTTTCGGTAACTTTGAAAAATCATAACTAATTCTACAAAAATCGAAATGAGGATCTGTAAAATTCTCCGGAACCCTTAGGATGTATATTTTTGAGGAAAAATATTCATTTTCACCCAGATTTAGTGAGTCATTCCCAGTTTTAACGTTTCTCAATGTTGCCCAGATGTTCTTCCAGTAAAAATGGTTTAACTTCAAAAATTCACATTTCCTTGACCAGAGATCAAAATGTCACATATTTTATATATTTGGAAATCCCTACATGTCTACTTTATAACTGGAAAGTTTCATTATTTTTAAAGTTCATTTGATACATCAAATACCAGCCTCTTTGTTTGCTGCCAGCACAGGATTCAAAACTGGAAATTCTACAGTTTTCACAATCTTGATCCATTGATTTCAGAACTAAGTGTGTTTTGCCTAGTAGGACCTGACTATCTATGGCTGGACTAAGTGACCGGTAGATAGGGTTGCTACTTTATGTGCCAGTGCGAACACTGGGTCTTTTATGGGAGGGACGAGGGTTCTCCCACATTGTTTAATGGTACTGCTAATACAGAGGCCGAATATAGGGATTGGGAGAGGGTGCTCACTGTACTAAGTGGTTGAACTGGTGGCGTATGCTCTCGAATTGTTAAATTTGTAAAATGAGTTATCCCGCTCATATATGTGTGCTAGTAGTAAAAATTTTTGAAAATTTGTGCTGGCAGCGATAACATTTCTTTGAAAATTTGAAAGCATTATTACTTTTTGGTATGATGTGGATAGTGAAATGTATTGCGACCACAGAAAATTTTCAATGTGTGAAAATTTTAAAATGAGACAAACAATGGTTTTGATAGCAATGACATGATTGTCATGTTGAAAACAAAAGCGGTGTAGTTGGAGACTAGGAAATAGGAACAGAAACTAATAGAATGGTCTAGAAATTTGAACCAGATGGGTCAGATAGGATTTGCTAGCTATAGTGCTAAGAAAGAGAAAGCGGGCTGAAGCTTGAATGGAAAAGGCTTAGATGAAATAGACAAGCAGAGCCTAGGTGGTAAGTCCTGGTGTGCAAGGTTGCATGGGGCGGTGTGCCTAGGCCATAAGACCTATGATGCTTAGCACTATATAGGATGTTGATTGGCATGGTGACTTTAGACTAGTGTGTCTAGAGTACATCTTAAAGCTGGTGGAACATTCACTGTACCAGGTGGTAGTTGAAATGCCTAAGGCCTGAGGATAATCTCCTATGTGGTGAGGCTAGAGTCTCAAGTGCTCTGGTAATAGATTGAGCCGGAAGGCCAATATGTGATAAGCCGAGGGGCTGAATGAGTCAGGCAGTGAGGCTTGTGAAACCAAGCACTATGAGGATGGATAGGTAGGTCCTGTATTTGAGTACTAAACCTGGGTACAAGATGAATGAGACTATTGTTTGAATATTAGGATGCATGCTATGTAAGCATGCGCAGAAAGGAAATAGACTATAAGTCTAGATAATCTTTCGAGATTATATGATCAAATTTCGAGGACGAAATTTAATTTAACGGGGGGAGAAATGTAATATCCTAATTTTCATAATACATGTAAATATTATGTTTTGATAAATAACACCTATTAAAATAGGTGAATTTGTGGTCTCAGAACTAGTGTAATAATTACCTTATTTCCTAAGGTGAATTCTCATGAAATTAGGAGGAATAAAGAGCTAAAAATCCCTACGTGAATTTGTGGGTTATAAAATACCCTGAGAATATTATGATAAATCCTAAGAGGCAACTAAATATTTATTAAAAATTAGTGAGTATGTTGTCTCTAATTTAGATAATTTATGGGATTATTTCTCTTGGGAGATAATGAGGCAAAATTAAATATCATTTTGGGGAACATAAATTACCCCATGATTTTTAATATTATGCATGATGCATAAATTATCAATATCAGTAAAATAGTTGTGAGAAAATAATTAATCCTAATTAAGAAAATTGTGAACAATTAGAACTAATTAATTGTTGATTGTTTAAACATGAGTAAAACGGGGATTAAGCACATAATTAGAACTAATTAATTGTGCCCCAAAAAGTCAACAATGACATGGTGGAGCTTTGAGAGCCAAGTGTTTTCAAGATATTTTCATCTAATTAAGCTTAAGCCTTCAATTAATATATTTAAGAAGCTTTAAACACTTGATTAGAGGGTTGATTATAGCTTATTAAATCTTCCCCAAAGGTCATAAAAACGTCCAGCACATAAGGGAGTAAGATTTGGATAAGATTTCATAATAAAACACATGCAAATGCTCTTGATTAATTGGCAAACCAATTGGGTATAGTCATGTGGAGCTTAGAGATACCTAAACACTCAATTATGTCATCAAAATGACCTCATCAACTTGCCAAGGAAGTAAAAAACGTCCATACCAAGAGGTGTAGGATGGATATGAACTCCTTATGATGCAAGTTGAATCCAAGGGATAGAAAGCAAGAAGAAGATTTGGAACTCTAGGATAATTACCAATTAAGCCATTGAGTTTTTCCTATAAATAGAGACCTTGAGCTTCTTCATTCTTCACACCAAACTCATACCAAATATTGGAGAGTTTAAGAGGAGAGTGAAGCAAGAAGGAGGAAGGAGTTCAAGAGTCTTCAAGAGGTAAGTTCTTAAGCTTAATCTTTTAGTTTTTAGTAAAATTGTAGTTTAATCTAGGAAATTGTAAAGTAGAGTTATTTACATGCTTTTAAGGTCTTTAATGTGTTTAAAACGAAAATTAGATTGAAAACATGTTAGGGAATAAGTTCTGAAATCAATGGATCAAGATTGTGAAAATTGTAGAATTTCCAGTTTTGAATCCTGTGCTGGCAGCAAACAAAGAGGCTAGTATTTGATATATCAAATGAACTTTAAAAATAATGAAACTTTCCAGTTATAAAGTAGACATGTAGGGATTTCCAAATATATAAAATATGTGACGTTTTGATCTCTGGTCAAGGAAATGTGAATTTTTGAAGTTAAACCATTTTTACTGGAAGAACATCTGGGCAACATTGAGAAACGTTAAAACTGGGAATGACTCACTAAATCTGGGTGAAAATGAATATTTTTCCTCAAAAATATACATCCTAAGGGTTCCGTAGAATTTTACAGATCCTCATTTCGATTTTTGTAGAATTAGTTATGATTTTTCAAAGTTACCGAAAAATCTGCCCAGAAAATACTGCACCACGTTTTTAAATAAATGTAAGGGCATAGTTGTAAATAACAAACCCACCAAGGGTAGATGGGTAAATAGAGGTGGAAGTATCTCTTAGGGTATTATTCTAAGTGATATGGTAATATGTTAGGATATCCGGGAAGTCCAGGGCCGGATTCAAAGGTCGGACATTTGACGATTACCCGGTGAAAGGTACGTTCGCATACTGTAACACTAACTCTGATGCTTATTGTATGCTTATATGTGATAGACAACTATACAAGTGAATTGTATAGATAACTTTACATGTGATGTGTATTGTTAACATGGATAACTATACATGTGAATTGTATAGATAACTGTACATGCGATGTGTATAGATAACCTTACATGTGATGTGTACGGGGAATATATTAATCTTGCATTTGCTATATACTTATGTGTTGATTAATGATGTGATGCCATACATATTTTGTTTACATCAGCATGAGATTAACCGTTACCTAAGGTCCAATGGGCATTGGACCTCAGTCTTAATGAATAATACAGGGAAGAAACCGAGATGGAAAAGGTACCGGTAGATGGAGCCGTGAGAAGGCACTGGTGGACGAGGCTGGGAAGAGACACCGGTCAAAGCAGATGCCAGGAGAACGTCCTTAGAGTGTTCATTCTGGCATGATTTAACGAGGTTATCTCAAACGGTTTGGTGCCGAAGGCAGGGCTAGTCTATGTGGGTAAGTCAATAAGTCGCCGTGAACTCGGTGAGACTCCCATGATAGACACCTACCTGGCCAAATTGTTTGACTAACTGAGTTAGGTTTATTGCCCCAAGTCTAGCTACGGCTTGGTTGAAGATTGTATAATTACCACATAAGAATTGTAATTATACAAAGCTCTGTAATTGTATCACATAAATATTCCTTCGGGAAAATTTTTAATATACCAGCTTATGTCAGACATCAGCATATGTCTAGACATTTTATATCAGATACTCATTGTCCAAATATTAGCGCATGCTTTCCGTTCCTGCATTACTCTAAGCTGTAGCACCTCAAACTCAGTTGATTTTCCTAAAACTAAGTGTCGATCGACACGATTTTCAAGCACAGAATTTGGGGTGTTACACCTAGCAACAAGGACAAGTAAAATAGAGCCCTAAACAAAAATCCCCAACCCACCGTTACCCACAATGAGGAGTGGATTTAACTTCAAGCAAGAGGAAAATAAGGAGGAAAAATGCACCTGGAGAAAATGATGGAGGAATCGGCAAGCGTTGTTGAGGAAGCACGAGGAGAAGAAGAAAGCAGGAGAAGAGAAAGTGTTGAGGAAAACTAGGGCACGAAGGTGACCAGATATGGAGATTCGGCGAGATGCAGAAGAAACCCAGCAGCATTCACAGTTCAGTGACTCTGTTCGAGAGAGAAAGAATACCAGGAGACTCGCGAGTAAGAGGTGGAAAAAATAGATTGGTTATTAATATGGCTTTATTGGCGTTTAAGTCTAATACTTAGACGCCAATTGGGCCCAATCGGCGTCTAAGTTCATGGCTTAGACGCCAATAATCCAGAAAAAAATTATTTTTTTAGGCCCAATTGGCATCTAAGCTTGTATAATAGACGCCAAAATTGAAATGGTTTTTTTTTTTTTTTTTGCAAAAGACAAATGCCTATATTATTTTTGGTGCATAACTTGATAAACCTTTGGCGGCACAAAAATATTTCGCCTAGTTTATGGCGTCTAAGCCTTGATATTAGACGCTAAAAATGAAATGCTTTTTTTTTTTTTTTTGCAGAAGACAAATGCCTATATTATTTTTGGCGCATAACTTGATAAACCTTTGGCGGCAAAAAAATATTTATGGCGTCTAAGCCTTGATATAGGACGCCAAATATCAAATGCTTTTTTTTTGAAGAAGAAGAAGAAGAAGACAAATGCCTATATTATTTTTGGCGCATAACTTGGTAAACCTTTGGCGGCAAAAAAATATTTATGACGTCTAAGCCTTGATATAGGACGCCAAAAATCAAATGCTTTTTTTTTTTTTTTTGCATAAGACAAATGCCTATATTATTTTTGTCGCATAACTTGGTAAACCTTTGGCGCCAAAAAAATATTTATGGCGTCTAAGCCTTGATATAGGGCGCCAAAAATCAAATGTTTTTTTTTTCAGAAGACAAATGCCTATATTATTTTTGGCGCATAACTTGGTAAACCTTTGGTGGCAAAAAAATATTTCGCCTGGTTTATGGCGTCTAAGCCTTGATATTAGACGCCAAAAATGAAATGCTTTTTTTTTTTTAGAAGACAAATGCCTATATTATTTTTGGCACATAACTTGGTAAACCTTTGGCGGCAAAAAAATATTTCGCCTGGTTTATGGCGTCTAAGCCTTGATATTAGACGCCAAAAATGAAATGCTTTTTTTTTTTTTTGCCGAAGACAAATGCCTATAGCGCATAACTTGGTAAACTTTTAGTGGCAAAAAAATATTTCACTTGATTTTTGGCGTCTAAGACCGATTATTAGATGCCAAATATGAAAAATAATTACACAAATGCCACCGCCTTTTTTTTTACATCCTTGTTTTGTTATAGGACGCCAATTAGGGAAGTAAAATCGATCTTTTGTAGTAGTGATTATGCTTTTGTTTTTTACAATTGCATTTGAGATAGTTGTGTTGATGAGTGTGTTCCTATCAGGTGATAAGGCCCTTAAGGCTCCTTTTTGTCACCCACCAGCACAAAGGGATATGTTTTCAGGACTTTCAGATCATTCTCATAGTAAGGAGATAGGCCTTTTATGACTTGTATGTATTCCTCCACAAGGAGAAACTTGGTTTGAGCTATTGAGGGATGAAAGAGGCATGACCACTAGGCTAACAAAGAAGCTCTTTGATTAACATATGCAAGAAAATACATATGTAATAATCTTACATCCGTGCCTACTTTACATCATAGTTAACAAATCTCTTATGTACTTTATGAATAAGTGGAATAACCCTATGAACATTTTTATCAACAAGATAAATTAATTTATTAAGAAGATCAGATCAAATTTGCAAGTGCCTTATACATCATATACATCATGAGCAAGTCAAATAATCCTATGAACATGTGGGATAGTCTTATAAACAAGATTAATTAATTTCTTAACAATTATTCATTTGCAAGTGCCTTATACTTCATGCATTTCATTATTAATTTATCTTATTTCAAAAAGTATTTTAGAATATAAAAATAACTAATTAAGTGTGTGTGTGTGTCTATATATATATATATATATATATATATAAGTACAAACGTATATAAGGATACAAATATAAAGTATGGTTAATTGAATTGAAATTCTCCTTCAGTTCATTATCTATTAAACCTTTGCACACCAATTAGATTATTCAAATAATCTAATTGAAATATTCCCATTATTTCCATTTATCCTTTAACCATATCCATCATTATCTATCACTATATATTGCCACTTGCAGGGCTCATTTTGTTTATTCTGATTTATTATGATACTTCCAATTAAGTTATCACTAATTGGAGTGCTGGTAGGAGGCTGAAGACCTTTAGGTTTGCATGTGAATGAAATGTGGATCACAAACTTGTTTTGGTATATTGGATATCGAAATGTGATGGACTGTTATTCAGAAATGGTTTTTGTTATTCGGTTTATGGGAATGTTATTTTTTGGGCATCGGCTCAAAGCTCAACTGTTGTTTTGATAGATTGTTGTAAATAAAAGTTTTGTTTTAATAACTATGTTAGGTGGGTTGTGTACTTTCTAACATATTTTAATTTGTGAAATGATAATAAATATTTTATTATTTTTTATATCTTTATAAATGATTTGTTTTTCTCTTTTTAATCATGGATAAGTTAATTAAGTGGTATTGATATTTTTAAACCATGAGAGGAGTGTCATCATGACCGAAAATCCAAGTTGTGATCGGCGCATAGACTAAGCCCAAGTTGTGATCGGCGCATAGACTAAGCCATATAATTCCACTTGGCCTACCAAGTCTTAAACAAAGTACATTGACTCTTGAACAAGCATTTACACAGCTATAACAATACTTATTGAACTTTTCCCCCCCAAAATCGCAATAAGAGAGCAAATCAACAACAATTGACTATAGGGATGCACTATTAGTTAATTTTGAGTATTGCCTGACATTCAAGCATAAACTCATCAGATTGAAAAACAAAAAACTTTGTTCTTCACTAATAACAACAGGATATAAAATTTATAACCGTAACTCTTTTGGTATTCATGAGAATCCGTAATTCTTTACGATACTCATGAGTTCCTTAAAAGTGTAATTGTTTAAGCAAAGAGGTAATATATGAGAACCCATTGCTTTTTACTGATGCTCATGAAACTGAATATCATAAACATGTAATCATTATCAAACTTGTGACCTTTTACAAATGCTCATGAGAACCTATAACTTTTATGGTACTCGTGAGTTATGATTTCAGAAACTTAAATCATTAGGGAACCATAACTCTTTATGAGTGCTCATGAATTATCTCAAATTGGTTTCCTTTATCAAAACTCTTATGGTTCTCATGAGAACATGTAATTAAATAATAAAGAAATATTCATAGGATATTTTCAGGATTTACTCATTAAAATATATATGGGTTTTTAGGATTGTCTTAGATCACTTGAAGACCTCAAAATTTATAATGTTCTCTAATGCTAATCCACATGGCTATCTCCCAATTGCCTTGAGAACTCCTTTTTCTTGATTCCTCCATTTTCTTAGATGTTTGCTAGGCGATGGTAAGGTTGAGGATTCAATGTTCTTGGGTTTTCTTTTTCTCAAAAAGGTAAGGTTTCTTGAGAATAGGATGAATCAAGATTGGATCTTTCTTATATGATGCCTCTTTCTCTTTCTCTTGGTACTTGGCCGAATTGTACAAGGCTTAAAAGACCTCTATATGTTTCGGCCAACACCCTAGGGCTTACCAAGGTTGGCTGAAAATTTCAAGAGAGTAATTATCTCTTTTGTTGTGGCCAACTCCCTTTTATTAATCTTGGTTGGCCGAAAATTGTATGACCTAATTGCCATGAGTATTTTCGGCCAACACCCTTAATTACGGTTTAATATGAAAGGCCTATTATTTTGGTGTTATCCAAATAATTGAGATAATAAATTAAATTCATATCTTGAAATATTTCTTGAATTAATAATTCAAGATAATGGATCACATCCATATCTTTAATTCTTTCTTGAATTAAAAATTCAAGATAATGGATTACATCCATATCTTTAATTTGTGTCTTGAATTTGAAATTGAAGATCACCTTTTCCATCCAATCCATATTCATTATTTATACAATCTTTATTAGACAGTAAAAAAAAAAAAACACACACACACACGCACACACACACACATTCACACAAGATAATTCAAAATTATCTTTTATAACCCAATCTTTTGAATTTAAAATTCAAATTCCAAATTCAAATTGGCATGAGATCTTGTTTGGGCCTATTGGTAGAGAAACTAATTTCTGACTAAAGAACCATATATTGCGCCATTTTTCTATATTGGACTTGGAGTCCCACTCCAACCCAAATACCCATTTTCTCTTGAGAAATCACAATGACAATTATTGGCCTAAGCTTACTAAATTTAAACAATCAAGAATAACCTTTGTGTGTGACCTATTAGGTCCAATTAGTCACTGACATAAATAACCTTAGGTTAATCAAACTCATTTAATGGGTCTAATTTATCTAATAACTACATAAGACACTAGCAATGTTCTATGGTCCTAAAACTAATTGAGTTGATCAAGTGATCTACCTTTCTAATTTGAATACCAGACCAGAACCATCTCTCACATCATCATTCACATTTAGCCAAGAGCAAAGATAGAATATCATCTCTCGTGGTTTACTAAATTTAGCTTTTCACGGAACTAGGTATCTTCTTTTATTGATTCCAAGATGGATCATGACTCTTCATGATCGCTTCCTGTACACAAATTTCTGAGTCAACTTGAAGTCATCCAAGCTCTACTGGTCTTGTGAACGACTAATCCCTTGTATAGGACTATGAGTTATTTCAACATGACTATCTATACTCATGTATTCAAGTTACACCCAAGGGTACACTATTCTCTCTATTTTCAAGTGGATAGAGTTGTACAGTCACAGTATAACCCTAGGATATGGTGTTCGATGACATCTTCAAATCTCGAATGATCCGCACTACTAAACAATGAGAGATTTCACATATCCAATGATACTCTTTACAATGAATTTTTGTGGAGTCTCTCGTAGGTCAATTTGGTACTATCTATTCTCCAACAAATCCACCCACGACATCTTTTAAGGCATCACCATGAATGTATTCCATGAGGTCCCTACCTTGTGTCTCTATACAAGTAGGTGATGTTGTATTAGTCTTATTTATATTGCCAATACCCTTTTTTGGTGATTCAAGACTAGGAATTAGTTTAAGGCAAATAGATATGCAATGTCCTTAAATCCTCATGATCATAATCCTTATCACAGATCCTCAAGTGAACACATTTTCTATTCTTGGGGCTCTTATCTTTAAACCCATATTATCTTTAAGATAAAGGTGAGACATAAATATGATAAAGATAAAATATGTTCAAATACATAAATCATAAAATACTAAATAGAAAAAGGTGTTCCTCTGTCAAAATATATTGTCTCTAGGACACCTATTTACTAACATGCATATGCTATCACATTTACAACATAACACAATGACTCGAACACCATCATACATGACATCACAAAATCCCCCGAGGCTCACCAATAAATTACAATATCACAAGTACAAAATAGGCTTTTAGACTGCCACATTTAGATATATAGGATAAAGTCTAAAAGGTATGACTGATGGTAGTTTTGTATTTATAAAGAACTTATGAGGTCGATTTATTTAAGATGATGTCTAAAAGATATTGTTTAGACTAGATTTCTAAACACTAGATCTAAAGAGATCCAAATAATTTAAAAAATTATATATAATATATTTCGAAACTGGTTCTCTATATTATAGGTCTAAATATATTTTCTACATTAAAAGAAATGAAAAAATAAAATGTTTGTTACTTTTTAGACCCTATTTTTCTAATAACCGGTTTAAAAGATGAAACTTTTTAAACCAGGTGTTTCTAATAACCGGTCTAAAAAATAACTTTTTGGACGTGATTATGAACATAACCAATCTAAAAATTGGCCCTAAATTTCTGAATCCTCACTTCTCGTGCCTAAATTGAACCTTGCTCTTTGTATTCAATCTTCTTTGCGTTATTACTTTGAGCTCAGTCAATTGCTTCTACTAAACTCCTCGTCATGCCCCACTCCTCTATTGCATGTTGCTCCTCCGTCATTACCAATGCCACTAGGGTGTGCCCTCATTGCTACTCTTTTCTTGTGTCATTTCTATGTTATGTGCCCTTGTCATTGCTCTTCTCTCATTAGTGTTGCCGTGGCTAGTGGTTAGAGGAGAAAATTGTACTATTGTCGCTTATTTTCTTCCACTACCTCCTCGTTTGTGGTTTGAGATTGTCACTGAGAAAGTTGAATTTTGTGGTTCACGTGGCTCCTTCATGTTTCTCTCTTGACCAGCCAGTTATGGTAAGCTCACTTTGTGGCTTTTTATTTATTTATTTATTTATTTTTGATACAATAATGGCAAGCAAGCTGCGGCTTACTTTCATCGGCTTGTGCCTATACTTTGTTTAGACTATTTGTAGACTAGAATACACTATATCAATATAAGGTTGATTTCCCTACCTTGTTTACTCTTTGTTGTGCATACACTCACCAGCTAACTGGTAAGCTAATTTTAATAGCTAAGGCATTTCTTGTTTATGGTTGATATATAGTTGATGTGTCAATACCTTGTGCAATATTGCCACTCATATGGGTTATGAACACGCTTTTTCTAAATTCCTACTAAGCCTAATGTAGAGCAAGCTTAAGAGGAAGTCTAATATAATACTTAAAAGCCAAAGAAACTCAATGGATTCATTGCCATTTGCTAACATTGCTGGCAATTTCTATATATTTTGAACATTCCTAGTCTTTAATTTATACACAAAAAATGTTAAGGAATGTAAGCTAAGCTAGTTTTCCTTTCTAAGGGGCAAGTGTTTATGAAGTTACGCGCCTTTCCTTGTTAATTGCAAATTTAGTTATACCATAATCATGGATTTTCAAAATTTAGATGGATTAGTGTACTAGAGCCTTGACATCAATGTAATGCTTTTGCCATAACGGATATAGTGAAACATGTGGATGCAAACAAACTAATGGATATGGTTTTTAACTAATATTGTTCTCTTCTTGAGTTACTGCATGTTCAGTTTCTTGAGCTATTGCTCGACCCTGCATTTTATGTTAGGATAATGAATGCTAACTTTTTTCATCTATAAGAATTAAAATATGGATTATAGTTGGATAAAAACTAAACAGATGAGTGTTGAATATGATAATGAGGTGAGAGAATTTTTAGACTTTGTTAAAAGAAATGCCGATGATATTGCCCCTTATGTAGAATGTTTGAATGAGATGCAACTAAGTGTTGCCGATATATATACACATTTAATTTGTGAAGGATTTTGTAAGAGTTATACAGTATGGGCATGGCATGATGAAGAAATAGGAGTTCCATGTGCATCTCAACAAGGGTAAGTCACCTTTAATGATAATGACATAGATATGAATGATCGAATAGAGGACATCATTTATGATGTAAGAGAAGAGGCTTTCAAGCAATCACATGCATATGGCAATATGTGTAGAGATGCAAAGAAGCTGAAAAAACGTGGTTGAACCCAAGAGGAGGGTGAATTAGGTGAAGATAAAGACTTTGTTTCTTTTAAAAACTTTTCGCAATTCGTTTGAATCAGTTTGAATGATAATGAAAAGTCATAGAGACATAAACAACCATTAAAACATGTATGTTGGAAGTAAAGAGTTAAGGGAAGAGGATTGCAAACTCTGATTTATACTGGTTCGGTCCAGCATTGACCTACGTCCAGTCCTCAAGCTCCACTTGAGATTTCCACTATTCTCCTTATTTAACCAGGCACAAGAGACAAGCCTTTACACTCTCCTAGTTTAATCAGGCATAAGAGACAAGCTTTTACACCCACAAGTTTATCCAGGTCCTTGTGCAACCTTTACAATCTCCCTCGGAGACTCCCCTTACAACTCGTAAGGTTACAACCAATTTTCCACTCAAAGGTCACCCAACCTTAAGTATCTCTTAGAAAATATGGTTTACAATAGATCTTCTCTCATAGAAGTGATTATGATAAACACTTAAGCTCATTACAATTGAATTCACTCTCTAAAAGATAAGCCAAGAAGGCATGAAAAACAGAGTGAAAGGAGGATTCAGAAATTGGCATTATATTTGTATAAGCTCACTCCTCCACCTTCTTGTGTTTTGAATCTTGCTTCTTTTATAGATAAAGGTGTTCTGATCGTTGAGAATAGAGCCGTTGAGAATATGGACGTCGAGAATATAACAGTTGCAAAATATAGCCATTGGAAGCTTTTGCCACTTGACAGGTCAACATATTGATCTCCATGTAATCCTTCGTTTGATAATTTGAAACATGTCCACAAATGATTTAGATGATGATAATAAATGTTACAAATCATCTGTTAAAGTTTCTGAATGATCTGGATCAGAATTTGAATTTTCGCAACGGTGATTTTTCTGATCTGTAGGAGAATACTGCGGTATTGCTTTGTATACTTGAGTATTGAGCTTATTTCAAAACTTCAGATTCATCTCTATATGTCCTATAATTGAGTTTTGCTTCCCATACTCGAGTGTTGAAGATCCATTAACGTTCATAGTTCTCTGTCTGAGCCATACTCGAGTTTTCACAGAGTTTTCAACTTGATATGGCCCTTGGTTGCTTTTTGACTTGATACATCATCTAATTTTAGAAACCAATAATCCTCACACTGCTCCTTGATCCTCCTTTCCATAGCAACAAGAATCAGATCTTAACTTGTTGGATTCTGTCCATTGTGATCCAATGATTGAGAGATGTTCTTAAACCAGCGTTTTTGCAACGTTCTGAATCTTCAGTTATCTTTCGAAGAACATATCTCTCTGGTCTGATCTTCATTTTTGTTGAATCACATCTTGATGGAAAGCCTTATGAGTCTTCTTTCCAATGCCATCGATTTCAACTCGTTCCGATATGTAGATTGAGAGTTACACTCAAATCATTGAAGCTTAGTCTAAAGTGTGGCGGAAATATTTGATCTAACTTTAGAAATTCAAAGCTCCTTGATCTGATCTTCTTTGGACTTGACACTTTGTCCAGATGACGCATTGAATGTCTAGTTTTAGCCAAATTTGATTTCACCTCAATCCGATGTTTGGTTCAGGAGATATCATCGATTTACCAAACATCGCCCAAAGCTGAATGCGTAACAGAGGTGTACAGAGTTGTTGTTGAGCTTTGATACTCAAGTATTGAAGTGGATACTCGAGTATTGTCGGGACTAGACGCGTTAGAGAAGCTGAAAACACCCGATATTCGAATATTTAAGTTCCATACTCGAGTATTGACTCCCAAACTTGAGTTTTGACCTTCATAGCTCAAATTTGACTTGAAAGCTCGAGTTGACTCCCAAACCTTAGTTTTCAAAACCACAGTTTTCAAAACCCCAATTTTCTCTATCCGGAAGCAAATTTTTCAGTAAGCTTGTATACTCGAGTTTTGATTTGGAAACTCGAGTATTGACTTCTAGAACTCGATTTTCACTGTCTTCAACTCTGAATTGACCCAACCAACCTCCATTTGTTTGTGAAGACTTGTAATATCAATTTAAGACCTTGTATATTCATTTTTCTCATTCTTTTTTATAAGATCTTCCTTTTCTTCAATCTCTTCACTTGGTCATTCATCATTCAACTTTAGCTCATCATTCTTTATGCCTTCTTCATTCTTCAATACTCAGAGAGCCAAGCCTATACTGAACCTCTTCCTCTTTTTCTTCTCTTCCTTTTCCTTATCCTCATCTATATCCTCTCCAACCTTGATCTTCTTCTTTTCATCATTCAATAATTCTTGATCATCTTCTTCTTGATCATACTTCATGAGTAAACTTCATATCATTGATTCTACATAAAAATTCAAGAATTAATCAATGAAGAAAATAAACATACTACTCAATCATTTTGCTATTTAAGAATGACATCTATATAAGACATCATCAAAACTAATTATATCCAACAGAAGGCGTTTGACCTGGGGTGTAAAAATTACCAATTGTTGAAAGTAGTATTGAAATTAATAAACTTGAAAGCATGGGATCGATGGAGAAACAAGAGTTTTTTATGAACACTTGAGGCTTTTAAGGACATGCTTCCAGATGGTGATAGGCTGTCGGGTTGATACTATGTGCTAAGAAATATTGTGTCTACTAGGGATGAAGTATAAAAAGATCCATGATACCCTAATGATTACATATTGTATAGAAAAGAGTATGATTCAATCTTCCTTATAGCTCCTAAACATCAGCTTATGGTTGTGTTTATCAAAGTATTTTTAATGTAAGTATCGTCTTGAATTGGAAGTAAATATTTTAACAATTAATCCGTTATAATTTGTGTGCTTGTTTTATTGTAGGTACAAGAATTGTACGTTGGTTTCCTCAGGCAAAAACAATAATTATAGATTTGTTTGCCTAATTTAAATCCTTGATAAAAGGACCACTGTTGTTGTAAGATATACATACTTATTAGGGAGACTTAGTGAAACCAAAACTGGGTGTTTCTTGGTACTATATGTGCATGAGTAAAAAAAAATATTTTTCATAATATAGATAATTGCTTTATATTTTCTTAATAGTCATCCCTTTTTTTAGTGATCATCGACAATTGGTTCTTTTATGTAAGAAGAACTATAGTATCATCCTCTTATGCTCCCTTCACCACAAACTAGGGAATAAGTTGAAGAAGACCATGAACTTGTAAGTTTTCTTGCTTCACCTTTTGTTCGAAGTTTATGGAATTTGTGTAAACTAATTAACCTTTGTGATTTTGATGATAGGACTATGAGGACATATCGACAAACTACTTGTGGTAAGCATGTTGAAAAGAATAATTGGAGTGAATTTTCTTATATATAATTCACACAGGCAGATTAAATATATATACACATATGACATAATTAGACATTAATTGGGTCCCAATATTATACTATACAAGTCAGGAAACAATCAATATTAATTATCCTAATCACTCCTTATAATTTAGGATCTAAACTTGATCCCTTATTTTCTGATCTTGCTCCTAAGTTTTGGGATTGTACAATCCTCCTCAAGTTAGATTGTAGATATCAATCAAGTTCAACTTGTCAATTAGATAGTCAAATTTGTCATTGGGTAATCATTTAGTGAGGATGTCTACAATATGTTCTTTAGAAGGTATACATATTAGATCAACGATACCCTCATCAAATGTTTCCCTTATAAAATGTATGTCCATCTTGACATGCTTAGTTTTATCTTGTTGAATCAGATTATAAGCAATATTAATCACAGTTATGTTATCACAATAGTCATTGATTGGTAAATTTATGCACTTCCTTAAGTTTTCAAAGACACATTTTATCTATATGCCTTCACAGATTCTTAGTGTTATAGCCATGTATTTAGCTTCAACATTTCTTTTTGCAATTATACTTTGCTTTTTACTTCTCCAAGTGACAAGTTACCTCACACATAAGTAAAATATCCAGATGGGATTTCATGTCATCCAGATGGGATTTCATGTCATCTTGATCACCTGCTTGATTAGCATTTGTAAACAACTTTACATTCCATTTTTCTATTTTCTTAAATAGCAAACTATGTCACAAAGATCCCTTTAAATAACAAAGGACCCTGTAAACTTCATTCAAATGTTTTTGTTAAGGATCATGAGAATGTTGGCTCACCACACTTACTGCAAATGCAATATCTCGTTTGGTATGAGACAAATATATTAGTTTGTCTACCATCCGTTGCATACATGGTTAGCCTTTTTTCCTCGGAACCCTTGAGGTAACTTCATGTACACTTCTTTGAATTCTCCGTTGAGGAAATCATTCTTTACATCAAGTTGGTGTACATCCCAATCTAAATTTACTACAATAGATAAGAGAATTCTAATGGTATTCAACTTGGCTATTAGAGAAAATGTTTTTGTGTAATCTTCCTCCTATATTTGTGTGAAACCTTTTGCCCATGGGAAAGGGAGGGAGAGGAGGGAGGGAAATTTGTTATCTCATATTGACCAAATTGCCTATGGAAACTTTTCAATATTCCAAATATACACTTTCAACAAAAAGAAATATTCTTCTCAGGGCAATTAGGTAAAAGTCCTCCCTCTCCTCCCATCCCCTCCCTACAAACCAAATACACTATTACACTTTTGAAAAGCATTTGGTGTTGAGTGCAATTCGATTAAAAACACATGTTTTTCACCTTAAACTTTGTTTTAATTTATGCATATATTTTTCTTACACTATCCCTCAACACTTTTTTTTTTTGGTTTATAAACAATATGGATAATCATCTTAATATGAAAAATGATTTTTTTTATAAAATTTTAAACTTATCTTTTTCTTTCTAGCCTCATTCAATTACCTCTTATTTTTACCTGTCTTTCTAATAAATTTTTCACTCATTTTATTTCTCTCTTTATAAACAATAATATAATTGAAAAAAAAATGAAAATATTTCAAATTTATTGTTTTAAACTAAATTTAATTAACTCCTAATTATCAAATTGTGCTTGCAATTTATAATGTTTCTCAAAGTTAGATTTGAGTATTATTTTTATTAGATCAAGGGCTTCTCTTCCGAGACTCAGAGTAAAAAATTCTCACATCTCCCAACAAATATGCTGCATGGAATTTGAACTTTTGTTCTCCTCCTTATGAGGGTGAGGTACCTTACCACTTCAACCAATAACTTATTGGTACATTTGAGCATATTATTGGGTTTAGCCGGAGATAGCTTTTAGCCTGTTTAGGAAGGCATTTGGGAGGGGGGGGGGGAAGCCCAGCTAAATAGTGAAGGCTCGGTGAAGATGAGGGCGCGTTCAAGGAGGCCGTTTTGGATGGGATTTCCCAAGATGAGCTTTAATTGAAAAGCAACATTTGAGAAGAAACTCCTCACAAGTGCTTTTTCTTTACTAGAGCTTCTTGGCGGGTTAGAAAGGGGATAGCTCTGAAGCTAGCACTGATGAGGGCAATAACATGGTGGCACCAAGAGTGCCGATATTGGAAGGAGAGAAATCAAGAAAGAAGTATATAAGAGGAATGTTATTCTAATAGACTCTAATATAGAGGAAGTAGAGAAGGTGATGATGGAGTTATATGAGAAGGAAGAATTTGGATCTAGGAGCTCCTAGGGCAGAGGAAGGGAAAGTGAAGAGTCTGGGAGCTTCTGATTTGTTTTTATTATTATTATTATTATTATTTTACCCAAATTGCAGAGTTTAGGAGAAGGGAGAAGGTTATTGAAGAGTTTGGGAGCTTCTGAATTTTTGTCAAATTACAGATATTTATTAATTTTTTTAATAATAATTAAAATTTTTATTTCAAATTTTATTTTAAATTTAGATTCTTATCTTCAATTATCACAATATATACAACTAATATTAATATATGTAGTATTCACTAAAGTTCATGTCATTTTTAGTCATTTTCCATCTCAACAGACTTTTCAAATAATAATCCGAACATTTTTTTTGTTAGGAAAAAAGTCACTTTTTTCACTGCCAGTTCAAATATAAATTACATTTACAATTTGACTTTTCATGTCTTACTTTTGCAAAAGTCAGATAGAAAATAAGTCACTTCTCTCACCGCTAACCCAAACAGGCTCTTGTCAAAAGCGTTTTGTTTTGTTTTGTTTTTTTTGTTTTGGGCTTTTTTTTTGTATTCACACAAGTTAGAATTCGAGATCTTGTTTTAAGTTGTCAAAGTTCATTCTATTAAACTAACATGGGTTGGTTGAAAATTAAACTTTAATATGTCAGAGATATTTGAAGATGGAATATCACCTAGAGAGGGTGAATAAGTGATTATAAAATGGGTGTAATGTTTCTGCCTCTGAGGCAGAAATATTAAACCCTTATAAAATTCTTTGGCTGATTGCTCAAGAACACTAAAAATAGAAATTGAGAAAGTAAACAGAAAGACATAAGAGATTATCCTGGTTCGGTCTAATTCTTCGACCTACGTCTAGTCCCCAGAACACCTAGGATTTCCACTATCTTTCAAAGCAATTACAATTACACACTGTACTCGAATGATCCTCTCACAAGGACTCACTCCCCTTTACTAACTGTAATTGTATACCCACATTTAAGGTTCTACAACCTTAAGATTTTACAAATCAAATAATCAAATAAATGTTTAGAAACTCCTCACGAGTAGATAAATGATAAACACTGAAGTACACAGAAATATATGAAGATATTAGCGAAGTTAATGAAATAGTAGGTTGCAATAAATACGAATTGAATGCACAGCATTTCGATAGTTGGCAAATTTAATGCTTCGGGTATTTATAGTTGTTGCAATTAATGACCGTTGGTGAAGCTTGAACATTAACCATTTGTGACTCTTGAATATAGCCGTTAGACAGATGAAGCTTGGTTAATATTTTCGCCGTTAATAATCCAAGTGGATTTGTCATCATGACATTCTCTTCATTCCTTTTGTTTTGCTCATTGTGAAATAGCCTTAATTGCGCAGAGGAATAGCAACAAAAACTTTAGAATGAACAGTGAATTGGTTATCGTGAATATGACTCGATTTGGGAACTGCATTAAATGCTTTCTAACACAAATTGCTTTATTGCAATTTGTTTTTTAATCCAAGATATAATTATCTGAAACTTATTAGCAAACATGTTAAAAGCATTTAGGAATAGTAATGAGTCAACATATGAAGTTATGAAATCACAAGTATTGATTTTCAATTTATGCAGGCGGTGATTTGAAAAATAAAGAAGATTGACTCTAGTTAAAAAGGTTATGCCTTGCAACATATCGCCTGAAGGCATTTGGATTGACTCGATGGAGATTAGATTATTTGAAAAACACATTGAAAGAGGATTTACCTTGAGTTAAAAAATATAGTGCCTAGGGTCACTATGCCTAGAGGCAAGTCACTTATTGTCTAGAGGTAAAAACGATTTTCACATAAAAGACATTCGGAGAATTTGCCTTGAGTTAAAATAATATGCCTAGAGTCAAATTTTGAAACAAGAGTTATATGCCTAAAGACTAAAGACATGCCTTGAGGCAACTCACTTATTGCCTAGAGGCAAAATCAATTTGAGCATAGTAATAATGAGTTCACCTTAGATGCCTTGAGTCAAATAAATTGATGCCTTGAGTCAAGAGGCAATTTTGGGATCACTAGAGGCATACAACATTCAAGTTTAAAAAGATATTAGAAAGTTTTAATTGGAGGCATGACATTAAATGACTTGAGACAAAGAGGAGATTTTTTCATAATTATGAGTTTGCCATTAGATGCTATTTCAAAGATCTTATGTGTCTGGAGCAAAAAGCCATGACTTGAGGCAAGTCACTAATTGACTAGAGGCAAAAGGTAAAGTTCAATATAATTATGCTTTTGCCATTAGATAGTCAAACAAATGCGTATCAGGAAAATAAAAATATTCACATACCTTGAGTCGTTTATTGAGTGACTAGAGGCATCATTAAGGCGTAAAAATAGATTTTCAAATATTTAAGCAGGATAACTTGAGGTATAATTAAATTATCTTGAGGTAAATTGAAACTTCAAATTTTCATCGAAAATTAAGCTTTAATTATATTATAATTGTTATCATCAAAACATCAAAAACATGAGAACTAATAATATTTTGTTAACATTTAAAATTTTGATATCATTATTTTTTTATTAACTGTATTGGATGAAAGGACCAAAAAGAGGTATTATAAAATTAAGGGTTGAAAATAAACTCTCGTGTGAAATAAAAAAACTAAAATTATACTCAAAAAGAGTTATTCTCATTAAATCTCATCATAATTAATGTGAGGAACTGATTGCTTAGCATGTTGGAATTAATTTGTTACAAAAATAAACTATAAATACTTTAGTTGACTCAAATTATAATGATTAAAAACTTATATTTTTTCATTGGCAAAAAAATAATATTTGTTTGTCACATCTTAATTTTTATTTCTATAATTTAAATAATTATAAAAAAGAATTATTTTATGGAAAAAATAAAGTTTACTAGGTGATTATATAAGTAAATAAAATTTACTTAAATATATGATCTATAAATATAAAAGTGATTATAAAATAGCAAGGGTAGAGGAAAGGAAAGGAAATGAAATATGTTATCATTATTCATATCTTCTTTGGGGTCACTTCATTATGACAGCAAGTTGACATATTTTTGGAGAAATGAAGAAAGGTAAATAAATTACTTAATTATATATTTATAATATTAAATTATATATCAATTTATAAATGAAGAAAATTAATTTAGAAAAAATAATAAATATAAATATTTTAATATATTCTTTAATCCTAAAAAAATGTTGATTGGCTCTTATATCTAGTAGGGGAGGAACTAATAATTTAGAGAGAGAGAGAGAGTTGTAAGTATAAATATATTACTGTATATATTACACACATATATATGCAAAATAATCAGCCCGCACTGCTTGCATAGCCCGTGGGGATTAAAAATATATTTCCTATGGTCTTTTTTTCTAATGGCGTACAGCGTGAGGGGCAAAGTCTCTTCATCTTGGAGTCTCCGTCCACCAGTATTTTGTTAGCGCAAGCTTTGGAGTTGATTTTGCTCAATAAAATTACTCCTATTCAATAAACTCTGTCATGAATGTTATTCTAGTAGTATTAAATTAGATCTTTCTCATGGACATATTATTATACAGATTAAAACTAGGGTTGAAAAAAAGGCAAATTTAGATAATGCTTTAGCTAATTGGGCCCAAACCCGTCATAAAGGTTTAAAGTCTGAATTTAAGCCTAAGCCTAATTAAGCATATACATAAATACACACACACATATATATATATAAGATTTTATTTTTATTTTTATTTTAAAGGTTTAGGCAAGAGCCTTCAAAAGGCCTAATCTAGTGTAAAACTTTTTTAAAGTCATACTTATAATGTAAGCTTTTAAATATGTTTTCTTTTTCCTTTTTAAATCGCCTTAAAGACTTTAAATAGACTTAACTTAAAGCGATATAATTTAAAGCATGTAATGTTATTTAAATAAAAATTTATTTAAAAATCTATAATTATCTTAATTTTAAAATATAGAGAACGAACCCAATATGGTAATTTTTAATTGTATTTTTAAATTCAAATAAAAATATAAAATATAAAAATATAACACACACACATACTATAATTAAATTTATATTTTTAAATATGTAAACAGATTAGTCCTACATAAAATAGGTCTAGCCTATTTACCTATTTAGGCTTTTAAATAGGGTTTAGCCTGCTTTCTTTGTTAAACAGGCTAAGTTAGGCCCTAACCAAATCAAGCCGTAAGCCGCCTTATAGGGATTTGTTCTATATCTACCTCTAAGAGCAACTTTGAGATTACAGTAAGTATTGAGTTTTGGTCACTGTAGGATTCTAGAGTTAAATTAGTAGTAATCTTTATTGGTTTATATTTCTTTATTGGGTGACTTGAGATCTTAAAAGTTGACTTTTATTGAAAAAGATTATGATTTATGATATATATGATATTTCTACCAATTAAAGTTGAGTTATGTAACTTGTTAAATTTGAGTTTGTTGGAATACTACATCAGTAATTAATAGTGCTTTGGGAGGCTATGCCTTTTATCCTCAGATAACTACAGATAGAATATCCCCTTAGATTTCCTCTACACTGTAAACTAGTCAAACAATCCCACCTAAAAATCATTATTAAGACAAGAAATGTGTTTCGGGGTCTCTCCTACCTTCTAAAAGATGTATGTTTATTACTTAAATATTTTGTAAGTTGTACTTTTTCATCGTAAATGAAATTTCGCTTTATACAATATGTATATATATATTATCCAAATAAGTTAATGAATTATATATTAATATGTGGTTAAATAATTGTATAGATTGATTTGTGTTTTGCTAACTTTAAGCATGAGGCTTATTGGTATTGGTAGTCTCTTTACTTGGTAATATGTAATCACTTTTCCCTTGTTATATATACATGCTTTAGTGTTATTTGAGAGATTTTTTGACATGAGATACCTGAATGAGATTTGAGATTACTATGAATACGATATTTTCTTAAAATGTGGAATCTGTCTCTTGGGACTTGTGATTCCACATATATAAAGTGTCTTGGAAAGAATATGTTGTGATTGATATTTTGGAAGTTCGAGAAAATGGTATATTATGCAATGCTTGATTATGCTTTTTTCTTTTGTTGGCAAAAAAAAAAAAAAAAAAAAAAGATTATGCTTTTGTTTTTTGCATTTGAGATAGTTGCGTTGATGAGTGTGTTCCTATCACGTGGTAAGGCCCTTGAGGCTCCTTTTTGTCACCCAGCACAAGGGATAATAGGTTTTTAGGACTTTTAGATCATTCTCATAGTAAGGAGATAGGCCTTTTATGACTTGTATGTATTCCTCCACGAGGAGAAACTTAGTTTGAGCTATTGAGGGATGAAAGAGCCATGACCACTAGGCTAACAAAGCTCTTTGGTTAACATATGCAAGAAAAAATATATGTAATAATCTTATATCTGTACCTACTTTACATCATAGTTAACAAGTCTGCTACACTTCTTGGATAAGTAGAATAACCTTACGAACAAGCTGAATATTTTTATTAACAAGATAAATTAATTTATTAAGAAGATCAAATTTGCAAGTGCCTTGTACTCTTTAAGCAAATCGAATAGTCTTAAGAACAAGTTGGATAGTTTTATAAACTAGATAAATTAATTTCTTAACATTTGTTCATTTGCAAGTGCCTTATACTTTAGGAATAAGTGAAATACTCCCTCCGGTCCTAATTATAAGACATATTTAACCGATTTTGGAAAAATTAAGGAGAAGAGTTAAATTAGTTAATTTTACTCATTTTCCTAAAATGTCCTTATATACATTTAAAATGACATAAGTAAAAGTTAATTAACAACTTTTTTTTCCACAAACTTTCTAATTGAAATAATGGTGTTGTTAGATATACATATACATGTATATATATGTATACATATAGATCTATCATGCACACACACAATATAGGCACTCATACACAACCATATATCTACACACAGAGATATATATATTGTGAAACGACACCTTTTTTCCAATAACAATTCATCAAACTGATTTCATAAAAATTCCATAGTAACGCATGACAGTGAAAACATTTTAATTTTAAAACAAACATATTGGGGTCCAGGGCACAACCACCGCCCACAAACCCGAGGTCCAAGGAACAACCATCGCCTACGAAACCCCCTTTTTTTTATAATAATAATAATTATTATTTTTTAGTTCATGCATAACAAAGTTCAGGGCACAACTTCCGCCCACAAACTCCTTACAGATCAACCGTAACTCCGATTCACTTAACAAACAGAAAATGTTTAACACCCAAGTTCGCAGCAACATAATCCCAAAAACAGTCATGATAATATTTCATAAACATGAGGGCCCTAGTATGGCAATATAAAAATCAATACAACACCAATACCAAAAGAGGCTTAAATTTCACAACTTTTATGCCTCCGGCGGCTTCCCTTACTCTCTAGTGAAATTAGAGGTATTGCCTGAAAAATGTTAATAACCACGGGGTGAGACATAAAGTCCCTGTAACCAAAATTAATTTATAAAATATGTAAGAAAGGATTGTAAGTCAGAGAAGCAGGTTTACTAACAATATATCAATGTTTGCAACAATTAAACAACACATAATTTAAACCACAGATAAATATTTAATACATAAAAGTCAAAACAATTACCCATCCCCTCTCTTCCATTCTGCTCCTCCTTATTTCTTCTGGACGTGGATCAGCCTATCAGTGCTAGTATACCCGGTCAAGGTTAGCTAGTCACTTCAAGTATACTGTCCCCTCCCGTGTCACCACGCTATACCATAACAGGGAGGTGTTCGCCCAAAACACTCAACTCAAAACCGGGCCAGGAATGAGAGAGTCGATGGGCACAAATTTCACCCTCACATCTCTTCCACACAACCTCAAAATAGAATTATAATATTAAAATCTTCAAAATCAATTTACAAGATTATTTTCTAAATACATCATACCAAAATAAATTTTTAAAACATACACACTTATACAACTTATCAATCCATACACTGCATTCCATACAAATACTATAATCCTATCGACAATAACAATTTTAATATTGACATAAATATTTACTGGTTGGAAATTATCCTACTTCACTGAGATAATTTCATATAAAACATACTTGTAAATTTTAAGACACATACAAAAAGCATATAAAATAAAGTTTAGAAACACCTTACAGCCCAAAACAAGCATATAGAATAAATTAACCATAATTACCTCAACTCCAAGCTTAATCCTAACTTGATGATCAAAATACGAGCAATCACCGGTCACAAGAAAACTCTACAGTATAATGTAGATACAAATGAACCTCAAATAATAAAATAAATTTATACAATTAACTCTCAAAAATCTAATTTTCCCTACACCCATTATCCTCAACATTCTTGACCTATCAAGTCTCTTTTCTAATTTACATACTAATTATTAATCAATTACCTAAGCCTTCACATAATAAAAATCATATCTAACAATTCATTATATATTTAAAATTCTAATATTAATATATTTTGTCATAAAATAAAATAAAATTTACAATTTAATCCTTAATTTTCGAATTTGCAGTTCAGTCCCCGAACTTTCAAAATTTGCAGTTTAGTCCCTGAACTTTCAAAATGACAGATTAGTCTTCAAATTCCAGAAATGACATTTTAATCCTCGAATTTCAAAAATGACAGATCTGTCCTCAATTTTAAAATTAAACCGATGAAAATTTACTATTAATCATCTACTTCATGAATATAGTCTTATAGCGTCAAAATCAAACTCTCCCAAGATTATAACTTCGAAATATTTACTAACCATCATAATTCTACCCTCATTAGAAAGAGAAAAATATATAGAATAACTTTCATGAAGGATGTTTGTTGAAAATACACTAGTTTAGCTACCCAAATAATCTTATAAGATATATGACATACCTTAAATACACTGAAAAACCTCCAAATTCCCCTCCTTCCCTCACTCTTCTCTTGCCCCTCTCTCTCTGCTGCAAGTCAAAGTGTATGTGTGTGTGTGTGAAGAATTGGGTGTATGTGTGTGATTAAATAGAGGTGGAGACGTGAATCACGTCTCCACAATCATTTCCTTTTTTTTTTTTTTAATAATTAAAGATGTGGCAGACAAGTTTGTTTGCCACATATTTTACTTTATTTTAAATGTGGCAGACAAGTTTGTCTGCCACACTTTTTTTTTTAGAATATTACAATTCTCCCCACCTAAATAGAATTTTTTCCCCAAAATTCTCTACAAGTTATTAAAGAATGCAATCCACAACACAAGTTTCAATAACGTCATTGTCAACACATCCTTACAAAATATCATGGCATACTGCACGTCAACACAGAAGTTACTAACACATCAAAATTATCACATTACACAAGTTTGATCACAACACCGCATAGGTATAACTACTTAAACAAATTAGGGAAATCATGTAGCATTCGTTCTTCGGTTTCCCAAGTGGCATCACCGGGAGACATGCCTTTCCAGAAAACTTTTAGGAGGCGGATTGTTCTATTTCGCAACTGCTTGTCCTTCTGGTCAAGGATTCTTTCTGGCTCAGCTACATAGGTCAAATTTTCTCTCAATTCGACCTTTTCAAGCTGAATTACATGAGAAGGATCTGGATGATATTTCTTAAGTTGTGACACATGGAATACGTTGTGTATACTTGATAGGTGCGGTGGCAAAGCAATTCAGTAAGCAACTGGTCCAATTCGCTTCAAAATCTCGTATGGTTCAATGAATCGAGGAGTCAACTTCTTGGCTTTGATGGATCTACCAATACCAGTTACCGATGACACTTTAAGGAACATATGGTCCCCCACCTCAAACTCCAAAGACCTACGTCATTTATCCGCATAACTCTTTTGTCTACTCTGAGCGGCCAACAACTTCTGGCAAATCATCTCAATTTTCTTTGTAGTTTCTTTTACTAAATCTGGTCCAATCACAGTCCTCTCACTCAATTCAGTCCAACAAAGAGGCGATCTACACTTTCTGCCATATAGTGCCTCAAAAGGAGCCATTTGAATGCTTGAGTGATAACTATTATTATAAGCAAATTCCATTAAAGGCAGGTGACGATCCCAACTTCCTGGTAACTCAATGGCATACGCTCTCAACATGTCTTCAAGAGTTTGAATTGTCCTCTCTGTCTGACCATCTGTTTGCAGATGATAAGTTGTGTTGTAATTCAACTTAGTTCCCATAGCCTCCTGTAATGCTATCCAAAAGTTTGACGTGAACCTTGGGTCACGGTCCGACACAATCTCTGAGGGTACACCATGCAACCTAACAATCCAGTCTACATACAACTGAGCTAGCCTTTGTAAGCTATATTCGATATGGGTTGGAAGGAAATGAGCTGATTTCGTCAATCTGTCTACGATGACCCATATGGTGTTATGGCGTGCTACAGTCTCTGGTAATCCCACAATGTAGTCCATAGAGATGTTGTCCCACTTCCACTGAGGAATCTCTAAGGGTTGAAGTAACCCTGGAGGCTTTTGATGCTCGATCTTCACCTTCTGACAAGTTAAACACTTTAATACGAAGTCTGTCACATCACGTTTCATCTTAGGCCACCAATAGCCTTGTTTTAGATCCTTATACATCTTAGTAATTCCTGGATGAATGGTATACTTGCTTCTATGGGCCTCTTCAAGAATGGTCTTCTTGATTTCCTCGTCGTCTGGAACACATATCCTTTTCTTGTATCTCGTCATACCAGTATCTCCAATATCAAATTCAGGCACTTCACCATTCTTTAATTCTTCTCTGATTCTTAGCAGCTGGTCATCTTTCATCTGAGCCATTCTTAAATTATCATAAAAATCAAAATTTCCAAGTACTGAACACAAAGTCACCTCTGATCTTGGTTCAAGATAAAACTCGGATAGCCTTTCTAAGAGGTTATGCTCAATCACACACATGTGGAACATATGTATTGACTTCCGGCTCAAAGCATCTGCAACTACATTCGCCTTCCCTGGATGATACTTCAACTCAAAATCATAATCCTTTTAGAACTCTATCCACCTTCTCTGTCGGTTATTCAACTCCTTCTGATCCATAAGATACTTCAAGCTCTTATGGTCACTGAAAATCTCGAATTGAGATCCATATAGGTAATGCCTCCAAATCTTTAAAGAAAAAATATATAGAATAACTTTCATGAAGGATGTTTGTTGAAAATACACTAGTTTAGCTACCCAAATAATCTTATAAGATATATGACATACCTTAAATACACTGAAAAACCTCCAGATTCCCCTCCTTCCCTCACTCTTCTCTCGTCCCTCTCTCTCTGCTGCAAGTCGAAGTGTGTGTGTGGGTGTGTGTGTGAAGAATTGGGTGTGTGTGTGATTAAATAGAAAGGTGGAGACGTGAATCACGTCTCCACAATCATTTCATTTTTTTTATTTTTTTTAATAATTAAAGATGTTCACTTTTTTTTTTAGAATGTTACATATTGACACACACAAACACAAATATACATACATATGTGTGTGTATACACACACATATGTTTATAGACATACACATGTGTGTGCATGTATGTGTATTGCAACTTATATACATATATACTTACCAAAAACCAAACACACTTGAGATTATAAAATAAGGGTATTTTAGGAAGAAATTGGTAAAAATTAAAAAGTTGTCCTATAATTAGGACCAAAACAACCTCCAAATATTGTCTTATAATTAGAACTAGAGGGAATAGTAATATGAACAATTTTTAATATAGTTTAAATTAACTTATCTTATTTCAAATAGTATTTTAAAATATAAATATTCAGAAAGTAGAACAAGGAAGTAGTAAAGACTATGAAGGGACAAGCAATATCTAAAAATTAAAATTGACGTGTTATTTGATTTTGAAAAATAACTAAGGATATGTAAGTACAAGCATATACGGATAAAAATATATAATATGGTTCAATGAATATCTATTAAACCTTTTCACACCAATTAGATTATTCAAATAATCTAATCGAAATTTTCCCATTATTTCCATTTACCCTTTAATCATATCCATCATTATCTATCACTATATATATATATTGCCGCTTGCTGGGCTTATATATTGATTTATTATGATACTTTGGTAACATCTCAAATTTTGAGATTTGAAAATTATAATATTAGTGGAAAATTAAATATGGAAATTTGGCCTAAAATAATTATTAAACTAATTATTGAAAAAATTGGGCATTTATTTGGAAATTTAAAATTTAAAATTTTTTTTTTATACTTAAAAGTTTTGGAGGGGTTCGACACCCGTCCCCCACCAAGGCCAGGGCACGGCCTCGGGCTCTATAAGCACTTACTGGGGACTTACGAGATCGCCTACCAAAGGAGTCCTAATAACGGCAGAGGTGATCGAACCCACGTCCCAAGGGACTAATCCTAGATCCCTTACCATTTGTGCCAACTCTCTTTGGAAAATTTACAATTAAATGAATAAAAGACCTAAATGCAATAATTCTTGAAGGATCAAGTGGGCTAATTTTGGTAGTCATACAATATATATATATATATATATATATATATATATATATATATATATATATATATATTGTCATGAAAGCCCAAATATTTTTTTCAGCCCGATACATATCTTTCCCAACTACTCCCTCCGGTCCTAATTATAAGATATATTTAACCGATTTTGAGGAGATTAAGGAGATGAGTTAAATTAGTTAATTTTACTCATTTTCCTAAAATGCCCTTATGTAAATTTGAAATGACATCAATGAAAGTAAATTTACAACACTAAGGACATATATACCTCTCCGATATAAAATTTTCCTGTTAAAATAATGGTCTTACTATATATACATATATGTGTGTATACATATACATACACACACACATGTAAGTATTTATTTACATATACATATATCTATACACACACATATGTAAGTATTTATTTATATATACATATATCTATACACACAGACCCCCTCCCCCCAACATATATCTACACAGACAGACCCCCCCGGGCACTTATACACAAATGCACAGACATATTTTTTTTATATGTATGTATATATTTGTGTGTGTGTGTCTATATACACATATAGATATATAAATATGTGTGTGCATCTACACAGATATATATGTATATAGATACACACACAGATAGATATGTGCGTGTGTGTGTGTATACATATATAACTATACATATTTGTGTGTGTGTGTATTTGCAAAATTAACGTTAGTTGATCGATAAACAAATTAAAATCCAATAATTTAAAAGTTTCACTAACTATAAGAGTCTTCGCACCCACATGCATGTACTCACCAAAAACCAAACACACTTGAGTGAATAAAATAAGGGTATTTTAAGAAGAAATTGACAAAAATTAAAATTTTGTCCTATAATTAGGACTAAAGTCAACTCTCAAATGTTGTCTTATAATTACGACCGGAGGGAGTATTAAGTTATTTCGACCCAACCAAGAACACAACATGGAATCATCAAATAAAACCACACACTCTCACTCTCAGCTTCGACCCAGCGTAAAAACGCAGAAGCAACGTCCAGAACCTTTTTTTTTTTTGTCCAGCCAAGTTCTCGCCCAACATGCCACCTTATACCTCTGCACTTTTAGTTTTTTTTTATATTCTCCTCTATCCACTACGTTTAGCCCATGCACACAAAACCAATTCTCTTTTATTTAGTAAGGAAACATAATATCATTAGAAAATCCAAAGAGCAGCGCTGTCTACGCAATGAAGGCAGAGATTTCAGCAACCAAATCCAAGCAGTCAGCGCCGCTCAACTTCCACACACAAGACCAGAACACCATACGTCTTGAGCTCTGTGTTGTTGCCCACTGTCCTTAGCTCGATGGACTGATACCCCTTTCCCCCCAGCATGGACCCTTAACTCTTATTATATCTCCTCCTTCATCCCTCATCCACACCACACCAAAGAGAGAGAGAGATTGAGAAAGAGTTGATAGTGAAGGAGAGACCAAGAGAGAGAGTCCATTCTTTTTCCCCTGTTTTCATATCAGCAAAACAAAGGTTTTCGGTTCAACTAAGGGCAGCTGGGAATTCGAGCAAGCAACCAAGGCAATCCATGTTGTTTCTAACGTATAGAGTAGGTAAAAATTGAATATACAGTAAACAAAAACAATATAAGAAGAATCTGTATTAACTTAATATAATATACAGAGAGCATACAACAAGTCTGTATTATATGAAAAAGCTATAAACAAACTCACAAGACTGCCGAATAATGGTTATGAACTATGCAGAAATCCGGGCCCAACTTTCTTTGTATCCTTAAGACAATTTTTCTCCCTCTATGGATGCCGAAGGTTTCTGAGCAATTGCCTCCCAGGATAGAGTGGATTATTCGTCTCTAGAAAGATGGCTCTGTCTATCTGAAGCTCAAGTGAATCCAACGAGTCTGCTTTCGAAACGCATAGAATGTTTATGCAGAAAGAGTGTATGCAGAGAAGAAAGAACATAAAAAATTCTGTGACTAGGGGCCCCTATTTATAAACTTCGGAAAAACACGATCAGATGGACTCATCTGTTGCGCGAACTGGTATGTTGTGCGAAAAGACACACCAAAACGGAAAGAACAGAGGCAACCTGCGTCTGTTGCCAGCGAACTAGTGTGTCTCACGAACAGACGCACCAGACGGAACTGGACGGGTCGTACGAACAGATGCGACTAGATTGAGCTGAATGAGTCGTACGTAGCCGCCGGTGGAAAAAACCGGAGAGGCACAACGAAAATAAAAATAAAAGGATTATTTTATTCAAAAAATAATTTAATAAAAACTTATTTTTTATTTCACACGCGCAGACCAAACCAGACCGGGCGAGCGGCGGGCGCATATGGTGGACCAAGGGTTGCCTAAGTCCTCACCCCTCCACAAAAGTGGGTAGGCCCAAGGGCCCATTTAGTAGGAGCAAGGTTAGAGCTTATATACCCTCTAACTTCTCTCTACCTAACCAATGTGGGACTTTACCACACATACAATCCTTCTTATTTTTTCTCTTATTTTCCATCCTTCTTCTTATTCATAAACTATGGGATTTCTTCCTAAATTCCAACAATCTATCGAGTTTTTCTTCCTTTTACTCTCGTCATTGCCCATCGGAGAGACTTTGAATATTAAACTTAACTGATAAAGCGTTGAGGTTAAGAAGACTAAAAACAATGGGGCTATTAGCGTCATTTTGTCTTCTCTGAATCTGCTTGCGTTGGCATTAGTAGATGTGTGCAGTGAGTTTCCTTATTTTTCTTGCTGTTTAGATGCCAGGCTCGAAGGAAATGGAAGATTAAAACTCATATAGGAAGTATTTATGCCTCAGCAAGTGTAGGACATGTATATATATATAAAGTTAAATTGATATCTGTGGGCGTATTATTTCATTGTTTCTTTTCTTTCTTTCCCTGCCATCATGCTTTAGTGGTGGTGGTGGTGGTAGTGGTGGTGGTATAGTAATCGTGGTGGTGGTGGTGGTGGTGGTAATGGTAGTAGTGGTGGTGGTGGTAGTGGTGGTGGTGGCAATGGTGGTGGTGGTGGTAGTAGTGGTAGTGGTAGTGATGGTAGTGGTGGTGGTGGTGGTAGTGGTAGTGGTGGTGCTGGTAGTCGTAGTGGTAGCCATAGTAGTGGTGGTGGTGGTGGTGGTGGTGGTGGTGGTGGTGGTGGTGGTAGGAGTCATAGTAGTAGGGGTCGTAGTAGTCGTCGTAGTGGTAGTAGTCGTAGTAGTACTAAACTAAGCTAGCTGTACAACATTTGTTGCACTTAAGGCCTACCCAAATACTAACATATTTGCGCTTCTCTCAATTGAGATTCTGCACTTGGTTCGCCAGAAGAGGGGTGTGTCCACTAACCCTTTTCTCTACTTAATATTTCACCCAATGGATCGTATTTTATTGTATAAGATTTAATGCCTTGTATTAAATAGTCCTATAATATTAAATGAAATAAAAATCTACAATTATAATATTGTTACATATCGTTAAATCTCAACCATTAAAACATGATCTAATAGTTAGGATATTAAGTGGAGAGGGAAGTTAGTGGAAAGACCTCTTTTTCATCTTCATTGACTTCCCTCTCCATTTACTCTCCAATTAATGCCTTTATTATTAGATCAACATTTAATAGTTAAAATTTTTAAATCTGAACCATTAAAAGTTGATCTAATGGTAAGGACATTATAAATGGAAAATAAATAAAGAGGAAAGTCCATGGAAATACCCCTCATTTACACCTATCGCCCATTTTGTCGGCAACTAAAGAACGGATAACATGTTTGGATATAAGGAAAAAATGAGCGGATAGCACGTAAAAAAAGTAATACTAAGCAATTAATGCCATCGTTATTGATATGGTCCCGTTTTCCTGGCCAAATACAATATTTCCAAACTCGGGAACAAATCATCATCCATGATAATTCATTTCTTTTTATTTTTACTTATCGTCAAAAGAATTTTTCAAACACAAACTCCACAAAAAAACAGATCGGAGGATTTTTTTCCCCCCATTTTTTATTATCATTTATTGCAAAAATGATTTTTGCTACATTACACTATTTTTTATTTTCATATTTGTCACCCCGGTTAAATAGGGTGTCTACATGAATACTAACAAAATTTGACAGGTGTGTGTGTGTAGTTTTCGTGGTTTATATTGGTTTTTAAACTAAAAAGAAACATTTTTGTATTCCCTCCTGTCTTTTTTTTAAAAGTTAAGAATTTGATTGCTTTAAATACAATGCAATAATTATATTTATTGCATTAATTAAATTATTGGTAATAATTATATTTACTTTATTTTTCTCTCATACTTGCCCCTCATAAATAAGGGTATACTTGAAAAACAAAGTTTATTTTAAATATAGTCATTTTTTAATTAATTTCAATTATTTTCTTAAATTGTGTAATTCGGTTCTTGAAATCTTATAATTATAATTAGAATGTGGAAGTATTAATTAAGATAAAGTTGAACGAAGAAGAGTCTTTTTTTTTAATTTTTTTTTTTTTGGAATAAGTCTGATTTTATTAGGATGACCCGAATTTCAACACGCACTAAAGAGGAAGATGACAGCTGAGAAGAGTAAGACTCAGCAATTAATGTCACTATTACTTGTATGGTCCAGCTGTTACGTTCCAACTAAATTATTTAATCAAATTTGTTTATGGACAAAGCATCATTTAATCAAATTTGACTATTCGAAACAAAACATCTGATTTTCGTCTTGATGATACCCCATTCATAAATGATCAGATTACGACCTTTGCTTTCAATAAAGCCCAACCCAATTTTGGTAGGTCGTATGTCTCATTCGAAGATTATTCGGACGTAATTTGTTATTTTTTAGTTTTAATTTGGGGCAAGCGCAACCCAAGTGTAGGGGTGAAACCCATGCCTAATCCTACAATGAGTATATCTGGTAGCATTAGACTAAAAGGTTTTTGGCATTTGGACGTAATTTTAAACAAGTCGAATAGATACGATATTGAGATTATTTAGAAAACAATTAATATCTATTGTTTATATTTTTTTAGTAATTTAGTCTTAACATTGATATAACTTAATCCTTATAGTTTCAACTTTGTTGAAATTTAGTTCCTAAAGTTTGATTAAATTCAACCCGGTCCCCATAAATATAATTTCATTTGTTAAAAGAATTAATGTCGTTGTTGATCCTTATAAAATGATTGAATTTTGGTTTTGACCAACGTAATTTTAAATCATGTTTTTTAATCCTTATAATTTTATAAGGACTTGATTTGAATTTAATGACATTACGTTAACATCATTAGTATAGGAATCATAACAAAAACTTATTAAAAGAATATAGACAAAAACCAAAATTCATAGAAATTAAAATCAAAATTCATTGAAAGTATGTGAATTAAGAAAATAAAATTATATGGACTAAAATCAAAACATGATAAAAGTATTAAGACTAGTAAGCATACTTAACGAAAGTTAATGCCATTAAAGTCATATCAAATCCTTTTCCTTTAATGTAAGAGACTAAAAATGTATTAATGAATTAAAATTAATGTGACAAAAATCTAAATTCAGTTAAACTACAATGACCAATGACCAAAAATGGTAACAATCCCTTTCTAAATTATAGGACTAGCATTTTAAATGTAAAGTATAGGAATTAAGTTGTACCGAATAAGTAATAAAAATTGAGTTGGCATGAGCTAAAGTTATTATGAATTGAGTTACAATGGGTCAAAGCTATAGGGATTTTAAATTATTAATTTTTCCTTTTATTTTGAGCGTAAATACCTTATTTAAATACAAAATGTATCAAATTTAAATTTGAAAACAATAAGATTTGAACTGTTCTAACCCATGAACGGTTTAGATTGATTGTGCACAAAAACCTAAACCTTCCTAACTGTTATATAAACTGATCATTCTTCTTCCTTGCTACACCAAATCCAAACACAAGGGCCACAAGATGGCTCCACTGCCCTTATTGTTCTTCCTCCTCCTCCTTGTGGCTTTGTTTTTCACGCCACCAGGGGCTGCTGATCATGATTCTTACAAGCCTAAGCCACAAGGCTATAACTATGAGCCCCCAACTTATAAACCACCTGTTTATAAACCACCGGTATACAAGCCACCATATAAGAAGCCTCCGTATCACAAGCCTCCATACAAGAAACCTCCGTATTACAAGCCTCCATACAAGAAGCCTCCGTATTATAAGCCGCCATACAAGCCCCCTTATGGTAAGTACCCCCCAGGAAAAGATGACACTCATGTCTAAAGACTTTCAAAGGGATAGTGTCCATATGTATGTATGATTGCTAAAATAAGAGCTTCAGAAATCCTTCGCTTCAAGGATTTATTAGTGTTGGTTGAGCCACCTTACTGAATTATGGTGATATCTATGGTCACCGAGAGCATTATTGTGATATAATGAATGAATGTATTGCGTAAATTAGTAAATAGCAAAGTGATGTCTCTTCGCAGCCTTATGTTAGATATGATTTATAAATAAAATGGTTGTGATTTCAAGATGCTTTTCTTTTTCTTTTTTTCTTTTTTTTTTTCTCTTTGTGCGACTTGGCATTATATTTTTATTTAAGGTGATCTGCAATGGTATTAAGACAGTAGTGATCATGAAATTTTAACTAACGGTATATTTAATTGACACATCGATATGGCAAACCCATATTATATAGATCTACATGTTTCAAATTTGAGAAGCAAAAACATTAGTAATTCTAACAATAATAATAAAAGACTTTAATTTATCCCACCAGATGTGTTCATGATCAGTTATATAGACTTTACGATGCCATTGTACTCTATTTATAATCAAATTTTGTTAATCGTAGTTGGGTTTGGTGAATGGGGCTATCCTTTCATAATATGATGAGTCAATGCTCGAATCTTTGCTGAAAGAGTTGTCCCCGTTTGGTGCACGACCATGTCTAGAACAAGATTATCTCCATTTACAGGACTACTATATTTATATAAAGAAAGAACCAAATGTTTTAATAAATTTCTAATCAAATAGTTACGTGAGTGTTATCTCCAGGTTTCCTCTATTCTATATAAAAGAATTCAATACTAGTCCCTCCAATATTTTTTTGTACATGTCCAAACCACCTCAAATTTTAAAAATTAATTACGTGACAAGTCATGAAAAAAATTAAAAGATCAATAACTCTTAAGAGAAGACAAGGGACTTGAAAAGTTTGGTTAGTTGGTCAAAAAAAAAAAAAAAGAGCAATGAACATTAGTGCAAAAAAGTGTTTTAAGACCGCCTCATTTAGAGCGGAGTATCGACGCCCCGCTCCTAAAGAAATGACTGGTGGCAATATTGTAAATATAAAGAACTTCTTCCACCGCATCAATTTTTAAGCCTACCTCAATGAGAGCGGATGACTAAATCTTCGGTCTTAAAAATATGACCGGTGACAATTTTGTAAATATCAAAGATCATCTTGGACCGTATCTTTTCTGATAGATCTTAAATATATTATTCAAACCGCTGGAAAAACCAACCACTCTTAAAATATTTATATAAAATAAATTGAAATATGAATTACTTTAAAGAGAAATAACAGACATCCTGACTTATATTTTATGCGGTTAAAAATAACATGGAAAATTTTTAAAATAATTGTATAAAACTTTTAAAACCGGACATATATAAATGACCGCTCTTAAAACATTCATTAAAAATAATTATAAATAATATGAAATTATTGAGAATCTCATACAGCCAGACTTATATTTTTTGCGGTGCAAAATAATAAGGAAATATATATAAAAATGGTAAAAAACTATTAAGACCGGACATATATAAATGACCACTCTTAAAACATTCATTAAAAATAATTGTAAATAATATGAAATTATTGAGAAATCCCGTACAGCCAGACTTATATTTTTTGCGGTGCAAAATAATAAGGAAATATATATAAAAATGGTAAAAAACTTTTAAGACCAGATATATATAAATGACGTTCTTAAAGTTAATATTTTTAAAAGCAAACATGACTTCTACCCGGTACTAAATAATGAAAAAATTTAAACTAATAGTTTATTACTTTTAAGACCGGATGTAATAAAAGGACGTTCTGAAATGTTAACCTTTAAAACCATCGTTTTGAGTTTCTCCAGTCTTAAAAAATGCCCACTATAACCTTTAAGACCGTCGTTTTGTGTTTCTTCGGTCTTCAAAATGCCCACTATATTTCTCGCGCGAAACCTTAACTTGTGTCTTACGTCTTTCTGTCTGAACACTGAAACCCCTGTTCTTGTTGTGAAACACTCAAATACCTCTTCCTGTTGCATTACATCTCTTCCTTACAAACCGCCACCATCCTCTATTACTTTCTCATTTGCTCTGGCATTCCTTTCTTGCACCACCTCTCTCAACCTCTTTTCTTATTTTGAAAATGAATGGAGGAAACGAGTGTAGTTCTGTTTGTGAAATGCTAGTTGATGATGTGATTGGTATTAGTCAAAACGAACCATCTCCTTTCAGAGTAAACCTCCTTATAATCGCCCTGCACGCCGTTGTGGTAGAAGAGGCCCCACCCGATTGAAAGAGCTTGCCCTAGCGTGAAGTGCCAATGAAAAGCTTGATATACAGTTTGATGAACATTTGGCTCCCTACAGCCCTAATAAAAGCAGATATAATAGTTATGTCAGCTTACAAGCACGCAGCAAGCGAAGCATTTCGGTCGATGAGTGGAAAAATGTCGACCAAGAGAAGGTGAAGGATATTATCTGGGCCTCTATTCGGCTTACGTACAATGTTCCTGACGATGAGAAGTTGAAAGTCAAGACATTGTCGTATTGTGCTAATCGCTAGAGGAAGTTTAAAACCCAGTTAGCGAACAACTATATTTTTGCCGAGGTTCCGGTTGGTTAGCCTCCCCCTAATCCTTGCGCCAAGTATGCCTTTCTTGATGAAGCAACATGGCAACAATTTGTTCAGATGCGGACTACTGAAGAAGCTTTGGTGAGTCTATATTTAATTTTTTTGTCCCTTCTTGTATACTTATTAACCTGTGCGGATATGTGAATGTTATTGTGTTCATTTATGAGGTCGTTAGTCAGGTTGCTTGCTTAGGAAGGTATTCTGTTATAGTAGGTCACGTAGACATTGTTGTTAGTTAGTTAGTATGTTAACTGTGTAATGGTATATGTGCAAGCTGTTATTGAAACTTGACTGAGTTTGAACCAGTTATGATGAATGAATGAATTGACTGAGTTGGCAGCAGTTCTGCAACTCCCTTTCCTCTATTTCTCCCTATTTATTATACAATTCTACATCTTCCTTAACAAAGTCTTGAAACTTGATGAAGTGAATTTGACTAGTGTTTGAATTGAGTTCTGGAATTCATAATGAATAGTTGTTTTCGATTCTGATTTACAGATAAGAAGGCAACAATCACAAGAGATTGGGAGAAAGAATTATTGCCCACGTACGGCTTCTCGTGGCGGATATGAAAAGGCCGAAAAAGAGTTGATGGCCGCCAAGTGAAAGAGATTAGAAGATGAAGCTCAAGCCAATCCTTCTGAAACTCGAGTATAGACTCAGAAACTCGAGTATAGGCTTAAGTGCATAGTGACAAACTAGAGTATTGGTGCACAAACTCGAGTATTGGTCGCGCCTTTTGATAATTCAAATTTGTGAAATCTGCGTAATGTTTGTGGAATGATTCAAATGATTTATATTCTTATTTACTATCATTACTAGATATGTTTAATGTGTTTGCTAGTGTATTTCAGCCCATTTACAGATGATACAAGCAGATTAAAAGACTTGTTAACACATAAAGCAATGTCTTGTCAGAAGCATTAAATGCAAGGCCACCTAACCAGCTATACTTTGATCTACCAAGGCTTACACGAATCAAAAGGGTTAAAGAGTCATACACCTAACTAAGGTCTGACATTTCCAACTGATATAAATGGCTAGAAGTCACCCTCTATCAAAAAGATCAAAGCTCAAGAAAAAGAGTAGAGAGAGAAGAGACCAAAGTGCCTCCAACTGAAAACCATCTTCATCAACGGTCAAAAGGATGTCTGCAACAGTCATTAACTATACTCTAAGTATAAATAGAGTTGCATTCAATTCTCTCAAAGTGATCAACCGAGAAGAAATTAATTAAGCATTTATTTTGTTCAACTACTCTTAGAGCTTCTGTACAGAGTATCGGTTGATACTACTAGAGCTTCAGTGATCATCTTATCTACTCTGTAAGAGAGTTTTTATTGATTGTATTTGATTGATTGTGAGTTATCTTAAGTTGGAGGACTTAGAGATTTGGGGAATTATTGATTACAACTTGTAAGGGGGAGCAAGTTCTAGAGAGAATTGCTTCAGAATTACAGAGTGTGTAATCAAGTGATTTAGTGAAAAGCTTAGGGTGCCTAAGGACTGGACGTATGCCAAGGAGTTGGGTCGAACCAGTATAAACTGTTGTGCATCGCTATTCTTCCCTGCTCACTGTTCTTATTTGATAAATCACCACAAGAGACGAATTCTCGAAAAAATTTCAGAATCCCTAATTCACCCCCCTCTTGGTGATTCAGCTTCTCTTACACAAATGGCTGATGATGAAGTCAGGGTGTTAGTTGAAGAGGTGATCATCGCTGATGCACCTATCCCTCTTCAAATCGATCAAATAAAACTTGTGAGTGATTGCTTGGGAGGCTTCATCTCGTGGCCAGTGAAGCTTGTACGTGTGTGTACTCCTCCTCAAGCCCCAGCCCCTGCTGATGAAGATGCAGCCCTGTATGATATTTTGCCCGCTCCTAAGTTGATTGCCAAGCATGAGATTGGACTTCTGGTAGTCAATCAAACTTTTGAAACCAAATCGTGGCCTCTAAATGCTGAAGTAGGCCTAAAAGAGAAGCTACCGGTCTTCATTGACCAAGAAGATTTATCTTCCTTCTCTTTCCTAAAAAGGAGATAACTGATGCAATTGTGTTGTTATTCATGAAGTAAGTAGTATCTTCTTCTATGAATACGTACATAATTTTAAGAGGTGTCGTTTATACACGTACACATACATATATACTAGCTAATTCACTGATTCATGTCATTGTTGTAGGTTGATGCATCGTGAAATGGGAGTACAGGGCAGAGAATATGATGTTGGATTCTTGTGCCCAAGCTACATAAGTGCGACAACCGTAACTTAAAAAATATCATACATATCTAGAAGGTTGTCTAACAATATGAGAATGTGGTACCTTGCACCATTCAACCATTCTAACCATTGGTAATTGGTCCACCTTTTTGCAAAGGAAAAATAAAGTAGTCTTTTTATGCTCCCTTCACCACGAACCAGTGCCTACATTAAAGCAAATTGTTGATAAGTAAGCGCATGTCATTTTGTCAATGATTTTTGTCTGAAATCTCTTCTGTGAATTTTCAGTTACCAATTTTGAAATTTTTGATTTCGATAATAGGGCCATGTCAGAATACCTAAAGAAGGCCAAGAGAAAGGCTGGGCATCAGGTCAAAGATATTGTATCGATCAAACCAAAGGTTAGTGCACATGGACACTACCTTGTGAACTGTCATTGTGTATGAGCTCTTATATATATATATATATATATATATATATATATATATATATATATATATTTCTTGTTTGATTTTAGACACATTGGCAACCACATGCTTCTAGCTTATGTGGGCTTTACGTCATGCAACACATGTATGATATTATCACGCGAAGAATTCTATCTATCACTGAACAGGTAAATGTATTTGATATTATACATATGTTTGGTGTGCTGACCCCTTTGATGAAAGGAATTAAGGTCTAATATATATTTCTGTCTTTGATGTTACAAAGTTTGATTGCGCTGGCCCCCTTCTTGATGGTGATATTGAGCGCATACGCCAAGTCATTTGCGAATTTCTCCTTCAAGAAATCGCAAATGCCCCCCAGGATTAATCTGTAAATATGTGCTGTAGACCTATATTATATTACATCTTCTATAAATAATAATGAACAATTGTATTGTTTAATGATAATAATGAACAATTGTACAGTTTAATGATCAATAATTAATAAATTTGTTTATTCATTTTCCAAAAAATTATTCTGATGCTTTCTATTTTTTGTTGCTGAATGTATTGCATGGAATTAGTTCTTAAACCTTTAGGATAGGATGTTGTAAATGAACTTATTAAAAAGAACAATATATCAAAATGTCTAGTGAGACTTTTAGGACCGTCTATTTCATATCAGTCCAGTCCTAAAAGTCGTAGTATAATTTTTTAAAATATTGGAGATTTCTAGGACCGTCTATTTCATAATAGTTTGGTCCAGAAAGGCTTTTTAAAAATATGTTAATTTTATTTTAAAAATATGCGAGACTTTTAGGAGCGACTAGTTATTAAATGAGCGGTCCTAAAAGTCCTCTCCGCGCGACAATATATATGTGGCAATCCACTTTGAAAAATTGAAGGACATTGACCTTCTCAAATGCTGTATAACAAGCATTTTTTAGGACCGACATTTTATATGTCTACTGTCCTGAAGACTTTTAGGACTATCGATTTCATAACATTCCGGTCCTAAAGGGCTTTTAGAAAATACGTTTTTAATTATTTAAAAATATGTTAGACTTTTAGAAGCGACTTTTTAATAAATGTCCAGTCCCAAAAGTCCATGTGTAGATCTTTAGGACCGGCATTTTATATGTCTATGGTCCTAAAGGTCTTTTTTTAAAAAAAATAATTAATTATTCTATTTCTTTTATACAGAACTGAATCAACTGATATTATCTTCAAATCAAATCAACTAAGCAAATATATCATGGTTAATTTTAAAGTCAATTAGCGATGACTCGCGAGGACTTTAATTTGCATGTTTTGTATGTTCTTAATTAATGTCATTATTATATTTTTTTTAAAACAAATTAATGTTGTTATTATATAACTTATGTTAATTTCAAAACCATTTTTGGAACTTCTCAAATGTACGCAATCAGGTTTTGACCAAAAACAAAACGCAATTAGATAATCCTAGCAGGTTTGTCCAAAATGGCCGTCGTGGCTGCAATTATATATATTTTTTTATGCTGCCCTAGAAGGGCAGCAGCCAGTACATTAAAAAAAATAGACAAGAAATTAAAAAAAATAAAAAAAAAACTAATTAATCCTCTACATTGTTGCCAGAGGAGGAGGAGGATGTAGTGTCTGCTTCAGAAGTAGGGACCTCGACGTCATTGGCATCAAGGACCATGTTGATCTTGTTGTTGACGGTATGAAGGAGGCCACAAAGTTTACCCAGTTGTAGGTCCATGTGATCGACGCAAGCCAGTAGATGCTCCACCATCTGCTTGACTGTTGGATTCGGTGGCAGAGGGGGAGGCCTCGCAGGTACGAGAGGAGGAGGAGGAAAAGGAGGACCTAATGTCGAGGTGGTGGGGAAGCCATGACAGAGATTGTAGAAGGAAATGAGGATGTGGAGAAGAATGTGAAGAAACTAAAGTAACGAGGGGCTTAAATAGATTGAGCACCATCGTTGGATTGTCCTCAGAAGCTAAAGAGACTATCAATCATCATTACAGAGTGTAAGGATACGACTGTACCTCTTGGAATTTGGAACGAAGGCACTTTTAAGGTCACATATTCTAAGATAACCGGTCTTATATGTATTTTTTAGATCAATTTAAGGATCCAAGTACACAACTACTTTAGGATACGAAAAAATTCATCTGACTGAAGCATTAAATTTTGGATGCAACTCCCAATATCAGAATTTGTATCGACGACACTTTTAAAGATATTACAAATTTCAACTTAAATTCTGATTGGTTTAAATTAAAAATTAGCTAGTAATAGGCCTTTAGGTCCAGACGTATATAATTATTAGGTTTTAAATATTATTACTAATTATTTATTGCCAATTGAATCCCATATTCTCACATTCCAATGTCTGAAACAGTGAAGCATTTGTCCTGCCATATTGTGAAATGGAAAAAATTGAAGGACATTGGCCTTCTCAAATGCTGTATAACAAGCATTTGTGAAGTTTTTCACAAGTTGCCACGCACCCAAAAATAGAAGACTAAAATCCACAACCAAGAGACTTTTAGGACCGTCTATTTCATAACAGTCCGGTCCTGAAGAGATTTTAAAAAATACGTTTCTAATTTTTAAAAATATGCTAGACTTTTAGGAGCTACTTTTTAATAAATGTCCGGTCCTAAAAGTTCATGCGTAGATCTTTAGGACCAGCTTTTTATATGTCTACGGTCCTAAAGGTTTTTTTAAAAAAAAACTAATAATTAATTATTCTATTTCTTTTATACAGAACTGAATCAACTGATATTATGTTCAAATCAAATCCCATATTCTTACATTCCTATTTCGTATCTCTCTGCTCCCCTCTGCCCTAAACCAAGCTAGACAATGGTTAGATACAAGATAACCCCTCGCAGGGCTACTCCTGAAGCTCGTTGGAGGATCTTGAGACAACTCATTGATTTACATCATAATCAAACAAAGAAAACATGTTCTATTCAAACGGAGGAGTCTCAGGTTGTTGGACCCATTGTTATTTCGGATGATGAAGAGGTTCCCACTCCCCCTCTCCAGCTTCTTGGTTCTGACCTTGAAGAAGTGATACAACAGGAAATTGCTAATATTCGGCGGGAAATTTCTGCCGTTGAAGCCGATATCGACAAGACATTAGCAGATAATTAGCTTTAGGAATTTTAGTCACATTATAGGTTGTTTTTGTTAATTGTAAGTTTGTTGTTCTTATTTTTCTTTTGTACTTGCACATTCTCCATTAATGTAAAAATCAAAATGAACTAAGCTTATTAATGGAAAAAACCTTATTCTCAACTATCCTTTATTTTCATTCTGTTACTGCTGTTGTTGAGCAAAAAAATATTCAGTTGCTGCTGCTGCAATCTTTTAGTTTAATTTTAAAGAAAATGCGGACTTTCACTAAATTCTATAATAAAAAAAATGAGACCTTTAGGAGCGGATACTTAATAATTAACCGATCTTAATGAATTCATTTAGGAGCGTATGCTTAATACGTAACCGATCTTAAAACTTCTATACCTTTAGGACCGAATGCTTTACAATTAACCGTTCTTAATGAAATTAAATATAAATGACTTTGTTGCGCGGAAAAGTTAAATTTTCCTCTCTAAACTTCTCTTGTCCCATCGAAAGCGATAATAACTCTTGTTCACTCTCAACTCTCAATTGTTTGTGTGTTGCTTCGTCGCTGTCGCAAGATAGATCTCTCAACAAGCTAGTGCTGGTCAGCTTATCACCTTTTGGTTGGTTCCTTAGCTAAACGGCGATAGACCTGTAAGATGTGTATTTTAGTTACATATATATTTTATTTTTCTGCTTTTCGTTCTGAGTTATTCATGGTTTGCACGAAATCGGTGAAATGTTGACGTGGGTTACTCTGTTGTATTTTAATACTGTACTTTGAAGTTTATATTTTACTACCTATCTGAATGACCAACAAGTGCACTTAGGGTTACTTTTGTTGTCTGCATTTGTTTTCCACGTCATGCATTTATTTTCCTTAGCTTCTTGGATTGACTATACGTGATACATTTATTAGCACAAGTGATTCTTCATGTTGCTTTTAATGGCAAAGTCTTTTTTTTTTAACAATACTAGATTGATTGTACGTGATACATTTATGGTGCATTTACTGTAAAAAGGTATTACAAGATAAGAAACACAGGCATCCTCATGATTGAAATTTAAAGAAAATAAGAGACTCAAACACGAGTGATTCTTCATGTTGCATTTAATTGACAAAGTCCCACTCATATGCATTTAAAGGACTTGGCTTAGTTTATATGCAATTTTCAATTTTTTCGGATAATGTATGTTAAATCTTTCCATCTATAAGAGTTATACTATGGATCGTAGTTGGATAAATGCGAGACGGACGAGTGTTGAATATGAGAATGGGGTGAGAGAATTTATAGAGTTTGTAAAAGGAAATGCGATGATGGTAGTGGGAAGTTTTATTGCCCATGTGTAGAATGTTTAAATGAGAGGCGAGTAAGTCCAAAAGTTATATACACACATTTAATTTGTGAAGGATTTTGTAAGACCTATACAATATGGATATGGCATGGTGAAAAAGTTCCAAGTGCATCTCAACATGGTGAAGTTTCCTTTGATGATAATGACATGGATATGGATGATCGCATAGAGGACATTATTCGTGATATAAGAGAAGAGGCTTTTGAGAAATCACATGCATATGGTAATATGTGCAGTGATGCTGAGACCCCGCTATACCCAGGGTGTAAAAAATACCAATTGTTGAACGTCGTTTTGAGATTGGTCAGCTTGAAAGCACGTCATGGATGGAGTGACAAGAGTTTTTCAGAAATGCTTGAGGCTTTTAATTTCATGCTTCCGGATGATAATGTGTTGCCTCATCGATATTATGATGCTAAGAAAATTCTTTGTCCACTGGGGATGGAGTACAAAAAGATCCATCCATGCCCGAATGGATTGCATATTGTATAGAAATGAGTTTGAAGATAAGCAGAAATGTCCGGTATGTGAAACCCCAAGGTACAAGTCAAATAAAGGGCCTGCAAAAGTGTTGTGGTATCTTCCATGAAGATGGAATATCACCTAGAGGGGGGTGAATAGGTGATTTAAAAATCTAACTGCCTAATCAAAATTTTCGCAAATTAATGAGCTAACTGAGCAAGAGTTTAAAGGAGAAGGAACACGAGAGAATTTATCCTGCTTCAGTCTATCCTGACCTACGTCCAGTCCCCAAGAACACCTTGGGATTTTTCACTACCTCTTCATAATACAATTACACAACTCGGAATGATCCCTCAGACTCACTCCCCCTTACTACTTGTAATTGTACACCCTCACTTAAGGTTCCACTATCGTAAGATTTTACAAACAAATGAAAATTGAATGTTTAAGTAACTCCTCACGAGTTGAATAATAAATTATCACTGAAGTACAAGTTGAGAGTAATGAAACTGATAAGATAATAACTCAGAGTAAATGAGCAGAGTTTCAGAAGGTGGCTGAATTGAATGCTTCTTCAATTTATAGTTGTGTTGCAAAATAGCCGTTGTGTGTTGATTGTGTTGATACAGCCGTTGTCTTCTTGATACAACCGTTGTTGTTGTTGTTGGCAGGTGAAGGTAGAGGTCACTTGACCGTTGGCATATTTTGGCACTTGTCTGCTAGAAGTTTGAAATTCCTAAAGTATAGCGCCAACATTCTTTTCTTATTGTCCTCAAGAGAAAGAGAACGAGAATGTTTTTGTATTTGACCGTTAAAGTTCTGCAATTCTGCAAGAGAATGTTGTCACCCTGTTTTTGCTTTTCATCAGATATAATAAATGCTGATGACATCATCATCTGCCTTTTTGATAGAGCATAAGAATTCCTGATATAATAAGATAAACTCCAAGAAATGTGGTTAGCAACAACTATAACAATGTAATAATAGAAAAAGAGATGATCCAGTTGATTATCAAAAGTGAGCACGCAAACATCACGGGAAATCAGTACATAACTTGTCAACCTCGAGGTTCACAAATCAACCTCGAGTTTTTGCCTAACCTCAGGTTTGTACTGTAATAGCTAGTAACAAGCTGATTCATTACGATGCCTGGTGAATAATATTTGTATCCATTCCTAATTCAATAATAGCTTGTAGTTTATAGTACTGTGTTTTTAGATTCTGGATTGTGTGGCGAATTTGATTTGAACAGGGGAAATTTCGACTTTTAAGACTGGTTTATTCAAGGTCCAGTCTTAAAAGTCAGACTTTTAAGAGCGGAGGCTATTCCTTACGGTCTTAAAACTACTAATAACGGTCTTAAAGACTAACATTTAAGACTGGTTTATTTGATGTTCGGTCTTAAAAGTGAGACTTTTTAGAGCGGACGCTATTCTATACAGTCTTAAAAATATTACTTTTAAGACCGCACTTATTAATTTAGTCCGGTCTTAAAAGTAACATTTTCAAGATTGGTTTTTTGTTAAAGTAAGGTCTTATTTTCTTTATTTTTTAGACCAGTGAATATGTTTGTCTGGTCTTACAAGTTACATATTTATAAGACCTAAAGACATTTGGTCCGGTCTTGAAAGTGGTGTATTTAAGACCGGATTTTTTATTGTCCGGTCTAATAAATTCTGGTTTTAAGACCAAACTATATACATGTAAGGTCTATAAAGTGCGATTTTTAAGACCTATTGTTACTTAAGTCCGGTCTTAAAGGTTACATACTTTTAAGACCGCCTGAATCGAGACCGGCCGCTGGTTCGGTCTTACGGGGCCTATTTCATCCAATCTTAAAATATTTTTTTGTACCCGTGGAATAACACTCACTTCTTTAAACAAGTCTAAATTTCATGCCATCTTTTTTGGCTTTTGATATAAAATTATAAATTTCATCAATTGAAATATCATGCCTTCTCGTTTGTTTTAAAAATTTAAAAGACCTTGTTTTAAAAAAGGGCTTTTACATCACTACATTTAGACCAATTATAGAGAATCAATATAAAAAGTATGACCGGTGGCAATTTTGTAAATACAAAAAAACTTTTTAGATCGTTTCCTTTAATATAAGGTCTTAAAGATCTTATTTTGACCGAATTTTTAAACTCCCGGTCTAAAAAGATACAAATTAAAAAAATAAAAATGTTGATTACTTTTTAGATGGGTTGTCTCTTATAACTAGTCTAAAATATGAAAATTTTTAGACTTGATGTTTCTTATAACCATTCTAAAAGATGCAAAATAAAAAATAAAATATTTATTACTTTTAAGATTGACTTTTACAAATAACCAATCTAGAAGGTGAACTTTTAAGACCTTGTTTTGAGCATAACCAATCTAAACGATAAGCCCCAAAAACTCGCTCATTAAATCCTCTTTCTGTTGGGCTAAAAATGGAATTTCGCTCTCTAAACCTCTCTTCTTGTCGTGATAACTCCGAGCTCTTTTGTTTTTTTGAACTCATATGTTGCTCCCTGGTCCTCTTTTGTAGCTCTTTTCTCTATCATTACCATTGATGCCAGTGTTTATTGTTTTGCCTCGTTGCTGCTTCTCATCTCTCTTCCAACAAGTTAGTTCCAGTGAGCTCACATTTTTCCTAAGTTTTTTTTTTCTCAACTTATGGTATAATGATGCCCTTACATTCTTGTCACACTACATTTTGCTATCTTTGAAGTTAATTTTATGTAATTTAATTTTTTTTTGTTATCCTCTCTTGTCATAACTACACATGGCTTCAATAATGCTCAATGGAGCTGAAAATCTTTCGTTCTTAAGTAATAGATGAAAGTGGAGCAAATCACCAAGAGGGGGGTGAATTAGGGATTTTAGGGATTTTAAGAATCTTTTGTGATTGCTTTGTTTTCGAACACTAAAACAGAGCTGCACAGGGTATAGGGAAGAAAACCAAGACACAAGGAATTTATATTGGTTCAGTCAAACCTTTTGACCTATGTCTAGTCCCCAGACTCACTATCTCAATTGATTACACACTCTGTAACTCAAGAGTAATTCTCTTACTAGAACTTACTCCCCCTTTCAAGTTGCAATCAATACCCTAATCTCCAAGTTCCCTTACTTGAGATACTTTACAATAAATGATTTACAATTAATCAACTCTCTTTAAGAGAGGATAGATATAAACATTGAAGTGCAATGTATCAACAGATACTTTTCAAGTGAAAACTGAAAGAGTAGTTGGTAAACTTGAATGCAATTCATTTTTCAGTTTCTTGGTTGTTAGAAGACTTGAATGTAGCTCTATTTATATCAAGAGGGCATCAAATGACCGTTGTAATCTTTAATATAACCATTGTAGGTGTTAAGGAAGGATTAGCACAAGCTTTGGTCTTCTTCTCTTTCTACTCTTCAGTTAATCCAGGTGCACTGAGATTTATGGTTGACTTTCCTTGAAAGTAATCTATTGGAATGGCAGAAGCTAGTTAAGGAAAGAAGACATTAATTCTTTTTGCATTGTGCAAAGGATGATTGTCCAGAATATTGCAAGCTATTTGTACTTTGCAATAAATGTTCTGACATGCTTTTTGCTTTTGGATGAATCTCCATTTTAATACTCTTTAAATCATCTGAAACCCACTAACAAACTGGTTAAACATAGCTAGGAATAGTAATGAGTGATGATAATAAGTATGTAGATCAAATACGAAGATTTCACATATTCGAGTGATTTCAAATTTGAATTCAACGATACAAACTCGAGTTAGTTCATCTAGACTAGAGTTTGTAGTGTACTCCTGGTAACCTTAACTCAAGTTTTATAACTATGACTCAAGTTTTCTTCAAACAGAGAAGAAAGTCGCAATTTGATCTTTGACGTATGTTCTAAGCAAGACCTAAACTCGAGTCATTAAGTGACGAACTCGAGTTTTGAACATTTATAGTGAAAAACCTATTTTAAGTTCAAGAGCTCAAAACTTGAGTTTTTATTTAAAACTGGAGTTTTCAAACAGTGTAAATAGAGTGAAGCTCTCTGTATGGCATAAACTCAAGTTTACAAAGCCAAACTCGAGTTTCCACAAAACTTGGGAAAACTGAAAAACTTTCTGTATGGATCAAACTGGAGTTTGCAATAGAAAACTAGAGTTTTCAAATCTTTAGAAATATTGAGTTATTCTCTGTGAGTCCTAAACTTGAATTAATAAAAATTAAACTCGAGTTTCCTCATAAGAGAAAACTTTGTTAAATACTTTGACAAATGCAAACTGGAGTTTCCAAAAACATGACTCGAGTTTTCTCAAGTTTAGGATAACATAGCTTTCTGTATGTTGTAAACTCAAGTTTATAAAACATTAACTCGAGTTTCCAACAAGGCTTGGAAAACTTAGATTTCTGTATGCTGTAAACTCAAGTTTATAAAACATAGCTTTCTGTATGTTGTAAACTCGAGTTTGTCTAAATTCTCAAAAACTTGAGCTGCTCTCTGTCAAGTCCAAACTCAAGTTTTCAAACCAAAACTTGAGTTTGTCTTTGACTGTAAGTTTTTCAATTTTGCAAAGACAAACTTAAATTTGGTTTTACAAATGTCAGTTATCATCAAAACACATAGAGAACTAACATTCTCCCCCTTTTTGATGATGACAACATTTGTAAACTAGAATTTCAAGAGTTTGACAGATTGAACATTTTGAAATAGTTTTGTAGATAAATAGTTTGAAAATGCTCAAAGAATTACTAAAGTTTTAGATCAAGAAATCACGCAAACTTGTATTAAATTACATGGGTGATAGGTAGTCAATTGCACAGGGCCAGTTAATTGCATTTTAATGGGTATTTGATAAAATAAGGCATAAGCAAATGAGACAATTGATAACTAAGAAATTATATTCATATCAGTTAGAAGATAGTATATCTGAAATTTCAAGCTACAGTTAAAATTACCAAAACAGAAGTACATGATTGTAATTCAACTGATATTGACTAACACAAAGTTTGACCAAAACATAAACTAAGCATGAGAAAGAAAAAAGAAAAAAAAATTTAAACACATGTTTTACAAAAACTCTTCAGACTCTATTGTTCTGGTTGCTCTGGATTCTCTCCCCCTTTGTCATTGGCAAAAGAGGAAGGGTTAGGTGAGAGGGGATCAATCAGAAGAGTGGGAGGTGGAGAGCCAAGTTTTACTGTGGAAGTAAGAGATGGAGGAATAACTTCAGTAGGAGGAGTGGCTATGACAAGATCAGATGAAGGCACAATTGGGGTAATGAAGTTGAATGAGGGTGAGGTAGACGGTGGGGGGTGAAGTTTCTGATTTCAGTTCAGTAGGTGTTGCAAACTTAGAAGATGGATCAGTAACCAAAAGCTTCAGAGTCTTATCTAGCTTCTCACTAAGATGGACATTGGTGACCAAGATAGTAGTTAACTTAGCATCATGATCCTTCATGTGCCCAGACAAATTTGCAGTATGCCCCTTCATTACATCTTGTGCATCAACTAAGTCATGGTTACCTTAGGTCACTTCAAATACAAGTTTTCCAACCTCAACTTCAATTCTTTTAGTCATGTCAGCAACTACAACATCCAAAATAGCCTTGATTCTAGCATCAAAGTTAGAAGGCATAAAGGGTTCAGGGTGGAGGTACTGACTGTGCCTCTTGAGCTCTAGCATGTGAGGCTTTCAATCTTGAGGGGGCTCTTGATTAGCCATACCCTTCTTCTCCAAAACTGATATGCATGAGGTACAACTATTGCTTTCCAAATGCTAGAGGCAGCTTATCAATATCACTAATACTAAGATACCAAACTTTGAAGTAGAAAAGGATGACAGAGATTAGAGATGGAAATAAAATGTGAGAAGGTTTTCTGGAAGAAAATCTGAATTTGACCATTTCCTAGAAAATCCAATGGCCAACATTAATAGTCACCTTCTTCACAGTGGCAGCAAATAAAGGATAGTCTTTCTTCGTAAAATGGGTGAAATTGCCACCTTTTTGAACTAAATTTTTGGAGTAAATGTACCAAAGGGCACGATAGTAAGGCAGCATATAAACAGGGGAAAAATTTAAGGAGATCAATTTATCTGCAGGAACAGGTTTGTTTGGTCTTAAAGTTTCAAACATTCCCTATTGCTATAACTGATGGTGGGAACAGGTGGGGGATTGTCAATTTTCAAAATAGAATTGATAATTGATAAAGACAAGGTAATCTTTACTCCTTTAACAGATGTAGAGATTCTCTCTTCTACAAGAATGTGGTCACAATCCTCTAAATTGTCCTATGCCATGTTAAAATAAAATAATCTGACAATATTTGGATTGTAGATTACAGAAATAGAAAGAAGAGTTTCAAATTGGCTAAGCCAAGGTGAACAGTATAAGTTGCAATCTTCTTTCAGTTTAGCTAAGCTGATAGAAATAATAGGACCAAATTCTTTCTTAAGGAAAGTTTCTTTGAACTGATTAGCTAATTCAGTGGATAAGTTAGTGGATTGAGTAGTGAAACCAGGAGGAGGGGAGGAATGATTGTATATTTCAAAGATAGCATTTGGTACCATTGGTGGTTCCTCGGCAAGTTGAGTAGCAGCAGATGAGATTGCTTTAGAAGAAGCTTGATTTTTATTAGTTTGTTTCCTCTTAGGAGCCTTAAAAGGTTCACCAACCTTCTCTTTACCTTTGCCCTCAACAGGCTCTGGTTTCTTCCTCACTTGTTCTTCAGCAAGTTCTCGAATAGTAACTCCCTTAGGTTTAGGAGGTGTAGTGGGGATTTTTGGTATATTACTATAGAATCCAGTCTCAAACCTTCTAGGAATCGCTTTTGCTCTCCTTGGTCTATGCACAAGGATAGACATCATTTGTACATGTTCATGCAAAGGAGGAGGCGATAGGGAATCTGAATCTTCTTCATCTTGGAATGTTCTAGATGGTTGATTGGAAGGCATTCTTGGGTTTGTGAGGTATAAATGGAGAAGATGAAGAGAAGTCGTGAGAGACTCTAGGGCAAAACTTGAGTTTTGAGGAAGGTTTGCAGAACGACAAAACATCTATATATTAATAGGACATGACAAACTCAAGTTACTACTAATAAGCTCGAGTTTGCATAAATGCAAACTTACCTGGACATCAAAGATGTATGTGTGAATCTCTTAGCTTCCTCGACAAAACTCGAGTTAATACTTACTAACTCGAGTTTTGGTTTGCTCCAAAACATAAGTTGCTCTCTATCTGATGGAAACTCGACCCATTCACATAATGACTCAAGTTTTGGCTTCCTCCATAACCTCATGTTGCTCTCTACCCTCGATATAACTTGAGTTCGGTAACACAAACTCGAGTTTGCATCTTTAGACAACAAACTTTACCAATTTAAACATCTTGCATAAATAACAACTAAACATTCCGATGCCAAAATTAGTAATTGACAATCATCAAAACCATAACTAACATTAAGTAAGAGATGCTTACAGCTCATTGGGATTTACCATTCCCAATTCTCTTCTTATAAAGTTGAATTGCTTTTTGGCCCATGGTTTGGTGAAGATATCAGTAAGTTGAAGATGAGTTGGGATAAACATGACTTTGACATCCTTCTTCTGAACATGATCCCTTATGAAGTGATGTCTCACATCAATGTGCTTAGTCCGAGTATGTTGAACTGGATTCTTCATTAAGGTTATTGTACTGGTATTATCACAAAGAATTGGAATTCCTTTGAGATACAATCCCATATCCAAAAGTTGTTGCTTGAGCCATATGACTTGGGCACAATAGCTTAATGCAACAATATACTCAACTTCAGTCGATGATATAGACACAGTTGTTTGTTTCTTACTAAACCAAGAAACAAGTGAGCCACCAAGAATTTGACATTGGCTACTTGTGCTCTTTCTATTTGTCTTGTATCCAGCATGATTTGAATCTGAATAAGCCACCAAGTGTTCAGCTTGACCTTTGGGAAACCACAAACCTAGCAACTGTGTCAGCAAGGTATCTGAAGATTCTCTTCACATTTTCAACATGAGACTCCTTAGGAGTGGATTGAAACCTTGAATACATCCCAACACTGAATTGGATGTTAGGGCGGCTCGCAATGAGATAGAGCATTGATCCAATCATTCTTCTATATCTTATGATGTTAAAATCCTTGCCCTTTTCATCAGCATCCAATGAAGTGGTTGAGCTCATTGGACTGTCAGCTCCATTGCACTGGTCCATCCCAAACTTTTTCAGCAGATCATCGAGATACTTGGTCTGAGATATGAAGATTTCATTCTTCTTTTGCTTGATTTGCAGACCAAGGAAGTAATTGAGTCCTCCCATCATAAACATCTCAAATTCTCCCTACATTTACTTAGCAAAATATTCACACAAAGCATCATTAGTGGCACCAAATATAATGTCATCTACATATATTTGCACTATTAAAATTTCACTTAGCTTATTACTTTTTGTGAAAAGAGTTGTATCAGCTTTTCCTCTAATAAATCCTTGATCAAGAAGAAATTTGCTTAGTCGCTTATACCAAGCTCTAGTAGCTTGCTTAAGACCATAAAGGGCTTTCTTGAGACAATAGACATGATCTGGATGAAGGTCATCTTGAAAACCAGGAGGTTGTTCAACATAAACCTCTTCTTGAATAAAACCATTCAAAAATGCACTTTTTACATCCATTTGATAAAGCTTGAATCCTTTGATACAAGCAAAGGCTAGAAGAACTCTTATGGCTTTTAATCTTGCCACTGGAAACATAAGTTTCTCATAATCAATTCCTTCTTCTTGATTATGACCTTTAGTGTAACGCCTGACCCTGTGGGGCATCTATTTATCATAGTTGTAGGGCACAGGCATCGAGATGATTTGGGCGATTTAAATGCGGAATAAAAGTTTTTGAAACTAACTTAGTTTGAAAACATCAGAACAAATTTTTCGCGATTCGAATTCATCCAATAGTTGGATGTTAATACAATAATCCAAAATAGATGAATGATAAATGTTAAAATACACTCTAATTGCTCCTATTTTTCCAAAAAGCTCCAACTTTGTATCCCTTATAACTGTTTCTTGCCTTTTGATCTCGAACCACTATCTGTATCTTTCATGTGGTCTGGAGTTCAAATGAATGAACTCCAGGGTAACAGTTAATCTCATTTGTAGGTATGAAATGTAAATGATAATATAACACATGTATAAGCATAGAATAATTCACAATAAACAAGTCGCACTATAACCACAGTTAACAGCCAAGGACCGTAGCTCTTCAGGACATGCAGCCCTATGAGACACGCAGCCTCAATCCATAGCTAGGATACACATATGCAAATTATCTAGCAATCATGATCAGTCATACATGACATACACACATACAAGCTAATAAGATAACAGTTAGCCACCTCAAACTTGAACCTTTAACTTGTCCGGTAGGTGTTGGGATCAGTAGAGGTGTCAAGGTTTGCCTAAAAACATTTATCATTGCCGTTAAACACTTACTCGAATCGCAAGGAAAACTAACTACGCGAATTAGTTTAAATGATTAATAATAGTTATTAATCCCTTAAAAATTTCTGGGTAACAATAATAATTTTATCATCATCATCATCATCATCATCATCATCATCATCATTATTAATCCTAATAATAATAATAATAATTCCTCATTTATTATTTATTCTCCCTTTAATTTATTTATTAATTAATAATATAATCTCCCTTTTCTTAATAACCATATTTATTTATTTAATTATTTCTCCATCTTTCCTCTAAACTCTCAGGTGTTATCTTTTTCCTTTAAACTAGTAATTTAATAATCAATCAAAATTAATAAATTCCAACCATCATATAAGAATATGATTTAATGTATTTATTTAATGATTCTCATGGTTTCTCTTAAAACCTTGATAAATACTAATACTACATCACTTATTCATTTTCCTAATAATAATAATAATAATAATAAAGTATGCACCAGATATCCGAATTTCTTTAATATTTGAAAATAATTCCAGTGTTAGTCTCAGTAGAGAAAAATTTGTATATTGGTTTATACCTTTTTGTATTATAAAATTATATTTAGACACACAAATGAATAGTGGGCCGATTTATGCGATTAACTAAGGTCCAGTACTCATGATTCAACCCATCTATTACACATACTCTATGAGTAAGGTTAGTATATATAATTTAATAAGTAAAAACTGTTCCTGCTCCTGGTCTCTAAATTGTTACATCAGTTGCTTAGCTCGCTGGCCTCAACCCGTAAAGACATTAACATTTGTATGGAATAGCATTACAGCAAAGCGTTTACTTTTTTTGTTTTTTTTCTTTTCCAAAACTACTACTCTTTAATATTTAAGATAGTTAGTAAGTTCAATATAGCAAAGTTTTCTCCTACTCTCTCCAAAAGCAATGACTTGTTCATATAGCAAGGTTTCTTATTCTTTCCTTTTAACAAGAAAAATCACGTCTACCTCTCATCTAGCAATTTTCCATGTGTGTATGTATGTATCAGTAAAAACACAGCAACGCTTCCTTTCTTTTATACTCACATGAACCGAAAAATATCATTACTTACACACACAACAAAATTCACGTGGGTTGTCTTTGGGTTCCTTACATGCAATAATATATATATACATTTCAAAAAGTTTTCTTTATGCATTATAAACTCAGCAAGGTTTTGAACAGGAAAAAAAAAAAAAGAATGGTATGACGGCGGAAAGCTTATGACAGCAAAACAAAACCATATCATACAGAGTACTCTTTGGGTCTATGGGAATAATTATAATGAGCAGGATTCATTTCTTCCCTTCGTAATAGATAATGGCCGAAAATAAGGGCTAGGTGAGATCAATAAAAACTCAATTTAGGCATCCCTAAACTACTTAACATATGATTCTTACAGCAAGCCCAGCACATGCAACGTGTTTTATGCATAGATACAGTAAGGCTTTCATTCAGTTGCAACACACACCTGTAATAGCTTTCAAACTCCCTTTTATAACAGATCTTATTTTTAAAAACCATTCAGCCAAGACCAAAAAACTCTCTTCAGTTCTTTCATTAGGGAAACCGAAACCATATTCATTAAATCAAAGAATGGTTGGTTCAGTCATGACAGAATGAAAATCATATACCACATTCCATGCCATAGGTGTTAGTTCTTAGCAAAACAGAAACCAAGCGCAGAACCCAAAAAAACGCAGACACCTCTATACTATATCGGTGCAACATTGCCTCTGTTTTAGTTTCCATTTATAAGAGACTTCATGGCTTTATTTCTCATAGTTAAAACTCTAAATCTTCAAATGGACAATAACCGAGCATAGGAGGAAAAGTATATTCTTATGGATTACCTTCAAAGCAAGCTAAACGATGAAGAACACTGCTGAAATATATCCCTGTTCTTGACACTAGAAACAGAGGAGGATAATCCCAGAGATGTTTACACTCTCCTTCCTTCTCTCTCTCTCGGTTTGCTCTCTTACTTCTGGTTGCTCACAACGGAGAACGAAGAACTATCTATATAAGAACCCAAGTCCAGACAAGAACAAGACACAACAGTCCAGAAGCATAAACCATCGGGTATTCAACGAGGAGATCGAGAGGTATGGCTTACTGATTCTTGCGTGTTTAGCCAATAATTATGATGGTGGGACTACTTTTACGTAAAAACCGCTGAATCTGATTACGGTATGATAATGGCGTGATCTGCTTCTCTGGTCCTGTCGAGCTGATAAGTAATGGGTAATGGACAGTAGGTGTTTTCGGCTGGAGGTAACATGGGCTGAAGAACTGGGCTTTTGCATGATGGGCTTATGTATCTTCATATAGCTAACGTATTGGGTCTGTTTGTCTATTTTTTTTTAATTAGTTAATTGATTAGTTTATTTGTTATTATTATTTGTATCTAAATATTATAAAGAAATGCATAAAATACAACAATTTTAAACTCCAAGAATTTTGGGATATTACATTTAGCAACCAATATTGTCTTGTTATGGACAATGATTGCTAACTCATCTCCATTGTTCTTGAATACCCATTTAGTGCCAATGACCATATGGTCTTTAGGCTTAGATATCAAATTTCAAACTTGATTTCTATCAAATTGATGTAACTCCTCTTGCATTGTTATCACCCAATCATTATCTGAAAGGGCTTCAATTTTAGAAGGTTCAATCTCTGATATAAAGGCAGAAAAGGTGACTTCATTCAAACTACTATTTCTGGTCCTTACACCTTAATTTACATCACTTATTACTTGGCCTAAAGGATGATTCCTTATGAACTTCCAAGCTCTAGGCTGAGATTGATTAGAATTTTCGCAGTTATTTTGAGAATCAACTTCAAAAACATTTTCAAGATTTTCAATAGAGGCAGGAGTAGTTTTGGAAAAGAATTGATTTTTGAAAAAATTTTCCTCATCATCATCTAAGGATTTATCAGATTTGGATTCACAGAATATAACATGCATAGACTTTTCAACAATACTAGTTCGAGTATTGAAAACTCTATAAGCTTTACTCCTACTTGAATAACCCAAAAATATACCTTTATCCACCTTGGGATCGAACTTACCCAAGTTGTCCTTACCATTATTGTGGATGAAACACTTGCATCTGAAAACATGTAGATGAGACAAATTTGGTTTTCTATCTTTGTAGAACTCATAGGGAGTTTTGTTCAACTTCTTCCGGAGATATGCCCGATTTGAGATGTAGCAGGCCATACTCATTGCATCAGCCCAAAATACTTGTGAAGTATTGTACTCATTCAACATTGCTCTTGCCATCATAGTGAAGACTCGATTCTTTCTTTCGACAACTCCATTTTATTGAGGAGTTATTGGGGCTGAGAAGTTGTGATTTATTCCTATGTTGTCATAGAATTCTGGAAATGCATGATTTTCAAATTCTCCACCATGATCAATTCTAATTCTTGTAATAGACACACTTTTCTTATTTTGGACCTTCTTGGCAAAAATAACAAACCGATCAAATGTTTCATCTTTAGATGATAAAAATATAGTCCAAGCAAATCTAGAGAAATCATCAACTATGACCAAGGTATAAAGATTGCCACCAAGGCTTTTTACTTTAGCTGGTCCAACTAGATCCATATGGAGTAATTGAAGTAGTCTATTAGTTGAAATCTCATTTTTAGATTTGAAAGATGATTTGGTTTGTTTACCCTTTTGACAAGCATCACAAATCATGTCATTCTCAAATTGAAGTTTGGGTACACCAATTACCAAATCCTTTTTAAGTAATCTGTCAAGTTGGATCATATTGACAAGAGCTAATCGCTTGTTGAAAGACCTGGCTGAACCCAAGAGGGGGGTGAATTGGGTGAAGATAAAGGCTTGCAACCTTTTTGAAATCTTTTTGCAATTCGATAAAAACAGTTTGAATGATATTAAATAGTTATAAATCTGTAAACAATCATTCAAACATGTATGCTGGAAAGAAAGAGTTAAGAGAAGAGAATATGCAAATTCAGGTTTATATTGGTTCGGTCCAATCCACGACCTACGTCCAGTCCTCAAGCTCCACTTGAGATTTCCACTATTCTCCTTGTTTAACTTGTTAGGATCCGGCTGAACCCAAGAGGCGGGGTGAATTGGGTTAGGATAAAAACTTGCTTCCTTTTTTCTTAAAATCTTTTGCAATTTGGTGAGATCAATTTGTAAGACTGGAAAGAGTTATAAAAACATTTACAATCATTCAACCATATATGCTGGAAATAAAGAGTTAAGGGAAGAGGATTGCAAACTGTGATTTATACTGGTTCAGTCCAACCGTGACCTACATCCAGTCCTCAGGCACCCTGAGCTTTTCACTATTCTCCTTGTTTAACCAGGCACAAGAGACAAGCCTTTACACCCCACAAGTTTATCCAGGCACTTGTGCAGCCTTTACAATCTCTCTCACAGAGACTCTCCCCCTTACTACCCGTAAGGTTACAATTAACACCCACTCAAGATTACCCACCCAATCTTAAGTAACTCTCAAATAGAGTTATTTACAGTGAAACTCCTCTTCAAGAAGTAGATAAATGATCACTGAAGCACATAGGAATTCATCTCACTCTCTAAATGGTAAACTCAGAAAACATTGAAGAACAAAGAGTAGGAGATTAAGCATTTTGACATTATGACAGTGTAAGCTCACTCCTCCGCCTTTTTGCGTTTCGAATCCAGCTCTATTTATAGATGAAGATCTTCTAACCGTTAAGAATAGATCCGTTGAGAATATGGACATTAAGAGTATGACAGTTGCAAAAATATAGCCGTTAGAATGCTTTTTTAACTTAACAGCTCAGCAACTTTGATATCAATGAAATCCCTCATTTGATCATCCGAAATGTGTCCACAAATGATGTAAATGATGATAATAAGTGTTAAAGATCATTTGGGTAAACTTCAGGTTGATCTGGATCAAATTCAGGATTTTCGTCACTTTGGTTTTTCTGAATTTCCGCTATAAACTCAAGTTTTGACTTTAATACTGAGGTATTGGGCTTACTTCAAAAATTCAGACCCGTTTCTGTTTGTCCGATACTTGAGTTTTTCTTTCCATACTCGAGTATTGAGGATCCACTGACGTTCATTGCTCTCTGTTTGAGCTATACTCGAGTTTTCACTCGTAAACTCGAGTTTTCGACTTGTTCTGGCCCTTGGTCGCTTTTTGACTTGATATAGCTTCTAAATTAGCAAACCACTTATCCTCATATAGCTCTCTGTGTCCTCTATCCAATGCAACAGGAATCAGATCCAAACTCGTTGTGATCTGTTCATTATAATCTGATGAAGGAGAGTAGTTCTAAACCAGCGTTTTTCCATCGTCTTGAAACATCAGTCAACTTTCAAAGACTATATCTCTCTAGTCTGATCTTCATTTTCGTTGAATCAAGTCTTGATGGAAAGCCTTATAAGTCTTCTTTCCAATGCCACTGATTTCAGCTCATTCCGATATGTATATTGTGACTTACACTCAAATGACTGAAGCTTGGTCTGAAGTCTGACGTGAATATTTGATCCAACTTTTGAAATTCATAGCTCTCTCATCTGATCTTCTTTGGAATTGAAACTTTGTCAAGATGACGTATTAGATGTCTAGTTTCAGCCAAATTTGATTTCACCTCAATCCGATCTTTGGTTTAGGAGATATCATCGAATTACCAGAGCTCGCCCATTCTGATCGTGGAACAAAGGTGAACAGAGTTGTTGTAAGAGCTAGAAACTCGAGTTTTGAAAAGGAAACTTGAGTTTTGTCGGGACCAGACGCGCGAGAGAAGTTGAGAACATCCCAAACTCGAGTATATAAGTTCCATACTCAAGTATTAACTCCCAAACTCAAATTTTGACTCTTTGACTACCAAACCGTGGTTTCCAAAACTGTAGTTTTCAAAACTTCAATTTTCTTCGTCCAGAAGCAAATTTTTCCAGTAAGCTTGCATACTCGAGTTTTGACCTGGAAACTCGAGTATTCACTTCCAGAACTCAATTTTCACTGTCTTTAGCTCTAAATTGACCCTCTTCAACATCCATTTGATTGTAGACACTTCTATAATCAATCTTGGAACACGAATAATGATATCTTCAGCAAATTATTCCTTTTTCCACGTTCCATCTTGATCAATTTTCATCATTCAACTTTAGCTCATCATTCTCTACATCTTCTTCATTCTTCAATATCCATAGAGCCAAGCCTATACTGAACTTCTTCCAGAATTTCATGTGTCTTTTCTCTATTTTCCTATCTTTTGATCATTCTTCGTAACTGATCTTGAATATTGCTATTCCCATTCTATTTGACAATATCTCCTCTTTCTTTCTTCGATTTCTCCTCCTCTTCTTTTTTTTTCTTTGCTGATTCTTCTTATTGATCATTCTTCATGAATGAATTCTACATTTAATTCAAGCATTAATCAATGAAGAAGATAAACATATTACTCAATCTTTTTGCTCTTGCTAATGGCATATATATGAGATATCATCAAAACTTAATTATATTCAACATAACCAGGTACAAGAGACAAGCCTTTACAACCTACAAGTTTGTCCAGCACTTGTACAACCTTTACAATCTCACTCAGAGACTGCCCCTTACAACCCGAAGGGATACAATCACTTTCCCACTCAAGGTCACCCAACCTTGAGTATCTCTCAGGAAATATGATTAACAATGTATCTTCTCTCAAAGAAGTGATTATGATAAACACTGAGGTGCATTACAAGTGATTTCACTCTCTATATGGTAAACTAAGAAAGCATTGAAGAACAGAGAGTAGGAGATTCAACATTTTGACATTATGACAGTGTAAGCCCACTCCATCATCTTCTTGCGTTTTGAATCTGGTTCTATTTATAGGTGAAGATGATCTAAACTTTGAAGAATAGAACCATTGTAAATGGAGACGTTGAGAATTTGACAGTTGGAGAAACTAGCCGTTGGAAATGCTTTTTGGCTCAACAATGACATCAGCATTTTCTTCACCCTTGATCTTCAGTTTAATGCCCTTTGATGATCTGAAACATGTCCACAAATGATATAAATGATGTTAAGAAATATTACAAATCATTTGGGAAAGTTTCTAGATGATCTAGATCAAATTTAGGATTTTCGTAACTTTGATTTTTCTATAGTCACGGTAGAAACTTGAGTATTAAATTGGAAACTCAAGTATTGAGCTTGTAGCATTACTTTAGATTCGTCTTTGTCTGATCTGTACTCAAGTTTTGCTTCCTTTACTTGAGTATTGAATATTCTCTCACGTTCATAGCTCTCTGTCTGAGCTATACTCGAGTATTCATTCGTAAACTCGAGTTTTCAACTTATTCTTGTCTTTGGTTGCTTTCTGTCTTGATATAGCTTCAATATTGGCAAACCAATTACCCTCATATAGCTCTTTGATTCCTCTTTCCAATGCATTGAGAATCAGATCCAAACTCGTTGGATTTTGCCCTTTATGATCTGATGAATGTAAGTTGTTCTATGACCAGCGTTTTGCATCGTTCAGAATCATCAGTCAACTCTTGAAGATCATATCTCTTTGTTCTGAACTTTATTTTTGTTGAATCAAGTCTTGTTGGAAAGCCTTATGAGTCTTCTTTCCAATCCCACCGATTTCAACTCATTCCGATTTGTAGATTGTGAGTTACACTCAAAATATTGAAGCTTGGTTTGATGTGTAGCGTGAATATTTAATTCAACTTTAGAAATTCAAAACTCCCTCATCTAATCTTCTTTAGGCATAAAACTTTGTCAAGATGATGCATTGGATGTCTAGTTTCAGCTAAATTTGATTTCACCTCAATCCAATGTCTGGTTCAGGAGATATCATCGAATTGTCAGACCTCGCCCAAAGTTAATCGTGAAACAGAGGTGAACAGAGTTGCTGACCAATGCTGATACTCGAGTATTGAATTTGAAACTCGAGTATTGTCGGGTCCAGACGCGCCAGAGAAGTTGAAAACACCCGATATTTGAATATTTAAGTTCCATACTCGAGTATTAACTCCCATACTCGAATATTGACCTCCATAGCCCAAATTTTGATTTGGAAACTTGAGTTAACTTCCAAACCAGATTTTCCCAAACTTCACAGTTTTCCAAACCACAGTTTTCTCATCCAGAAGCCAATTTATGAAGTAAGCTTGTATACTCGAGTTTTGACCTGGAAACTCGAATATTCACTTCCATAAGCTGATTTTTGTTGTCTTTAGCTCTGAATTGACCCATCTAACCTCCATTTGATTGTGAAGACTTGTAGTATCAATTTAAGATCTTGTATATTGATTTTTCTCATTCTTTTTTACAAGAGTTTCTTTTTCTTCAATCTCTTCACTTGGTCATTTTTCACAACTCTATTCTTTCTTTCTTCTTCTCTTGAGCATTCTCCATAAACATATTGAGATGATATTGATATTCCCATTTTATCCATCAACTTCTTCTATCTCCCATCTTGATCATTCTTTATCATTTATCATGGGCTCATCATTCTTTGTAGCTTCTACCCTCTTTCTTCTCTTATTTTTCCTTATCCTTATCTACATCCTCAACCTTCTTAATCTTCTTCTTTTTCTTCTTTGCCGATTCATCTTTTTGAAATTTCTAATTTCCTTCTTGATTATTCTTCATAAATGAACTTCACATCTTTGATTCTACATTAAATACAAGAAGAATTAATCAATCAAGAAGATAAACATATTACTCAGTCTTTTTGCTCTTACTAATGGCATATACAAGACATCATCAAAACTAATTATATCTAACACTTGTGTCATAACCAACTTTCATCCAAATTACTTACAAAACATTTTTCAGAAATAGAACCATTCCTAGAAAGATTAACTGTATAACAGTTGCTTTCTTAAAGGGCTCTAAATAAAGCTTTTGATTTTATATTTTCCAAAGGGAGAATATCCTTACTCACAATCAAGCACTCCTTAGAATCAAAGATAACTAAGTTACCTTTATCAATGCTTTAACTTACATTGAGAAGATTGTGACAAAGTCCCTCCACTAGGTAGACGTCTTTGATTTGTGGTCCCTCATTGTTTCCAATTTCACCAATACCAGCAATCTTTTCATATTAATTTCCACCAAAGGTCATCTTGCCACCATCTTTAGCCTTGATTGAGGCAAATTTGGATTGGTCTCCCATCATATGTCTAGAGCATCCACTATCAATGTACTACTTGTTGGATTTTGATGCTCTTAGACAAATCTGCAAGATAAGAAAAATCAAGTCTTAGGTACCCATCTTTTTTTGGGTCCTTTTGGGTTAGCATGTGTCTTAGGAATATTGTAAGATCCCTTTGGCACCCATTGATAATTTCCTACAGATTTATTCTTTCTTTCCTTTTTATGAAAACAGGAAGAAGTAGTATAACCTTTCCTATTGCAATAATTACAATGAGCAAAAAGATTTAAAGAATGAACAGATTTTCTAAAAGAGTCCATGTAAGATTTTTCTCCAAGTATGTTTTTGCCTTTCTTTTTATCAAAATCAGGTTTGTAGCCAATACCTAATTTATCATTTATAAACTTTTGCTGTTTCAAAATGACATTGAGCATTTCACTACTTTTAGTGAATTTCTCAAGTGCCTTTATGAGATGTAAATTCTTTTCCTTTAAATCAAGGCAATCTTCACAAACATTATTTTTAGAAGAAAGATTTTTAACTTTTATTTCAAAAGTCACATTCTTCTTTTTCAAAGATATATATTTTTTAGCAAGCTTTTCAAATTCATATTGTACAACAATGTACTTAGCAAATAATTCATTATAAGATGGTTTTGAATCATATACCTCATCTTTTTTTCATGTTGCTTTTCTTCTTTAGCAACCAGACAGATATTTGCTTTGTCTTCCTCATCAGCTTCATCTTCATCAGATGAGCTATCTCCCCATATAGCTGAGATATAGGCTTTCTTCTTGTATTTATTGAACTTCTTCAGCTGGGGGCACTCTGACTTGATGTGGCCATGCTTTTCACACTCGTAGCAGATGATTGGCTTCTTTGCCTCAAAGCTGGAGCTACCCTTGTGAAACTTCCTGTACCCTTGGTCCTTCTTGTAGAATTTTTGAATCCAGACCATCATGTCTAGCTCTTAATCTTCATCTTCCTCTTCATCATCATCTAATTCTTTAACTTCTTTGACAGCTTTGAGAGCCAGCCCTTTGCTTTTGCTATTTATCTCATCAAGTCCTTTTCTGAACTTGATCTTTCCTTCATATTCAAACACACTTCCAAAGACAGCTGCTACAGATGCCATTAATTCTCCACGAGCTTCTTCAATAGCAGTAACTTTAGCTTCTCATTCCTTGTTGAGAACGTTTAAGATTTTTCTTACTTGAACTAGTTAATCATATATTTTTCCCAAAGCAGCAAGTTGGTTGATCAAATGAGTGAATCTAAGCTGAAACTCACCAATAGATTCTCCAGACTTCATACGAAGAAGATTGTATTTTGTCATGAGAGTATTGACTCTATTCTCCTTGATTCCAGTGGTTCCTACACATGCAATCTCAAGAGCATCCCACATTTCTTTGGCAGATGCTAATATGTAGACATGAAAGTAATCTTGTTGACTTAAAGCACTTTGCAGCATGAGAATGGCTTTGCTATTGAGAGTGACTTTCTTCTTGTCATCCTCATCATATTCTTCTTCAAGATTTGGAACTCGAACACCATCTTGCATTGATGAGGGAGCAGAGTTTCCTCTTTCAAACACCTTCCACAGGCCATATTCAGAGGCTAATACAAAGACTTTGAATTTGGCTTTCCAGAAAGAGTAGTGCTCTCCACTGAAACACAGTGGTCTGTTGATCGAAGCTCCATTAGTTAGAATATTGTCCATAGTGATCCTTCCCGAGATGTTAAGCTCTTTAGAGAAGACCTTGCCCCGATACCAAATGAAAGTGGAGCAAATCACTAAGAGGGGGTGAATTGGGGTTGTTAAAAATCTTTTGTGATTGCTCTATTCATCTAGACTGGAGTTTGTAGTTTACCTTTGATAACCTAAGCTCAAGTTTTATAACTCTGACTCGAGTTTTCTTCAAACAGAGAAGAAAGTCACGATTTGATCTTTAACGTATGTTTTGAGCAAGACCTAAACTCGAGTCATTAAGTGACTAACTCGAGTTTTGGATATTTATAGTGAAAAATATATTTTAAGTCCAAGAGCTCAAAACATCAGTTTTTATTTAAAATTGGAGTTTTCAAACAGTGTAAATAGAGTGAAGCTCTCTGTATGGTATGAACTCGAGTTTACAAAGCCAAACTTGAGTTTCCACAAAGCTTAGGCAAACTAAAAAACTTTTTGTATGGGTCAAACTGGAGTTTGCAATAGAAAACTAGATCAAACTTTCTAATATGATGATCAAACTAAGGTTTACATGTTCTTAAAGCAAGATTTGTGTCAAAAGCATTAAATGTTGAAGCGATAATAGGACATATACGTGGCAAACGAATTCAGAGTAGGCAAATGATCAACTTATGAGACACCCATTCTAGGTAAAGAGTGAAAGCGACTAATGCCAGATGTATTTCATATGAAGCGAAGTAAAAATGACTAAAAATCAAATTCTTCAACGAATACCAGTTTCTCTCTAATGGAAAGCTTTATCTGTCTAACAGAAAGCGTAATGAGTCTAATGGACAAACTTAACACTTCTAACGGACAACCAATGGGCATATTCTAACTTGAAAAAATTGCTCAATGGTCGAATGCTCTTCATCAACCATAAAAGGAGAAGCATTCAAGATAAACGGAGTGACATGAGCTTGCACTGTCGAAATGGCAACACTTTGAATCCAACGTATATCTTATACGCTCTATGTTCTCAATGTTTATACAGCTCACCATAGAGAGTGAAATGATTTGTATTGTACTTTAGTGTTCAACAAATTCACTTCTGAGAGAGAAGATTCATTGTAATCATTTTATTTAGGAGTTACTCAATATTGGGTGATCTTGAGTGGGAAACAAATTGTAACCTTATAGTCTGTAAGAGGAGTATCTCAGTGAGAGATTCAAATTCATAAGTGCCTAAGTGAACTTGTGGGATTGTAGAGGCTTTTTTGTTATGCCAGGATTAAACAAGAAGATAGTAGATTGAAAATCCCAAGTGGAGCTTGGAGACTAGACGTAGGTCAAGGATTGGGTCAAACTAGAATAAGTCATAGTTTTCATATTCTCTTCCTTAAACTCTTATATTTCTAACATATATGTTTGAATGACTGACTATTAGTTAATTACTTGTTAATGTCATTCATACTTATTTTTCTAAAGACAAGAAAAGATTTTTGAAGTTCCAACTTTTCAATCATACACCCAATTCTTCCCTTGTTGGATGTTAGTTAGTGCTAACATTTATTGTCCCGCAACTTCTTATTCTTTGTCTAAGGATAAGAAAAGAAGATTTTGTAAGTGTTTACATGGCATCAAAGTTCTTTAGGATATTCTACAAATTTTGAGAAGCTTATGTCAATAAAAGACTTGAAATTAGTACACCAAAAGTCTTATGATTGTCATGTCTTAATGCAATAGCTACTCCCAGTAGCTATTCAAAGCATTGTCAAATATGATCTTCAACAAATTTTACTAGACTTTGTATTTTCTTCAATACTATATGTAATAAAGTCATTGTGATTGAAAAATTGGATGAATTGGAAAATAAAGGATACATTTTCTTATGACAGCTTGAGAAGCTTTTTCTTTCTACATTTTTTGACATTATGGTATATCTAATTGTTTATATAGTAAGAGAGATAAAGTTGTGTGGCCCTGTCTATTTATGATGAATGTACCCAATTGAAAGAACTATGAAATTCCTAATAGGGTATGTGAAGAACGCAAACCAGCCTGAAGCATCTATTGTTCATAAATATGTTTATGAAGGAGCTATGGAATTTTGTTAAGATTATTTGTCAAAAGTAAGATATATTACGATTACTTAACATTATAATGAATGAGGGGCTAGATGCGAGGCTTCAGTAAATAGTGTGGATCTTGATGAATTGCTACAAGTCTACTTATACATTTTGAATAATGTTGATGAAGTTTAATACAACATAAATGCACATAAAAAAGCTGTAAGGAAAGAAAATAGTTGAATGATTGAACAAAAGTTAATTAGGGAGCATACCATAACTTTTTCAAATTGGTCCACACAAAAGATTGAGGGAGAGGAATGTGTTTATAATATAATAAAATGGTTAGCATATGATCCTGAGGTTGATGTCGTAAGTTGGAATTCATATGTTATTAATAGTTATACATTTTACACGAAGTCCCCAGATGATAGGAGAACCATCCAAAATAACGTTGTTATGTTAGTGGCTAAATCTATGCACTTCTCCAGTTCTAAAGTTAAGAACCCTAAATTAGCAATCATGCCTTATTATGAGGTTATTGAAGAGATTTAGGTGGTGTAAAATGTTAAAATTAAATTTCTCATTTTCAAATGCAAGTAGACTAATGTCAATAATGGTATTCAGATTAATAGGTAAGGATTTACATTAGTAAATATAAATAGTATAAGTTTTGGAGATAAACATTTTATTATGGCAGATCAAGCAAAACAAGTGTTCTATATCATCGATTTGGCAAATAAAATGTGGTTTATAGCTTTCCAAGGAAAAAGGGTCATTGATATTGATAAGGAAAGTCATTCAAGTTATGATCTTCCTAAGAGTCCTTCCTTTTAAAGGGGTCTACCAGAATTGAACGAAAAAAATGAAGAGGATAATAAACACGTTATAAGAAATGATTGTCATGAATATGGGAGAATATCCCTTTAAAAAAGAGAGAAAAGTATGCTAATTTTCTTTTATGGTTATTGATGTCATTTTTTTGGACATGTTATTGTTTATGTTCTATCTTTAAATTAAGATATACATTATTTAATTGCTATTTTACTTTTTTGTTGCTTATTTTAGGTGATTGACGTTCACCTAGTTATTGATCCATGGATAAGAAAATCATGAGGGTTTGGATTTGTGATAAAGAAAAGTGTTGAGGAGGCTGACTATTGTGTGAGGTATCTAGATCGCTCTATTCTAAAAGGGTATGTCATCACAATAGAAAAGGTAATACTTTGTAACATAATTTGGCTTTAGGTGAGACTGTTAAAAACATTTGTTTACTGTTGATTCAATTCAACTTGCTTTAATTTTGCGTATAAGATATATAGATAAATTGCTCATAGTTCTTTGTGAGATTTGAAAGCTTTTTCTGCTGCTTTTCCTATAAAGTTTCCATGATATCTCTTCTTGTTTTTTTTAATTAGATTATTGGGGTTGTATGCCCCGCACATTTCTCTCTTTTTTATTGTCATTTTACTAGTGAAAATGATGTTTACATATGTTATAATTATACTTCCAATTGTCAATGTAATAACAGATCTTACTGTTTACCATATCAAGTATGTTGTCTTCTTGGCCTCATGCTATTATTTGCAATGATTGCAAGCTAGAAGAAGTCGTGGTCAAACCCATCACCTAGGAGATATCTTGTGCTATAGTTTATGATGAATAATAGTTGTTAGATTAATTTTTTCCCACTTAAATTGGAATATTGTCTTAGTTCTCTATGGGTTTTGATGATAACAATCAATTGTAAAACCAAGGTTGAAGTATTGACTCAAGAAAGCAGAAACTTGCTGAAAGAGGCAATACTCGAGTTTCAGTAGGAAAACTCGAGTATTGGGATTTCAAAGAAAAGCTCAATGCACTTGACTAAGGACAATATCGTGGTATTCAAATAAATACTCGAGTATTGGAGCTTACAGAGAGCATCGCAAGTTTTCCATCAAAGAAAACTCGAGTATTGACATGAATACTCGAGTTTAAGCCTATGAGACTCTTCAAACAATTTTAAGTGAAAAAGAAAACCTCAGTTTGGAAAACCACAGTTTCGAAAACTACGGTTTAGAATTTGAAAAGACAGTTTTCCAACTTGACTCCAAGATTCAAATATTTTCATTTTCAAATGAAAACTCGAGTATCACATTAGAATACTCAAGTATTAAGCCAAGCAAAGATGTTTTAAAATGATTGTCATTTTTAAGCTATACTTTTGAAAACTCCAGTTTTGGAAACTCCAGTTTAGCACCTTCTAAGATAATTATTGAGCTTCAAAACTAAGGAGAAAACTCGAGTATGGAAACTGAAACTCGAGTTTTGAGCCATACAGAGAGCTATCAAGGTTTCTAAGCCTTCAATACTCCGATATAAGAATGGAAACTCCGGTTTTGATGTTTTGGACAATTACTCATCAAGAGTCCAAAACTCGAGTATTGGTATAATACTCGAGTATTGGCTTAAGTTCATCAGGAACACCAAAGCTCAAATCGCGAGTCTCGCCTCTGGAAGGAGTATACTTGAGTATAGACTCAGAAACTTGAGTATAGGCTTAAGTGCATAGTGACAATTGGTGCACAAACTCAAGTATTAGTCGCGCCTTCTAATAATTCAAATTTGGGAAATCTGTGTAATGTTTATGAAATGACTCAAATGATTTATATTCTTAATTATCATCATTACCAGATATGTTTAATGTGTTTGCTAGTGTATTTCAGCTCAATTACAAATGATTCAAAGAGATTAAAGGTGTTGTTATTACATAAAGCAATGTCTTGTCAGAAGCATTAAATGCAAGGCCACCTAACCAGCTATACTTTGATCTACCAAGGCTTACACGAAGCAAAAGGGGTAAAGAGCCATACACCTAACTCTGGACTGACACTTCCAATGGATATAAACGGCTAGAAGTCACCCTCTATCAAAAAGATCAAAGTTCAAACTAAAGAGTAGAGAGAGAAGAGACCAAAGTGCTTGCAGCTGATAAGGAGCCTCACTAACAGTCAAATGGATGCCTGCAACAGTCATTAACTACACTCTACATATAAATAGAGTTGCATTCAATTCTCTCAACAAGAACAACTGAGCAGAAAGTTGATTAAGCATTAATTTTGTTCAACTACTCTTAGAGTTTCTATACAGAGTATCAGTTGATACTACTTGAGCTTCAGTGACTAGTTTATCTACTATTTAAGAGAATATTTCATTTGTATTATCATTTGATTGTAAGAAATCTCAAGTCGGGGGACTTGGAGATTTGGGATCATTAATTACAACTGGTAAGAGGGAGCAAGTTCTAGAGAGAGAATTGCTTCAGAGTTACAGAGTGTGTAATCAAGTGATTTAGTGGAAAGCTCAGGGTGCCTGAGAACTGGACGTAGGCCAAGGAGTTGGGCCGAACCAGTATAAACTTTTGTGTACTGCTATTCTTCTCTGCTCACTAATTTTCACTGTTAAAGTCAAACTCACGAAAATTGTTGAGAATCCTCAATTCACCCCCCCTCTTGGTGATTCAGCTCCTCTTTCATATTGTTGACATTATATTCATTCACAATAATTCATTTTGTATAGTCAGTTCCAATAATTCAATTTGTATCTCATATTGACTTGTTCAGAACTTATAGCTTAAAATGTCTTTTTGGTGACGGATTGGATGAAAGGCAAGAGGAAAAAATAGAATGGATATGTGAAAAAACATGAAAAAATTTAGATCGTATGTTATAAATAGCATATTCGAAAAGAATCAAAATGTGACTTTTAATACCGGTTTTAAGACTATCATGTCTAAATACTATTTTTAAGACGTGTTTTCGAAACAACCGGTCTAAAAAGTGAGACTTTTAAAACCTAATCTTTTATACAACCAGACTAAAAAGTCTAACTTCTTAGACCTGATCATGACTAATCTAAAAGTAAGACCTTTTATACTCATCTTTTTTGCCACCGGTCTAAGAAGTCCTACTTCTTAAACCTAACATTTGAGTAACTAGTCTAAAAAGTCAAACTTTTTTACACTAGTGATGTTGACCTCCTATGACACAAATGAGCTAAAAGTACAGCTGTTGTAACAAAAATACCCTGATATTTATTATTTGGATGATATAAAAAGTGTAAATTATGTTTGACAAAAATAATAATGGAGATTCTCAATTTTCTAAATCTATAATAAATTAAAATTTATGATTTTCATAAAAAATAAAAGTAAAGTATTCTTATAAAATAAATTGAATATTATTCTTCAAGGATGTTTTAGCATATTTTATTCTCAGGGTACTCTTTGTATACCGTCAAAATAATTCTGTCTGAGGATTGGATAATTTGAAAATCGCACAAGAGAAGGGAGAGCAATTTACTCGAAAAAGAAGGGGTTTTTTTTTGGGGGGGGGTGTTTAGGAAAAAGTACGCTCTCATTAGAAATTTTATAGGTGAGAAAGATTTAAATCAGATGTATATTATACGTACAAATTTTGCAGGCGCTACTACTTTTTGTGTAAGAAAAAAAATATATAAGGTTTTTCTCACAAAAAAGATTTTTAATGCGAGACTTTCCCTAATTTTGTTTTGAAGATATATTTATAAGTTCAGAAACCATATCCACCGTCAATAATCTTTTTGGGAAATACTAGGAATCGATAAGCTAAACCAAAAAGAAGGAATATATGTGTGTGTGTGTGTGTGTGACAAACTAGCAACATCAAAACCAGAATCGAATATCTCATTCGAAGACTATTCGGGCATAATTTTAGACAACTCAAATAGCCATAATATTAAATTATTTAGAAAAATAATACTCCCTCCCTCCGGTCCTAATTATAGGATAAAGTTTATAATACAAATTGCATTATAAATTTTGTCATATAATTAGAATCAGAGGTAATTATATCTATTCTCTATTTTTTACTCCATTGTAAATAATTCATCAAATTTTAGTTCCGTACAACTTGAGTTCATATAATTTTCATGAGCAAAAAAAAAAAAAGTTCATATAATGTTGACTTAGTAGAAATTTAGTATCTAAGCTTTAACTTAATGCAACTCAGTCTATATAATTTTAGGCACTTAAAACGTTAGCACTAACTTTTCTAGCAAAATAATTTAACTCCTTCTAATTTTATATATTTAAAAAAGGATACTATTGTTGGTCCTTATAATTTGATCAAATTTTTGTTGTGTTTGTACTATGACTCCATAAATATTTAATTAGAGTTTAATGACATTTAGCTTTAGTAAACATGGTTAAGCATAGGGAGAAAGAAAAAAAACTTGTTTACAGAGTTCAAAACAAAACTTTGTGACAAACTAAAGCAAAACTTGCAAGAACCAAAACCAAAACTCATAAAAATATATTGATCAAAACCAAAATTTATAGAGACAAACAAAAACAAAAACTTGTAGAGATCGAAAAAATAACCCGTTAAATGTAAATCGATCAAGACCAAAACTTTTGGTCTGTATACTTAAAAGTGTTAACTTACCTATGTTAAATTTAGACTAAGTCTTTATGAAAATATAAAAACTAAAAACCACGGTTTTAAACTTTAGAGACCAAAACAGAAATTTGATTATCCGATCAAGAATTATATTAATCCCTTTCTAAAATGTAGGGACTAACATTTTTAGTGGTTTCATTATTGTAACTAAGTTGTACCAAAACAAAACTATAAAGATTGAATTGCATTGTGTTAAAGATTTTGAGATGAATTAAAACTGAGTCAAAATTATAGAAACTAATTTTGTTCACTTCCTCCCTTTATTTTAATTGAAAATCCCTTATTTAAATTAAAAAAAATATTAACATTTAATTTGAAAACAATAAGATGTGCACGGTTCATCAAAAACATGTAAACAGTTCAGATTGAATGTGGACAAAACCCAAAACGTCCAAACAACTATATAAACTGCTCATTCCTCTTCCTTACTACGCCAAACACAAACACAAAGCCCACAAAATGACTCCGCTGCCCTTGTTTTCTTTTTTTTTTTTTGCTATTAAAAAAAGTTTTAGAAGGGTTCGACACCAATCCCCTACCAAGGTCAAGGCACGGCCCGGGCTCTATGAGCACTTACTGAGGACTTATGAGATCGCCTACCAAAAGAGTCCCAGCAATGGCAGAGGGAGTCGAACCACGACCCAAAGGCCTAGTCCTGAATCCCTTACCATCTGTGCCAACTCTCATTGGCCCGCTGCCCTTGTTCTTCCTCCTCTTTCTCGTAGCTTTGTTTTTTACCCCTCCAGAGTCTGCTGATTGTTACAAGCCTAAGCCACCAGACTATAAGTATAAGCCCCCAATTTTATAAAGCCCCTATTTATAAATCACCGATGTACAACCGTAGTATAAGCCTCTATACATGATGCCTTCTTGTAAGTATCCCCAGAAAAATATGACACTCATGTCAAAAGACTTCCAAAGGGATGGTGCCAATATGTGCGCGTGCGCTCTCTCTCTAGATGCATAAATCCTTCGCTTCAAGGATTTAATAGTGTTGGCTGGGCCATCTTACTGAATTATGGTGATAACTATGCTCACCGAGAGCATTCTTATGATATAACGAATGAATGCATTAGTATTAATTAGCAAAGTGGTGTTTTCGCTACCTAATGTTAGATATAATTTTATATAAAATGGCTCTGATTTGAATATGCTTTTATTTTTTCTTTTGTGCTACATCACATTTATCTTAGTATTCAAGGTGTTCATCAAATACAATCGGTTCTACAATAAATGATATTAAGCCTGTAGTTGTCATGAAATATTTAGCTTTGACGATATATTGATGAGTGGCACATCAATATGGCAAATCTATCATATAGACGTCTACTTGTTTCTAAATTGAGAAGCAAAAATACCAGTGCAGTTCTAACAAGGTTTGAGGTACAATTTCACCCTGAAAGCAACTATTTAGGAGCCTTTGTATCTAGAAGTTTTTTAAGCAACAAATCTATTATGACTGTTAAAAAAATTAATGTTAACTATTTAAAAATTGGTATTGACAATCAGCAAAATTGCTATGTTTTGGTTACTTCCAAGACAAAAATTCTTCCTTGATAACACTTTTGTGTCATTCCTTTCGGAGAAAATTTGTACCTTAATCCCTCTAACAATAACATCAACAAAACTTGTTCCATTAGATAGAGTCAATTACATGTATTCATTAGTAGACAGACCTTTTACATTGGTTAAAATTAGCCACTTAGATTGAAGTTGGATTCGATCTTGGATCAACTAGTTTAGAATTTGGTACCTTCTAGACCGGACCCACATCTGGTCTAAAAAACACACATTTAAACCAGGCTCAAAGTTTGGCCTAGAAAGTGGTATAAGGCTTGACATGATCTAAGCTGGTTTAAAATGGACAATGTTTCAAACTAGGCAAGTGCACAACCGATTCATAAAATATGCATTTTTAAGCCTATCATGGATTAACATCGGCTTAAATAAGTTTGTTTTAGACCGGGTATGACCATCACTCGGTGCACAATATATGGTAATTGTCAAGACCCCTTCTTCTATGTTTTCCTTTGACTGAGATTGCATTGGAGTTGTAGGATAAGTCACACCTCCTTAGTTGTGTTCTTTAAGGAAGGAAGTCATACTTTAAACTTAAGCTCTATAACTTTGGCCGGGTGTATATTAAGATCTAGTGAGCTTGAGACAATCCAATTAAATTGATGGGTTTCGATGGGACCATGTATTAGTATATGACTCCAGACAGCGGTATAAGGGTGGACGGTGATATAAGGGAGGCATATTGCATACTGCATATTTGTATAGTATATTATATGATATCTCTTATAAAAGATGTGTTGAAAAATGAAATGATGTTCCATAGTTTTGAAACCCTTTTTGGGAAGGGATTTAGTTAACCAAATCGAGAACTAGTTTGTAAAAGGTTTTATGTTGATAGTATTAATAAATTATTGTGAGTTAAACTTGATTTTTTTGAACTGTATGTTTTTTTTATCTTGGTTTGCATGTATATTTTCTGAATAACCAATGGTTACTGAGATCCTTAGATCTTATAGTTATTATATTTATTTTTTTCAAGATATTATTTTAGTAGGGAGCAAGGGGAAGACACATATGGTGTGAGTCGTAAAGGCTCTTTTGTACTCCTAAAGTATGTTATGTTATTTGTATTTGCCATGACCATGAGACTTCTGCATTTTATCAACTCTGAAATATTTTTTAGAAATTTATTTGGACACTGACATTATTTTGTAAATATTTCGGGAAATTAATTTGGCCAGGTAAAAATGAGAATGTATTGATTGGCAATATTTCAAATACATTGGTTAAGTATTCTTGTCATTTGATTTTTAAGGTGTTAGAGTATGTACTATCAATATGTCAATAAACAAATCTAACACGAAATGGAGAAAGGAGATGAGGAATATTAATTTAAACTGAAAGTGGAGCAAATCACCAAGAGGGTGGTGAATTGGGGATTTTAAAATTCTTTTCAAATTGTTATGTTTTTTAACACTAAAACAGAGCAACACAAAGTGTAGGGAAGGAAAGCAAGACACAAAGAATTTATATTGGTTCGGTCCAACCTTTGACCTGAAAGTGGAGCTAAATCACTAAGAGGGGGTGAATTGAGGATTTTAAAAATTCTTTTCGTAAGCTCTGTTTTGAAATACTAAAACAGGGTATAACAGAGAATGAGGAAGAAGAATAAGACATAAAAGTTTCTACTAGTTCGGTCCAATTCCTTGACCTACGTCCAATCTTCAAGCTCCCTGAGTTTTCCACTATATCAATTGATTACACCCTCTGTAACTCGAGTAATTCTCTCACTAGAACTTACTCCCCCTTACAAGTTGTAATCAATAACCCCCAATCTCTAAGTCCTCTGACTTGAGATTGTTTACAATAAATGATTCACAATAAATGAACTCTTTTAAAGAGTGGATAGAAATGATCATTGAAGAACAATAGTATCAAGGGATACTTTATACAATAAAACTTAAAGAGTAGTTGAAACTTGAATGCTTTTTTGTTTTCTGCTTCAATAGTTATTAAGGAAAATTGAATACAACTCTATTTATACATAAAGAGTGTTAAATGACCGTTGCAAACTTCATTCTAACCGTTGGTGCATTAATCTAGCTGTTGGAGGCACTTTGGTCTCTTCTCTCTCTACTCTTTTGTTCTTTCATTGTGTTCAGAGGATCAATGTTGGCTTCCTTTGAATTTTTTGTCCATTAGAATGTCAGAGACTTGTTTAGGTAAGAAGCATTTATCCATTTTACATCGTGCAGATGTTGTTTGATCAGAATATAGCAAGTTAGCTATACTTTGCATTTAATGCTCTGACATGCTTTTTGCTTGGGTTGAGACAGCACCTTTAATTCCCTTGAATCATCTCTAAATCAATTGAAATTCACTAGCAAACAAGTTAAACATATCTAGTGAAGTTGATGAATGATTTAGGAAGCATTAAGATCAAACAAGAAAGATTTCATAAATTCGTCAGATTTCAATTTTTAAAAGCTGCGACGCAAACTCGAGTTTGTTTACCAAAACTACAGTTTGTCACTGTGTACTAACGCACAAACTCGAGTTTCCATATCAAAACTCGAGTTTCCTCCTCGCGATTTGAGTTTTGGAACATAGTTTTAGCTAGAGACCAAACTTGAGTTTTCAGGCAAAACTCGAGTTTTGAACTTTTGATGAATATATGTCCAAAACCTTAAAACTGGAGTTTTCAACCAAGACTGGAGTTTTGAAATTACTAAAAAACATCGATACTCTTTGTATAACCAAAACTCAAGTTTTCAAAACCAAACTTGAGTTTCGATTTAAAAATTGAAACTTAGAGAGATCTGTGTTATTTCAAGACTGGAGTTTCTAAAACTAGAGTTTTCAGTACATTGAAAAATAGTGATCCTCTGTGCTTGGCCAAAACTCGAGTTTCCAAAACTAAACTCGTGTTTCCATTTAAAGCATAAAAACATTTGATAATTGAAGCCAAGTGAGAAACTTGAGTTTTCAATTCAAAACTTGAGTCTTAAGATGTTTAAAGCATGAAAACTGTTTGTCAGACCGAAACTCGAGTCATAGTTTTCCCAAAAACTTGGAAAAAACTTAAAAATACTGAAAATTAGAGTTTCCCTTTCAAACTTTGTTTTCACAAGTCAAAAACTTGGATGACTCTCTATATGATCAAAACTCGAGTTTCCAAATGGAAACTGGAGTTTTGCTTTTCTTGAGAAAAACATTGAAGAGTCTCTGTATGATCTAAACTCGAGTTTTCAGACCCAAACTCGAGTTTGTCCTAATGAAAAACTTGGAATGTTCTCTGTAAGGCCAAAACCAAGTTTCCACACGAAAACTGTAGTTTTGCCTTTGTTCATTAAAATTGAGCTTTTCTCTATCAAATCAAAACTCGATAAGTTTTTCAACTTAGTAAAGACAAACTTTAATTTAAGTTTACAATTGTTTGTTATCATCAAAACTCATAGAGAATTAACATGACCTACGTCCAGTCCTCAAACTCTCTGGGATTTTCACTATCTCAATTGATTACATACTCTGTAACTCGAGAATAATTCTCTCACTAGAACTAACTCCCCTTTACAAGTTGCAATCAATATCCCAATCTTTAAGTCCCCTGACTTGATTCTTTACAATAAATGGTTTACAATCAATAAACTCTCTCTAAGAATAGATAGATATAAACACTAAAGTACAATATATCAATAAATACTTTTCAAGTGAAAACTGAAAGTGTAGTTGGTAAACTTAAATGCAGTTCATTTTTCAGTCTCTTGGTTGTTGAAAAGACTTAAATGTAGCTCTATTTATATCAAGAGAGCATTAAGTGACTATTGCAATCTTTAATATAACCATTGTAAGCATTAATGAAAAATTAGCACAAGCTTTGGCCTTTTTCTCTTTCTACACTTCAATTAATTCAGGTGCACAAAGATTTATGGTTGACTTTCCTTGAGATTAATCTGTTGGAATGGCAGAAGCTAGTAAAAGAAAGAAGCATTAACCCTTTCTGTATCGTACAAAGAATGATTGTCCAGAATATTGCAAGTTATCTGTATTTTGCAATAAATGTTCTGACATGCTTTTTGCTTTTAGCTGAACCTTCATTTAAATGTTTTTCAAATCATTTGAAACTCATTAACAAACTTGTTAAACATAGTTATGAATAGTAATGAGTAATGATAAAAAGTATATAGATCAACCATAGATTCACGTAGTTTGAATTTTGAATTCTGTAGTACAAACTCGAGTTAGTTTATTTAGACTGGAATTCGTATTCTACTTTAGAAGCCTAAACTCAAGTTTCAGAAGTTTAACTCGAGTTTTCTACATACAAAGAAGAATGTCACGATTTGATCTTTGAAACATGTTTTGACCAAAACCTAAACTTGAGTCATTAAGTGACGAATTCGAGTTTTGGACACTTAAGATGAAAAACATATTTTAAGTTCAAAAGCTCAAAAGTGGAGTTTCAAAACAATGTTAAATAGAGCAAAACTCTCTGTGTGGTATAAACTCAAGTTTACAAGGCCAAACTCGAGTTTCTAGAAAACTTGGAAAAACTGAAAAACTTTCTGTATGAATCAAACTGGAGTTTGCAATAGAAAACTGGAGTTTGCAAATCTTTAGAAATATTGAGTTGTTCTTTGTGAGTCATAAACTCGAGTTAGTGAAAATAAAACTTGAGTTTCCTCATAAGAAAAAACTTTGTTAAATACTTAGACAAATGCAAACTGGAGTTTTGAAAGACATGACTTGAGTTTTCTCAAGCTTAAGATAACATAGCTTTATGTAAACTCGAGTTTCGAACAAGGCTTGGAAAACTCATTTCTTTTGGTTAGTCAAACTGTAGTTTATCAAACTAAACTCTGGTTTGTTTTGTCTTGAAAAACTTAGGAACTTTCTGTATCATTTAAACTCGAGTTTCCAAATCCTGACTTGAATTTGTCTAAGTTCTCAAATATTGAGTTGCTCTCTATCAAATCCAAACTTGAGTTTTTCTTTGACAGTAAGTTTTTCAACTTTGCAAAAAGACAAACTTAAATTTGGTTTTACAATTGTCAGTTATCATCAAAACACATAGAGAACTAATATAAACCATTGCACAGGATTCTTTTTGAGACAAAAAAAATAGTAAAAGAACTTTGAAATTGTAAAATTCTAAATAAAGTATTTTAAAAAAAAAAAATGAGTTGTGAATTGCTTAATCAAGTTTTATCATTCTCTTTTCAACTCTTGCTAATAAACCTAATTTGAGAATTTACAATTTCAAAATTCTTTTTCTCTCTTTCCCACTCTTTCAAGGGCACGTGCCCAATCCCTATTATTTAGGTTTTCTTTTTCTTTTTATTACCTTTTGCATGACTTTTATACTGTATTTTTTCCTTTAATTCATTTCTTCTTCTATTTTAACGTTTTCATGTCATTTTTATCATTTATAACTTATTTTACCTTCATAAATGATATTTTGGCTAATTTTGTTTACTCAAATAATTACATGAAAAATCCTATTTTATGAAAAATTCAGGGAAAATCACACTCAGGTTTCGAGGACTATATATATATATATATATATATATATATATATATATATATATATAACCTAGCTTATATTCCCCTATCCAAAAACTCTCAATAAACTACAATGATATAGATTCTAAATGTGAAATTACCTTGTTTCTCTCATTGATTAAAAAGAAAAAGAGGTAGAAGGGCTTGTCAATGGTTGTTCTAGAACTTATCAACATACACATACACTAACCAACGAGAGCTGTTTTAAATTATATTTGAAAAATGACAATAGTTAACATAGATGGGCTTACCAATAATCATATTATAACTTATCAATATAGAAACATACACTTATCAACGGGAGCTATTTTAAATTGTATTGGAAAAATGACATTAGTTAACATAGATGGACTTGTCAATGGCTACTCTATGACTTGTTAATATAGATACATGCACTTGTCAACATAAGCTTTTTTAAATTAAATTGAAGAAAAAAATGATGTTAGTTAACATTGATGGACTTGTCAATATAGGTACATACACTTGTCAAAAGAGGTACATGCACTTACCAACGTATAACTTGTCAGTATAAACACATAAACTTGTCAAAAAAAGCACATACATTTGCCAATGTAAAACTTGCCGATACAAACTGATAAACTTATCAAAATAAGCACATACACTTGTCAATCTAAGGGAAAACTGATTTCAACTATCAATTATAAGGGCAATAAGGTAATTTCACATCTGAAATCTATATCACTAAGGTCCCTAGAGAGTTTCTGGATAGGGGAATCTACATTGAGATTTTAATATATATATATATATATATATATATATATATATATATTGTCTCTAGGAGCTTAATTTGATTTTCCAACAATTCTACTTCATACTCCTTCCGTCCCCAAATATAAGATCTCATCTGAATTTATTTCAATAATAAATGTACTTTTTTTCAATTTTGCCCTTAATTATTTATTATACTACATATATTCTCTTTCACCATTTTTTCATTATTACTCTCTCTCTCTCTCTCACCCACTCATAAATAGGGGAACTTTTGGGCAAAAAAATTAATTTCCTACATAATTATTGCATTTAATTACTTTTATTTATTTTTCAAAATCTTACAATGAAAGGCTTGTATACGTAGGGAGGAAGGGAGTATGGAACAAGCATATACAGACATCTAAAAGTAAGAAATTTCAAAAGTTAATAGATAAACTGATAAAATCATTTTGTTGATTGGTCAGTAGTTCCAAAATATCTGATTTCTTCTATAGTGTTTCTTAAGATATTTTAATATAAGATCCCTGTAAGTCCACTGCCTTTGTGTCTGGAATTCCAAAAATGCTTCAGAGCTCAACTGAAAGTCTCCTTTACCCAAGGCCTCAAACACAATTGGATCTGTCGATATTTGTGGGAAATCATCTGGGTTCATCTTATTCAGAGCAAAGTCTAAGTTTTTTCCAATCCTTCTGTCCAAGTATGCGTCAACAACACAGCCATGAGTGACTAAATCAGGAACGACATTTTCATGCATCATATGTTCAATACTAAGGTGGAGGTCCCAGAATAATTGCATTCTTGAAAAGGCCAGAGCACGAATATTAAAAGTTGTTACATCAGGGCAGAATCCAGCTTCAAGCATTCTCAAAAATTCTCTCTGCAAGCTTTTCATTTTAAAATTAGCAGCATAAGAAAGTAACAGAAGGTTCCATAAAAGGTTCCCCACATTTTTCCTGCCAAGACCAACATCCCTCGTGAACTCACCCAATTCATAGAACTTCTCCTCATTCATATATGCCAACGCGATTGACCTGATAGCTTCCTCCTCTATTAAAATTCTAGATCTCTTGAGGCGGCCATATGCATTTTCCATCTCTTCCAAAGAGCCAAAGATACTATAATACTTCAGAAAGGTATTACCGGTCAAAGAATCAACACGGAAGCCCCTTGAAACCATGTCCTTCAATGTGTCCTCCATCAGTTTCAATTGCCCTCCTTTTCCAAAGTAAGTGACGGCCAATGAGTAAACATCTGGTAGTATATCAAAATTCCTTGAATTGGTGTATCGCAAGATTTTCATCACTTCATCAAAATACCCATATTTCCCATAAGCGTCAAATAATTTTGAAATTAATTGAAGACTAGGCACAAAAGAACTATTTATGAGCTGGTCCCATATGGTCTGTGCTTGAGGAAAGAGGCCATTATCTACATAATAAAGCATTAACGCACATAGGATATGCGTTGTTAGCTGAAAACCATCAACAACCATTTCATGTGAAAGCCCTTCAAGTTGCTGAGACAATCTCTTCATACTTGATTTTTCCAGCGAAGGGCCATCTACATTGCTATCACTGCTCCTAAAACGACCTGCTTGGTTTTGCCGGTGGATAACAACCTGCCTGCTTCAAGACACAAAGTCGGTGGACTTACAAGGATATCATATTAAAATAGGGCTTTGGATTTCTCATGGTACATGAGAAAAAAATGTTTCCTACACACACATGAAATGGTGGACCTACATATACATATATGAATTAATATATGTATATGTGAGTCCCACCATTTCATGTGTGTGTGACATGAGAAAATTTGTTTCCTACAACATGAGAAAATGTTTTCCCATTAAAATATCTTAGGAAACACTATAGAAGAAATCAGATATTTTAGAACTACTGACTGATGAGCAAAATGATTGTACTTATCGGTTTATCTATCAACTTTCAAAATTTTCTTACTTTTAGTTGTCTGTATATATACTTGTTCCATGCTCTCACCGTCCCTATGTGTAATCCCCCTGTTTCATACTTTCAGGCATTATCTCCTATCAGACAAAAAATATGCTGCTAGAAGCACAAGTTCCTTCAAACAATATATTTCAAGGGTTAAACTATAATTTGAAGTTATTTACGTTTCAGTTTCAGTTTCAATTTCAATTATAATTATGGAAGGGAAAAAACAAAACATTGAAGGATTGATAAGGTAACTAGTTTCCCTCCTCCTTTACTCTTACACAAGGAAGTCTAAGCTGATTTGCGCTTTTTACATTTTTCCTTACCAAATTTTCTTTTTCAATTGATAATCCAATCATTCTAAGTGCACTGTGTGCATAAATCTATCACTAAAAGTACTATGCGTACACAAACATAGCTTCCATCTCCAAGTTTATATTAGGAGATATCATTGATTTAAAATGATCGAGCAGGAACAAGAAAGACAGAGTTGAAGCCAGATATACTGAGATAGAAAGCGGTGGATGAGATAGAACATTAAGTGATTAAGGTAAGAAACCTACCCAGATTTAGATGATGTAGAAGCAGCAGAACTGTCTCCTTTAGCCTACAGAAAAACCAGGGTGGAATTAGGAACGCGACGACCGCAATAAAACTCATTCCCGTTGGTCCAATAACAGATTTGGAACAGAGGAGAAGAAAACCAAACTCGAAAAGTAATGGGAGACAGGTAACTTACTGCAACTGCATTGGCAATCAAACGTCCAGCCTTACGAGCTCCGGCACGGAGGTTCAAACTCGCATCAGATCTGACTACATACGTGCCAGCTTTCCTCCCTGAATCGGGAGCACGTTAAACCAAAGTGTAAGAACCAACGTTAGAGTCAATCACACGACGCATGCCCAAAGAAAGACTGAACTCGGAAATGTGAGAAAAGTAACAACAATTTGAATCATAATCCTATAATTCGAAAGATTTAAGTGTATGCCTCTGTCACGATGCAAAGGAGAGTCTAACGGAACTAATAACTAAATCGAAAATAAAGGCATGAGAGGAATTAAAGAAGAGATAGGAAGCAAACCCGAGAGGGATCTGAGCTGAAGTTTCTTGGAGTCAAGGGAGGTGGAGGCAGAGAAAGCGGAAGCAACTCCCAAACCCTGAAGAAGGGTCGCCATTGAACCAGAAAAGGAGATCGTAGCCGGAAAATCCGAGCTCCAAAGAAAAACGGAAAAGAAGAAAGAAGGAGGGATAGGAATTTTATACGAGGGAGAAGAGAATGGACCGAGAAATTGAGGAGTGGATCGATATTGCTGAGCTATGGCTCTCTCTCCGTGGTCTCAGGGTTGGGCGATTTATTTCATCAAAAAGTTGGGAACCATTTCCCTGGTGGTTCAAAGGATGAATAAGGGGAGTGTTTTGGAAAAAGAATACAGATATTGGACTTGACTTAGGATTAATGTCTAGGGCCTACGTACTCGTGAGAGAATTAAAGTCTACGTAGTTCGATTACACAAATAGGGGGTGGGGTGTGTGCTCTGTGTATGCAGAATCGTAAAGAGGCAGAGTTGGAAGCCGTATACCTTGTTAGGTTGATCTCCTATTTATGGGAGTTACCTTAGGGTTTTATTCATCGTGCGTCATAACTAACTACTCCGCTATCGGCACATTATCTGCACATTCTTATATTATAGGCATAATTAGTGGGTAGTTATTCTTTTACCTGATTATAGAGATTTGGTCCTTGAATAATTCCTGTTGGGCCGAATCTGCGCCAAGCCCAATAGTTTTATCCGTAACAGGGAGTTTTGTCAGTTTAAAACGATTTGTATGATTTAGATTTAATTTTTTTTCCTTTAAAAAATATATTAATATGTAAACAATCTAAAGTAAATATAAGGCAAAATTACGGAAAAAAACATAAATTAAAGATGTTCATGGTGAAAGTAGACATCTAGGGCTTTCCAAATATATAAAGTTTGTGTTATTTGAAGCTCTGTGCAAAAAGATAAAAGTCTCAGAAGTTAAGCTATGTTTTCTGGGCGAAAATCTGGGCAGCGGTTTGAAATCTGGGAACTGGGAATTATCCATGAATTTTGGGTAAGTTCCAGTATTTTTCCTTGAAAATAGAGATCTTAAGGATTCCGGGAAATTTTACAAATCCTCATTTCGATTTTTCTAGAATTAGTTATGATTTTGCGAAGTTAGGCGAAAATCTGCCCAGAAAATACTGCCCTGCGTTTTTGAATAAATGTAAGGACAGAATTGTAAATAATAAATCCACCAGGGGTAAAATGGTCTTATATAGCCAAGATATTTCTTGAAATAATATTTGTGAATTAATAGAGATGATATAACCCTTATAGGATATTTGTGACCGCATTCTGATTAACAGAACAAAACTCGTCAACAAAGGTACGTCCGCGTACTGGTAAATTTAACTATGATATTTACTGTATGCGTATATGTGCTATATGTATGGTATGCTTGTATAAGGTAATTAATGTACGTTCGCGTACTGTAACACTAACGTTGATGTTTATAGTATGCATATATGTGTGGTATGTGTGCTATACGTATAGAGTATTTCTACTGTGAAGTGCATATAAAGGTTAGAGGATATCTGTATGCTGGGAGCGTTATGTCTGTACGCTGGGAGCGATATGTCTGTCCGCTGGGAGCGATATGGTTGCATGCTGGGAGTGATACATATGCATTGATTGTGATAATTTGTTTGTTTGTACTGTTGATGTTGTGGTATATGTCATCCATATATTGTGTATGTAAACATGAAGTTAACCGTTACCTGAGGTCCAATGGGCATTGGACCTCAATCTTAATAAATAGTACAGGGAAGAAACCGGGATAGAGAAGGTGCCGGTGGAAAGAACCGTAAAGGGGCAACGGTCGAAGACGAAGGTCGGTAGAAGTTATTAGGACTTAGTTTCTGGCAGAGTATTCTGGCACGAATTTAACAAAATTATTTCGGACTATTTGGTGCTTAAATTAAGAAAGGGTTCATTGGTGGGTTGTCACAAGTCGCCATAGAGTTGGTGAGACTCCCATTAGATTGAACACCGACCTGGCCAAATTGTTTGATTAACTGATGTTAGGTTCCAAGCTATAGGTCTAGTTTAAGACTTTCTTTATCAGAGAATTATATTTAATCTCTGTAAATTGTATCACATGAATATTCCTTCGGGATATTTAATATATCAGCTTATGTCAGATATCATCACATGTCTGGGCATTTTATATCAGATACTCGTTGTCCAGATCTTAGCGCACGCTATCCACTTCCGCAGTACTCTAAGCTGTAGCATCTCAAACTCTGTTGATTTTCTTAAAACTAAGTGTCGACCGACACGATTTTCGAACATGGAATTTGGGATGTTACATGGGATTTGTCAAAATCACAATGGAATGTGATTCTTGTGTAGCCATTCAAAAATTGTGGTAAGGTGCAAAACAGAATTTTATGTTCTTGGTTGAGAGATATTTAGCAGGCCCTAAGATATGTTTTATTCACGCTTTTAACTTGTGGCAGATTGACTTAATAACTATATCTTGCCTTTTGGAGTGGATTTATGTAAATTTGATGTTCCTCCTTAATCATGATTAACTAAGTTATGTTATTTTTTTTAAGATTTTTTATGAAACTTTAATTTTTCTAATACATTGAGTTATCCACAAGATTTGCATCCATCCCAAACATTAAATGAAAATCTTGACTGAACTAAACACACAAAGCATAGAGTAATTTTTTGGGAAAGTTAAAAACTAAGTAAGTGATTCATGGAGGTGAAACCGTGCATTTCATTTGAACACAACCATGCGCATCCTGATTCCTGGAGGTGAAGACATGACTGTACTGTTTTTTTTTCTTTTTTTTAAAAAAAAACATGAAACACTCCGTTTTACTTTTTTAACAATATATATACATGTACAGCACCGCTTTTAGATCAATCGAACGGTGTGTGTGTGCGCTTTTTTTAAAAAAAACTAAAAAACAAAACACACCGTTTCATCCTTCTTCAACCTCTATCTGGGTCGTTTTGACCCAGTTGGATTCTCGACGGACCTGATAGAAAAACAAGTTTTCATCCAAGTTTTTCTAGTGAAAACGATTTCATTGGAATCGTCTATTTCTCCTTTACATTTTTTCTGTTTGTTTTCTTTGTTCTTACCATAACAATGTTTCTCAAACAAAATCATAAATAATGGTGGGGCCAATAAAAAGATAAGAACTTTTAGAAGTAATAAAAGAGAGAGATGAAGGCATAATGATCCCATGTACCACCACTTTCTATACCCACAAGCATATATTGAACAGAAAGCAAACAATTAATTGAAATCTCATATCATCGAATATGAGCGCACATGAGACCAGTTCTAGTGTTAACGGACTTGAATTGGATTCATCAAGTTCAACTTAAAAGTCATTTAAACATTGATCAAAATTGTTTAAAGAAACCGAACAGTATAGACCCAATAACTAGAATTGGAAATTCCCAAATTGATGAGATTACTTTCAACCCAAATTCAAAACTAAAACTGAACACAAATTCAAAATCAAAATTGTCTTAAGATTGTAGTAGAAAATACTTTAAAATTGGAATTTTCACAAGGGAAAGAATCTGTGTAATCAATATGCATAATATGTAAACATATAATACTTCTACACAAGAAGGAAAAATAGTAAAACTCACAAGACTGCCGAATATAATAATGAACAATGGAAAAATCCGAGCCCAACTTTCGTTGTGTCCTTAAGACAATTTTGCTCCCTCAATATGGATGCCGAAGGTTTCTGAGCAATTGACTCTCAGGATAGAGCGGATTATTGTCTCCAGAAAGATGGCTCTGTCTATCTGAAGCTTAAGCGAATCCAACGAGTCTGCTTTCGGAACGCACATAATTTATATGCAGTATACATAAAGAGTGTATGAAGAAAAAAAAATTTTGTGACTAGGGCGCCCTATTTATAGACTTTGAAAAAACATGATCAGATGGACTTGTCTCTTGTTGGTGAACTGACAGGACCGTGGCAAACTAACACGACCAGTGGCGACGAACCAATGGGACTTCTTATTCATAACCCATAGGATTTAGACATAAAAATTCAACATTCCACCATGATTCTGACAAATCCCACCTCTTACGCAAATTAGTTGAGAGAGATTTGGAACTTTAATTCATTAGGAGACATTGAAATGCTTGAACAAGATATACTTCTAACTCAAAAAAAAAAAAAAGAAAAAAAAGCTAATTTAGAACTTTGTTGTATTTTTTAAGGGACCCAGCCAAATTGGTGTCATGGAGTTGGAGCTTTGAATACCACCGAACAATGCAAAGGAAAGTGGAGACACTAACCTTATTATGTTTGGAAGAAAACTACTACAAAAAGGCATTTTTAGACCATCACATTTAGACCAAATATAGAGGATCATGTCTAAAAAGTATAACCAGTGGCAGTTTAATAAATATGAAGAACTATTTAGAATGAATTATAGAGGATTAGGTCTAAAAAGTGTGGCTGATGGCAGTTTCGTAAGTACAATTTTTTTTAGATTGGATTATAGAGGATAAGGTTTTAAAAAAGTATGGTTAGTGGCAATTTCGTAAATATAAAAAACTTTTTAAGACCAAATTTGTGGAGGATCAAATCAAAAAAGTATGACTACTGGAAATTTCACAAATATAAAGAACTTATTAGATCGAATTAGGTCTACAAAGTATGACTGGTGGCAATTTCGTAAATATAAAGAACTTTTTAAGACCAGATTTATAGAAGATTAAGTCTAAAAAGTATAACTGGTGGCATTTTCGTAAATATAAAGAACTTTTTAGAACATGTTGTTAGAAACCACCGATCTAAAAAGTTAAGAATAAAAAATAAAATAAAATATCTATTATTTTTAAGATCGATTATTACAAATAATAAGTCAAAAAGATAATTTTTTAAAAACCTTTTACTTCTAATAACCAGTCTAAAAGATGAATATTTTCTTTTATCATTACCAAAATTGAATTTCTCTCTCTTTTAACTTGTTTGTGCCTAGTAGTCTTTTACTCTAGTTACAACACTTCCTTACCTTCCCTTTACTCCTCCCACCACTTCGATGGCTACTCTGTGTTGGATATAATTAGTTTTGATGATGACTTTTACATATGTCATTGTTCAAAGTAAAAAGATTGAGTAGTATGTTTATCTCCTCATTGATGAATTCTTGAATTTAATGTAGATGAGGATAAGGAAAAGGAAGAGAAGAAAAAGAGGAAGAGGAGAAATTGAAAGAAAGAAAGAGTTGAATGATCAAGAAATTTCATAAAGAAGAGATTGAAGAAGAGATGATGAGCTGAAGACAAATGATGAAAATAGATCAATTTAGAAGATGGAAGAAGTAGATGAGAATATCAACATCAGCTCAAATATAAGTATGGAGAATGTTCAAGAGGAGATGAGGAAAAGAAAGAATGGAGTTGGGAAGAATGACCAAGTGAAGAGATTGAAGAAAAGAAAGATCTTGTCAAAAAGAATGAGAAAAATGAATATACAAGGTCTTAAATTGATATTACAAGTCTTCACAATTGAATGAATGTTGGAGAAGCTCAATTCAGAGTGAAAACAACAAAAATCAGGCTCTAGAAGACAATACTTGAGTTTCCAGGTCAAAACTCGAGTATACAAGCTTAAAGTAAAAAAATTGCTCCTGGACGAGAAACCTATAGTTTGAAAAACTAGAGTTTTGGAAACTACGGTTTGGGAGCCAAAGAGTCAAAAGTTGAGTATTGAAGTCAATACTCTAGTATGGAACTTATATACTTGAGTATTGAGTGTTTTCAACTTCTCTCGCGCTTCTGGACCCGACAAAGCTCGAGTTTCCTCTTCAAAACTCTAGTTTCCAGCTCCTTCAGCAACTCTGTCCACCTCTGTTACACATACAGCTTTGGACGAGGTCTAGTAATTCAATGATATCTCCTGAACCAGACATCAGATTGAGATGAAATCAAATTTGGCTGAAACTAGACATCCAATGCGTCATCTTGAAAAAGTTTCAAGTCCAAAGAGGATCAAATGAGAGAGCTTTGAATTTCTAAAGTTGGATCAAATATTCACGCCACACAGCAGACCAAGCTTCAATGATTTAAGTATAACTCTCAATCTACAAATCGAAATGAGCTGAAATCGGTGACGTTGGAAAGAAGACTCATAAGGCTCTCCATCAACACTTGGTCAACTAAAATGAAGATTAGACCAGAGAGATGGTCTTCGAAAGTTGACTGATAATTCAGAATGCTGAAAAATGATGGTTAAAGAACAATCTTCTTTCATTAGATCATAACTAGCGAATTCCAACAAATTAAGATCTGATTCTTGTTGCATTGGAAAGAAGACACAATAAGCCATATGAGGATAAATGGTTTGCTAAATTAGAAGCTATATCGAGTCAAAAAGCAACCAAGGGCCATATCAAGTTGAAAACTCGAGTTTACACATGAATACTCGAGTATAGCCCAGACAGAGAGCAATGAACGTTAATGGATCCTCAATACTCGAGTATGGGAAGCAAAACTCGAGTATAGGACATACAGAGACGAATTTGAAGTAATGAGATAAGCTCAATACTGCAGTATTGAAGTCAAAACTCGAGTATACACCGTAACTTCAGAAAAATCAAAGTTGAGAAAATCCTGAATTTGATCCAGATAAACCAAAAGTTTACCCAAATGATTCATAACATTTATTATCATCATTTGTTAACATGTTGCAAATGATCAAATGAAGGATTTCATGAAGAACCAAAATGTTGAGCTGTCAAGTTGAAGAAGCATTTCAACGGCTATATTTTTGCAACTAACATACTCTCAACGGATCTATTTTACAACGGCTCTATTATCATCGTTCAGAACATCATCATCTATAAATAAAGCTGGATTCAAAACGCAAGAAGGTGGAGGAGTGAGCTTACACAGTTATAATGCCGAAATTCTGAACCTTCTCTTCACTCTGTTTTTCATGTCTTCATAGCTGAACTTAGAAAGAGTAAAATGAATTCCTATGTACTTCAGTGATCATTTATGCACTTCTTAGAGAGAAATTTTTTTGTAAATCAATCTCTATTTGAGAGTTACTCAAGGTTGGGTGACCTTGAGTTGAGAATTTGATTGTAACCTTACGGGTAGTAAGGGGGAGTCTCTGAGAGAGATTGTGAAGGTTGCACAAGTACTAAACTTGTAGGTCTAAAGGCTTATCTCTTGTGTCTGGTTAAACAAGGAGAATAGTGAAAAGCTCAGAGTGCCTGAGGACTGGATGTAGGTCACGGTTGGACCGAACCAGTATAAATCACAGTTTGCAATTCTCTTCCCTTAACTCTTTATTTCCAACATATATGGTTGCATGATTGTAAACGTTTTTATAACTCTTTCCAATCTTACAAATTGATCTCATCGAATTGCAAAAAGATTTTCAAATATTGTAAGAATTTTTATCTTAACCTAACTTACCCCCCTCTTGGGTTCAGCCAGATCTTAACACTCTGAAGCGTGTTCTTCAACCTCGGAATCCTCATCATCCTCATTCCTCAATCCCTTTCCCTTATGCCCTTCCTTATATATCTCATACCAACTCTCTACAATCATCTCCCTCACACAAGCCAAATGCAGCTTGTTCTTTTCACATTTAGATCTCCCTCACATAAGCCACATCACGGGTACAAAAAAGACTTTTAAGACCAGACGAAAAAGGCATCGTAAGACCAGATCAACGATCGGTCTCGTTCCAGGCGGTCTTAAAAGTATGTTACTTTTAAGACCGATACGCAACCAGTCTTAAAAAATACTTTTAAGATCAGACTTTTAAAATATCTGGTCTTAAAAGCCCCATTCTATCACAAAAAAAAAAAGACTTTTAAGACCGGTTGTGAAAACACATCCAGTCTTAAAAATCCCTTTCTATTTAAAAAAAAACCTGGAAACCAAAAATTTGTCCGGGTGAGCAACATATTAGGGATAAATTTGAATAATTTCATTTGATACAAATCCAACACCACCATCCCATCCTTCTGAAGGCTGCATATATCACATCATTTCATCATTTAAGTTAGGCTATCCTGATTCAATGAAGGATAAAAACTTGAATTCTTTTTGAAATGATACAACAAGTGAGAAACTAACCTGATTCACAACATAGTATACTTTGAAACAAGACGGTCCAATTCTTCTTGCATATATATAAATATGTAAATTACTATAAATGAGAAGTAAACAAACATTATGTACCTTAAACAAAGACATATTTGGAATGTTACAGTGATTCCAGACCCCAACAAGCATCCCAAAGATAAACCTATCCAGTATCCCAAATTGGCCTCGATTCATAAATTCTGGCTTGCAAATTTTCCAAGTCATAAAAGCAAAAATAAAATAGATTGAAGAAGACAAAGTAAAAATTGTGAACCTGGAGAAGTTAGAACCAAAACAAGAAACCTTCAGAGCAAATAAGGAGAGAACAATTTTCGTAGCGTTAGAAAATTTGTAAGTGAGGTCCTTGAAATAAGATGAGATGAGTTGAAAAGAGTGAGGTAAGATTTAAAAAGTCGAAGAGAAGTTTAGAGAGCGAAATTTAATTTTCAAAGCGGGAAAATAAAAAATTCATTTTTTACTTTTTAGACAGAACTTTTTAAACATCCAGTCTTAAAAGTATACTTTTTAGACCGGACTTGTTAAATATCCGGTCTTAAAAGTCTTTTAGAGAAGTTTAGAGAGCAAAATTTAATTTTCAGAGTGGGAAAATAAAAAATTCATCTTTTAGACTTTTTAGATTGGACTTTTTAAACATCCGGTCTTAAAAGTCTAAGAGAGCGAAATTCAATTTTCAGAGCGGGAAAATAAAAAATTCATCTTTTAGACTTTTTAGACTAGACTTTTTAAATATCTGGTCTTAAAAGTCTATTTTCTAGAGATTTAGAGAGCGAAATTCAATTTTGGAGCGGTAAAATAAAAAATTCATCTTTTAGACTTTTTAAACCGGATTTTTTAAACATCCGGTCTTAAAAGTCTAAGAGAGCAAAATTCAATTTTCAGAACGGAAAAATAAAAAATTCATTTTTTATACTTTTTAGACTGGACTTTTTAAACATCCGATCTTAAAAGTGTCCTATATATTTGTTGAAAGTTCAGATTTAATTAGTTAGCATATACAATTAAATTATGCAATTATCTTAATTAAGTTGTTAAAGAGATTTTCGTAATTAAGTTAGCAGATTATGGTTTTTTTAATTTCGTAATTATATTCCTGATTATAATCCCTAGATTATATTATGCAATTACCTTAATTAAGTTGTTAGAGAGATTTAGTAATTAAGTTAGCAGATTATGGTTTTTTGAATTTCGTAATTATATTCCTGATTGTAATCCTTAGATTATATTATGCAATTATCTTAATTAAGTTGTTAGAGTGATTTTAGGAATTAAGTTAGCAGATTATGGTTTTTGGAATTTCGTAATTATATTCCTGATTGTAATCCCTAGATTATGGGAACTTCCTAGGTCAAAAGATTATGTACTTATTAGCATCTGTATATAATTCCAATTAAGCGAAGGAATAAAACATCGTATTCTCGGACTCATCTCTGATTGGCGTCTTCTCAAAATATTTACGAAATTGCCACCGGTCATACTTTTAAGACTGGATATTTTCTAATCCGGTCTTAAAAGTGTTCTATATATTTACGAAAATGCCACCGGTCATATTTTTAAGACTGGATCCTTTATAATCCGGTCTAAAAAGTTCTTCTTTATATTTACAAAACTACCACCGGTCATACTTTTAAGACCTGATTCTCTATAATTTGATCTAAATGAGGCGATCTTAAAGCTTTTTTTGCACTAGTGCATGTACCAACTATCCTCAATCATCTCCCTTTTTCTCGCACTAGTGACACATTGATCTCACCTTCTTATACAGATACAACTTGATTTCTCGGTCGTCAAGCACCATCGGCAGCTTCGCGTAGCATGGGTGGAGATTGTAATCGCAATATTTGCAGTGGTACACGAATCCGCTCATGTCCTTCTCACACGCGTTGTAGTAACACGTCAGTTCCCCTAGCAGCATGGTTAGGAACTGGAATGAGCATTTCTAATCAAATGCATGGCAGATCAACAGCGATGGTATGGCATAATGGACGTGGAGGTTGTAATCAAAGATCGAGCATTTGTATAGTGATCTGACTTCGACTTCGTCGCAGTCGTCACATTTGAATGGGAATTCTGAGTACTTGAATTTTAGCTTGTGTTATGGGTGGTTGAAGTGAGAGATCTAGTTGTATTTCATTGCCATGTTTCAACCATATTGGCTTCGGTGATCTTCTTCTTGAGATTCTTTGGCTTCCTACAATCCTTAGTACGGTGGCCAGGCTTCCCACAATTGTAACACACTTGCCTTTGAATTTTTGACCTTTACTAGGGCCTTGTTTGGATGATTTCTCATTAGAGCGTTTTCATTTCTTGAGCTTCAGACCATCTTCCACAACGTTGGCCTTCCAAACTATAGGATTCCTGTCAAATTTCTTTTCAGAAATCTTGTTGTCTTCTTCTATTCTCAATCTTACAATCAAATCTTCAAGTGACATCTCCTTATACTTGTGCTTGAGGTAATTCTTGAAGTCCTTCCAAGATGGTGGCAATTTTTCAATAAATGTAGCAACTTGGAAAGATCAGATGGACTCTATTTATAGACTCTAGAAAAACACGATCAGATGGACTCGTCTATTGCTGCGAATTGGTACGCTGTGCAAAAAGACACACCAAAACGGAACGAACAGAGGTGACCTGCATCTGTTACCGGTGAATTGGTGCATCTCACGAATAGACGCACCAGACAGAGCTGAACGGGTCGTATGGACAGATGCACAGACGGAGCTGAATGGGTCATACGAACAGACACACTAGACGGAGCTGAACGGGTTGTACGTAGCCGCTGGTGGAAAAAACCGGAGAGGCACAACGGAAATACAAATAAAAGGATTATTTTATTCAAAAAATTATTTTTTATTTCACACGTGCGGACCAAACCGGGCAGGTGGCGCGGACCGAACCGAGCCAGGCTGGACGGACGGCGGTAGCACGCACGCGTGTGTGGTGAACCAAGGGTTGCCTAAGTCCTCACCCCTCCACAAAAGTGGGTAGGCCCAAGGGCCCATTTAGTAGGAGCAAAGTTGGGGCTTATATACCCTCCAACTTCCCTCCAACTAACCAATGTGGGACTTTACCACACATACAATCCTTCTTACTTTTCCTCTTCTTTTCCATCCTTCTTCTTATTCATAAACTATGGGATTTCTTCCTAAATCCCAACAAAGACTTTCTCCCTCTTCTTAACCCTACAAGAAGGGATCGATGGGGAGGGTTGAAGAGGTGGAAGGAGAAGTAGCATCGTGATCGTGATCGTCTGTAGAAGGGGGAGATTTTGTTTTTGTCAACTTTCTTTCAATACCGATTGTTTAAAAAGTCTAGTTTAAAAAGTCTTACTTTAAAAATATCATATTTTAAAAGTACATTTTTTTAAACTTTTAAAACCTTATATTTTAAAAGTCTGGTCTAAAAAATATTTTTTAAAACCAGTAGCGCGTTCGGTCTTAAAAATAACAAAATTTTCAGACCGTCGGTATCAAATCCGATTCCAGATCCGGTCTAAGAGGTGATTTATATCCAGTCCAAAAGGTCTTTTTTTTGTACTAGTGGAAGAGAAAATTATAGGGAAAGAAAACTATGAGGGAAAACTTCCAAAAATAGTAATTTTTTTTATCATTTTTGAAAGTTTTTCTTTTTAGTATCCTCTTTTCCTCTTTTCTCTTCACTTTTCTCTCCATTCAAACATAGGATTAATCATCGGATGAAAATGACCAAACCCCTAACCAACCTCTTCAACAGCAACTTCATGCTCAATTATTATGAGCATCTTAGAAGAAATATATAATAAAGAACCTTTAAAATAAGAGATAAAAGTAATTTAAATTAAATTAACGGCAGAAAAAAAATCTTACATTATTTCATTTTTATGTTCAAAATGAATGATAAAGCAACTTTAAAATGAAAGTGTTTTAATCATATAAATCACCTTTTGAATTTGTTTTCTTCTTTTTCTGGGATGAAACTTCTTATCATCTTAATAGATAAGTACGAGGGGAGCTATGAATTGTAATTAAGGGGGGAGAAAATTATATAATAGAACCTAAATGTTTATAAAATTATATTTAAGCCTCATAAAAATTTCAATATTTTCATTTTAGTCTTTTCAGGATACTATTAGTGGGGACTAAAGTGAAAATATTAAAATTTCTATGAAGCTGAAAAATATAATTTCTTAAAAAATTGGGTTCAATTCTATAATTTTAGAGGGGGCAGGGGTCAGCCCTAATCCTCCCCTGACTCCTCCCCTGGATAAGTAGAAATCCTTTACTACTTATTTGATAAAATATTCAATTTTTGTTATCTTATAATTATGCTTTTTTTTTTCAATCTTATAATTATGCTATTGATGCACTTTTTATTTTTCAATCATCATAATATAAAACTTGATAATAACAAACAGGCTCAATAGTAAAGGGTGTGGCAATTTGGTTGGGCTTTGTTTGGGAGTTTGGAGGAGAAGGAAATGAAAGATATGTAGGGAGTTTGGAGGGGAGGTGAAAGAAGGGAAATGGAAGATAATTCCTCCCCTTGTTTGAGAGTTAAAAAAATAGTAAGGGAGGAAGATAAATGATTAAGGAGTTATTTTTACCATTTTGTTATTTTCTTTAAAAATTAATATAATTATTATACTTTATAAATAAATTTAAAAAGTATTTTCTCTCTCTAAAAATATTTTCCCTTACAAAAAGTATTTTCTCTCTCTAAAAATATTTTTCCCTAAAAAATATTTTCTCTCTCTAAAAAATATTTTCATGTGCATTCCAACAATAGAAAAGAAAAAAAGAAATCAGAAATAACGAGAGTGTTTTATTTGAACGAGGGTAAAAAAAATAATTAATCTATTCTTCCTTTTAAAACCCCCATCCCATATTGGAGGAACTTTATTTTTTTGAAGGAGGGTTGTGGGAGATTTGTAAAAATCCCTAATTCTCTCCCCTCTTATTTTTTAAATTCCCAAACAAGGGAAAGGACCACCAAAATCCTTCATTTCCTTTCATTTTCCTCCAAAATGGAACTCCCAAACAAAGCCTTAGGCGATGGGTTATGCGGGTTTGTTTGTCACGAACAAGTAGGCGAAAGAGGGAAGTTGCAACTTTTTGGAATCAATTTCCTAATCATCTTTTACCCCCAAAAAAATTCCAATTCATCCAATGCAACTTTTTGGAACCAGTTTTCAAATTTTATCTTTCAGGTGAGCAATGGAAGCTCTAAATCGTTCATATCCCATGTGGATGGCCCATATTTAAATTTTTAAAACTATCAATTTTTTTTAAAAAAATGTTACCAGAGAGATAATTTTATTTTAGATTATTTCCACATTAAAATATTTTTTTTTTAAAAAATAAAAAGTAAAAAAACTTATGTTGGACCATTCAAAACTCATCTAAACCATTCAGTTGAAAAGAGCTCCCAACTCATCATTTCATCGTTAATGAGTAGGGAATCAGGATCACATTAGGTGCTTCTTATGCAGAGGCGGACCTAGAAAATAATTGAAGGTGGGGCACCATTAGTGGGGGATTTGGGGGTCGAAATTTTTCTGTTTAAGCAAAGTTTTAAATACATTAAAAAAATAAAAGAATATAAAGGGAAAAACAAGGCTAAATGTTGTTAGGAATAGTAAATATGAGCACTAAATATTGTAATAACAAAAGTATATTACAATAATTACAATGTCATTTTTTTAGGCTTTATTTTTTAGAATTTTATTATAATTGTCTTATTATCAATGCTATCAAATACATCTTTTTCAATATAAGGCACTAAGCAACTAAGGGCGCACTTCTTTATCTTGTTAGGTCATAAAAGAGCAAGGAGCAGAGCTGGACACGCATGTTGGAGAAGGTATAGAAGGGGAAAAGTTTTTGATCAAAATAAAATAAAAATAAAAATGAAAGGGTCAAAAATCAAGGTGGGGCATGTGTCCCCCTTCTCATGTAGCTAGGTCCGCCTATGCTTATGTGCTCATCCCTATAAGTTTGGGGTGAGCACATTTTTTTTAAATTTTTTTTATATATTATATTTATTTAAATTAAATTATATGTAGCATCCTAAAATCTTTTTTTATATAGTATCTCAAATTAATTAATTTCCTAATTTGTATTTAAAAATATTTTTCCTATAATACTAATGTCTTAAAAATTAGTTAATTTGAAATACTGAGTAAAAAAAATATTTAAAGATAAAGCATATAATTTAATTTAAATAAATATAATATATAAAAAAAAAATATGCACGAAATTAGGAGGATAAGCAATTAAGTATATAAGGATTCATAATGCATCGGGTTCCCAACTTTTTTTGTGAAATAAATCGCCCAACGCTACAAGACCAGAGAGAGAGAGAGCCACAGCTCGGCAATATCGATCAGCCCCTCAATTTCTCCGCCCATTCTCCTCCCTTGTATAAAATTCCTATGCCTCCTTTCCTTCTTCATTTCCGTCTTTCTTGGGAGCTCGGCTTTTCCTGCTACGATCTCCTTTTCTGGTTCAATGGCGACCCTTCTTCAGGGTGTGGGAGTTGCTTCCGCTTTCTCTGCCTCCACCTCATTTGACTCCAAGAAACTTCAGCTCAGATCCCTCCCGGGTTTGCTTCCTATCTCTTCTTTGATTCCTCTCATGCCTATATTTTCGATTTAGTTATTGGTTCCATTAGACTCTCCTTTGCATCGTCACAGAGGCATACACATTAATCTTTCGAATTATAGTATTACGATTCAAATTTTTGTTACTTTTTTCGCATTTATGAGTTCAGTCTTTCTTTGGGCATGCATCGTGTGATTGACTCTAACGTTGGTTCTTACACTTTGGTTTAACGTGCTCCCGATTCAGGGAGGAAAGTTGGCATATATGTAGGCAGATCTGATGCAAGTTTGGGCCTCCGTGCGGGAGCTCGTAAGGATGGACGCTTGATTACCAATGCAGTTGCAGTAAGTTACCTGTCTCCCATTACTTTCCGAGTTCAGTTTTCTTCTCCTCTGTTCCAAATCTGTTATTGGACCAACGGGAATGGGTTTTATTGCGGTCGTTGCGTTCCTAATTCCACCATGGTTTTTCTGCAGGCTAAAGGAGACAGTTCTGTTGTTTCTACATCATCTAAACCTAGGTACGTTTCTTACCTTAATCACTTACTGTTCTATCTCAGCCACTGCTTTCTACCTCAGTTTATCTGGCTTCAACTTTGTCTTTCTTGTTCCTGCTCGATCATTTTTAATCAATGATGTTTCCCAATATAAACTAGGAGATGGAACCTATGTTTGTGTTTGCATGGTACTTTCAGTGATAGATGTATGCACACAGTGCACTTAGAATGATTGGATTACCAATTCAAAAAGTAAATTTGGTAAGGAAAAATGTAAAATGCGCAAATCAGCTTAGACTTCCTTGTATGAGAGTAAAGGAGGAGGGAAACTAGTTACCTTATCAATCCTTCAATGTTTTGTTTTTCCCCTTCCATAATTGAAATTGAAACGTAAATAACTTCAAATTATAGTTTAACCTTTGAAATATATTGTTTAAAGGAACTTTTGTGCTTCTAGCAGCATATTTTCTGTCTGTTTGGAAATAGTACCTGAAAGTATGAAACGGTTGGAGCAGCATAAATCGTTTTTTGTTTGTTTGTTTGTTAAGGAACCAAAAAATGTATTTAATATATTTTATTAGAAAGCAAGAATGCAAGTTTGGAGAAAGTAAAAAAGGCATAACTGTGAAGAACAGGCTACACAAACCTTCCCATATAAACACATCTTATACAATTCTGATAAGAAATGTTAGTGTCAACCCTGAAGCACCTATTAAAATTTTTAGTTTGTGTATCAAAACTAAGCTAACCACAGAAGCCCTTGCAATAGCCTTTTCCTGGTGCAATAAATAATCACATGCGGGGAAGTTAAATTTTGAATGGCAATAACAATGACATATTGGAAGTGATGACAGGGGTTATATACTCTCAAGGTGTAGTGAAAATTATTGCTCTGAATGAACAGCATCACAAAATCTGTATGACGTATTTTATTTAATTTTATATAAGATGTAATAAAGTATTGTCCACTTTTGGAATTTCTATTTGTTAGGATACAAATGTACTAATTGTTCTGCATATCTAGCCACAAGTATTCAATACTGGTCAGCAAATTACATGCTTATTCATAATATTTTGTTGGTGAATTTTCCTTCCCCCCCCCCCCCCCCCCCCCCGGGATTTTGCTCTGATACTCAGGAGTATTGCTTTGGGAAAATTACATTAAAGTCCCAATTAAGGAAAATAATGTTAGAAAAATCCCATAACTTGTCACTAGTGGCTCTTTCACTTGTTATTGACAAGCTATGAGACTTTTCTGATATTATTTTACTTGATTGGATCCTTGGTCTAATTTTCCCTAATGCTTTTGTAATGAATGACATCTCTTCTTGATGCCAGAATTGGGCTCTGAATGCCCATTTAGCTGCAGAATGCTGGTGCACCTAAAAAAAATGTATTTACATGGATTCACAGTCTACATAGTCCTTCTGGTATCTTCGGGTTAGGAAAAACTTATTTCTAGAGAGAGGGACAAAAAAGGAAGAAGCTGGGATTAGTGTCTTTTTTTTTCCACATTATCATCCAGTAACCTACTTTGTTAGAAAATAAAGTACTGCAACAAATAAGTACTATTTTGTGCAAATGCCTTGTGTGAACGTCAGGCTCAGTACATATTCTGATAAGAATTCTATAGAGAAGAAGAGAGATAGAGAGGAGAGAGAGACTGACAGAACTGCTTTCCTTGTCTTTCATTCATACACAATAATCTGATTATACATGCCTTCTTTAGATGCAGCCTTCATATATATATATAGAGGCTGATCTCTCAAGCTCTTAAGCAATATAACAGAAGTAAGTCCCTCTGTATTAACTAACTAACTACCCAACGTAACTAACTCTAATACTTTCTATACCTTACATATCCATACCACCTTTCCAAAAACATCCTTTCCCTCAAGGATGACAACAACAAAATACAAAACTGGACTTCAAATATATATATATATATATACATACACAATCTGATGGAGTGAAACCACATTGCAAACATAAGATTCACAAGCTTTTATTCAAGAACTTTTGCTGATCTCTTAAAAATTGTTGCTTGAAGTCTGGTAGAAATCTGTCTTGAGTGCTGCTGCACACATGCACTACTCACTTTGTTGAATTCTGAGCCAAATGGAAATAATGGGTGTAATGCTAATCCAAAAAGCATTTTAATAAGCTCTCCCCTGAACCAACGCAGAACCAAACATCTTGCAGCGGAAACAACCAGAAAAACCCTCCTATAAAATGATCTTGTAGGCCTGTTGGGTAAAAATTATGACAGCAATAACTTTGGGCCTAATTCATGAAATACAAAGCCCACATAATCATCTGCTACAGTCCTGTCATCGCAGTACTCTGTAAACTTTGGCTTCTGAGTTGCTGAGAGTCCCACCATGTGCAGAACATATGGTACCTGCTGCCTTTTCTGCATGATGCAGACTCCAAGCTATTACCTAGTGGTTAATTACTTCAACCAAGTATATTACCCCTTGTATCAAACACCCTAGAAGCATCTTAATTAGGAATCCCCTGAACCAGGACAGATTCACGCATAGGGTAGGCAGTTGATGGCACAATGGAGCTGAGGTTATTAGCCACTGGATCCATGCCATTTCTTGAAAGTTTAAGTTCATATGCCCATGCTCTTTAAAATATTTCTGCCACTTAAGGGAAATGCAAGACAATTGTACTCTTTGAAAGATGGATGATAGCTGACTTCCACATCCAACGTCACTTTGTGACACAGCCTCTGCACTCTTCTTGCAGCTACATGCCTCCAGTTGCAAGAACTCACAATCTGAAGGATTAAAACCCAATAGAGACACAGAAAAATTCAGCTTGACATCTTCTTGGACGTTGGTCAACCAAGACTCACTATTTTCTTGAGAATAGCCACCTTCTTCTTGATCTTGGATGTCTTCTTGAATAGTTATTGCTTCCTTCATCGGTGTATATGGCATTTTCGTAGCCTTTTCTTGGGTGTTGGTTGAACATGACCCATCTTTTCCTAGAGTAGACAGCCCTTCTTCTTGCTCTTCCAAGGCTTTAATTGCCCTCTTTGCTTGCCCTTCAATCGTGATTTCTAGCAGTAGGGCGTGACTCTTGGCTTGGTGCAAGGTTCTTGGGTGAAAGAAATGAATAGAATTTGTTATCTCCTTCTTAAGCCCAGTCACATATGTCATGACATGATACCTTTCTGGGAGCTCGAATTTATTCATGGCATCATCAAAGAAAACATACCTTTGGTTTTTACCAGAGTCTTGGAAAGAAGGGGAAGACATGATTCTTTTTATTTTTCTTTTTTTTTTTGGGTTGCCAAAAATACTTCTTGGATTGCTGAAGGTCTTGGGATCTATTTTTGGGAGTTTCTTGATTAATTCTCAAATGCCAAACTAAACCCAGCAGAGAATGATTCGGGCAGGTTCAGAATTGCACTTGTTTCTTGATTATCAGTCCTTGCCGGAAGAAGAATGGCAATGGCTGATTCAAGAGTTGCAGAAAATTCACAGTGGGGGAGCCGGCGATGACTCACTCTGATACCACTAATAAGAATTCTATAGAGAAGAAGAGAGATAGAGAGGAGAGAGAGACTTGACAGAACTGCTGTCCTTGTCTTTCATTTATACACAATAATCTGATTATACATGCCTTCTTTAGATGCATATATATATATATATATAGGCTGATCTCTCGAGCTCTTAAGCAATATAACAGAAGTAAGTCCCTCTGTATTAACTAACTACCCAACGTAACTAACTCTAATACTTTCTATACCTTACATATCATATTCCAGCATGACTGGATCTGCGTATGTGCAAAGTAACCTATTTATAGTTGTCTGTTTAAAAAAGCTCGGAAGTCAAATATGATGCTGTTTGTTTTTGTTATCCTTATTGTTATTGTTTAGAGTAGTACCTTGGCCATAGAGAAAACACATCTGATAGAAAAATCTTGGTTGCATTTATGTTGTCCAGTTGTCTGGCCTATTATTTCTTGCTTCTACTATGTCTTGATGTGCTTCATAAAAAAATTTCAACTTTTTTGTCAGTTAAAGTTAAACAAATAATAATCAAGTGCTCTGATGCCAAATTTTATTATAATACTTGTCTATGTATCTGATATTGGAGGTAGGGCCTATTTTCTTCAATTAACCAGATGCATTTTTGTTGTCAGGCATGAACTTCTCCTTTTTGAAGCCTTACGTGAAGGTTTGGAAGAAGAAATGGAAAGGGATCCCACTGTATGCGTCATGGGTGAGGACGTAGGTCACTATGGGGGATCTTACAAGGTGACTAAAGACCTGGCCAAAAAATTTGGTGACCTCAGGGTTCTTGACACCCCTATTGCTGAGAACTCCTTCACAGGGATGGGTATTGGGGCTGCCATGACTGGTCTGAGGACAGTTGTTGAGGGCATGAACATGGGATTTCTGCTTCTGGCATTTAATCAGATCTCTAACAATTGTGGCATGCTCCATTACACTTCTGGAGGGCAGTTCAAAATACCTATAGTTATCCGCGGACCTGGTGGAGTGGGACGGCAATTAGGGGCAGAACACTCCCAGAGGTTGGAGTCATATTTTCAGTCAATCCCTGGAATCCAGATGGTGGCTTGTTCAACCCCTTACAATGCCAAGGGCTTGATGAAGGCTGCAATTCGTAGCGAGAATCCTGTTATACTGTTTGAGCATGTTCTGCTTTATAACCTTAAGGAGAGAATTCCAGATGAAGAGTATGTATTGTCACTTGAAGAAGCTGAGATGGTTAGGCCTGGGGAGCATGTAACCATATTAACCTATTCCAGGATGAGGTATCATGTAATGCAGGCTGCCAAGACATTGGTGAACAAGGGGTATGACCCTGAAGTAATTGATATCAGGTCTTTGAAACCCTTTGATCTCCACACAATTGGGAATTCAATCAAGAAGACACACCGTGTGCTCATTGTGGAAGAGTGTATGAGGACCGGTGGAATTGGTGCTAGTTTGACAGCTGCCATTAATGAAAATTTCCATGATTATTTGGATGCTCCTGTTGTGTGTTTATCCTCTCAGGATGTGCCAACCCCATATGCTGGTCCATTGGAGGAATGGACTGTAGTTCAACCTGCACAGATTGTGACGGCAGTTGAGAAGCTCTGCCAATAATTGCTACAAATGTACATGGTTTTGCCAAAGCTTTTCAAGTTGATCAAGCTAGAGCCTTCATTATGATTTTCTCCTCTTTTTTGTTTTTTTGGGCAACTCATTTTGATTTCCTGGTACTGTTAGTTTAACGGAGTTTCATTTAGTTCTTCTGCATCATTGATATATAGTGTGTAAGAACTTGGTAAGCACAATATTTTATTATTGCCTACAACCCTCGATATATATATATATATTTTCCTTTTTGCGAGTGTGCCAGCGTAAACGGTATTGATTTACAAATGCGCACGTATTTGAGTGCTTTTGCTTTCAATTCAAAGGTTCACATTCACAGACAAAGGCCAGGTAGTGTTGATCAACGTACTCCCTCCTGTCCTAATTATAGGACAACACTTAAAAGTTGGTTTTGGTCCTAATTATAGGATAAAATTTAAATTTGTCAATTTTTTTCCTAAAATACCCTTATTTTATTTTCTCAAGTATGTTTGGTTTTTGGTAAGTATATTATACATTTAGGTGCATAAAATTTTCTAATCCATAAAAGTCTTAATTGTTCGATTTTAATTTGTTTATCGATAAGTTGATATTAATTTATCAATATATATGTGTGTGTGCGTACACATATTTATATATGTATACACACACATATAAACAAACACACGCATTGTGTGTGTGTGTTGGGGGGGAGATATGGGGGTTTGTATTTGTGTGTCTGTGGGGGGGTGTAATTTTTTTTGGGGGGTGAATATGTGTGCCCACGCACCTATATATATATATATATATATATATATATATATATATCTGTGTGTGTAAATATGCATACACACATATATATTTATAGTAAGATCATCATTTCAATTAGAAAACATGGAAAAGAAGATTTTAGGTCGGGGAGCTATGTTAATGTCATTGAAAATTTATATAGGTATTTTAGGAAAATAAGTAAAATTAACTAATTTAACTCCCCTCCTTAATCTCCCCAAAATCGATTAAATATATTTTATAATTAGCAGCGAAGCCAAAGGAGTAGTTAAAGAAGCCAAAGGAGTAGTTAAAGTTCTTGCACACTCAATTGATTGATATGGCGATATCCGAGTTTTTCGGGCATGCCAATTCCAAAAGTGCTCCTTGCACAGAAAATATCCCCAATGTCCAAAAGTCAAAACCTTGTCCTTTGTCTTTTACGACATTAAGGACGTGTTGGTAATTTGGGAATTTTAATTTTAATATTAAGAAAATGTTGGGTCATTTGGGAATTTTGATGTTAATGTTAAATGTTACTTTGTTAAAGAAAGGGTTAAATAGCAAATTTTTCTTGAAAGTTTTCGTTGATGAACAATGTTGTCCTGAAAGTTTTTCTTATTTCAATTTTGCTTTGGGAAGTTTCAATGTTGAACAAAACCAAAGTGAGTGAGGTAGTGGCAGGTTAGACATGCTTGAACATGTCCTTCAATGTGCATGCGTTCTTGGAATAATCCAACAATTAATCGCTATGCTGAATTAACGGGAAATCAAATCTTCTCATCATGTGGAAGGAATAATAATTTCCATTTTTGATTAACTGAGTTGGCATGCATGGATATAAAAAAAATAATATAAGTGCATATGCATGGTTCGTAAATAGTGCAATATATACGTTATATAATTTTTATATTATATAAGGACTATGTATACAAAATTACAAATTCCCCACAACCATGACCGATTATTGTTTGATAATCGTGTGTGTTTCTCAGCCTCAATTTTCCTATCAATAACCTCTACATAAAAACAAATAAGCAAGATTTTGTTAGCTAGATACTGAATTCTCCACCTTTTGAATCATTTTGAGATCTAGATATTTAATTTGTGACGTAATACCCCCAACAATATTTAACATAAATGTGTCCACCTTATGATAATAAAGTATACCAATGAACATAAGCATAGTGATGATCCATAATGCATTCTCCAAAAGTCGTTAAGCCCTTTCTCTGCATGCATGAAAGAAAACTCTCACGGGAGATATAAATAATGTTTTATATTTTCTTTTCTTCGGAAGGCATTAATATTCTGCACAGCTATAGCAGGGCCACAATGGCATCAAATATAAATAATACAAGTGATGTATTTTGATTAATAAATATAATTCTCCAACATATGAGGGAATATAAAAAACCTAGTTTCTTTACTCCTTAATATAAGACATATTTATCTAATTTGATTAGATTAAAGAAATTAGTTAAGTTAGTTAATATAATATATATTTTCTCCTTTGACAAGAAAATGTATTTTTTAAAACACCTTAGTCATTTTTAATTTATTTCCCCATTCCTTAATAGAGATAAATTAGAAAAAGATTGACAAATATGAAAACTATATATTATATTTAAGATCAAGATCAACTTCTTAAATATATCTTATATTAATGATAGGAGGAGTAATGTATTTTCTGGAGCTCGCACTTACATGCTTGAATTGATGCTCGATAAACTCAACAAACGATTCCCCGAAGTTATAAGATGCATGCATGTACAGGACTGTAAAGCTAAACTGAAAAATTCTTTTGCATGTGCCTCTTGTTGTATCATCATTTGCATGCAAACGGGCTTATGCTGAATTTAATCAGCCAGCAAAACAAAGTGCAAGTTTCTGGCGCTTTAAGATAAGTTAATATATAAAATGTTCACTCATTAAACTAATTAAATGCTTGAACCTATACAATCTTGAAGTGTATGTCTATAGATAATTAACTAGGCTATCTAGGATTCTTATCATATATATTGCACATTCAGAAGAAAATCCTTTCAGATATGATTTGTCTCTGTTCTTGTCCTTTTGGTTCTCAAGTTTATGTACAGAACAGGTCGTCCCAGTCCTAACATTTGTGGCGTATGCCCCGAACTGTCACGTTTTTCAAAAATTTGGTAGTCTTGTTTCTGTCACCACATTAATTAATCAGCATATTAATAATAATATGAGTGTTCAAGTCAATTGAAACAAGAAGACTTTTATTTATTCCTGTGACCAAGAGTCATCATACATGAGCAACTTAATTAATATATGTCAAGTTATTGCTTTCTGAGTTGTAATCTTTTTGGTTGGTGGAAAGGGCATGGTCCAGGGTGGAAATTCCATTGGATACTAAGAACTGGTTCATAACGTTCCACACTTTTTGGCGGCCTAAATTTGACTTTAGGCCTAAACTTTTTGGCACTGATTAACTACCACGTGTTTTCGTCAATTCCCTTTTTGTATTCGGTATTCTTTGTGTCACACATATCTCTTCATTTCGGTTTCACAATTTCCCTCTCGTTGATGCAATATATGTATTGTGGCATTCATGAAATGTTCCCATGTTTGTGTGTCTACACACACACACACACACAAATTCCAAGTTATCATATATAGAGACATACTCCCTCTTATCCTTATTATAAGGTGCCAACTGGTTTTAACCAACTCATTTATTAATATTTTTCAATTATACCCTCATTTTTAACTAACTCTTTAAATTCATATCATTAAAGTAGGGGTAAAGTCAAAAATATTTATCAATTTTGGATCAATTTTATGACTTAACTTCAATCCCTTGGTCTGCAAGACATGATGGATGGTGCCTTAAAATAAAAGCTAGAGGGAGTATCTAACTACATACTAATTCCGACATCATCAAATCTTATAAATTATGACATCAAATTGCATGTTTTCATCTTGGGATTATATTTATGTGAGACTATCTTGATGAATTCATGATTCGGATCTAGAAAGAATCAATGTGAAAACCAAAGTTATCAATATATATAATTTGTAAAAGGAAATTAGTAATGACCATATGTATACCAACTATTACTAGCTTTTATCAAATGGTACTATATAAGTTGAAAGTGAAGTTTTATCAAATTGCTATAAACTAGCAATGCTATAGTGAATGTCGGATGGTAAAGGGAAAGTATTGACAATTACTTAGAGTATCAAAGATAAGGATGTTGAGATGAATGTGTAGTCGATCATGTAATAAATATTGAGATTTATAACTATCATATGGAAAAAAAAAAGGTGGTGGTGACATTCATTAAGAAGAGATAATAGAAAAACGATTATAATGGTTTAGACATGCACAAAAAAAAAGGAACTAATAGAGGTGCCAATGAGGAGAGAGTTAACAAGATAGTCTTAAGTTTGGTGTAAAGAAATAAAAGAAGATCAAAAGGAACATTTAACAAAAATTATTGAGCATGAGATTTTGATGAACAATTTTATTAAAGAGTCAATTGATAGAATACAATAGTATAATATGAATATATGATCAATGTAGCCAACCTAACACAGTGACATTGTGGTTGTTCTTAAGACATACAAGTATAACTTATTTACCAGACTCCAGGTAATTAATTAATACCCATGAGCAATAGCTAGCTAGTTTACCACTTTACATTTGCAAATTTACATTGATTGAGGAAAGCGTGTGCCTTCATATCTAAACCTTTTGGAAACACATGGTCGTCCATCGTCACTGCTCTCATTAGTACTATACGATCGATGCTAGGTGCTGCTTGCTTGGTATACCTTTCTTTCATGTTGGACTTGTCACTTAATTAACCCGAAACATAATCCTGCTCACGCAACACAATCTTACTCTATAAGTGCTTCTTCGACCCATCGCATCCTGTACGGTCATTTCAACGTACGTCAAGCATTGGATTAAGCTTGATCTCATCACTTCATCACACAATTACTACTTAATTGGAAATTTGATTTGACTTAATTTTAGTCGCATTGGGATCAAATTACTATTTATCATGAATTAAAATGCTATACAGTCCAAACAAATTGATACCATTCTCTTATCAAGGAGCCCTTTTATTTTGAATTTCCAAGATTGGACTAACTATTAAAAACATGGTTAGAAAGAGGGCTTATAAAATGGTTTTCTCTAAGATAAAATGCATGTAAATAAAAAAAAACAAAAAAAAAACTATTTCTATTGTTTTTTATATTTCTGGAAAATAATGAAGAATGCTTTGGATTAAAAGGGATTGATAATGGATGTTTTTGGTAATGAAGAAAGTGACTATATTTACTCAAAAAAAGGTTATGGGAATTAAAATTTTATTAAGTCTTAAGAAAAACCTCTAGATAACACTTAAGTTCAATATTCTCAATTAATAGTAACTCCTACAAACATAGATAAGTACTACTTCTTGATATATTGTTTAAAACCACTTAATGTGCAATTGAAATTGGAATAATATAACATGAGTCTTCTTGAATTTAAGTGCTAAATAGTCCCTCAAAGTCACAAATGAATCACATTAAATAGGTAACAACATGCTAATTAATATAAGGGTTAAGGTGCAAAAATATACATGTGATTTTCTTAAAAGTGCACCTAATACCAAGTGATTTTTTGGTGTGCAAAATTGACTATGTGGTTACAAAAATGGAGCAAAAATACTCATTGACTATTAGGTTGACTTTTGTTTGTATTTTTAAGGTTGACATGGATGATAACAAAACTAAATTTCATACTAGATGGCAGTAAAGAACGAGAGAAAATTACAGAAAATGACATACATATTTTGGAAATTACAGTGCATCCCTTATCTCTCCAATTCCCCTTCTCTCTTACAATCCCATTCTTACCCATTGGGTCACCCATCTCTGGCTCCTCGCCACCGTTGCTGATTTTTTGTAATTTTCAAAACTATCTAGGTCCTTTTATATAATTTTCTCCAGTTCTCTATTGCCAGCTGGGATGAAATTTAACCGAGTCATTGTCTATATCAGCTTTAAAAATACAAAATAGTCAAACTAACAAACAATGAGTATTTTTACTCTACTTTTGTAATCACATAGTCACTTTTGCATATAAAATAAAACACTTAGTGTTTAGTGCACTTTTGAGAAAACCACGTGTGTGAACCTTAACCCTTAATATAATATCATAGCACCCACAAGAAATTCAAACACATAATCTTCACACTACAAAATCCAATTTAATGGCTGGGCATTGATGTATTTGGTGATCCTCTATGTTGTAACTTGTTCATGCTACTTAATTTTCTTGGGATTTATACTTTCTTCCTTTATTTTCCCTTCCATCTGCAACCTTTAAGTCTTAGAACTGCCTTGGTGTTCCCTTCTTTCCTGTATTCATCTATGAATAATATGCACACTGCCGATTTCTTAGGTACGGTTCCTCTTACCATGCCCTGTATTTTAATGTTCTCAAATTGTTCAAAGATCCAATTTGGATTTTTATTTTGGTTTCCCCCTTTTCCTTCTCTGCTTGGAGGCCATCTCTGAATTCCTAATATTTTTTATTTTTTATTATTTATGAAGCTAAGGAGGAAATGAAACTGTTCTTTCATTACGAAGGTGTAATTTTAAATCAAGAAGAAAGTATTTTTGAACTATAGTTTGTGTTACTTTTGTTTGCCTTGTGGCTTTTATAAGAGATAACATTTAGCTTTCATGTTGCCTGGAAGATGGTAAGTTTTGGGTCTTGGGGTATGATAAATCACAATTTTTATATATTTTATCCTGCTTTATTTATTTGTTTTAGAGACTATTTTAGGCTAATTTGGAATTATTAGATAATAATAAGGTTCTTAGCCAATTTTAGGAAATAATATAAATCTAAATTAATCATGAGATTATTGGGCTTAAATTAATATTTTGATCATTATCTTGTGATTTAATAATATTTTTTTAGTATATGATATATGTTAGTTCTCTATGTGTTTTGATGATAACTGACAATTATAAACTCAATATGAAGTTTGTCTTTGGTAAGTTGTAAAACTTACTGTCAAAGGAAAACTCGAGTTTTGCTAGCAAAACTTGAGTTTGGACTAGACAGAGAGCAGCTCAAATTTTACAAACAAAGCTAAACTCCAATTTGCTCTGACAAACTTAAGTTTGCAAGATACAGAGAGCACTCAAAAGTTTTCACAACGAGACAAACTCGAGTTTAGGTCTTAAAACTCGAGTTTAGACCAAACAGAAAGAATTCAGAAACTTCAGTATTTTCACAAGTTCTGTAAACTCCAGTTTTTGTTTGTAAACTCTAGTCTAGTTTAAAACAAAAAGACCTCAAAGTTTCAGTCTTCACTAAAACTCGAGTCTGATTGTGTAGACTCGAGTTTAGTTCATGCAGAAAGCACTCGAGTTACAATTTGTTTTTCTAGACTCCAGTCTTGAATATGAAACTCCAGTTTACATTTGACAAAGAAATTTTAAAGTTTAAGTTTTCACTGAAACTCGAGTTTTGAGTTTCAAAACTTGAGTCCGGGTCATACAAAGAGCTCATCAATATATCTAATATGGAAACTCCAGTTTGTGTTTTTTAAACTTTAGTTTTGAGGTTTTGAACTTATCACTCATTTTCCTATTAAAGTTCAAAGCTCGAGTCAGTCACTTATTAACTCGAGTTTAGAGAGCTTTCCCAAATATGTTCAAGACTCATGTCGCGACCTTGCTCTCTGGATAAATCCAAAACTCGAGTATGAGACTACAAACTCGAGTCTGTGTCGATGATTTTGAAAAACCAGATTGTGTCAATCTGCGAAATCTTTATGGCTTAATCTGAAAATGTCATATCATGTAATGCTATTACTTCTAACATCTTTGATGAAGTTTAGAGTAAATTTCAGATAAGTTTAGCAAAGATCAAGATGAAATTAGATCTGGAATAAGTGCAATAAATGAAGAACCAATAACAGGGCTGATCTTTCTCCTCTATCTCAATGGTTCAGTATAGACCGTTATGGATCAAATAAATCACTTTCCAATGGTCAAATAAAGGTTATGGAATGACAGAATATCTGGAAGACCACCTGCATGAACAAATTCCAGGATTCCAACTGAGAATTGAAAAAAGAGAGGAAAATATGCAACAGTCATTTTCCAAATTTGCAGCTGAACGTTAAAGAAGAAAATGCAACGGCTAGTTCCACTAGTTAGCCTATAAATACCCATAAAGACGTAGAGCAAGACACACAACTGAATTACAACTGATTGCTTCTTTGATTTTTAAGCTATGTTATGCAAAATATTTTTGAACTTCAATGTTTATGATTATTTACTCTTTAAGAGAGTGTGATTTCGAAAATCATTTTTTATTACTTGTTTTGTGAGAACTCAAGGTTGTGGAACCTGTGAGTTGGGTTGTTTGATTACAAAGTGTAAGGGGGAGCAAGTCCTAGGTGAATAGGATTACATGTGGTTTACATTGTTGTAATTAAAGCCTGTTGAACTACTGGAAATACCCAGAAGATATCTGGGGACTGGACGTAGGTCAAGTTTAAGACCGAATCAGTATAAATCCTTTGTGTCCAGCTTTTCTTCTCTTACTATTTCATTATTTGTTTTTTCAAGTTTTGAAAAAGAATTCAGACATCTTTCAAAAGAATTTTTGAAATCCCCAATTCAGCCCCCTCTTAGTGATTTCTTCCGTTTTCAATATATCATGATTTTATTAAATTTCTGCCATTAAAAAAATTATTGGATATCCTATAGTGCAAAATTTTTCAGAGAAGCCAAAAAGGAATCCAACGGTGGAATTTTATTGGGCTCCTTAAATCCTATTGGGCTCAAGTTGGTACCCAACAAGCTCTCTTCCCCTTCCCTTTTAAAATAACCTAGCAGCTACTAGGTTTTAAGAATCACACTGCAAAATAACACGCTGAAGGCCGAAAGGATAACCTAGCCGCAAGACACCACCAGATTGAGAGAAGACGAGACACAATCACACCGCAAGAAGCAGTCGCACACTCAGGAAACATTAATATTGAATCAAAGCTTGGCGTGGTTGCATTGAATAAACCCAACTGCCACAAACTCTCAATATCCATCAACGTCATCATCTCCACCACGTGCCCACCGTGTGCAAGAATTTGATTCCAATTAAATCTTTGTCTCTTTCCCATTTGACAAATGCTTTCGGCAGCGGTGATTTATGAGGAGGTTGAAGACAATCTCATGACAACTTAAGCTCTTTATGAGGCAATTTGGGAGGAGCATGGAGGAAGCTAAGGCCTAGGGTTTTACACTTGAAGACCACAAGGGAATGTCTTTCTTTTTATCTTTTTAATTCAAATTTGAGATTATTAAGTTTTAAAGGATTTCAAGTTGTATTAATTGAGAAAAATCTAGTTTTAGATTGTAAACTTATTTCTTTTGGATTAGACTGATAATTTGAAGTTTTATGCTTATTGCTGGACTCTTGTTTGCAACCTTTGGATTGCCAATTAAATTGATAATTGATCTTTCGTTATTAATTTAATTGTTAATTTGGTTTATCATCTTAATTGTTTAATTGGGTTGATAAATTATCTGGTTATTCAATTAGATAATTGTAAACAAGATTTCCAAGATTATTTTGTGATTGGTTTTTAATGGGTTTGATTAGCCACCGCTTATTTCATTATGAGTTTTCTAGTGGAATATGTGTTATTGAGCTAGAGGGTTTCCCATGTTCAATTGGGTAATTAAATTCATTAATCTCCTTTTGCTCTAATTAATTGATTTAGGCTAAGAAAGTTAACTCCATACAATTCCTAAGTTGTCCCATTCGTCATCATAACTGAACTAGATCTTTATTATTTTATTTGCTTTCAATCAATCTCTTTATTAGGATTTTAATTATTCTCTCATAAGAAAACCCCCTAAAAATTGCATTCAAATTCATATAAATTAGTTTCATTCTCATATAGGTTTTAGAGTCAATTGCATTAGTACATTTACTTAGTTAATTGCATATACGTAGTAGTATTTTGCATTCTAGTTTAGGTCCATTTACATTCCACTGCATCTTTTATCACTTGAAAAGTAGTCCTAAAGAAAACCCACAGATTGCTCCTTGGGAGAATGACCTAGGTTGACCCTAACTGCATAATTAATTAGGACCTAGCTCAATTGATCGCTTTAACGACAAAAGCGGCTCGATCAGGGTAACCATGGTAATTTCCTTTGTTGGCATTTTCTTTTGGTGAAGATCCTCTGACGTTCATTGCTCTCTGTTTGAGCTATGCTCAAGTATTTACTTGTAAACTTGAGTATTCAAACTATTCTGGCCCTTGGCTTCTTTCTGACTTGATATAGCTTCTAATTTAGCAAGCCACTTATCCTCATATAGCTCTTTGACTCTTCATTCCAATGCAAGAGGAATCAAATCCAAACTCATTGTGATTTGACCGTTGAGATCCGATGAATGAAGATTGTTCTTTACCAGCGTTTTTGCAACATCTTGATCAATCAGTCAACTTTTGAAGACCATATCTCGCTCGTATGATCTTCATTTTTGTTGAATCAAGTCTTGATGGAAAGCTTTATGAATCTTCTTTCATATGCCATTGATTTCAGCCCATTCCGATATATAAATTGTGAGTTACACTCAAAACATTGAAGCTTGGTCTGATGTGTGGCGTGGATTCCTAATCCAACTTTTGAAATTCACTGCTCTTTCATCTGATCTTCTTTAAGCATGAAACTTTGTCAAGATGACGCATTATATGTCTAGTTTCATACAAATTTGGTTTTACCTCAACCCGATTTCTGTTTTAGGAGATATTATCAAATTACCAGAGCTCACCCAAAGCTGAATGTGAAACAGAGGTGAACAGAGTTGCTGACAGAGCTGGATACTCGAGTATTGTTAGGTCTAGAGGCGTTAGAGAAGCTAAAAACACCTAATACTTGAGTCATTAAGTTCCATACTCGAGTATTGACTCTCATACTCGAGTTTTGACTTGGAAACTCGAGTTTTGACTCCCAAACTTGAGTTTCCCAAACTTTAGTTTTCTCATCCAGAAGCAAATTACTGTAGTAAGCTTGTATGCTCGAGTTTTCTCTTCCAAAACCTGATTTTTGCTGTCTTTAACTCTAAATTGAACCTCTCTATCTTCCATTTAATTGTGAAGACTTATAATATCAATCTAAGACCTTGAATATTGATTTTTCTCATTCTTTTTGACAAGATCTTCTCTTTCTTTCTTCTCTTCACTTGCTCATTCTCCACAACTCTATTCTTTCTCTCATATCTTCTCTTGATCACTATCCACATTTATATTTGAGCCGATATTGATATTCTCATTTTATTCATCAACTTCTTCCATCTTCCATCATCTCCCATACAATAAACTCTTTCTTCTTCAATCTTTCTTCATCTTCTTGATTATCCCCAAAAACCTTTAATAAATTCTTGTTTCTTTGTTGATCTTCTTCTTGATCAATCTTCATAGATGAACTTCACATATTTGTTTCTACATTAAATTTAAGAATTAGTCAATGAAGAAGATAAATATAGTATACAAACTTTTTGCTCTTTTCTTATGGCATCTATATAAGACATCATCAAAACTAATCATATCTAACAATGTTCATATGCCAACAAAATAATAATAAACAAAAATCGCAAATACAACATAACTAATGAATTAAAAATTGAACAAAGAAATAAACAAATAAACTAAAGAAAATATAATAGAAGAAATATCTTATAAATAATAAACAACTGTTAATTAGCTAATTATTGGCACTGAAGTAAACAAATACATTTAAAACAAGCAAACTTAGCTAATTATTAAAACTAAAGCAAAAAAAAAAATTAAAACAAGCAAAAAACCCAATAATTAATTAAAACCAATAAAAATAGAGATAGAGGAAAAGGAGAAAAAATGAATATAAATTCATTGATTAATTAGTTAAAAAAATATCAATAAAATTTAAAAATCTAAATAACATTAATGAATACAAAATGATGATGATGATGATAGATCACTTACACGTTAGCAATTGTGGTGAAGAAGTGGAGTGAGAATAATAATACATCACTCAACTTGCACGTTAGCAATAGTGGTGAAGACGTGGAATGAGAATACCTTTAATACTTACCAAAAACCCAATATCAGCAGTTTGTCCAATAAACTCTTTTAATGAGAAATAGGAAAAGAACATGACGGTTGACAGTAAGAGAATAGTCAAAATTACACCAAATAATTTCATATATTCACATTCCAACAAAACAATAATAAACAATACAAATTGCAAATAAAACGTAAATAATAAATTAAAAATTGAACAAAGAAACAAATAAATAAACTAAATAAACAAATATAATAAATAAACTAAAGAAATATTTTATAAATAATAAATAACGGTTAATTAGCTAATTATTAGCACTGAAGCAAACAAATGGATTTAAAACAAGCAAATTTAGCTAATTATTAAAATTGAAGCAAACAAATATTTAAAAGAAGCAAACAAACCAATAATTAATTAAATGCAGATAGGGAAATAGGAGGAAAAAATGAACATAAATTCATTAATTAATTAGTTATAAAATTTAAAAAAATCAATAAAAATTTAAAATTTAAATAACATATTAATGGATAAAAAATGATACTTAATAATAATAACAATAATAATAATACATCACTCAACTTGTTAGCAACAGTGGTGAAGAGGTGGAGTGAGAATACCTTTACCACATACCAAAAAAGTTGGTCCATCCCATTGATTATTAATAATAATAATCACTCAACTGCATATTAGCAACAGTGGTGGAGAAGTGGAGTGAGAATACCTTTACCACATACCCAAAAAGCAATATCACATACCGAAAAAGAAAACTAATAAATTTGTTAGAGGAAATATATTCTCATTTTGTAAGATGTTATGATACAATCCCCTATTTATATACAAATGAGAAGGACATAATAATAAAGACTAATGAAATCTAATAATTACTAATTAGCTAATAAATACTAATAAATAGAGAATATTTACTGTCAATACACAATACTCCCATGGAGACCCATTATCATTATAACAATAAAAAAGAAAGAAATAGAGAAGAGCATTTTACAAAGAAAAATGAATCATCTATGCCTCCTGCAACAAAGAACCACTTTCAATAATAAAAATAATCATAACTGAAGGTACACACATGCTTACTTTCAATAATCAAAATCTTCATACTGAAGGTACACCCCTGCTGCCAACTACACGTTATCAGCACACTTTTCCTGGACACCACTGACCTATATGATTCAGCGTTAGGTTAATCCACAAAGTTATTGACCCACTCCAACAACTTAATACACAGTATAACCCCCAAACAAAGAAGGGTACAAAAACAACTGAAGCTCAGTACAGAAATTACAAGATTAATTTACCTAAATCTGCAAAATATGTAAAAACCAAAATTTCATCTTACTTGAATGGAGACCATCTTGATCACTTTTGTCAATACCTCTACTCCAAATGAACTAACATTTATATCCTTGATTTCTTATCATGAATATGCAAATAACCTCCAGTGTCCACATGTTGAAGCCAAATCCTCAAGTCTTGCTTGCAACTTGCAAGTCTCTCCACTTCCCTCTAAGTCACCTATTTTCAATTGAAGGGAATGAATTCAGATATCTAAAATTATCATTTTGACAAAAAAAAAAAAGATTATCTTAATCAGAACTATTACACTTTAGGTTCTTAGTAGCTCACGGCCATCTTGGTCAAAAGAATCTTCAATTTAAACAATGGGATAAATATTCTGAATTCTGATAAAAAGGACTTGTAAAGATCTTTATTGTTCTGCGTGTGATATAGAAAATACAAAAACAAAAATAAATCAGCTCATTTCTACTAAGGAATAACATTAATCCACACACCATTAACATGAAACTTTTTATGTAAACATTTATTGCCATAACAACCTCATGCTTTAAAAAGTAATTACAAGCTATCAGTAGAAATGACAATTTGGCACTCAAAAAAAATGATGAGAAATGACTATTAACACGTATATCGAGAAGAGATTGGCCCCATAGGAAACAATGAAAATTAAAGCCCAAAAGAAATAGCCTATTTGGAACTCTTCTCAATTAAATTGTCCAACCTCTCCCCCGTGCAAGAGCATTGTCAATAATCTTATACTGTTCTCCAATCAAAAGGAAACAACTACCTGCATTGCATCTCACATCTAGAGATAAAAAGCATAAAAAAGCAATGCAAAAATGGAGAGGAAGGGAGAAAGTAACAAAAGTCTACAACTTCACATGTGGCTTGGGTAGGTCAAGATACCAAATTAATTTCAATATTACAGTTCAAAGGCACATTAATAAGCATAAATGCATATTTAAAAACAAAATAGCAAGACAACAATCATTAATAAAAGGGTGGTTTTATAAATTCTATCATAACATCTCACTCAAGGACATGAATCATTCAGCTAGTATAATGTGATGCTTGAATTGCACGACCATGCATTGATCATCATATGTATTGAGAAACAAGTTCCAAAAGCCCCAAACAATTTTACAAGTTTTTTCACAGAAGGTTAGTATAAATATAAAATAAAGAGTGCTGGACAGCTGCTAGAGAAGAATAATGTCCAACTGAAAAGAAGTTTATAATACATTGATCCATATGTAAATCTAAGGCTCACCAGGATGATTCTTGTTTCATCAGGCTCCCGTTGGATTTTCAACAACTAGTCAGCCTCAGCAAGGTCCTGAAGATTTGAAAATAGTAGGGAAAATGAGATAAATGAGTCAAAACTAACCACATGAACAGGGAAACAAATAAAAAACTTTATCGGTAGACAAGTGAAGTAAAAGAAAATAACTTTATTGAGAATATTTAGTTGAAAACAAGGTAGAATTCCAAAGAAGATGAAAACTGAAATGAAAGAAGGTAAACTAAAAAGTCTAGGTTTCTATGATCAATCTCTTGAAGTTTGAAGTATTTAGTAACTAGAAATACAAACTTAAGATGCTTCGCATTATTTAAATAAAAAAGGAATAATAACACTCAACAAGCCAAATTCAATTAAATCTTACGTGATCCAACGGGCAAGAAGCAACCCGAGAATAAAGTTGACCAGAAAGGTCAGCCAACCAACGAGTTGCCACAGGACAGTAATGCTGAAGTCACAAAATCTTAGCTGACAGTTTAATTATAGCTCAATTCACAACAAAACTCTTAAGTGCAGAATCTCAACTGACACTCTACAAAGAGCTCCCAAGTGTCCTACAAATTAAACCCCAAATAAAATGTAATATCTTGTAATTAAAATAATAGACACTTAACGAATTAAAGAAGTGATAAACTTTGTCAAATTAAAAATTAATCCATATAATCACTCCTAAACACAGTTATCTTCTAATTAACAAATTTTAGCTCAATTAAAGTGAAGAAAGCCTAAGATTATACAAAAAATATATGAAAATAATGTGTTCTATCAATTCCATTAAACCCCAAATAAAATGTAATATCTTGTAATTAAAATAATAGACACTTGAGGAATTAAAGAAGTGATAAAATTTGTCAAATTAAAAATTAATCCATACAACTCCTAAACATAGTTATCTTCTAATTAACAAATTTTAGCTCAATTAATGTGATGAAAGCCTAAGATTATACATAAATATATATGAAAGTAATGGGTTCTATCAAATCCCCCCCCCCCCGGCCATTAAAACACCACAAAAACACTAAGGATTTTACACTCCGGGGCAAAATAATGGAATAAAACTAAATCTCAAACACACCACCAATGAAGAGTATCAAAGCATGCTCAAATATGAACCACTTGTATTCATCAACGTTCTCCAAATAGCATCAATCCAAAATAACTTCATGCCAAAAAAGCAATTAAGCTCATGCAATTTAGTCCAGGAAAGCAAATAAAGGAGGAGATTTCTCACACGGTAAGTGTTTCCCTCTCACTCTCATTAATCAAGGATATTTGTCTCAAGACCATCTAATTTAGGCTTCCCATAAGCTTGTAACTATCCTACATCTCCACCACTAAGTAGCCCATAGTCTTCGTGAATCAAAGGGTCTTTTTAGGGCTGTAATGTTGGAAAGGTCAAATGATGGACTGGAGTAAATGCCAATTATTAATGAAAATTGCACATGTATGCTACTCTTTGATACAACTTTCATGAAGAGTTGATGACACCAAACATGCACAAATTCAGATGTCCATGACAGCAAACTCAGCATCAATCACTTAAGCACCACATATGCACAAGTCAGAATCATTCATCCACAACTATGAATGAACCTTCTTTTCATTTTACCCCTGGCACTTAGCTAGCTCTCATTCCTCTTCTTTCCTTTCTGTTTTTTATCTTTTTCTTTTTCTTCTTCCCCTTAGGCTTTTCTCTCTTCTTTTTTTTGGTTCATTCTTCTGTTTTTCATATACCTTTTCATTGCCTCTTTCTGCATTTTTTTGTTTCTTTTTTTCACATTCTTTTTTCCTTTTCTTTTTGCTCTTTTTTCTTTTCTTTTCTTTTTTCTCATCACTTTTTCTTTTTTAGCATTGTAACACTAACTAAATGGCAAAAGAAAGTTCATTCTGTCGAAAATTCCAGCCTCACTTAGTTTTTGTCACCAAGATTGCATACATCAACTAGTTTCAAGAAACATTAATTCATTATTTAAGTAATTATTATCATTGAGATTGTTATTGTTGTTATGGTTACCATGTTTGTTGTGAGATGATGTGTATGGAATAACAATTTAATACAATGTTGTTGAAAATGTTAGTATTATATTATTTCTTCTATTGGGATATGTTGGGTTGTGTGGAAGAGATTGAGGGTGAAATTGTGCCCATTGGCTCTCTCATTCCTAGCCCGGAATTTGAGTTGAGTGTTTTGGGTGGACGCCTCTATGTTACGGTATATTGTGGTGGCATGAGAAGGGACAGTATTCTTGAAGTGACTAGCTAACCTTGGCCCGGTATACTAACACTGATAAGCTGTACTACATCCAAAAAATATAAGGAGGAGCTGGATGGATGAGTGGGGATGGTTTTGAATATTGTTAATTATTACATATTATCTAATTATTATTGATATTTTAATTACAATAATGAACCTGCTTCTCTGTCTTACAATTCTTTCCTACATATTTGATAAATTAATTTCGGTTACAGGGACTTTATGTCTCACCTCGTCATTATTAAATTTTTCAGGCGAGACCTCTAACCTTAGTAGAGGTCAAGGGAAGCAACTAGATGCATAGACGTCGTGGAACTCATTGGCCTCTTTTTGGTATTAGCGTTGTATTGATTTAAATATTGCCATTCTAGGGCCCTCATATTGTTGAAATACTAGATCAACTATTTTTGAATGACTATTTATCTTCCGAAGGCCTTATTTATACACCAATATATTATAGTAGATCAACAATCTTATTTTGTGTGAGAATTGTTTTGTGTAGACCCTTTGTTGTGGGGGCTAATACTATAAGACTCGTGGACTATATAAACTCCTGCTTGATAATTGTGCTCAAAGTTATAGATTTCCTGTAGTGGGTTTGTGGGCAGAAATTGTGCCCTAAACCCCGAGGTGTGTGTATTTAAAAGAAAAATGGTTTTCCATAATCACCTATTGATCTGGTTTTTTTTTTTAAAAAAATATGGTTAATTATTGTTTAGTAAGAAAGCGTCTTTTCAGTCTATATTGATTTCGGGACCAAAACAACCCGAAAATGACATTGATGTTTACGTTCAGCCCTTGATCGAAGACTTGAAGGAGTTGTGGGAATAAGGTGTCGATTTTTTTTTCTCTTTCAAGAATGACGTCTTTAAAATGAGAGCCATGATATTTTGTGCTATAAACGACTTCACGGCATATGGGAACTTGTTAAGGTATAGTGTAAAAGGTCATAAAGCATGTCCGATATGTGAAGAAGGCACACGCTACCATCAACTTCAACATGAAAGAAAGACGGTTAATCTTGGATATAGGAGATTTCTTAGACAGGGCCACCCATATTGTCGATTAAAGAAAGCCTTTTTTGGTGGCCAAGAGTATGAAGATGCTTCGGTGGCATTGATTGGGGAGTAAGTGTATGAAAAGGTGAAAAATATAAGTGTCATCTTCGGTAAGACTATAAAGGGTAGAAAAAAAACAAATATATGGAAAAAAGAGATATGTATTCTTCGATCTTCCATATTGGCGCAATCTTGATGTGAGACACTGTATTGATGTCATACATGTGGAGAAAAACATATGTGATAATATTGTTGACACGCTTCTCAACATACAAAGTAGTTCTAAGGATAGTGTGAAGGCAAAATTGGATTTTCAAGCAATGAGAATATGGGAAAACTTACATCTAAGGCCATATGGTAACAGAACTTATTGTCCCCCGGTTTCTCATACTTTGTCTAAAGATGAGAAATGAAGTTTTTGTGAGTGTTTATATGGCACAAAAGTTCCCTTGGGGTATTCTTGATACCTCTTTTGTCGGGTCTTAAAAGCTTTTTTTGTACTCGTGATATGTTCTCGATCTTGATTTGTATGTATATTTCTAATTACTAATGGTTACTGAGATCCTTAGATTTTATGGTTACAATATTAATTTTTTTTAGGTGATAATTCTAGTAGGAAGCAAGAGTCACGTTATGTCGTTTGTATTTACCATGATCCTAAGACTTTCGCATTTTGTTAACTCTAAAATAATTTTAGAAATTTATTTTGACACTGTAAATATGAGTTTTCACTTAAGCAAATTTTTTATTTTAATGATTTAGATTATGAGCTTCCTTATTGACAATATTTCAAATACTTTGATTGAATATTTAGTTGTTAGATTTGAAGTGTTACAACCGGTCACATGACCCCATTATTGACTCTTTTCACACCTTAATTCATTTTTTTTTTTCTTAAACCACTTTTTCTTTTCGACAGATCTCTGTATTTCTATTATAACTTTCATATAATCACTTTTATTCCATAATTCATATTTTGAGTAAATATTACTCAAAATAATTTCATTCCACTATAAATTACGTGATGCTTTAAAGCAAGAATCTCTATTTTGTTACCTTGTGACACAAATCATTAAACAGGCTAACAATATCTACTCTCCAAATCTCACACCTATGAGAAATGTTCATTTCACTTTAAAATCATAGGGCCCATACATCAAGCGGAGTAATCTATCTAGTTATGCTATGAACACATCCAGGTTCCAGTTTATTTCAACAAAATGGAATTCCATGTTTGGTGACTATCTCCAGAGACAATGTTGTCTGGTCCAGCTGTCATTCCCTTATTTTGTAAACTTGTTAATTTTTTTTAATGGAAAGTGAAAACTATCATTAACATCCAAATATTAAGTTAAAAAAATTGTGACAAAAAAAAAAACTCTTTTATCAAACACCACCTTTAAACAAAAAGTGGTTTTTATTTTTTAAATCAAAGATATTCGAAATTCTACTCCTTTCAGGCTTGAATATATGACTCAATTGATTATTTTTTTCCGAGATCAAAGAAGTAAAATAAGTACACTTAATCATATTATAATTGTGTATCATTTGATTATAAATTAGTTTATAAATTAGACAAATTAGTTTGAAAAAAAATATAAAAATACTTTATAGTAATTTAATTAAATTTTTTAGTCGCTTCAAAAAAAAAATCAAATAGGTCTTATATTTAGGAGTGAGGTAGTATCTAACTCATGTAAACAAGTAAAATTATCTCATTTTAAAATACCCATATGAAACAAGTAGAAATAGGTTAGGGTAGGATAATCTAGTTTAGATGGGCTTGAAAAAGATATCTAGGGCCTAAGTCTTGGTCTGAACCTGTATATAGACTTTTTGTTTTAAGGTTAGGCCCAAGCCTTCAAAAAGTATGAGTTGAAATCTTATTAAATCCTTACTTCAACTCTGAATTCATAATAACCCCTAAAACCTATTAAATACCTTCGTTCTGCCTAAAAAGTCTATGATACATTTTTACCCGCAATATAATAGCTTAATAAGGAAAAGCAAAGAATCCCTAGTGGCTACAATTGTTTGAATAAGTAGGAATAAGAAAAATTAATCATTTGTTGACTAAATACATTTTCTAAAATCAACCATGTACAATAAGTGACATTTAGAACAAGATTTTACCTCTTTTGCCTTTCTTGCAGGAGCTATGACAAATCTTCCGACTAAGATTATTATATTTCATTTGGGTATTACTAACATAAACTTGCTGCAATTATTATACTTCAATAAACGACGTAAATTAAGGGGGAAGGCGTGAATTAGCATTGTCATCTTAATAAATCGAATAGAAAAGAAGTACATGTGATTGACTGATGAATGAATAGGTTGAGCTACTGGGTCAATGATAAGATGAGTAATTTAGGGTTAGGACTAAAATAACACTTTTATAAATAATTTTTAAAATTAATTATATTAGATTATATATAGTTACACATAATAGTTCACTTTTAATAATAATAAAAAAGCTAAATGCACAAGGTTTGTAGATTTGAGTTTGAGCTTGACCTATTTCTTAAATAGGTTAGGTTAGACCTGAACCTGAACTGACATATTTCCATCCCTACTAAACAGTTTGGTTTTCAGAATTTGAGCCACGTAGTCCAAGATGTGTAGACCATACCTTTTTTTTTTTACCTGAATGTAGACCAAACTTATCTGCTTTGTTAACCATACTTCTGACTATTAATGCAAACTTTATTATACATTAAGAAAAATGTCTCAATATGGTAATTACATGAAACAAATAACTAAATGCAAAAAGAAAAATTAAATTAAGGAAAACTAAAGAAAATTCTTAAATTCTTTAAAATAAATTTAGTCACAATTAAGGATTGATGGGTTAATTAATAATTAAAATTGATGTTGAAATAAGGACTTGAACTTAAGTGTATGTAACATATAAGGAAAATTAGAGTTTTTCACTTAATAAAAAGTGACTCAAAGGATTGAAATATTTATTAGACCAAATACAAGAAGTACACACATAAATATTGTTTAAGCAATGTCAAATGAGTCTAGTACACCACCATCACTCCATTACTAACCATACAAAATTGCAAACGCTAAAATTAATGACTTTGCCTAAGACTTGAAAAGGTCACTAGAGTCTACTTTGAAGTGATGAAAGCTCACGCTTCAGTTGATCCCTCAGAACTCTCCTAATCAATTTGTTGGAAGCCGTTCGAGGAAACTCCTGCACAATTTTAACAAGACTTACCTGTAATGTAGAGGAAATATGAACATCAAAATCAGTAGCCTTACTAACTTAGGTTAAGATTTCAAGACACTAGTTGGTGTTGTCCAAAGACTCATTCACATGGATCTACATTTCAAATGGTTTGCAAAGTACTCCTTCCGCTCTTATTTATAAGCAACAACTGCCCAAATGACACGAAGTGAGGTTAAAACTAGTTAAAAGCAATGAATTAGTATAAGATATGCAATGATTTTCCCAAACATAACCTTATTTATGAAGATGATGAGTGACAAGATATGAGAAAGCATGAGTAGGAAAAAGATATGAGAGACCTGCCATTAAGGTAAATTTTGAAAAAGTGCATTAAATTTTTAGATAATCAAATTGATGCTTATATATAAGACCAATCCTATATGAAAGAATATTGTTTATAAATAGTGTCACCTTAAACAAAGGATTAAGATTCCTCTGAATGGCCTTTGAGAACTTCATCTTTAAGGTTTCTACATCAGAGTTGTATCCTTTTTTCAAAACCACAAATATAATCAGTTGTTCCGGACCACCAGTTGTCGGCGGGACGCTGATCGCGGCTGTCTCTAAAATGCATTCATCAGCCTGCTCACAGACACGCTCAATTTCTACGGAACTTGTCTGTACATCAGAAGTCAAAATTCAGAGTATGAAGAAAGAAAGATCCTATAATGCCAGATTAAGAGAAATGGTCACGTGAATTTAAGAACTAACTGAAGAATTCATGATTGATTTCAGACTATAGAACATCCTTACTAAATTTAAGTCAAATATATGTTTTTTTACAACAATACTTCCAAACAAGTTTTTATATATTATGTTCTTGTTATGGAATAAAATAATGGGCTTGGCGCAGATTCGGCCCAACAGGAATCGTTCAATGACCACATCCCTATAATCAGGTAAAATAATAAATGCCCACTAATTATGCCTACAATATAGGAATGTGCAGATAATGGAGCTGACAGTTATGGCACAAGGAATAAAACCCTAAGGTAATCCTTATATATAAAAGATTAACCTAATAAGGTACACGGCTTCTAAGCTCTCTCTCCTTTACAATTCTGCCTACACAGAGCACACACCCCACTCCCCTTTGGCTAAATGCCTATTTATATATATCGAACTACGTGAACTTTGATCCCATTCATGGGTACGTAGGCCCTGGGCATTAGTCTCAGGTCAAGTCCAATATTTGTGTTCTTATTCCAGAACAGTTCTCAAATATGATTTTTTATAACAATTATCCAAATAGGTATTTTCTTTCCTTCCCAAAACTTGTTTTGAAAAAAACTTTCTTAAAACTACTCTAAGAACCAAAAAAATTAAAAACAAAATCAAACAAGGCCATAGCATGGCCATCAACACACACACACACACATTCAGAGTCTAATCCTTTAGGATCTTCCATGAGTTATACCTTTATACCGCCAAGATTCATGGTGTCATCGGCCCTTCCTTCTACAATGATATAGCCCCCAACAGACCTCCTGATTATATCTCCATGTCTCCTAAGTTGCTGCTAATATATACATCAAGTCAGACATTCAGTTTATGAATAAATCCATCACTTGAAACAGCAAACGAAACTACTATTAATAGAACGAGTAATAAAATTAAGAATTACAATGACATCTATACAAACATACATAATTTACAAAGAAGGGGTTGCTGGAAAGTCAGTACGCAGGTCTAAGTAGTCTACAGTACATGAAATTTAGTTACTATTGACACACATTTATTTTTTAAATGTTGAAACATCCAAATTTTAGAGTTATAACGTATAACCTAACAAGGAAGTTGATCTTGTTTCTGAATGTGAATGTAAGACTAATTTCCCATATGTAATAGTTTTCCCCCAAATTAAACCTATTGATACTCTCTCAAATAGGAGAGGAACGAAGGCAATTAAGGAACATTAATAAGTTATTTTAGGAAAAACATGTCATATTTATTATAATTAACTAACTTACCTAACTTCTTTAGTCAAATCAAATAAGATAAATAGGTCTTACATCAAGGACCAGAAGAGTCATTTGTTTATATTTTACTCTGCCTCTAACTAATTTGATTTCTGTATCTTCTACAAGGTGCTGGAGCATGTGATATTTGGTCAAAAAGTGAAGCTTACAACTTGAGTCTGCATATTCTAATGAGATAATTGAGCAAAGAAACTCAAAATTTCCTATTATATCAATATGAAGCTAAAAAATGTAAATGATTACCTTCCCTTTGTAAATGGGCATCCCCTTAAAGTAAACCTGCTCATGATCAGCATTAAGCAATCTATCAGTTGCTCCAAAATACACAGGGAAAAGACCCACTTCACCAGCACAAGCAACATCATCTGGCTGTCATATTGGTCAGAGAAATAATATGGTGCCAAATTAGAATATGTATACACTTTAACTGTAGTTGGAATTGGTAAAATAAAGATAAAGTTCAACAGGGAAGTGTTATAGGACATCAAATATCTAACAATAAAGAATTGGTCGTAAATTGGTTAACAAATAGCTAGTGTAACACCTCAAAAATCAAATGACAAACTACTTAACCAAAGTATTTAAAATATTGTCAATCAACAAAAACCCATTTTTACTGGGCCAAACTAATTATCCAAAATATTTTAGAGTTAATACAATACGGAAGTCTTAGGGTTAAGGAAAATAAAATAACTTAACATGAACTCTAGCAGTACAAAAGAGCCTTTAAGACTCACTCCATAGGTGCCTTCCCTTACTCCCTATTAAAATAATCACCTAAAAAAAATTAATATTGTGACCGTAAGATCTAATGATCTCAATAACCATTGGCTATTCAAAAACATACATGCAAAAGATCAAGAACATATAGTTCAAAAATTAAGTTTAACTCACAATAATTTATTTATATTATTAACATAAATTTTTTACAATCTAGTTCTCGATTTGGTTACCAAAACCCCCTCCCAAAAAGGGTTCCAAAATGATTGAACATCATTTTAGTTTCCAAATACGTTCACAAGAGATTTTGCAAAAGCATATCTCAACTTTGTTACAAAAATAATTATACAAAACATTTATCATTCAAATCATAAATCGCATATATATAACATGCTAAGCAAATGATTGATGCATCAACTATACTTATTATCCCTGAGCAGCCTTATAACTACTGACTGAAGCCATAGACTAACACATAGTCTAACAGAAACATCCATTTAATTGGATTGTCCCAAGCTCACCAGTTCTTGAGATGTACTTGGTCAAAGGTGCAAAGCTCAAGTCTGAACTATGGTTCACCTCCAAAACACAGCTAAGGAGGTGTCATATGTCCCACAACTCCAATACAATCTTGCCAAAGGAAAACATGGAAGAAGGGGCCGACAAGTGATAGCATAACACATGGTAAGAGATCTCATCATACAAATTTCTCCTTACTCTAACCCATCACAACTCCACAACATTCATATGCATCAATGACAAACAATTGACATGTATATATAAGTTTTAAATCACAAGTATAGTTCCAAACAAGATTTATCAAATAATCCATCATCAATCATCTTTAACATAAAAAATAACATAATTTAAAACATATAGTGTTATTTTAAAATCATTTATAATAAATGATTTTTCATCTTAACATATAAACATGCTCAAATAGTTTCTAAAATACATAAGCATGAGTTCTAATACACAAAAGCATGCTTGAATAGTTTCCAATCTCATGAATATAATTGTAGTCAAATATATAATTTCAAATCATGCCTTCCATAGGCACAACAAATCCCAAAACAGTTATATATATATATATATATATAGTTGACGAGTATATAAAAGAATAGCCAAAGTTACCTCTACTTCAAACTTATTTTTACCAACACTTGAATGTCTGCTAACACCAAATAATTTAACTTCAATCTATACCTTACTTTGATCTTCCTTCTCTTCCCTCTCTCTAATTTACTCTCTCTCTCTAGTCGGACCGCGTGTGTGTGGCTGGACTTGGTAAACGAACCAAAACAATACTATATATTTATACATCCCCTCCCCCTTTTTAATATGTGGTGGGTTCCCTCACCCACAGTTGTCAATGTATTATATTGAATAATATATTATTATATCTCTCTCTCTCTCACACACACACATATATATTCTTAAACTCTCACTCTAGAAAATTTATTTTCATAAGAGTAATTATACGGTAAATTTTAATTACCATAAATCAATTTCTTCTAAAATAATACTAAGTTGTAGAAAAAAAAATTGGGATGTTATAGATAGACCTTTACAAAGTCAAAAGCATAAGGAAATACATTCAGATAACTCTGATTGAATCCTATTGGTGTTCAAGTAGTTGATCCCAAATTGGTCATCATTGATCCAAATTTTTATCTCCTTTTTTTTTTGGGTGGTTAGAAACCAAGGGTATCCCCCAGACGGAACTAGAGCCTTATCCCCTTGGCCGTGTGACAAGCAGAGCCCTCCCTAAGGTCTTTTTTAACAAGTGGGATTTGAACTCCTTCCCTTTTACCAGGTGGCCTAGCCAGTCACCCCTAGACCAACAACGCTCGGGTAATCCAACTTTTAGAGTTTCTGGTTTCAAGGAAATTCTTTGAAACTTTAGTAACTACATGGTATTGTCACATCATTACGGTAATATGTTGATGGAAGCTGATGTCAACACTTAAAAGCAAAAAAATGATAGAAAGAAGAACGTCAAAAGAAAAGAAAGAAAGAAGAGCCAGAAAAAGTTCTTACATAAGGCACTCCATTCTCATCTAGGATGACAACGCCAGTCGCCATTGATGCTGTGGTAAATGCTCCAAAAGCTTGAGGCTGAAGCTGGCTTCCAGCGATATAACTAGAAGCAAGCTCCGTTCCACCACAACATTCAATGATTGGATTGTAATAGGATTTTGAAGAAAGCCAAAGGTCATCATCAACATTTGAAGTTTCTCCAGCGGAACAAAAAGTTCTGCACATAACCATATGATAGTTAATTTATCTTTTTAGTTATGTGTTAATTAAACCACCTTAAGAAACTACCTTATTTTTGTCCAATCTAAGCCTTCCATACAATTTGTATTCTTCCAAGTTTTTACCAAGCTCGGAACTGTTCCCAATATAGTAACACCAGCATCCTGAAATTGTAGTAAATATTACATATAAAAGGAAGGGCTTTCACGCAATGTGTAAATTCTTTTGATGCAAGGTACAAAACTATTGAAGAAAATGTTGCAAGTTGGCTTCCTACAGGCGTACTCAAACACAATACCATAAAGGAACTCCATTAATGTGTGTCAAAATATTTATACATATAGAAGAATACTAAGTCAAAGAATTCCTCTAGTCTTTATAATTTTGCTCAATCACTGATTTGGTTCTTATAGTTTAAAATTTTGTGATTAAATTTGTGATTTAAAATATTTTGAATGGATACACAAAATCAAAAAACAATATCATACAAATAACTCATGCTGCTGAAGCCATACAGCCGGAAGCAGTCAAGCATCCAGCCCAGTCACCTCTGAAAAACAAAACCAAGAGGTATGTTGATGGTCCTCTTTTATTCAACTTTTACTCAATCAATAAAAGGCAACGGACATATATGGAGGGGTAACCCTGATTAAACAAGCCTCGTCAATGTATCTAAGGGAAAACAACAGAATCTAAACAATAAAATCTTAATTGTCTCATCTAAATGAACCAAAAATAAAGAAGATAAAGAATGAGGGTAATGCTGTGTTAAAGCAGCAAATTCATACAGTTAATAACATGATCACAATGTCATGTGTGGCAGAGTGATCTCCAAAACAATATATTATATGTGCTTAAAAATATGCATATTCCAAACATGATGAAATATTCCGGGATACTGAAAAAGTACATTTGTTATTGATAGAATTTCATGGACAGTTTGAATTCTGAAGGGCAATAGTCTACAGGTCTAGCGTTCTAGTTTCTGTAGCCACTTAGCCAGATAATAATGATAACTACAACATACTAACTACTATTGATAATACTACGACTACAGCTGTTATAATGATTATAAAGATAATTATGACTATTGTTATGATGATATTTCTTGTGGAATATAGAGCATAGGCTATGTAAAATTAAAGTTGGAGGAATCACCTGAACAAATTTTCCAAAACCATGACCAAGAGGAGACCCATGGTAAAGAGCAAGAGTTGCCCCAGACAGAAAGCATAAATAGATTAGAGTCGGTCCCAATACCCACCCTAAATTAGTGGGCCAGCAGAAAGTATCCCTAACTTGAACATCAACAAGAGCCCAGAAATCAGCAGCAGTTCGAATAGGTGAAAGCTGAGTCCATGGAATAGCTTTTGGTTCAGCTATTGAAAATAAAAAGACAATCAGAAAATTTATTGTAATTGTAATATCCCAAATTTAATTCACCAAAATTCCTAGTACGATTGTTATATTAAATGGAATAAAATAATGAATTTCGGTATGTTTGAAATAGTCATTTGGGGGGTCCTGGTATGCATGTCACAATCCCGAGTAAAACACGAGTAGAACCCGAGTAAGCACTGATAAAGTAACTTTATTAAAGTTATTTAAATAAAGCAAGTCATGATGACACAACTTTTGTGTTGGCATCTTTAGTACATGCCACCTAACACTTAAGTTCGGGAAATTCACCAGTCTTCAGTTCGGACATTACCCTCCAAGGCCGTTAGAATTTTCGTCCAGCAAGAAAGGAAAAGGGGGAAAAAAGAAAAGAAAAGAGAATGAAGAAAAAGTCAAAGGAGCAAATGGTAGCATCCTATTTGTGGAACTCGTATATGATCAAATATGGACTAAGAGTCCAATTTAATATCATATCTTCCTTCTCCATTTCCATCATCTTTTTCGGACCAAGAAAGAAGAGAGGGAGAGCTTGAAAAATACACAAAAATGGTGGAAAAATTGGTAGAAGAGAGAGAAAGCAAGTGAAATCATCCACATAAACCCTTCACAAGAGTTGTTCTACTCATCAAGAGCTTCATTTCTATGGGTCTTATCTTTCTTGTGCTGGGAGTTTTGTGCCAAGTAGCTAGATGAAGTACCACTAGATTTCTGAACCAATTGTAGAATTGTGATAAGGTAAGCGTAAGCTTTGTTTTGAACGAATTGACTTGATGTTTTGATGATTTTTTTAATGCTTTATGAAACCCTAATATTTCAGCTACATGGGGTTTTAGGGGTTTCATGATGTGTTGTTCATATACATGTGATTATATGATGATTCGGAAGCTTATGAACCTAGTTTAGTGAATAAATTGTGAATTGGTAAATTGTGATTTGGAACACTAATTTCAGTCAGGACAAGGCTGTGAGAAGGAAAGGGATTTTGTCCATTGTGATCATTTCAATGAGTTTAAAATGAAAAATTGTATAGGATTAAGATGATGAGGAAGTGCTTATGGAAGGATTAGAGATGAAAATAGAATTTTGTATAGTGCTACCAGATTAGGATTCCTACATGGCAATCGATTTGTAACATGTTTTTGACTGATCAAATGATATCCAATGGCTACGAAAATTTTCAAAATAAAAGTAGACTAGTCAAACTTTAATTTCATAATTCATATAGCCTATAGGTCAATTTGATCTGTATGCTATGAGTTATGAATTTTGTTAAGAATTTTTGAAGTTAGTTATTGAATTTGAAATGTTTTATGAACCATTGAGGATTGATTGATAACTCTGGAATAGTGTGCAAGTAGTTGACAATGGAAGGCATTTTCCCCTAAAATTAGACTTAATGAAGGCCATATAGCTTTTGGAATCACTGCAAGTGGATATATGTGCATGGAGATACGCAATTTCAAATTTGATTGAAAAGTTTGCCAACTTTGCATGAAAATGAGAAAGTAAGGGCAAATGGTAGTAAAGTTAACTTCCAAGGGTTAGAATAATCACTTGGAGTTAATTTAGGCCTTTAGCTATAAAGTATCTTGAGATACTGAAGAGCTTGGATAAGTAGTAACTTGGGTCCTTGGGTTGCAAGCTCTATTAACTATTAAGCATTCAGATGAGAAGGCCCGATGCCCAGTTGAATACCCAGCATTATGGGAATGCACCGGTTGGGTCCTATGTTTGCAATCTTGTTCTCTCTAAATGTTGAATGTGTTTGTTAGTTGACTACCATATACTGTTATTCATTTTAAGTGAGATTAACTATTACTCCAAGATTTATTTGAATCTCACACATTTTCACTAGTTTAGGTCGTGAACAACGTAGTAGACGTGATTCCAATAGCAAGGCAGTAGATACCGGCAACTGAGGATTCCGGTCCCATTTAATTATGGACATTGGTTATCTGTAGATTTGTAGTAAAATTTTGAAATTCGTAAATATTTTGTACAAATCATGTGGTGATTCCTGTTATGTAATCAAGTACTTTATATTAATATAAATGCTATTTTTGTTTTACCCACTAAGCTGCATATTAATGCTCTGATAAATGTCGAAATATTTAAGGGGTTTGACAAAAAATGTCATTCTTGCATTTGATGTGTACTTGAGTAAAATCATTACCTGTGGTTCCTGATGAGAAGACTATGTTAGTGACCGAATCCACTGATTGATAGACTGGAACTGGAGAGTAATAATTTGGTCTGCCAATAGTAAAATGATCATGTAAGCCTAAACAAAAAATAGATGTAACATCTCTATTTTATTTTTGCATTTTGATTAAACTATAAAGTAGCATAATAAACATGTTCCAATAGACATTACCTGGGATGTTGACTCCCAGAAGAGAGAAAATCTTTCCAAGACTGGTCCTGTTCCCTTAATTGCACTCCTACATCATCACCTAACACTGGAAGCACAATAACTTTACAAGAAGCAGCGTCAATGACGCGACTGCAAGGAGAAACACTCAGAATGATTCTTCCTTTGATTTGTTCGTTAAAAAACAGAGAACTTAAGTCCATCAAACAAAAGATTCAAACATGAAGAAAATCATGCTAAACAAGTTTCAACTTCGGAAGTGGAACATGGTAAAGAAATCATCATGACATCTAGGTTGGCCTCTTCAACAAGAAATTCAAGCCTCAAATACAAGTTTTGGCCAAAGAACAACAATATTACATCATTTGATATACAATTTTGCTTCAAAATTCCTGTGGACGACAAAAATTTATGGAAGTATTAATTTCACTGTACAATTGAATGCTCTTGTCATTACCATATAGGCAGACTAAGTAAAATGAAAGTCATCAATGACTGATAGCACAATTCCCTCAGCGAGTAATTAATTTGGCTGTCACAAAAATTCATAAGAAAAACATTTCGGTTCAGGCTTTTGAAAAAGGTATGGTGATCTGCCTCCAAATTATAGCTTTTCTTTGTCCTTGAAGTATAACTAAGCATTTTAAGAAGAATAATTACTTCAAGAAGGATTAAGAGAGGCCTAGAATAATATGTGTAGAGTGAATGGGAAGAATATGATAAGACGGCAAATCTTCAGATTATTGCATAGCAAAAGCCATAGATTCAAAACAACCAATATAATATTCAATTCACATATCCTCCCATGTTTATAATAAAACAGGTAGGATAAGTTCTGAACAAATTATTAAACTAACCCAAAGTTCCTGTCAAGTCCGTAGTTATCTTCAAATTTTCATATAGCACAGATGGTATAAAGAAATATTTTAGCCCTAGAATTTCAAATTATTATCAAATATATAATTGTTGTATGATTTTTTGTTGCATCAAAGAGAATTTGCTTCTATTGTGTCATTGTAAAAGTATAATTCATTGCAGAAAGTTGTATTTGTTGCCTTGTTGGAGATTAAAAAAATAGGTCATGCCTAGTAATAAAAAGATGGGTTAATTTACATTTCCATCTACTCCTATTTTCTAGCATGAATTAGACTTTTCTTCTTTGTGTTTGGATATCAATCATAATAAAATATTATATTGTTAGGAACAAGCCCAATCATACGTATATCATTGATGGGAAATTCAGAAAGATTTACTTTATATCCTCAGTAACTTATATTGTGACTACTTTTTGTGAGATTTATTTTGTGGCTTTACTTTTTTTTAGGCTTTTTTTTTTTTAAATAACTTTAGGCTTTCTTTTATCGTAAGTTTTTTCCTTTGCTCTGCTTTTCTTTTAATTTAGTGCTTTAGGATTCCAATAAACAGCGCTAGGTTGTTCTCTTATTTAAGACTTAATGATTTGAATATTTAGAATTATTGCTTCTTCATTCTTCTTCCCTTTCTCCTTTTATCTCTATATTTCTCCATTTTTCTTCCTTGTTCTCCATCAATTAATCAATAAAAATAATATGACATGTTTTCCCCTGCATTTTAGAAATTTGAAATTAAGTCGCACCATTCATGGTCGATGAAAAGAACATTTTGTTGATATATCCTCATCAGATTGAACACAACAAATAAGAAGAAAACATAGCAATATAAGAGAGAATTCAGAATACTTCCATCAAAAGCTCTTCCATGCACCAAGCGGGGCATAAGTACATGGTTAACAATACTAATGGATAGAATCAGGAAAATGCTTATGCTGTACTATATTTAAGCAATTTCTTCATGATCGTCAGATGACCATGCTGTCACCTGGGCTGGATTATCATTTATACCAAATGCTTGAAATAAAAGATGCAGACCCCACCTTGTGAGATAGGGCTTGTTGTTATTGTTTGGAATAATTGGAAGTAATATTTACTTGTAAAGCTTCACATGTCAACAATAAGCTAGAAAGATCACATAGACAAAAAAATCAATGGAGTGAATCAAGTATGATACGATTTTACTGTTCAAATCACGAATTCATAGACACAGCAATGAAGTATAACAGTAAAAATATTTACCTGTACAAAGGGAATTTCCAGCCACCTCTTGATATGAAATCCTGTACACAAATTGAAAATTAGATAGTATTTCCATGTACCAAATATCTAAGCTGTAGCACCATAAAATTAGTTTAAAATTGAAAATTTGTAAGTTCATTGCATAGGTTCTTCTTTAAGGGGTATGCCGGCAATAAATGCAGTCTCCTCCGATCTTCTCACAATTGGCATGGTTCCAAATTGACAGGTCACCTGTGTAAAGATACACTTTGCTTTAGAGACACGCAGACGAACTGCAATTTCCTTTGGTGCAAAGCTATCAGCTATTGATACCACAACACATCCTGCTACAATAATGGCCAAGTATATTATAACAGCATTGACTGTCAGTTGCATGTCAATTGCAATTGTATCACCCTTAGAGAACTTAGCAGCTATCACTTTTGCTACCATCCTGTAAATAATTTTGATGAAGATCAGAATGAGGAGAAGACAACATATTATGAATTGAAAGCAGATGCAAGCATAAAATCTTTAAAGAGAAGAATCAAAAGCATAAAATGAATGCCAGGGGACATAATGAAAGAAAATAAAAACTGAATTATGCTAGAACATTTGTAATTTAAGTGTCCAGTTTCAACAAATAATGTAACTGAAAATTTAACTTTCAATGATAAAAATTTAAGAACTCGGTAGATGTCACGATTTGTTTCACATTTTCAAATATAGAACTTGTATAATACCACAAAAATATACACACAACTAGAGAAAACAGAGTCTGTATTCTCAATTCACTATTATTTTAATCACTACAGTGATTATTTGCCCGAAGAATTACACTCAAATATAACACAGGTTTGTGGCGGATGCTTAAAATATTAAAAAAAATGAAAGGAAGATCACATAACACCTGGATATACAAGTATTAATAAAATAATTTCCAAAAAGAATTTGTAGTTGCAACGTTTGTCATCAAAAGTTCAATGTTATAACTCAGAGGACATGGAGCATAACTAAAAAGGCCAGGACTAAGGTAACATAAGAAATTCTGCTTGGCAATTTAATGTAAAGCAAACAAGCAAGCATGGATATATATAATATGTATATTTATAGTCTAGGAAGCTCTTTATCCTAACATTTCAATAAAATAAATTTGACTTTTTGACAAACATATAATTGTTATGAACAGACGGAAAGAAGATACCTATAGTAGGTAATAATGACTAGAGGTGTCAGATTCTGGTACACATGCTCAGATTATTCAAAATTTTGTGTCTATGCAGAAGAGTGGCAACTAAAAAGGCATAACTGAAACTATCCATTACAATTATCATACAAAAAAATAAGCTGAGACCATAATTGTCGCCGAAATAAAACAATGTCCAAAATGACTACCAGCAGTATTGTAGCTACAGATACCTAAGTGAGAGCATACATTACTAGCTCGCGAAGCTCTTTCAATGTCATCTGATTAACTTTGGAATCATCAAACCCTTCATCTCTCCATACTATGGCTAAACTGCCATCTTCTTTCTTTGGACGATCACTAGGTAACAAACAGCACTCTGCAATATTCAAGACTGAACCTGGAAGCCAAGTTCCACCATGTTTTGATTTGTCAGAAGTATCTAAGATACACTTTGGAGCCTCAATAAATGATACTGCAATCTCCTTCAGAATAATGGACCAGTACACCTGATATCGGTTGATAGATGTCAATGCACTCACTACAAAGGCCTGTACCTCAATGCCCTGAGCGAAATTGAAGCAAGGCCTTGTACTAATTTTAAAACAACTAACACAATCAGTACTTACCTCAGGGTGCTCAACTGAAAATTTATGAAAGAGATTAAAACTAGTTAAAGGATCTTCATACGCTGCCCCCAAAAACTTTGGGCCATAGGTTTCCATTATCCGTCCTAAATTTGTCTGTCTTGCGTGCCATCTAGAAATGTTCCAAACCAGAAAATGAACCAAATTTGCAGTGACAATAATCGAAAATTTCATCCAAGTACTGGATGAAAATTCCAAAAGCAACCGATTACACAAATAAAGACATATATGCATTCCCAAAATTATTACATTCATCAGAATATGCAAATCCTAGCAGAATAATAGAGCAAAATCACTTACAGAGAAGGGAACCAGTAAAGAGGTGGACCTTTGGCTGAAGCATCCCAACGTGCATACACAGAATAGTACACAAGCTGATGCAGAGAGTGTGGGTACCATGGCTTTAGCAATCTTCGAGCCACAAGCTCGCGCCAAAGCTCTCGTGGGTCAGACCATTCGACTCTTTGAAGGATCAATTGCTTCAAAGCTTGATCAAATCTGTGAGCTTCCTCGCTCGTTAAACCAGCTTGAGCAAGATGTTGCACTTGCAATTCGCTTATGCTCTTTATTACCATTTTGATCAATTCGGTTTCGGTTTCTTATCGAAATGTGGGTATTCCTTCCCTAGTTGTTACTCTGCAGCCAGGGGTCGTTGGCTCCTTGGGAGCCAACGTTGAAGCACAAGGTAGCAGCGGGAATCAATAATTGAATATATAGACTTGATAAATGATGGCCATAAAAGCTTTCAAGATTGTACGTGGCCACTTGATAATACACTAACGAAACAATTAATATTTAATAATTATGAACTAAGAGGATGTGAATTCAACAGGAGCAATGATGGGTGTGTCAGTTCCTTCAGCTTAGTGAAGGATAACAATTAAAACGAACTAAGAGAGATATTTTAATCTCTAAAAAATCTCAATTTATTTTCAAAATATATACTATCCCTATTATTACATGGTAAAGGATAATTTTGGGCTTTCCTTCCTTCTTTCCTTTACATACTTGCTTTTGACCTGATTTTAATTATAATTTTAAAATTTACTTTTGATTTTTTTTTTTTTAATTTCATGTTATTTGATTTCATTTCTTGAATCATACACATGGATAAAAAAAAAAGGATTAAAAAATAAACAGAATCCAAGAATTAATAAACTAGGAAAATTAATTCATCATTTTTTAATTAGGGAAAAACACTTCTCATATTATAGGAGCAGTGTTTTCTCATGTCGCACACACATGAAATGGTGGGACCTATATATATATATATATATATATATATATATATATATATATATGTATGAATTAATTCATATATATATATGTGGATCCCACCATTTCATGTGTGTATAGGAATCTTCTTCTTCTCATGCAACATGAGAAAATCAAGTTCCTTTTAATTAAGTTCTTATATTTTTATTGTGTGTTTATAGATTCTTCAATTATGAATATGGGTGCCTATTGTCACGATTTTAGGTTAAACCTCTCAAAACTATATGTCGGCCTTAACTTGATCACTCCCCTTTCAAAGACAGAGTTTCATTGATACAAGGGCCCCCGGCGGTAAAAAAAAAATTTGTTTAGAATTTTTATATGGCATGTTGGTCCGTCAATCAGATAGAGTGGGAAATAGCGATACGGTACGTCTAGCTCAAAATGAAGGTGGGTAGGATTCACAGGTAATAATAAATTTGTTGTTGGAAATGTCTGGTGGGGGATGTAGCATAGTGTGGTTCAAAAGAGATTTGAGGGTGGAGGATGATTTAGCGCTGACGGCAGGAATGAGAGCAGGAGTTGTGGTGGCGGTTTTTATATGGGCGCCTGAACAAGAAGGTTAATACCAGCCAGGAAGGGTTTCCAGGTGGTGGCTCAAACACAGTGTCTTTCTTTCCAAGTGGCGGTTTTTGTCCTATTTGATCTTTCTTTTGAATCAGTGTCTTTCTTTTATTTTCGATTTTTCAATTAAGTATTTAAATTTTGAGTTCAGATGCACTGATTGGTAATGCATAACAATTCAATCAGTATGAAGACATAGATAAGATGGAACAACTTAACGTAGAGGGGATTTGAGGAAGTTCATGATTTTTAGATAACTAGATCACTTTATTTACTCGAATTATTATATTCTTGGGGAAAAATCATTTTTGTAATTCCTTGGTTCAAAAATATGAAAGAAATAAGTGTTAGAGACTGGGGTTTGGTATTACTTGGTGATTATGATCTCATGATTCTGTTATATATATGATTCAACTTTTTTCGTGGCAGGCACTTTGATTACCTCTTCCACGTCGACTTTGAAGCTTTTAGGTGTTGTAGGATTAAGTTTAAGGTCTCTAAAATCTAGGATACATTTGGCCCCCCAAATTTTTATCCCAAGCTCCGTCCCAGCTCCCCTTTAATCTTGGCTAAGTCAACCGAAACCCTTATAAGTAGGTAAAGAGAGCAAAGACAAAGATAACTTTTAGAGAGTGAAGTAGAATTCTAGAGAGAGAAGCTCTTAAAATGCAAATGACTTGTATTGCTTTCGATGGTTACAAATGAGGGAGGCACCTCCTATTTATAGCCTATCACCTCCTCAATGAACAGTCATGATTCAATACATCCAACGGTAAAAAATGGTTCTCAAGAACCTTCTCCCAAAATATTTAGATATTTATGCTTTTCAAAAGAGCTTCTAGAATTCTCTATACAATTCCAATATTATGTACTTGCATCTACAACAATGTGAAACTATCTAGAAACCTCTAAAGTGTTTGTGCATGCAAAATATCTTATGCTCCTTGCTATGCGTGACACTATACTCATAAGTTGTAAGAGAAACTATATAGGTGGCTGATGACATGGCTCTCACTCAATATATACATGACTTAATTTTGTCACTTGGATCTAAATCAAATCAAAATCATCCAAAGTACCTATTATAATTTATATATAAATGTAAGGAGAAGGTTTTGAGTATGCTAATTTTTTTTATTTCATTTCCAAAATATTTGATCTTACACGATCTAGAAATCGCTTCTATTTTTAATTAATTGCCCAATCAATACAAAGATTTATCCATGACTTTTTAGTACCTATTTTATTCTAAGCAAGCTGATAAAACATTTTTTTGGGGGTTCTTAAAAGAGAATAGGACATCCCCTATGAATGTAGAATTAAAATCATTGATCACTATGGGATATATGGGACCATAATTTAAAAGAAAATAAAATACAAGAAAATCTCTCTCTCACACACACACACAACTCTAGTCCCATATATCCCATAGTGATAAATGATTTCAATTATGCATCCATTTTCTGAGCTTGCTGCATTTGGAAAGCATAAAGCCTTTTGACTTCTTCAAACATTTGTTCCACCTAGAAAGTTAAACCATCTTTCTTGATTGATAAAGAATCAAGCTCGAAATCAATTCTTGGCAATGCCATATTTTGACAAACAATTGAGTTTGTCGATTTAAAACTTCATTTGAGGAATAGGCTTGTTGAAAACGTTCTTGAGAGCCTATTGTACTAGAAATCACATAGGATCTTGTAGATACCCTAGTGTTTTCAAACGTTCTTCTCTTAAGAGGATGATATTCCTTATCATAAGGATCTCTGATCATCCCTATACAAGGAATTGGTTGAGGAATAACTGGAAGTTGAACATTGGGAATAACAATTTATGGGAAGTATTTTTGTAGTAGATCCGAGTGTCTTGTCTCTATCATCAATCCAGCAAGAGACATTTCTTTGGAAGATCTCTCTAGTGGAGGAGGAGGTCTCCACTATCTTTTATAAAAGGATGACTTAGGGTCATAATCTTCATCGTCATCTTCAAATCGTCTAGAGATTTCAAAAGAGCAAGAAGATATCCTTGAGGATTTTTTTTTCATGGTCTATTTGGTGGAAAACTTATATGGGTAAAGTCCTTGTTAATCATCAGACTCTTTGTACCATTCTGGAGCATCACACTCATAGTTTGAGTCGCACATACCTAAACCTAGTACATCCCATAAGAAATGTCAATTTAAATGAGAGACATAGCATGGCTCAACATGTTATGTGTAATACCCGAATAATTATTTATCTGGAATATTATATTGATAAATAATACCTATTGGAAATAGGTGAATTTGTGGTTTCAAAACTAGTATAATAATTACCTTATTTCCTAAGGTGATTTCTCATGAAATTCAGAGGAATAAAGAACTAAAAATCCCTAAGTGAATTTGTGGGTTATAAAATACCCTGAGAATATTATGATAAATCCTAGAAAGCAACTAAATATTTATTAAAAATTTGAAAATATGTTTTCTCTAATTTAGGTAATTTATGAGATTATTTTCCTTGGGAAATAATGAGGCAAAATTAAATATCATTTTGGGGAACATAAATTGCCCCATGATTTTTAATATTATGCATGATGCATAAATTATCAATGTCAGTAAAATAGTTGTGAGAAAATAATTAATCTTAATTAAGAAAATTGTCAACAATTAGTAGATAAGTAAATCTCTATTTATTAGATTAATTCCAAGAACTTTCATAGTTAATTGGAAAAAATAAAAAATCCAAAAAGGGGGAGGGAAAACCAAAATTTGTGAGTGTTATGAGATGTGGAGAGTTGTGAGCCAAGGAAAAAGAAGAAGATATTTTGGTGAAGAAACCAATAGGAAGAATGAGAACCGATAGAAAATAAATCATATCTCAAAATATGTGAACTAAGTATCTAACATAAGGACTTTTTATAAACAAGTAAATTTTTATCTCGGAGTGGGCTATCTCCGAAGTCATTTCCGTAACCGGCGAAATGCTTATGGGATAAGACAAAAAGATATTTTGTGAAAAAAGAGAAGATAGTATAAATGATAACCAATGGAAATTAAATCATAACTCAAAAACCATGAACTAAGTTTATAAGATCAGGACATATTATGGACGAGTGAATTTTTATCCAGAAGTTGACATTTTCAAACGTTATTTCCGTAACCAAAAGCGTTTGTCCGATCATGTTCAGCAGGCAACGGAATGTCCTGAATATGATCAAAAATTTAGTTGACCCAGATATTTCTAAAGAGGAAGAATAGACCTTCAAGGTTATGTTGTCGGATTTCTGAGATTCTTCAAGATTACGCGATTAGAACACTAAACAAGGACTTTATCGGTAGAAAACTTCTTGAGCAAGTTGGTGACATCACCTTGGTGACATAGGATGAGTTCAGCATAGTAAGGTTTATGGCCAAGATCTTATTACCTCAAAGAAGTGCGATCCGACGGTCAGAATTTGATAGGGAAAGTTCAAAGGAACTACTGAAATGCCCTCGCCTTTTTCTATAAATAGCTTGAACTTCTTCACAATTCTCACACCATTCCCTTCTTGTGGAACCGAAATTTTAGAGCAAAGGAAGGAGGAAGAGTCCGGGGAAATTTGTAGCGAAGTTCTGGGTAAATTCTTCAGTCCCTAGTCTTAAGTTCTAGTCTTATGTTCAGTAGTTCTTAAAATTTTAAGGTAGAAGTTGTTCTGATCTTTAATCTTCCAAGTTAGTTTAGATATCATGTTTAAAGGTTAAATATGATATATATTTCGAAAAATATGTTGGAGTTAGAGATATGGCAAAATTTTGGAAGATCAGAGTCAAAGAAACGAAGTGCTGGCGAAATTCTGTCGATTAAGGGGGTTAAGAGCAAAATGGTAATTTATACCTAAAATGCATGTTATAATGTGAGACATTGATTAAAGTGATCCTTTTAGGATATCTGAGATCACATACCGCGGTTACCACTGTTATTGTTGTTGTGCTGCCATCGTACCGTTTTCCGTCTAAAGTACCGTATATCGTCAACAAAGGTACATTCGCGTACTGTAACACTAACTCTGATGTTTACTGTATGCGTATATGTGCTATGTGTATGGTATGCTTATATATATTGTAATTGATAGCTTTGTTGTATGTTATGTATTGTTGATATGTTCACGTTGCTAAGTGCCACAGATCTGCCAGGGGGCTTATGTGCTATTGGAATACATATGGGCTAAGTGCCAAATGCTTGCTAAGTGCCACGTATTAGCTAAGTGCCACATATCTACTAAGTGCCACACATCCGCCAAGGGGGCTACATGATAATGGGGTTACGCTTGTTGTATATTTGTTTGTTCGTATATTGTATATGTGAACATGGGGTTAACCGTTACCTGAGGTTCGATGCATGGACCTCAACTCTTAACATAGCTTCAGGGTTGGAAGGACCAAGAGCCAAAGAGAAGGGCAAGCAGCACGCATTGAGACTCGGCTAAAGACTATCTTTTGTTTCCATGGCGTGGGAATCACCAGGGAGACACTTCTTCTATTTATATAGTTATGTTTAGACGTTCGGAATAATGTACCGTACTGAACTAGCCAGACTTATGGCATTTTGAATATATATATATATATATATATATATATATATATATATATATCAGTTACTCACTCTTTTACTTGCTCCGATGCTCTACTCTGATGAAAAAAAAAATTGCCGCTTTTAAAAATTGGGGTGTTACATTATGTTGGTCCACCTAAGCTATAAGAAAGTATTTTTATGGATGGTGTTTAGGTAGGAAAAAGGGTTAAGATTCTTCCATAAGTTATTATGGGCTAGATGAGCTTGGCCTAGCAAAAGTAGTCTTGATAGTTCCATCTAGGAGTCTCTGGATTATAGGAGGGGTTATAGTATGGACATCTTAGGGCTCACATTCCTCACCAAAATGGCTGCTACCACGAATGCAAGAAACCATAACACAACACTAAACAATACTTTGGCAACGCAGAGATGCTCTCAACGCCCAAAATCGCCATGTTTCTGTATATGATAGCATACAGTGTTTTGTATTCGCTATTCAGATTCCCAACATCAAAGTGTTAGGATTTGTACACGCAGCGAAAGAAATAAACCAAATAAAAATTCAAATCCCAATTTATGGATCTATCAATGGTGTTTAAATTTGAGTGTTCAGAATTGTACCTTTCATGTGCGTCTTATTCGATCATTAGGAGCCAACTGAACAAACCAACTCCCTCTACCAATATCCACACGAACAGGACCACAACACAGGCAATGTGCTAGCACTTCTAACATTTTTCTCACTTTCTCTAGGATTTCTCTTGTGGCCTTTCTTATACGTCTGACTGTCTTAGGGTTTTCAAACCTTAATGGGCGTATATATATTCAAAATTAATCTTAATTAATTTTGAAATTTGAATCAGATTAAAATAATATTAATTAAATCTTTCCAATAGATTTAATCTAATCTATCTTTTAATTTGAATTAAAAGTCAGCTGATTTAATTTATCTTCATAAATTAAATCTGAGATACGATATCTCTATTTGTTTTAGTTATTTAATTTATTAAATAAATTAAATACAAAAAAAGTACTACATAATAATATTATTATCTATATATATAATATTATTATTACTATCGAATATATATATATATATATATATATATATATATATATATATATATATATATATCCTCCCTTGATTAAACGTTGTATTCATTAAACTTAGACATGTCTTAGATTTATTGAATCTGGACATTATAACTCGTGTTGGACTATTCTTGTGTGCGACCCTATAGGCCCATATGAAATTGGCAGTGGGCCAACACTGTACCAGCCCACAAGTCACAAACGGCCTCTAACAAAACATTACAACTACCCAATTCATATAAGGATTGATGATACAATGCAGCGGGCCAACGCTTAATGTTTTAACATATTGTACTAATGTTTGCTCTTGCTGTTGAATGAAAGTCAGTTTTTACTCTTACATTCTTTTGTATTCTCCTACTATTCTGGCCTTACTAATTTAAAAAAACAATCAAATATATTTCAAAATTTGATCAAATGTCGTCATCATCAAAAAGGGGGAGAATGTTGATTCTTGGAGTTTTGATGATAACACGACTTAATGAATTAAACCTTTTTATAAAAGGAGGAAAGTATGTTTTTGAAAAGTAAAATTACTCGAGTAGGTTATATTTGTTAGTCGAGTAATCCTTCAACATATGGCATTAAATATACTGAGAAAGCAAAAGTCATTTGGGCCAATTGAACAAAATTACACGAGTAAACTGCCAGTGTTACTCAAGTAATGTAATACCCTAATTTTCCAATTCTCATAAATTTTATATTTTATGGATTCTTAGCAAAATACAAGGGTGAATATGTGTCTAAAAGAAATATAATTTTTTAATATATTTTCTTCCAAATTTAATTAAGAAATTCATATAAATATGATATTTGATTGGTAGATGAAAGGTAAATAGTTATGAGGTAGATTTCCATGTGACATTTGATTGGAAGATGAGTTTTAGTAGATGGAAATGAAGGGTAGATGCTTATGAGGTAGATTTCCATGTGATATTTGATTGGAAGATGAGTTTTAGTAGATGAACATATTTATAGTAGATGGGTAGTTAGATTAACATGTGATTTTTGAAAAGAAGTTGAGACCCAAAACTCTATAAATAGAGCTTGAATTCCTCTTCATTCTTCACACCAAAACTCAAATCAAAATAGAGGTTAAGGCAAGATAGGAGCAAGAAGAAGAAGGAGTGAGAACTTCAAGAGGTAAGTTCTTGAGCTCTAGTTTATAAATAACATGATGGGAAATGATTTTTGAGATCAAAGGAATAATATTGTGAAAGTTGAGAAAATTCTCAGATTTCAGTTTTTCTGGAGTCAGTCACGTTGTGGGAATTATTTTAAATAGTAAATGATCTTTAAAAATTATGAAATTTTCCAGATATAAAGTATACATCCAGGGATTTCTTTTGATATAAAATTTGTAATTTTTCAAGCTCTTTGGAAGGAGATATGAATTTTTTAAGTTAAGCCATTTTTACTGGAATAAAATCTAGGCAACGTTGAGAAACGTATAAACTGGGAATTACTCAATAATTCTGGGTGAAAATTATTATTTTTCCTCAAAAATAGACATCCTAAGGGTTCTAGGGAATTTTACGGATCTTCATTTCAAGTTTTGTAGAATTAGTTATGGTTTTTCAAAGTTATCGAAAAATCTGCCTAAAAAATACTGCATTACGTTTTTTTAATTAAATGTAAGGGCAAAATTGTAAATAATAAAGACACCAAGGGTAGAGAGGTAAATAGAGGTGGAAATATCTCTTAGGATATTATTCTAAGTAATATGGTGATATGTTAGGATATCCGAGAAGTCTGGGGCCGGATTCAAAAGTCGGACATATTGGTAACTATGTGGTGAAAGATACGTTCGCGTACTGTAACTTTAACTCTCCTATTACTTGTATGGCTTTAATATGATTGATTGAATCATTAATATATGTATACATTTAGTTGTGGATTGTTGTGCATATATGATAAATGCTAAATGAATGTTGTGATTATCTATCATATATTGTTTATACTTTTCATATGAGGTTAACTGTTACCTGAGATTCAATGGGTATTGAATCTCAGGCTTGATTAAAGAGTCAAGGAAGAATACTGGATTTGAGTAAGCGATACGAACGATGTAGATGGAGTTGTGAAGGGGCACTGATCAAAAATAAAGTTTGAAGAAGGTTAGTACATGGCATGAATTCAATAAAGCTATTTCAAACCAATTGGTGTTTAAACTAAGAAAGGGTTGTCGGTGGGTTGTCACAAGTCGTCGTGAAAGACGGGGAGACTCCCATTAGACTAAACACCGATATGGCCAATTTGTTTGATTAACTGCGTTGGATTCCAAGCCATAGGTTTATTTATAAAGTTGATTTATCAGAGAACTGTATTTATGTCTTTGTAATTGTATCACATGAATAATCTTTCGGGATATTTTAATGTACCAGTTTATGCAGGCATCATCATATGTCTGGGCATTTTATATCAGATACTCATTGTCCAAATATTAGCGCACGCTATCCGTTTTCGCAGTACATGGAGCTGTAGCACCTCAAACTGTTGATTTTCCTAAAACTAAATGTCAATCGACACGATTTTCAAGCATGGAATTTGGGGTGTTACAAGTAATGCCGCGCTGAAGCAAAGAGCAGGAGACGTTGCACATGTTACTCGAGCAAGTATATTTAGTTACTTAAGTAATATCACTGCTGGAACAATTTATTTCATCTAACATTAAATTACTCAAGTAATATTTATATATTACTCGAGTAACAAAATTGTTACTCAAGTAATTTTGGTTCTAGCTGAAGAGCTACTTGATATTACACAAGTAACAAGTTGTTCCTCAAGTAATATTTAAATATTACTCAAGTAACATCATGTGTTACTCTGAGTAATATGATTCCAAAGAATATTACTTTCAAACTTTACTCAAGTAATATGTATATCTTGCGCAAGTAATGTCAACTCAGATGCAAAGTATTTGAAGATTCACGTGTTTACTCGAGTAAGACCTTGATATTACTCGAGTAATGTTGGGCATAAATCAGAATGATGCTCTAGATCATTAATCTCTTGATTAATCATACTAGGTTATTTTCTATTTATTCTTAATCTCACTCAAACTTATTTTTATTATGTCTAATCATTTTTTTGAGTGATTTACATATGCTTAACTATGTTTAAATTAAGATTAACAAAAATGTCGTTCATTGTGTCAAGAGCATTTAATGCAAATAGATACAAATGGAATAAACATTATGAGTAGACGAAAACATTCCTTCGAGATATACTTGTTCCGGCTAATATTCTGAGTCAACTTCTGCACCAAGTGCTTCGACGACGAATGCATTTAATGAAGCAACGTTCGATGGTACTCAACGGAAGTCGTCTGTGTCTAACGAAATTTTGAAGAGACTCAACGCTATATTCAAAGTTTCATAACGGCATTAATGGCAGAATGGTATAAAAGCTCGCACATTCAATTCTGCCAACCACTAAAAACTCTGCGCATTCAAATTCTTTATTATTGTGATCAACTATTTCATTAGTTTCACTTAATATCTTCTGATATAACTTATACTTCAGTGATTATCACTTATTTACTCAATGATGAGTTAAACACTATTTAATTATCTATGAAATCTAAAGGTTGTGGAACCTTAAGTGTGTAGGTATACAATTACAGCTTATAAGGGGGAGTAGGTCCTAGTATGATAGGATCATCTCGAGTACAGAATGTGTAAATTGTATCAATGTTTGAGATAGTGAAAAACCCAAAGCGCCTGGAGACTGGAAGTAGGTCAAAGAGTTAGACCGAATCAATATAATTTCTTTGTCTCTATCTTACTATTCTTGAGTGATTGCCGAAAAGAATTTTCAATATCCCCTATTCAAACCCCTAGGTGATATTCTTGTTTTCAAACTATACTATTGTTATTAATGCAATTTTTTTTTTCATAAAAAACAATTATGTCTCAATATGATAATCTGATATGTAAACTATAAATAACTAATTAGGTTAGTTAGTTAGGAAGGGATTAGTTAGTTGGTATTAACTAATGGTAGTTAGTTGAGATTAAGAGGTCTAGAGGTATTGCCTATATAAGGCACACAACTCTACATTGTATCCTATGCTTGTTAAGATGAATGACTAATGAGCATCACTGATTCTCTCTTCTCTTCTCCCTCTCTGTTCTGCTTCTCTGAATTCTGCGTCTCCTCTCTTTCCCTCTTCTTTCTTATTACAGGATTATGATTCTAGAACATAATCACATGAAAAAGATAACTATTTGCAAAAAGAAAAATTAAATTAAGGAAAACTAATGAAAATCCTGAAATTCTTCAAAATAAATTTAGTTAAAAGTCAGGATTTAGTATGATGAAGGGCAAACTAATAATTAAAATTGACGTTGAAATAAGGGAGTTCAAGTGTATATTTTCAAAGTAGAGGGGAAGTTCATGCAATTCAGGTAAAATATAAGAAAAAATAGAGTTTTTTCCTTGATAAAGAATGACTCAAAGGATTGAGTGATTTATTAGACCGAATTGTATAAAAAGTACAAACATAAATATTGTTAATTGCATAAAAAGTATAAACATAAATATTGTTTAAGCAAGGTCAAATGAGTCTAGTACATCATCATCACTCCATTATTAACCACACAAAATTACAAACGCTAAAGTTAATGGCTTTGCCAGAGACCCCAAAAGGTCACTAGAGTCTACTTTGAACTAATGAAAACTCACGCTTCATTTGATCCCTAAGAACTCTCCTTATTAATTTGTTGGAAGCCGTTCGAGGAAACTCTTGCACAATTCTAACCAGGCTTACCTGTAATGTAGAGGAAATATGAACATCAAATCAGTACTCATACCAACTTGTGTCAGGTTAAGATTTCAATAAACTATTTGGTGTTGTCCAAAGACTCATTACATGGATCTCCATTTCAAATGGTTTGCAAAGTAATCCCTCCAGTTTTATTTATAAGCAACAACTACTCAAATCAAACAAAGCGAAGTATTGGTTAAAATTAGTTAAAAGAATTAATTTAGTAAGATATGCAATTATTTTCCCAAACATAACCTTATTTATGAAAATAACAAGTTAGAAAATATATGAGAACATGAGTAGGAAAAAGATACAAGAGAGACATGCAAATAATTGAGGGTAAATTTTGAAAAGCGCATTAAAATTTTTAGACAATAAAATTGCTGCTTCTATACAAGACCAACCCTATGTGCAAGAATATTGTTTATAAATAGGACCAGAGGGAGTAATGCAAATGGAAAGTAGCGTCACCTTAAACAAAGGATTAAGATTCCTCTGAATGGCCTTAGAGAACTTCATCTTCAAAGTTTCTACATCAGAGTTGTATCCTTTTTTTAAAACCACAAATATAATCAGTTGTTCCGGACCACCAGTTGTCGGCGCGACGCTGATGGCAGCCGTCTCTAAAATGCATTCATCAGCCCGGTCACAGACACGCTCAATTTCTACCGAACTTGTCTGCATATTGGAGGTCAAAATTCGGAGTATGAAGAAAACAAGATCCCATAATGCCAGCTTAAGAGAAATGGTCATGTGAATTTAAGAACTTCTTGAAGAATTCGTGATTGATTTCGGAGTATAGGACGTCCTTACTAAATTTCAGTCAAATATATATTTGTTCTCAAATATGATTTTTTATAACAATCATCCAAACAGGTTTTTCTAACCAAAAAACTTAAAAACAAAATCAAACAAGACCAAAGCATGGCCATCAACCCGTATATATATATATATATATATCTTCCATGGGTCTAGAACGAGGAGAATTACCAGAAAATAGGAACAAGGCGTATGCTGTTATACCTTTATACCACCAAGATTCATGGTGTCATCGGCCCTTCCTTCTACAATGATATAGCCTCCGACAGACCTCCTGATTATATCTCCATGTCTCCTAAGTTGCTGCTAATAAATACATCAAGTTAGACATTTACAGTTTATGAATAAATCCATCACTTGAAATAGCAAACGAAAGTACTAATAATAGAATGAGTAATACAATTAAAACTTACAATGGCATCAATAGAAACATACATAATTTACAACGAAGGGATTGCTGGAAACTCAGTACGGAGATCTAAGTAGTCTACAGTACATGAAATTTATAGTTACTAATTACTATTGACACAGATTGATTTTTTAATTGTTAAAACATCCCAAATTTAGAGTTAACTACTCCTCTGGTCCTTAATGTATGATATAATTGAAGAATTGATCTTGGTCCTAAATGTAAGACTCATTTCCTAATGTATCAAATTTTCCCCAAATTAGGCCTATTGATACTCCCTCCAATAGGAGAGGAAGGAAGGGAATTAGGGAAGATTGAATAAGGTAATTAGGTAAAAACAAGTCATATTTATTATAATGAACTAACTTATCTTCTTGTGCCAAAAAAATAATAATAATAATAATAATTAAAAAAAAATAACTTACCTAACTTCTTTAACCAAATCAAATTAGTTAAATAAACCAGTCATTTGTTTATGTTTTACTTTGCCTCTAACTAATTTGATTTCTGTATCTTCTACTAGGTGCCGGAGAATGTGCTATTTGGTCAGCAAGTGAAGCTTACCATTTGAGTCTGCATATTCTAATGAGATAGTTCAGCAAAGAAACTCAAAATTTCCTATTATATCAATATGAAGCAAAAAAATGTAAGTAAATGATTACCTTCCCTTTGTAAATGGGCATCCCCTTAAAGTAAACCTGCTCATGATCAGCATTAAGCAATCTATCAGTTGCTCCAAAATACACAGGGAAAAGACCCACTTCACCAGCACAAGCAACATCATCTGGCTGTCATATCAGTCAAAGAAATAATATGATGCCAAATTAGAATATGTAAACACTTTAACTGTAATTGGAATTGGTAAACTAAAGATAAAGTTCAACAGGCAAGTGCTATAGGAGATCAAATATCTAAGAATAAAGAATTGGTTGTAAGTTGGTTAACAAATAGCTAGACCTTTACAAAAGTCAAAAGCAAAAGGAAATACGTTCCAATAACAGATTGAATTCTACTGGTGTTCAAGTCATTGATCCCAAGATATTGAAGTGAGTGCTTCTGGTTGATCATCGTTGATCCAAATTTTTATCTCTCTTTTTTTTTTTTGGGTAGCTAGAAACCAGGGGTATCCCCCAGACGAAAGTAGAGACTTATCCCTTGGGCCGGGTGACAAGTAGAGCCCTCCCTAAGGTCTGTTTTAACAAATGTGATTTGAACCCCTCCCCAAGGTCTGTTTTAACAAATGTGATTTGAACCCCTCCCCTTTTACCAGGTGGCCAAGCCAGTCACCCCTAGACTAAGAACGCTCGGGTAACCCAACTTTTAGTTTCTGGTTTCAAGGAAATTCTTTGCAACTTTAGTAACTGCATGGTATTGTCATATCATTACGGTAATATGTTGATGGAAGCTGATGCCAACACTTGAAAGCAAAAAAGGAGAGAAAGAAGAACGTCAAAAGAAAAGAAAGAAAGCAAGCAAAAAAGAAGAGCCAGAAAAAGCTCTTACATAAGGCACTCCATTCTCATCTAGGATGACAATGCCAGTCGCCATCGATGCTGTGCTAAATGCTCCAAAAGCTTGTGGCTGAAGCTGGCTTCCAAGGATATAACTAGAAGCAAGCTCCGTTCCACCACAACATTCAATGATTGGATTGTAATAGGATTTTGAAGAAAGCCAAAGATCATCATCAACATTTGAAGTTTCTCCAGTGGAACAAAAAGTTCTGCACATAACATTACTATAGTTAATTTATCTTTTTAGTTACTTGTTAATTGAACCTCCTTGAGAAACTACCTTATTTTTGTCCAATCTAAGCCTTCCATACAATTTGTATTCTTCCAAGTTTTTACCAAGCTTGGAACTGTTCCCAATATAGTAACACCAGCATCCTGAAATTGTAGTAAATATTATATATACAAGGAAGGGCTTTCACGCAATGTGTAAATTCTTTTGATGCAAGGTACAAAAACTATTGAATAAAAAGTTACAACTTGGCTTCCTACAGGCATACTAAAACACAATATCAGAAAGGAATTCCATTAATGTGTGTCAAAATATTTCTATATATAGAAGAATAGTAAGTCAAAGAATTCCTCTGGTCCTTATAATTTTGCTCAATCACTGATTTGGTTCTTATAGTTTAAAATTTTGTAATTAAAGTTGTGTTTTAAAATATTTTGAATGGATCCCCAAAATCAAACAACAATATCATACAAATAACTCATGCTGCTGAAGCCATACAACTGGAAGCAGTCAAGCATCCAGCCCATTCACCTTCTGAAAAACAAAACCAAGAGTTATGTTGATGGTTCTCTGTTATTCAACTTCTACTCAATCAATGAAAGGCAATGGGCATATATGGAGGCGTAATCCTGATTAAAAAAGCCTCATATATGTGTCTAAAGGAAAGCAACAGAATCTAAACAATAAAACCTTAATTGTCTTATTTAAATGAACCAAAAATAAAGAAGATAAAGAATGAGGGCAATTAGGTGTTAAAGCAGCAAATTCATACAGTTAATCATATGGTCACATGGTCGTGTGGCAGAGTGATCTCCAAAACAATATATTATATGTGCTTAAAAATATGCATATTCCAAACATGATGCAATATTATGGGATGCTGAAAAAGTACATTTGTTATAGAAAGAATTTCATAGACAGTTTTAATTCTGAAGGGCAAGTTCAAAAGCCAGCAATAGGTCAACAGGTCTAGCATTCTAGTTTCCGTAGCCACTTAGCCAGATAATAATGATAACTACAACATACCAACTACTATTGATAATACTAAAACTACTGCTGTTATAATGATTACAATGATAATTATGACTATTGTTATGATGGGATCTCTTGCAGAATATAGAGCATACGCTATGTAAAATTAAAGTTGGAGGAATCACCTGAACAAATTTTCCAAAACCATGACCAAGAGGAGATCCATGGTAAAGAGCAAGAGTTGCCCCAGACAGAAAGCATGAATAGATTAGAGTCGGTCCCATTACCCACCCTAAATTTGTGGGCCAGCAGAAAGTATCCCCAACTTGAACATCAATGAGAGCCCAGGCATCAGCAGCACTTCGAATAGGTGAAAGCTGAGTCCATGGAATAGCTTTTGGTTCAGCTATTGAGAATAAAAAGAGAATCAGGAAATTTATGATAATGCCATTCTTGCATTTGATGTGTACTTGGGTAGAATCATTACCTGTGGTTCCTGATGAGAAGAGTATGTTAGTGACAGACTCCATTGATTGATAGACTGGAACTGAAGAGTAATAATTTGATCTGCCAATAGTAAAATGATCATGTAAGCCTCAACAAAAAAGAGATGCAATATCTCTATTTTATTTTTGCATTTTGATTAAACTATAAAGTAGTATAATAAACATGTTCCAATAGACATTACCTGGGATGCTGACTCCCGAAAGAGAGAAAATCTTTCCATGACTGGTCCTGTTCCCTTAATTGCACTCCTACATCATCACCTAACACTGGAAGCACAATAACTTTACAAGAGGCTGCCTCAATGACACGACTGCAAGGAGAAACATTCAGAATGATTCTTCCATTGATTTGTTTGTAAAAAAACAGAAAACTTAAGTCCGTCAAACAAAAGATTCAAACATGAAGAAAATCATGCTATACAAGTTTCAACTTTGGAAGTGGAACATGGAAAAACATTCATCGTGACATCTAGGTTGGCCTCTTCGACAAGAAATTCAAGCCTCAAATACAAGTTTTGGCCAAAGAACAACATTACATCATTTGAAACAATTTTGGTCAAAATTTCTGTAGACGTAAAAAATTTATGGAAATATTAATTTCACTATATAATTGAATGCTCTTGTCATTACCATAAAGGAAAACTAAGTAAAATGAAACCATCAATGACTGATAGCACAATTCCCTCAACGAGTAATTAATTTGGCTGTCACCAAATTTCATAAGAAAAACATATGGGTTCAGGCTTTTGAAAAAGGGATGGTGATCTGCCTCAGGGAATTATAGCTTTTCTTGGTCCTTGAAGTATAACTACGCATTTTAAGAAGAATAATTACTTCAAGAAGGATTAAGAGAGGCCTACAACAATTTGTATAGAGTGAATGGGAAGAATATGATAGAAATAGGTACTGATGAATACAAATCTTCAGATTATTGCATAGCAAAAGCCATAGATTGAAAACAACTAATTTAATATTCAATTCACATCATTACATGCTATCCTTCCCCTGTTTATAATAAAAGAGGTAGGGTAGGTTCTGAACAAATTATTAAACTAACCCTAAGTTCCTGACAATTCCCTAATTATCTTCTAATTCATGCTATCCTTCCCCTGTTTATAATAAAAGAGGTAGGGTAGGTTCTGAACAAATTATTAAACTAACCCTAAGTTCCTGACAATTCCCTAATTATCTTCTAATTTTCATGGAGCACAGATGGTATAAAGAAATATTTTATGCCTAGAATTTCAAATTATTATCAAATATATAATCGTTGGATGATTTTTTGTTGCATTAAAGAGAATTTGCTTCTTTTGTGTCATTGTAAAAGGATAATTCATTGCAGAAAGTTGTATTTGTTGCCTTGTTGGTGATTAAAAAAATTGGTCATGCCTATTCAAAAAAATATGGGTTAATTTACATTTCACTCTACTCCTATTTTCTAGCATGAACTAGCCCTAGGTTGTTCTCTATTTTAAGACTTAATGATTTGAATATTTAGATTTATTATTCCTTCATTCTTCTTCCCTTTATCCTTTTATCTCTCTATCTCTCCCTCTTGCTAGTCCCCTTTTTCTTCCTTGTTCTCCATCAATTAATCTCAAATAAAAATAATATGACATGTCTTACCCTGCATTTTAGAAATTTGAAAAATAAGTCGCACTATTTTTGGTTTGTGAAAAGAACATTTGTTGATACATTGATTCCCCTCATCAGATTGAACACAAAAATAAGAAGAAAAAATAGCAATAAAATAGAGAATTCAGAATGCTTCCATCAAAAGCTCTTCCATGCATCAAACGGGGCATAAATAAATGGTTAACAATACTCATGGATAGCATCAGGAAATTGCTTATGCTGTACTATATTTAAGCGATTTCTCCTTGATAATCAGATGACCATGCTGCCACCTGGGTTGGATTATCATCTATACAAAATGTTTGGAATAAAAGGAGTTAGCCCCACCTTGTGAGATAAGGGCTGTTGTTGTTTGGAATAATAGGAAATAATATGTACTAGTAAAGCTTCATATGTTAACAATAAGCTAGAAAGATCACATAGACACAAAAATCAATGGAGTGAACCAAGTATGATATGATTTTACTGTTCAAATCATGAATTCAGAGACGCAGCAATGAAGTTTAACAGTAAAAATATTTACCTGTATAAAGGGAATTTCCGGCCACCTCTTGATATGAAATCCTGTACACAAATTGAAAATTAGATAGTATTTCCATGTACCAACATAGAGTACTATATCTAATAAGCTGTAACACCATAAAATTAGTTTAAAATTGAAAATTTGTAAGTTCATTGCATAGGTTCTTCTTTAAGGGGTTATGCTGGGAATAAATGTATAGTCTCCTCCAATCTTCTCACAATTGGCATGGTTTCAAATTGACAGATCACCTGTGTAAAGATACACTTTGCTTTAGAGACACGCAGACGAACTGCAATTTCCTTTGGTGCAAAGCTATCAGCTATTGATACCACAACACATCCTGCTACAATAATGGCCAAGTATATTATAACAGCATTGACTGTCATTTGCATGTCAATTGCAATTGCATCACCCTTTGAGAACTTAGCAGCTATCACTTTTGCTACCATCCTGTAAATAATTTTGATGAAGATCAGAATGAGGAGTAGACAACATATTATGAATTGAAAGCAGATGCATGCATAAAATCTTTAAAGAGAAGAATCAAAAGCATAAAATGAATGCCAAGGGACATAATGAAAGAAAATAAAAACTGAATTATGCTAGAACATTTGTAATTTAAGTGTCCAGTTTCAACAAATAATGTAACTGAAAATTTAACTTTCAATGATAAGAATTTAAGAACTCAGTAGATGTCACGATTTGTTTCACATTTTCAAATATAGAACTTGTATAACACCACAAAGAAATATATACACAACTAGAGTCTGTATTCTCAATGAACTATTATTTTGATCACTACAATGATTATTTGCCCGAAGAATTACACTCAAATAAAACAGTTTTGTGCCCGGATGCTTAAAAATATTAAAAAAATGAAAGGAAGATCACATAATACCTGGATATACAAGTATTAATAAAATAATTTCCTAAAAGGATTTTGTAGTTGCAATCTTTTCCATCAAAAGTTCAGGATTATAACTCAGGACATGGAGCATAATTGAAAAGGCCAGGACTAAGGTAGCAATTTTCTGTGTAAAGCAAACCAACAACCATGGACATAGTTATCAGACTCGGCTCAGACAGGCCGAGTTGACCCGGAAACTGGCGAACTGGTCACCCAACCGGTCCGAGCTACTAATTGGATCGGAAATGCGTCAAAACCGGTCCAACCACCGAGTTTGGAGAAAACCGACGAACCATGGACTAAGGTAGCAACTTTTTTTTTTTTTTGTAACAAATGGGGCTATTAGCCCTTTCTCATTCCTGTATTATCACATCATGTGAGTAAGAACTACCCACAAAGTCACCGTACAGACATCCCAAAACACATCTGGGAGGATTGTCTAACACTACAAAAGGCTCTTCATGCACAAAACTAAAATTAGACAAAGAGTCTCTACATGTGTTAGCTTCCTTGTATATATGAACAAAATTACATTTCAGGAAATTATGTAGCATCCCACGTATCAGTCTCAGCAGCCTTGCTTCATCCATCTGTTCATCCTACAGCTTTTTCAGGAAACAAATCACTGCAGCAGAGTCACATTATATTGGTGCATTTTTTTAATGATGATAGAGAGTTTTTCATTGATGCACCACCTTTAGATTCTTGGCCATGATTTTATTGTGTTTAGAGGTTATTGTATAAATCCATCTTCTTTAATTTTGCTCCTAGCTAATTGGATTATTTATGTTTTACACTTGTAAAAATGTTTTAGGTACTTTTATTTTGTAAACTCATTTTTTTGTATATATTTATAAGTATGGTTATATAATTTATAAATATAGTATGGTTTTTAAGACCGGGTCATAATTATACGGTTCAACCAGTGACCCACTAGTTCAACCAGTGATCCATTGACCTAATACCCCGACCGGGTCAATGACCAGTCCAACTCTGATAACATTGACCATGGATATACATAATTTGCATATTTATAGTCTAGGAAGCTCTTTATCCTAACGTTTGAATAAAATAAGGGTTAAGTAACAAATTCACCTTAAAAGTACACGACCAAAGGCAATGTTGCCTTGCAAAGTTTTTTTGTGCCTCATAAGTCCTAAATGGTAACAATGTCACCACTCTTTTAACCACTGTTTATGTTAACAGTTAATTGCTTACTTGGCAGCCAGTCAAGTGTACACTCATTTTCCACCTCATCATGATACATCATCCCCTCTCCCTCCTCCGTCCCCTGGTCCTTCCTTCCTCCATCCTTCTCTCTACCTCCCTCCCTCCTCCGTCCCTTCCAAAATCAACGTGCTCCAATATCTGCAACATTACAAATTACAAGCAAAGCCAGTCGCTGAAAATCTTGGTTTCTTCTTGGACCGAACATGCCCCAAAAAAAACAAGAAAGGAAAAAAGAGAACAGAACATAAAGGATTAATTACATTTCATGAAAAAAGGAATCGCTAGTTAGGACTTGGGAGCATAAAGATGAATAAGTCACTGTCTGCAGACTCAATTAACAGAACTTCATAACAAGAACGATACAGTCCTTTAGAACAATCCTACATGACCTAATCGAAAAATGTTCTCAAATTGGGTCGTAACATAGGAAAGATCATAGTTACAAGAAAAAATCCAACAAGCTGAACCCACTTGCCATTAATCCAGTCCTGATGAACCCTAATTTTCATGACAGGGTACGCGATCTCCCGATCGGTGGAAGCGAAATACACCAAATGCCACCTATCGGGACCATCTTTTCCGGCGATAACGCGGAGCCACCAACCGTCGTTGTCGAAGCCATCGAATTTCTGATTAACCGATAACCGGCGAACAGAGATGACCGGAGGCAGGGGACGAACTTCCTTAGGGTAAACAGTTTCAATCAGAAATTGGGACTCGTTGTGGTCATCGAGCAACGTCTTGTACTTAACGAAGGAGTCACAATTGAAGGACGGAGAGAGAGAGAGAAGGATGGAGGAAGGAAGGACCAGGGACGGAGAGGGAGAGGGGGTGGAAGGAAGGAAGAACTGCCATACTCATACCGTTATGTTATGAGTTGGAAAATGAGAGGACATGGCTACTAAATAAATAATTTTAATTAAAATTAAATGTCAACTTATGCAGACGGTGATTAAAGGAGGAGTGATATTACTACATTTTAGGATTTCAGGTACCACATTAAGAGGAAAAAGAAAATTTATCACAAACATTATTTTCAGACGTATAATTCTAATAGACAGATTTGTTAGTTACCCCATAACATAAATTTGACCTTTTAACAAACATTTACTACCTCCAGTCTTAATTATAAGATATAATTAACTTTTTTTTAGAGATTAAGGATGTTAAAGAAGTTACTTAATCATTTTATATGTTGTGTACTTTTAAATTATATAGTAGTTTATTAGTTAAATTAACTAGTTTGAAGGAAAAAAAAATGAAAATAAAAATATTCTAAAGTAATTTAATTAACTTCTTTAATCTCTCTAAAAAAAAGTCAATTATATCTTATAATTAAGACCGAAGCTGGTAATTCTTATCAACACACAGAAAGACGATACCTATAGTAGGTAATGACTAGAGATGTCAGATTCTGGTACACATCCTCAGATTATTCCAAATTTTGTGTCTATGCAGAAGAGTGGCAAGTAAAAAAGCATAACTGAAACTATCCATCAGAATTATCATACGAAAAAATAAGCTGAGACCATAATTGTCACCTAAATAAAACAATTATCAAAAATCTGGTCCAAAAAGACTACCAGCAGTATTGTAGCTATACAGATACCAAAGTGAGAGCATACATTACTTGTTCGCGAAGCTCTTTCAATGTCATCTGATTAACTTTGGAATCATCAAACCCTTCATCTCTCCATACTATGGCTAAACTGCCATCTTCTTTCTTTGGACGATCACTAGGTAACAAACAGCACTCTGCAATATTCAAGACTGAACCTGGAAGCCAAGTTCCACCATGTTTTGATTTGTCAGAAGTATCTAAGATACACTTTGGAGCCTCAATAAATGATACTGCAATCTCCTTCAGAATAATGGACCAGTACACCTGATATCGGTTGATAGATGTCAATGCACTCACTACAAAGGCCTGTACCTCAATGCCCTGAGCGAAATTGAAGCAAGGCCTTGTACTAATTTTAAAAAAACTAACACAATCAGTACTTACCTCAGGGTGCTCAACTGAAAATTTATGAAAGAGATTAAAACTAGTTAAAGGATCTTTGTACGCTGCTCCCAAAAACTTTGGGCCATAGGTTTCCATTATCCGTCCTAAATTCGTCTGTCTTGCGTGCCATCTAGAAATGTTCCAAACCAGAAAATGAACCAAATTTGCAGTGACAATAATCGAAAATTTCATCCAAGTACTGGATGCAGATTGCGAAAGCAACCGATTAAACAAATAAATTTCATCAGAATAATAGAGCAAAATCACTTACAGAAAAGGGAACCAGTAAAGAGGTGGACCTTTGGCGGAAGCATCCCAACGTGCATACACAGAATAGTACACAAGCTGATGCAGAGAGTGTGGGTGCCATGGCTTTAGCAATCGTCGAGCCACAAGCTCGCGCCAAAGCTCTCGTGGGTCAGACCATTTGACTCTCTGATGGATTAATTGCTTCAAAGCTTGATCGAATCTCTGAGCTTCCTCGCTTGTTAAACCAGCTTGCACAAAATCTTGCAGTTGCAATTCGCTTATGCTCTTTGTTACCATTTTGATCAAAGTTATTCTGCTTCGTTCTTCCAAATTCCGATGCGGTTTCTTCTCAAAATGTGGGTATTCCTTCCCCAGTTGGAGCAGACGTAGCAGAGCCTGGGGTAGGTGGGAGCTGGCGTTGAAGCACAAGGCAGCGGCGGAAATCAATAATTGAATATATATATATAGACTTGACAACGATAGCCATAAAAGCTTCCAAGACGTCTATGTGGCCACTCTAGAATACACTAACAAAACAATTGCTCTTAATATTTAATAATTCTGAATTCTAAGAGTAAGAACTAATTAAGGGAAGTAAGAAATTGGCCAAAATAGTAGTAGTAGTAATAATAATAATAAGGGAAGTAAGAGGCTTTGAATGCAATAGTAGGAATGATGGGTGTGTTAGTTCCTTCTGCTTAGAAAAGGATAACAATAAAAGCTCATTAAGAGATATTTTAATCTTTAAAAAATCTCAATTTATTTTCAAAATATATACGATCCCTATTATGACATGGTAAAGGATAATTTTGGGTTTCCTTTATATATTTGTTTTTGACTTGATTTTAATTATTATTTAAAAATTTACTTTCGTGTTTTTTTTTTAATTTCATGTTATTTGATTTCATCTTTTGAATCATACACATGGATAAAAAAGGATTATAAAATAAACAGAATCCAAGAGTTAGTAGACTAGAAAAAATTACTTCGTCATTTTTAATTAAGTCGTTATATTTATTGAGTGTATATAGTTTCCTCAATTATAAATATGGGTCCCTATACTTATAATTTGTAAGAGAAACGGTGTAGGTGGCTGATAACATGGCTATCACTCAATATATGCACTAATTCATTTCGTCACATGAATCTAAATAAATCAAAATCAACCAAATTACCTACTATATATAAATGTAAGAAGAAGGTTTTGACTATGCTAATTTTTTTAATGTTGATAATAAATAAATTTATTCCATTATTTTATTTTTAATAAATATTTTTATTTTCTATTTTGCCTCTCACTTTACATGTTTATTTAGCACCCATATCAGCACTAATTACGATATCATAAGCATGAAAACTACTCCTTAATATTTAAAATTGAGAAAATTGTAAGAGCTCAACAAGAAAACTCCACAAGTCTGATAAAAAGTTAGATGGAACTGATGATTTAACTTTTCCTAAGAAATATATAATATCTTTCATATTGGGAAACAGGATGGTGGATTGACGTGGTCCCATGATTGATTTTAATGAAAATATGTGTGTTTGATTGAGAGTCTCAAAATTAATTTTAATGAAAATATGGATGTTTGGTTGTCGCATACTTGATTAAATCAAAATACGTGTGTTTGGGTGATTGTATATAAAAATCAAGATTTCACCAGATAGTTGACTAAGATTTGCCAGCGGTTCTGGAAACAGATAATCCAAAAAAACATGACGCCAACTTTGGTAGTTGGGATTCTTGGGTGGATAGAGAAAGAACAGATGGTGTGTGGCCACCAAACTAGTTAGATAAAGATTTATGGGTTTTGTTACAGATGAGAATAAAAATGATATGAGCCTCCTATCAGGACGGCCCAACAAGCCCATGACAAGGGCTTATATATAATCTTAATAGCCTCCCCTAATTAAAGAAATCTTAACTAATCTATCATTATTAAGATTCCAACTACCCTTAAATCAAGGATTTTATCATTAAAAATGTCACATATCTTTAGTGATAAGATAACAGAAAGCCCATCAATTCAAAGCCTAGGTAAACCTATAAAAGGTTTAAACCCTAAAAAGGTACACACGCTCTGCACCTTGCCTTTTATGATTATGCATACACAGAGCACACGCCACCACTCTCCTTTGGCTATAAACCTATTTTTATCATCGAACTACGTGAAGTTTGATCCCTCTCAACAGTATGTAGGAGTTTGATCCCTCTCAACAGTATGTAGGAGTTTGATCCCTCTTAACAGTATGTAGGCCCCTAGGACAAGTCAAGTCCAATATCTCTTGTTCCGGGACAGGTCAAGTCCAATATCTCTTGATCTACACCAGAACATGCTCCCTCTCAACAGTATGTAGGAGTTTGATCCCTCTCAACAGTATGTAGGCCCATGGGACAAGTCAAGTCCAATATCTCTTATTCTACACCAAAACATGCTCCCTCTCAACAGTATGTATCTACACCAGAACATGCTCCCTCTCAACAGTATGTAGACCCTTGGGACATGTCAAGTTCAATATCTCTTGTTCTACACCAGTATATGTTTTAACTTTTATGAAATGTTCTAAGGTGACACAAATTCAATCCCTCTCAAAAGTATGTAGGCCCCTGGGACAGGTCAAGTCCAATATCTCTTGTTCTACACCAAAACATGTTTTAACTTTTATGAAATGTTCTAAGGTGACACAAGTTCAATTTTCATTGATAACTTGAAAAGTTAGTGCTTGCCTCTCGAATTTAAAAATAATATATCTTCAATTAGATGCATAATTAAATATAGGTTACATATCACGAAGAAAGGATTGTACCAACTAGAAGTAGGTTAGTGTGGGATTGCGTTTCCCTTTCTATCTGACATCCAGCCTCCCTAGACTGTCTAAATGAAATTTGGACAATCTAATTTTTTTTTTTAATCTTTTGATTTTTAAATGAAAAAAATATTTCTTAAAAAAATTAGTTAAGAAATTATCTTTATTTGAGAATTTTTACCTCTTAAAATATTTTTTTAAAAAAAAAGTAAAAAAAAAAAAGATTCGGACCATCCATATCTCATCTGGACGGTTCAAAGAGGCTAGGTGTCTCCTACCTATCCTTTGGATCCTACCTATCCTTTATCTAAAGGATAGGTAGGGAAACGTGGTTTGTTAGTGTTTGAATCTTTATACAGATTTCAAGTTCCCTTGGGTGACACATTTCACATTTAAAATTATATTTTTCAAACATTTAAACAATTAAGTGTATAAAGTAATTTATCTTGGATCGATTAGTGTAGTTGTGTATAAATTAGTGCACTTTTATCACATCAAAGCACTCTAAAATATTGGTGGTACAATTTTATTCGTAATTGTTCTATCATAAGAACACAAGAGTCTATCCCTAATAAACTAGTATATTGATATAGGATCAAGTAATCTTCTCCTAAGTATTCATGGATGAGACACCTAGGAGGATAGGAGATCACAGAGCACAAACATAAGGGTTTTCACCTTAAGGGAGTGGGGTGTGCTCTGTGTAGGCAAAATAGTAAAGAGGTAGAGTGTAGAGGATATGTACCTTAGGGTTTACTATCTATTTATAGAGGGTACCTTAGGGTTAGGGTTTGTTTGCCTCTTATTAGGCCACACCTTGATTGGGCTTAATATTTCAATCCATAACAATGATAATATATTAGGAACGGATCAATCTCAACTCCACGCTATCCAAATTTAACACGGTTTTCTACTACTACTATTATTAATAGGAAAAGACATAAAGCTCCATCTTATTTGAACTAAACCCAAGTTGCCAGCAACCCCAATCTAACTCCTTTAATTTTATTTATATTTATTTTATTATTTTTTATTCTAAATATACTTGTATTCAAACTTTTTTCATTTTCTATATTTAAATTTTACTTTATACTTCGATGAATTTCTTTATAAATCATTTCCAACATGTTTCACATAAATTAAGGAAAATTTTAAACTTTATTACTATATTTTGAAGTTTAAAAATTTTTTATCTTTACCTCTATTTTATATTTATTATATGTTATAAAAAAAAGTTGATACAATAATAAATTAATAGTAAAATTGCATATTTATATGATTTTTTTTAATTTTAATTTCCTTATAAATATTACCATAAAATTTCTTCTATCTCTTCCTTACGTCCTTACAAAAAGGGTCAGAGGAGTAGGTTATTTGTAAGAGTAGTATACCAAATATGAAAATAGAACCACACAACGAAGCCATCCCTAAAAATCCCGGAAACATCATTATCATTATTTTAGAGGTTTCTTATGAAAGAGAAGTGTTTGTACAATAAGTTTCAAAATGCCGTCCAACTAAAATTTACAAACATCATTTTAGGAAAAGTTAACGGGCTGCCTGGAAAGTTATCACCTAATAGTATTTTTGTTATGAAAATCTTTTTCTAAGGGGATTTTGCCTCGGAAATATTAAAAAAGAAGCAATTTAACTCTGACTATTATTCCAGTTAATTTTAAGCATTAGATTACTAAATATGCTGAGCTAACAATCTGCATGTCATCCACTTTATTTTTGTTCAAGTCTAAATTTGTCATGAAAGTCCATGTTTCATCTACTTTATTTTTTTTAAAGTTAGATTTAAGACTTTTAAGAAAAATTTGCACATTAAGAAAACTAACGTGCAGGACATGGGAACTATCATGTTTGATTAACTAATAACCAAAATTAACTCAGAGAACAGCTAGAGCAAAATTACTCTTCTTTTTTTTTTTTTATATACACTTCTAGGAGAAAAATTGCCTCTTAAAAACTTTTAAACTAAACTTACCTTTCGATGACAACTTTCAGAACAAAATAACCTATTAACCTTTAAAAAAAGACAAAAGCAACTGCGGGGTGTTTCTAGGTTGATGCTTTGATTCATCCGGGTTGGCAGCATGAGGTCCGGTCATTGGGGATCCAAAGTGAGGGTTTGGTGGATTAATCTATGGGGCTTTTTGGGGTAGAACATAGTAATGATCCTGTATGGAGAAAATGTGGGTATAGGATTGGGCTTGGTGGAGGACTTGGATCGGGGAATTGATATGGGTAATTAATTTCTGAACCCCTTGTAAATCTTCTATACCCACCCACCCAACCTTTTCTTTTCTAGGCATAGATGTTTTTTTTGGGTTAAGGAACAATTTGGCCTATAAACTATTACCTCAGGAGCGTCCAGCATAAATAACTTTTAAGTGGACCAAAAATACCAAAAAAAATTTTATAAATGTGAAGTCAGCACAATGCTATTAGAGAAAGATAACGTCCGTTATTTAAGGTACATATTGGCCAACGAATTTTTACTCCAGGAGCGCCCAACATAAAGAAGTTTTACTCCATGAGCGCTCAGCACAAAAAGTGCATCCAAAATCAGATTGTTGTAAATCCTTACCCAGACCCCCAACCATGTATATTGGGGTTAGAAAAAGTGAATGCAACAAAAAAAACACAAATTAAATTAATTAAATTATATTTATTATTATTATGAGTTATCTTATGCAATTATTGACTATAATATTGTATTATTTATTCTTTAAATCAAATTTTTGTTGTTGTAATTCTTTTCAATCTTTTAGAAATATCACATATTTATGTGCATATAATATGCGTAAAAATTGATATTTATGTGCGTAAAAATATCACATAATTTATAGGCCACCTTTATTTATTTGGGTATGTCCTTCTCTCTTGTCTCTACCAATAAAAGGATCGAATTCATTTATATTTATATGTATAAATATAATATTTTTGCCGACGAAAATTGATATACGACTGATGAGATTAATGGACTATGGATTCAAATCTTATTGTTGAGTATGTAGGTATTTTAGGAGCATTACTTTTAAAATGGGACGAAAGCTTTTGAATTGTTTTGGGCAACCGAAAAATCCCATCACATTAACTATTCTAAATTGATAATAAATAAAACTAAAAAATTACTCATATTATACGCATTTATATCAATAACTAAAAAATATCATTAGCCGTATATCTATTTTTACCCATATTTATACGCATATAAATATGTGAAATTTTTAAAAGATTGAATATAATTACAACAACAAAAATTAAATTTAAAGAATAAATAATACAATATTATAGTCAATAATTGTATAAGATAACTGATAATAATAGTTAATATAATTTGTAATTTTTTGTTGCATTCACTCTTTTTAACTCCAATGCACATGGTTGGGGGTTTATAGTAGTCGGATTTTAGGTGGATTGCACATGGACTTTTTTGTGTTGGGCGCTCCTTAAGTAACACTTTTTTGTGCTAGGCGCTTCTAGAGTAAAAGTTCATTGACCAATCTGCACCTTAGATAACAAACATTATCTTTTTCTAACGATGTTGTGCTGACTACATGTTCTTAAAAGTTTTTTTGATATTTTTTGTCCACTTGAAAGTTATTTGTGCTAGGTGCTCCTGAGGTAATAGTTTATTGGTCAAATTACTCCTTAACCTATATTTTTTCATCAAAGGCCAATATGTTGAACAACTATCATGCATTAAACGTGATGATCTCTCTCTGCCAACAGGAAACACACTCACTCAATTTTGATGGCCATTTCCGTGATAGGCATTTAGCACATTACCAGATAGTAAATAAATCTAAAATCACAAAGTGCGGTTGCAAATAAAAAAATGTTTAAACCTTGTAGTAAAATTACATGAGAAAAACTTGTACACAAAATAAACTTCTGAGCACCCATAGTTTTGTCGTACAGACAAGCTAGGGCGTCCATTACAGTCGACCCACAAAATCACACAGAATATTTTGGGTGTTCATAGAAGTCCACACACAGCAATTTTAATTTGGCATTTTTCTCATATAATTAAATTCAGTAAAAAAATCTAAGTTAGAAAAATATAAAAATATATATTAAAAAAGCCAAAACCAGTTTAGAAAATAACATAATCTCACAAGGCATTATCACTCAGGAAGAAGAAAGTCTTACATAAGTAGCAAGTCAAGGCCATTTCCTTCTTTCCCTTTTTTTTGACTTGTCCTCTTATTATGTTTCCTTATCAGAAACAATAGAGAATTATCATATAGTGATTGCATTGATTCTTGCTTGGCTAAATCCTTATTGGCAAACTTATCTTCATATATTAGTTTCTTATCATTTGTTTTCTTCCTTCCCAAGTCAAAAGTTTCTACATTCCCCCAAGTCTTCTTATTTAGGGTCATTTTGTCCCTTTGATGACCCCATGAGCAGCCTTATCAATTGAGTCAAACACACACACACACACACATATTCTTATAATACCTATAATAATCCACTTAATTTTATATTTTCATATATTAATTTTGATTACTTAAGAATATTTTGGTATTTATACATTTCTTTTTTGGAATGTTACCACTGACACATTCATGTCCCACTTATTAGCTTGTGCTTGTAACATTTTGAATTTTTAGATTTAATAATATATAGAGATGTATTATAAATTTGGACCAAGAATAGTTATATATAATTGGAAGTTAGAGCTTTATTTTCTTTTAGTTTATTTATTTTGGGACAAATGAATTGATTCAGACACCCAAATCATTTGATTTGCTTTAGCTCAATTAAACCAACTCGGCCTACAAGGAACACCTAACTTAATATATTCTAATATTAAGTATGAGGAGGTCACGAAATATAGCAAAGGAAAAGCTAATAGCAAATCTCGTTAGCCATGCTTCACCAGCGTGAATTATTCACTCTCTGAGCACACAAGACCAGCGATGCCATACTTCCTCAGACCTTTCACTAAACATTTTGAATTCGACACCATTTACCTCTGATTGTTTCCAATTGAACAGGAATCTTAAGTCCTTATATAACTATTGTTCTTGTAATTCCATTCATCTTTTGGCAACCAAATGCTAATACTAAGATATATATATATATATATATATATATAGAGAGAGAGAGAGAAGGTCTGTTGTGATTGATCCTTGTTCACCTTTCCTCTGAATTTTGTGATGAAGACAAGGGTGTGTGATTCTAGTGAAGATCATAGCATGCAGACTAGCAAACTAAAGGTAATCATCGGTCCTCTCTTCTTTCTAGTTTCTATTGATTATTTTTTAATGGAACTTTGAGTAATGAATTGTAAAAGTAAACCCATGAAGTTTATGTTAAAAAAGAACTGTAGAAACCAAACCATAAGACTTCTTTGTTGCATAAACCATAAGAACCTAGGGCTGTATTGAAGAGAGATAGATTTTTGTTTCTGAAATGCATATACCAATGATATTTATGCAAGATAAGGGGAAAAAAGCTTAGGTAGTTTGTTTATTTGTATAGTGAAAAACCTCGGGGAACGACTCTGACATCATCTTATAACATGTTATCATCTCATCCTATACAATTTATCGTAATCCCGGCAATCTCCTTAACCCATCCATCTCTCGCTTTCACAAACCACAAACCTTATCCTAGCGACCACAACTCAACACATCAACCACAACACACAAACTCTATCCCGACAACCACAACCCAACACACCAACCACAACACACAAACTTTATCTTGACAACTACAACCCAATACACCAACTACAGCACACAAACTCTATCTTGGCAATCACAACTCAACACAACAACCATAATGCACAAGTTCTATCCCAGCAATTACAACTCAACACATCAACCACAATGCACCAACTCTATTTCTCGGCAACCACAACTCAACACACCAACCACAACTCACAAACTCTATCTCGACAACCATAATTCAACACACTAACCACAACACACAAACTCTATCCTGACAACCACAACTCAACACACCAACCACAACGTATAAACTTTATCTCGACAACCACAACTCAACACAACAACCACAACGCACAAACTCTATCCTGACAACTACAACTCAATGTTACACCCCTACTGGCCTCACCCTTTCGGGTGATGGGTTAGAAAGATTCCTTTTAAATTGTTACCTTTCCTTAGTTTTTAGTTTATTTAATTATACATCGGAGTATGCACAACAGAGCATCGGATTGGTTTGTACAACTACTGTACTAGTAAAAAGCGGAAACAAATAGAAAGTAAATATCCCTAGAGGGTTAAGACACAGTCATCCAACTATAAACTCTCAAATAATATACAGTCATCTAAAAAAATTAAGTACAAAATATGATAGGACATCCCCTATCCTTCAACAACACTGTCACGTTCTACCTTTCCAAAAAGACCTTTATAAATCAGGCATAACCTCTTGCGTCTTCAGAAGCTTCTAGAGTCTGATGACGACCCCTAGAGTAACTATCAGTACTCATGCACTAAATGTGTAAAGTGTATGCATGCAACCACGCTATACAGTTATTGTGCCAAATATACCACAATATGCAAACATATATCCAACAAAAAATAAGTCCACAGAGGGTTAGTTTACAGTCATCCAAAAGTAGATAATGAACAAAGGTAAATTATACAATTATCTCAAAATGACATAGTACAAAAAGTGATAGGGCATTCCCTATTTTCTTCAAGTTCCCACATCAAGCCCTACTTGTTCTAGGTCTCACAAGTATACCGCCTCATACCTATATCTTTAGAATGTTCTAGAGTTTAAAGTTGAACCCCAGATTAATTGTTAAACTCATGTACTATAAGTGTATAGTATATGTGTGCAACCATAACATGTAAAATTAAATCATAAACCAAACATGCCACATATATGCATTCATAAATATACACAATAACCAATCATCATTCACCATTAAGCTGCCTTAACAAGGCAAGCCTCAAAATTATCGGAATCACAACTGTCAAGCCGCCACTCAAGGCAAGCCCTGGAAAATTCTCAGCGCTAGAAACAAAATAGTTGGGGACTTGAACCCCAACATGCTTTGTATACATATTTGGAAAAACATACAAATATGACAAACAAACATACTGTTAGTTCTCTATGTCTTTTGATGATAACTAGCATTTGTAAAATGCAAAGGTTGATATAATGGTTACCCACTATGTTCTGTGAAATGATCCCAGTAAGTCTCACATTACTCGAGTAATAGAATTTGATTCAAAACAATTTTCAAGTTATATTACTCCAGTAACGAATATATGACTCCAGTCATCTCTGTGTAAAAGTCACTATTTGACTCCAGTAACTCACGTATGACTCTAGTCATCAACGTGTTAAACGTTACTCAAGATAAATCTCTCAGAACAAATCACGTGTGAAAATATGCAACTCCAGTTACCTTATTTTGACTCCAGTCATAATTGTTGGACCGACTATCACTCAAGAGGGGGGTGAATTGGGTGTTTGATGGAACTCTAGATAACTTTAAAAACTTTTCGCAACTAATTTGAAATCAATTATATGATAGTAATCAATTATCCAAATATGTATAATGGAAATATAAGAGTTTAGGGAAGAGAGTATGCAAACTGCGATTTATCCTAGTTCGGTCCAATCCTTGACCTACGTCCAGTCCCCAAGCTTCACTTGAGATTTTCAATCCACTATTTGCTTTGAACTTGATTACACGTTTTGTACCTGAAGTAATCCTCTCACTAGGATTCACTCCCCCTTACAAACCATAATCAATTCACTTACTTGATTACACACTCTGTACTCAAAGTAATCCCCTCACTCGGATTCACTCCCCTTACAAGCTGTAATCACAATAAAGTGTTTCCCACTTAAGATCACCCAATCTTGAGTAACTTTCAGAATAATAGGATGATTACAATGAATCTTCTCTCTCAGAAGTAAGTGAATAAACATTGAAGCACAATACGTATAATCTCACTCTCTAAGCTAAATATATGATCATTTGTAGTTCGGCGTCCCTTTGCTCTGAGTCTTCATGGGTATTTATAGGTTAATTAGAGGAACTAGCCGTTGCATTTTATTCTCTATGATTCTTCAATGTTCAGCTATAAATCTGGAATATGACCGTTGCATATTTTTCTCTATTTCTTCAATTCTTGGCTGGAATCTTGGATATAGTTGTTGTAGATGGTCTTCCAATGTTCTTGTCATTTCCATAACTTTACTAGACCGTTGGAGAATGATTTAATCGTCCTTGAATGGCCAGAGCTAAACTCTTGGGATAGAGGAGAAATTTCAGGCTTGTTCTTGGTTCTTTATTAATTACATTTTACCTAGTCAGATTTCTCTTTGATCTTTGCTATGTTTATCTGAAACTCATGAGAAAATCAATCAAGTATAACAGAGAATAATTATAGATTGAAAATATGAACCACACAAAGTGAATGAGTTCAAATCATAAGCTTTAGGAAACAGAGTCTCGCTTCTGTTTCTATGTGACTAGAGTAGCGATTAAATGACTAGAGCGATCACAAGGCTTACATCGTTTCTGACACAAGTTTATTGGAGTAATAACTTAGTTACTGGAGTAACTAAAGTTCATGTCGTCTCTGTAAGCGCATGACTAGAGTTAGTCCAAACATGGCTGGAGTAACATAAATGATAATTACTTTCTGTCTCGATATGGTTGCAGTAACTCATGTATGACTGCAGTAACAAAGGGTTTAATTCCTCTCTGGACGTGTTTTGCTCCAGTAGCACCTGGTATGACTGGAGTTATCACAATTCTTCACTTGTTTGAGGATCAGTTCCAGAATTCTGAACAGACACTGGACTTCCAAAAATCATATCTATCTCATTTGATATTTTTTTCTGTGATCTTGATATTTTGGAAAAGTGTGTGAGTCTAGTTTCATATGCCACTGATTTCAGCTCATTTCGATGTGTATTTTGTGAGATATGATTAGATTACTAAACCTTGGTCTGCTGAGTGATGTTAACAGATGGGGCAATTTCAATAATTCATAGCTCTCTCATCTGATCTTCTTTGGACCTGAATTTTTGTCAAGATGACGCATTGAATGTCTAGTTTCATACAAAATTTGTTTCACCTTAATCCGATCTCTGGTTTGGGAGATATCATCGAATTACCAGAGGTTGCCAGTTGAAACGCGGAACAGAGTTGTTGAAATACATATATTACCGCAATAACATGAGGATGACTGCAGTAATTTCGTATCAGATGCTTTCTGTCTTAACATTACTGCAATAAGTTAATGAATGACTGGAGTAAACATCAAATAGAAGCAAATAGAGTTGTTGAACCACTCAATGACTGGAGTAATAAGTGACTACTAGAGTAATGTTGCTGAACCACTCATATGACTGGAGTAACTATTTCATTACTCAAGTAATGCGTCTTCAGGATTCATAGGCTATCGGGTTTGGTCAGAGAAAGGCTAAGAGTAGCGAGTTATTGGAGTACCTAAGTGACTACTGGAGTCACGGTTACTAGAGTAATCATGGGGTTACTGGAGTAACGTAAATGATTACTGGAGTAACTCTTACTGGAGTAAGGCAACCGTTACTAGAGTAATGAACACAAGAACACATATATAACTGGAGTAATATGTGTATGACTGGAGTAACTCGGACACCATTCATTGTGAAAATTCAACTTGCTCATTTTAACTCTGAATTGACCCATTCCAACTTCCATTTGATCGTGGAGACTTCAAGAATCAATCTAAAAACTTGTATAATGATTTTCTCATTCCATTCAACAAGTTTTTCTTTCTTTATTCTCTCTTCTTGATTATTCTCCATGAATCAACTCATTCTTTCTTTTCTTCTCTTGTTCTTTCTCCATATGAACAAATCTACATTAAATGTAGCAATTAGTCAATGTATATGATATAAACTTTTTGCTCTTGCTAATGACATCTATATAAGACATCATCAAAATTAATCATAACCAACAATAATTACTCCAATAGTCACTTAATGACTCCAGTAGCATTTGGTCTTAGCTCATCTTCAGCCTAAACCCGATAACTCAGTTTTTAAATGATTCATGACTCCAGTAATTAATACGCTACTCCAGTCAACATAAGACAATGAAGATATGACACATATCTTACTCTAGTAAACAAGTAAGCTACTCCAGTCATACAGTCACACAGGTGACTTCGAATAACGTTCAAAATGGAATGACTCGAGTAACCAAATTTTTACTTTAGTCATACAGTCACAAAGGCAACTTGAGGTATTGATTCAGAGTAGAATGACTCGAGTAATCAAACCATTACTCCAGTCAACATGACACAGAGAACATTATGATAGTTGCAAATGACTCCAGTCACTTATAAGCTACTCCAGTCATCGTATCACAGAGAGACTCTCAGCTATTTGAAACCGAAATGACTCCAGTCACCTCGTTTTGACTCTAGTCACATAGACACAGAAGCGAGACTCTGTTTCCTGAAGCTTACGATTTAATCTCATTTGCCTTATGTGTTTCATAATTTCAATCTACAATTATTCTCTGTTATACTTGATCAATTTTCTCATGAGTTTCAGATAATCATAACAAAGATCAAGGAGAAATCTAACTGGGTAAAATGTAATTAATAATGAACCAAGAACAAGCCTGAAATTTCTCCTCTATCCCAAAAGTTCAGCTCAGGCCATTCAAAGACGATTAAATCATTCTCCAACGGTCTAATAGAGTTATGGAAATGACAAAAACGTTGGAAGACCATCTACAACAACTATATCCAAGATCCCAACCAACAATTAGAGAAATAGAGAAAAATATGCAACGGTCATATTCCAGATTTACAGCTGAACTTTGAAGAATCAAAGAGAAGAAAATGCAACGGCTAGTTCCTCTAATCAACCTATAAATACCCATGAAGACTCAGAGCAAAAACACACAATTACAACTGATTGCATTTTTGCTTTAAATCTTTGCTGTGCAAACTACTACTTCTTGAACTTCAGTGTTTACTCATATTTGCTGTTTAAGAGAGTTTGATTTCGAAAATCTTTTGATTACTTGTTTTATAAATAACTCAAGGTTGTGGAACTTGTGAGTTGGGTTGTTTAATTACAAAGTGTAAGGGGGAGCAAGTCCTAGGTGATTAGGATTGCATGTGATTTACATTGTTGTAATTAAAGCTTATTGAGATACTAGAAATACCTAAAAGATATCTGGGGACTTGACGTAGGTCGAGGTTAAAACCGAACCAGTATAAATCCTTTGTGTCTTGCTTCTCTTCCCTTGCTTTTTCATTCTTTACTTTTCAAGTTTTGAAAACTTAGACATCTTTAGAAAGAATTTTTTTTTAAAAAAGAAAAAAATCCCCAATTCACCTACCTCTTAGTCCACCTCTTAGTGATTTCTTCCATTTACACATATGATAAACATATATCAAGTATTTGAGTAAACAGTTACTACCTGGTGTGTGCGAGGTCAATAAATTTATCTCAGGTATTCGAAGAGCTACTCCAGACTTGTATTATCCTCTAAACACATAAAACATACCTCATTTAAATACCTATATAGGTTTCCTCTTCAAATTATGAATTTTACACCTTCCCTCCAAAATTCCAAAAATGGTGTTCCCTCTTCAAACATTTTTAATTAATTCAACAAAAATTCAATTGACATGAAATCAACGGCTACTAAACCCTTAGGATGTCTAATTTACCGTAAAAATAGTTTCCAAGGTCATCAAAGTTCTTACTTCTCCTCATACCCAAAGCCTAGTCGCTGGTCTAAGACAAAGTCCAGGTTTTAGGGCTATTTTCAAAAATAAATATATCTTGGTAGAAAAATCAAAATAACACGAAATCTTATATCAAAATGATCCTAAGGATGTCTACTTCCACCCTATAAAATCTAAAAGCAATTTAAATTAATTTATATTTTAAATCATTCGATTTATCATCACTGCCCATAAAACAATGTTATTGGCATATTTGAGTAACTTTAAGACTTAGGGCTTTTTGGGTGTGAAAAAAGTAACCTTGACTTATCGCCACAAAAAATCACATTTTGAAATCATTGGAGATATTAAAAATATCAAACTCCTACTGTATCCTCACATTCATCACCATAGTGCAAAAACTCAAAACAAGATTCACCAAGTTGTCGGTTAGGGCTTACCTTAAATCTTCGGTTGCATATGAATTAGACAGCCAAAAATGAGCATGGGGTGTCCTTAAATAGGCTCTTCTGGTTAGGCCTATTATCCAAGACATGTTATTACCTAGTGGTCAAAGAATGTTTTGGATTTTTATATATTTCTTTGACTTGCCCTCCAAGTAATTCTAGAGGCTTCTTAGGCAGATTTTTATCCAATGGTTAAAACAGTGCCTTGAGGGTAAAATGGTCATTTTGAGTTACTTTTCCTTCAAGACAGTGGGACCCACTTGGCTACCCTAAAATGGCACCATTTATGACCATGTGGGGTCATAATTACATGTCATTCCTCCTGCCACATCTGATTCAAATGTGTGATGCAAATTAATTCTTATTATTTTATTTTCTCTCTCCTCATAATTACTTGATGTGACTTTTGCCTTGTTCTCCAAGTCACCACTTCCTCTCTCCTAGCCCACTATATGGCACCATTTTCCCTATCTCTAGGGGTCTGGGCCTATCCCGAAAAACCCCTGATCGGTCCCGCTGAGCTACTTTTTGCTGGCTACACTTTCCCTTACTACTTGGGCTACTCGATGGGGATTTGTGTGTGGTTGGAATGGCTGTCTCTTCTCCCTAACCACAGGTGGCTGAAACATAGTGCCTTGGGGAGCAAGAAATCCATATTTCAGTGTATCATAAATTTACCTCGTACTACGTGTTACCGAAAATCCAACTTTTGACCTTGAAACACCACGTGTCCGGCAATTCATTGCTACTCTTGACTTTTACTTCTGGACATGATCTAAATACTCATTCTCTCTCTCTTCCCTAGTTAGACACACATACTATATCCTATAGGGTCAGAGTTCGCGTCCCGCTAATGCCTCCTACCTCTTCTACATTATACCAACTTACACCTCTTCAAGCTTACTTTGCTCACAAGTTATTATGGTTTTCTTCTTGTCTTACCGTAGTGAATCCTATCTTAATCATGAGATTTAGTTTATTAACTCAAGGTCCTTAGAATAATTTTTGTAACACATTACAAAAGGAAATAACTCAATTTGTAATCAAACTTCTCAGTATTCCATTGACTTATGCTTTTATACTAATTACAAAAATAGGGGTGTTACAATATACATATCACATATCACATAACCATAGCGCTAGGTATAACCGATTGGCATGAACCGGGAGTCCTCCTGTTCATTAGAGTTCTCAAATAGGACACACAAGTAGGAATAATTGACTGGGAACTACTAAGAGTCCTGATAAATCCTAATTTTCATATATTTTATCCCACCTTATTTCATTTATTTTGGGGATTATTTTAGGCTAATTTGGATATACTAGATAATATTTGGATTGTTAGCCAATTTTTGGAAATAATATAAATATGAATTAATTATAAGATATTGAGCTTAAATTATTAATATTCTGATTGATATCTTGTGGTTAAATAATATCTATTGATATATGATAAATTGTGATTTTATAAGATCCTATGGTACAGAATTTTTCAGGATAACTAAAAGGAAATCCGATGGTGAAATTTTATTGGGCTACTTGAATTTTATTGGGTTCAAGTTGGTACCCAAAAACTTCCCTCTCCTTTCCTATAATTGACCTAGCAGCTGCTAGGTTTAGAGAAGAATGGAATACGTTGAAGAAACACATCGAGCCGCCACACGAAGACGAGACGCTGAAGCACAGGGTATTGCTTGGAGAATGCTCTCACTTTTATTCATCCTCAAATCATTAATTCGTTGATCCATTCTCTCTCACGCTGGACCCCACCTCCAATTCTCCATTAATTCATCATCTTTCTCTCACGCACAACACCACCAATTTCATTCATCTAATACATGGCCACGTCTTGCATGGAGTTTGGAGGAGTACATAAATTCATGACAGCTTAAGCCATGGCTTACACATGAAGATCACAAGGGAGTGTTATTCTTTTTATCTTTTTAATTCAAACTTGAGATTATTTAGTTTTAAAGGATTTCGAGTTGTATTAATTGAGAACAATCTAGTTTTAGATTGTAAACTTATTTCTTTTGGATTAGACTAATAATTTGAAGTTTTATGCTTATTGCTAGGCTCTTGTTTGCAACCTTTGGATTGTCAATTAAATTAATAATTGAGTTTTTGTTATTAATTTAATTGTTAATTTGGGTTATCATCTTAATTGTTTAATTGAGTTGATAAATTATTTGGTTGTTCAATTAGATAATTGTAAATAAGATTTCCAAGATTATTTTGTGATTGGTTTTTAATGAGTTTAATTAGCCACCGCTTATTTCATTATGAGTTCTCTAGTGAAATATGTGTTATTGAACTAGAGGGTTTGCCATATTCAATTGGGTAATTAAATTCATTAATCTCCCTTTGATCTAATTAATTGGTTTAGGCTAAAAAGGTTAACTCCATGCAATTCCTAAGTTGTCCCCTTCATCATCATAACTGAATTCAATTAGATCATTATTATTTTAATTGCTTTTAATTAATATTTTTATTAGGATTTTTAATTATTCTCTCATAAGAAAAAACCCCCTAAAATTGCTTTCAATATTCATATAGTTTAGTCTCATTTTCATATAGGTTTTAGAGTCACTTACATTAGTACATTTAGTTAGTTAATTACATATAGGTAGTAGTGTTTGCATTCTAGTTTAGCTCCATTCACATTCCATTGCATCTTTTCATCACCTAAATTTAACCTAAAGAAAACCCACAGCTTGCTCATTGGGAGAATGACCCAGGTTGACCCTATATTGCATAATTAATTAGGACCTGGTTTAATTGATTGCTTTAGCGACAAAAATAGCTCGATCAATTCCTATCTGGAACTACCAGAGTTCTCAATCGGCAATGCCTGAGTTGCTGAATGCAACTAGACTAGGCACTTAAGGACTATAAGTGCAATAGGCTTTACACCCAGTTCTAACCACTGAGAAGATGCCATGGTCAGTTCTTCACGAGTGGTGCTGACCTCCACTCTAGGTGGGACTTCCCATAAACGTAGATCAAATTACATATACAGCCATATAGAGGACGTGAGACTAGAGTTTCTACCTGATTGCTTTATCTAGGTAGATTTCAAGAACTTCGCTTGTTTTGGGTAATTTCGAGTTCTTATAAGAACACATTATGGACAATGGTTAATGTTGGTTAATTTTGGGGTGTTGCTTGACGTTCAAGCAATTGCTCATAAGGTTGAATAAAAAAATGTTGAAATTTGTCCATCGCTCATGAGTTATAACCCGTAACCTTTTACGGTACTCATAAAAACCCGTAACTCTTTACGGTACTCATAAGTTATCCCAAATTGGCTTTCTTTACTATTGATGAATTCGTAACTCTTTTACAGCGCTCATAAATTAAAACCCGTAAAGTTACGGTACTCAGGAAAACCCGTAACTCTTTACGGTGCTCATGAGAACTCATTACCAAATGTTAAAGAATATTAGGATATGAAAAATTAGGAATCTATGTTAATCACAGTGAAACCCATAACTCCTTATGGTCCTTATGAGTTATAGAAAGGGTGTGCTCATTAAAATAACTATTAGGGTTTTAAGATTGCCTTTTAATCGCTCGAAGACCTCAAAGTATATGATGTCCTCTAATGTTGATCCACACAATTGCCTCTTGATTACAATGAGAACACCTTCTCCTTAACTCTTCCTTCTCCTTGGATGCTTGCTAGGCAATTACAAGGCAGAGGCTTCAATTCTTTGGATCTTGTTTTCTCAAGATGATGATGGTGTCTTGATATTAGGTGAGGTACAAGATTAAAAGATTGGAGATGACGTCTCTCTTCTTGAACAAGAACACATGGCCTTTTTCTTGAACAATCTTGTGCGCTTTTTTCATTCATGAAAAACGTCCAAAATCAGACACTTAAAAAATCAGCCACCTCAATTAGGGTTTAACCCTAATTCTAGTGCTTAAAAGAAGGGCCTAATCCAACTAGAAAAGTCCAATCTTTTTCCAATCTTTATTGGATCTTATCCAATCTTTATTAATCTTTATCCAACCTTTATTAGACATATATCCAATATTTATTGGATCTTTATCTAATCTTTATTAGATATTTACCCAATCTTTATTAGATATCTTTCCAATATTTATTGGATCTTTATCTAATCTTTATTAGATATCTTTCCAATATTTATTTGATGTTTTATCTAATTTTTATTAGATATTTTTTCAATATTTATTTGATCTATATATAATCTTTATCTAATCTTTATTAGATATCTTTCCAATATTTATTGGATTTTTATTTAATCTTTATTAGATATCTTTCCAATATTTATTAGATCTTTTATCTAATCTTTATTGGATATTATTTTGGATAATTCACAATTATCTTTTGTCACCTAATCTTTTGAAGTTAAAATTTGAATTTAAATTACTTTTTTAAATTTAATAATTAAATTCAAATTCAAATTGGCCCAATGTGACGTCGGGCCCTTGTAGCTGTTATTCATCAGAGTTATTGCGGAATAAGAATTGAAGAGTTTTGGACGACTTTAAATTATAAGATAATAGTTTTCAAAATTACAATAATAGGAAAATATGAGCTAATTTTTCGCGATTCATTATCATCCTACACCTGGACGTTATATACAGTAATCCCAAAATTCAGCGAATGATAAACAACTATTACAAATACATTAAGTCCAAAATATCCAACAGATTTAGCCGCTGTGTCTCCTACAGCTGCTTGTTGCCTTTACACCCCGAACAAGCTCCTGTATCTTTCACGTGGTCTGGAGTCCAAGTGAATGGACCACAGGGTAACAGTTAATCTCATGCACATGTATGAAAATAAAAATGACATAATAGCACATGTTTAAAGCATGAAAGAAATTACACATAACCGTAATCGCAGTTAACAGCTAAAGACCGCAGCTCTTGTTTAAGATACGCAACCCCATAAGACCGCAGCCTCAAATCCATGGCCAGAAAAAACATAAATAGGTAATTCAACTAGCATACATGATCAGCTAATAATAGCATAACATTAACATACATGATTACAAGATTAGAGTTACCTACCTCTATCCTTTTATTTCACGAAAGATGTCGAGATCAGATGAATATCACGGTCTGTTTAAAAATACATTTATCATCGCTGTCAATCCCTTATTTGAATCGCGAACTAATTACATGAATTAGTTCAAAGGGTTAATAATAATTAATCCCTTAACTTTTCTCTAATAATAATAATTTAATTATTATTATATTATTAAATAATAATAATAATAATAATAATAATAATATCTCCATCTATTATTTATCACTATTACTTCTTCCAAATAATAATAATAACATTATTTGTTATTATTATTATCCTAATATTTATACTAATTTATGATTAACTTCTCCTTAATTACCAATAACTCCTTTTAATTACTACTATTTTGGGTAAGAATAACACTTTAAAATTTACTTTGGTATATACATACATATTCATATTGGCACAAACCACAGCATTATTTTGCATATGATAAATACATAACATACATCCATTTTTCACATACCCACCCACATAAATAATAAAGTAGTCTTCTTCTTTCTTCACCAAAATAGCACACGTACACACACATATATTCACTTAGTTTCATTTTTGTCTTATATGAATCAAGTCTTCCAGCAACATTCATATACACAGTCATCCGAAAAGAAAAAGAGAGCATGCAGCAACTTTCATGTCTAGTATATATATTTATTCCTAGCCTATATGTTTCTTCTTCTTAGACACACATATACAGAACCAAGTATATAACTTTAAAATTTACTTCATTCTCTTTCCTTCCTTTCAATCCACACACACACAGACATACATATATACATACCCACACAGCAACTTATTTCTTTTTCTTTCCTTCACCGGGTAATCTTGACTTCGACAGAAACAGAGAGTAATGACAGCAAAAATAAACATGCATAAACCACGATCCCACATGCATCCTTATATATTCTCTCATGTCCTCTTTCTTCCTCTTTACTGAGCACACGAAAACACATATAAAGAAAATGCAGAGTTTAATCCTTCTTCCTTCCCACAATATAACAGCAAAATGGAACCACACATGTATATATATATTTTTCACAAGTTCTTTCTCTACTGGACACACCCGAAATCATATTCATGCAGAAAGGAAAATATATATTCAGCAGCAAAATGACACAAGAACAGATGTAAAACTCGATAGAAACAGTAGAATACTTTCTTTCTTGTTGCATGCACCGAAACATATTTATTCATAAACCTATTTTCTTTCTCTCGGTTCATACACACAAACAGAAGCAGAAAACCGATACTTAGAGACATTTTTAACAGCAAAATCATGTGTTTACATGCAGCAAAATTAAACTCAAGAAACTGGACCAAATACCCAACATGCACAATTACACTTCATACACAATCACATACATATATCTATATTAGTTCGGCAGTCCCCACGGTAGAAAACACAACGATTCAGAGAGAAGAAAAATAATCCGAACAGCCCCTGTTTTTCTTTTGTTTTCTTCGTTTTCGGTTTCTGTTTTTAGTGTTTTCATTCCAGATTCTTTTCGGTTATATCCTAACTAAACTAGGACAGAAAACGAAGGGAAAGGAAAGATGAAGATCACCTTCAAGTTTCCAAGCTTCAAGGGTGATGTTCGGACGCTGGTTCTTTACTCTGTTCTCGTCGGTCTAAAACAGGGGAATAAGAAGCTTCGGTATACTATCTCGCTCTCTTTTCTGTCCGCTTCTTTCTCTCTGGCCGAAAGCTGAAGGTGGACGGTGAATGGGTGGTGAAACAAACTGAAGGCGAGACTGAGTTTGAATGGCTTTTATAGTCAGCCGAAGATCTGGTTAAACTTCATTTATCCGCTGGTCCGAGAGTGTTTTTGAGTCTCGAGAAGTATAGGAACCTGATCTCTGCTCCAAGATAGGCATAATTACCTGATGGTAATTAATGTTTTCTGCATCCTTATTTGACTTTCGGTGGTTGTATTTTCTGTTCTCTTTTTTTTTTCCCCCGGTTTGGCTGTAGTTCCTGATTGTTTTCTACGGTTTGGGCTGGGATGATTCTGGTTTGGTTCCATCCTAACTGGGTGAGGGCACTGTCTGCGTTGGGTCTTGATCCAACAGTAATAAAACTTGCCTCTTATATCATTCTAGTTGAGTTTGGTGGCAAAGAGAATCAAATCAAAAAAACTGATTCATTCTTGCTGTACATGCCTTGCGTTTTGGTTCTTATTTTGGAAGGAGTATTTAAATGGGTTCTTGGGCTTGGTCCACATGGGCTTAAACGTGGCCCATCTGTTCTTTCCTGCCCTCATTCTCTTTTTTTTTTTTTTTTTTCCACCACATCTTATTTACTATTAAATCATTTAATTATGATTATTGAATAATCATGGAAATAAATCATTTAACACTAACTTATTTGCAATTAAACTTAATTGCAAAATCATATTTAGACCTATAATTATCATTCACCATTTTTCTTTAAATTTATTCTCTTTTCAAAATAAATTAAGGAAAATTAAGCCTAAATTTTCAAATAATTATTCTAATAATTATTTTGGCCCAAATTCCATATAATTTTTCAATATTCAAATCCCAGAAATTTGGGATGTTACACCCAATACCCCATTAGGTCTTCTAACTTATTTGGACCTATTAGTGGAAAAACTAATTTCTCACTAATTATCCAAATATGACACCATTTATGATTGGGTTTGGAGTCCTACTCCAACCCAATAACACCTATAGTCTTGACAAAGCCCAATAACAATTGTTGGCCTAAAATTGTTAAATATAGCAATCAAGAACAACTTTAGTGTGTGATCTATTAGGCCTAATTAGTCATTGACATAAATAAATTTGGACCAATTAAACTCATATAACGTGCCCAATTTATCTAATGGTCATATAAGACACTAGCAATGCTCTACGACCTATAACTAATCGAGTTAATCAAGTGATCTACCTTTCTAATTTGGATACCATGTCGACATCATCCCTCACACCGTCGTTCACATTTAGTCAAGAGCAAAGATAGAGTACCATCTCTCTTGGTTGGTTAAATGTAGCTTTTTCACAGAATCACGAATCTTCTTTTATTGACTTTAAGATAGACCATGAGTCTTCATGATTGCTTGTTATGCATAGATTCCCGAGTTAACTAAAAGTCATCCAAGCCCTACTGGTCTTGTGAATAACTAATCCCTTATAAGAGAAGTGAGTCCTTTTGACATGTCTATCTATACTCATGCATTCGACTCATACCAAAGAGTACACTGTTCTCCCTATTTTTCAGACGGATAGAGTTGTACAATCAAAACATAACTCTAGGACATAGTGTTCTTTGACATCCTCAAGTCTAGGATGATTCAGACTACCAAACGATGAGAGACGTTACAAATCCAATTATACTATCTACAATGAATCCTTGTGGAGTCTCTCGGCAGGTTAGTTCAGTGCTATCTGTTCTCTAATAGATCCACCTACAACATCAGCTAAGGCATCATCATGCCTGCATTCTATAAGGTCCCTACGTTGCATCTCCATACAAATAGATGACGTCGTACTAGTCTTATTGAGATCACTAATGCTTGTTCTTGGTGATTCAAGACTAGGAACAGGTTTTAGGTAATAGACATATAGTGTCCTCGAGTCCTCATAATCATGATCTCTATCATAGATCCTTGAGTGAACACCTGTTCTATTTGAAACTAGAGTTTAATCACCAAGAGGAGGTGAATTGGGGATTTAAAAAAAATCTTTTCTAAAGCTCTATTTTGTAACACTAAAACAGGGTATAATAGAGAATAAGGAAGAAGAGCAAGACACAAGGAGGTGAATTGAGGACTTGACCTACGTCCAGTCCTCAAACTCTCTAAATGTTTCACTATCACAATTGATTACACCCTCTGTAACTCAAGAGCAATTCTCTCGCTAGAACTTACTTTCTCTTATAAGTTGCAATCAATGACCCCAAACTCCAAGTCCCCAGACTTGAGATTGCTTACAATAAATGATTTACAATGAAATAACTCTATCTAAGAGTGGATAGAAATGATCACTGAGGTACAAATGTATTAAAAGATACTTTACACAAGAAAACTCAAAGAGTAGTTGAAAACTTTGAATGCTTTTTCATTTTCTGCAGAATTGGTTGTTGAGAGGAATTGAATGCTGCTCTATTTATATCAAAAGAGCATTAAATAACCGTTATAATCTTCAATATAACCGTTACCATCATTAGACAAGGATTAGGTTAAACTTTGGTCTTCTTCTCTCTCTACTCTTTGGTTAATCCAGTTGTGCTGATGTCCATGCTTGACTTCTTGACTTTTAATCCGTTGGAAGAGCAGCTACTGGATGTGGAAAGGAGACATTAATCCATTTGCTTCAGGTGTAGAATGATTGTCCAAAAGGATGCAACTTTTCTGGACTTTGCATTTAATGTGCTAACCTCACTTTGCCTTTTGCTTTAAACCCTCATTTAATATCCTTTAAACCATTTGAAAACTTACTAACAAAGTGGTTAAACATAGTTAGGAATATTAATGAATGATGATAAAAAGTATTAAGATAAAACAAGAAGAATTCACAAATTTGTCAGATTTGAATTTTAAAACCAGCTAAGCAAACTCGAGTTTGTTTATCAAAACTGGAGTTTGTCACTGTGCACTTAAGTACAAACTTAAGTTTCCATATCAAGACTCGAGTTTCCTTCTTCCAGAAAGGAGTGTCACGATTTGAGTCTTGGAGCATATTTTTGACTGAAGACAAAACTCGAGTTTTCAAAATGAAAACTCGAGTTTTAGGCATTTAATGTGATCAAGTCAAAAACCTCAAAACTGGAGTTTTCAACCAAAAATGGAGTTTTGAAAACATTGAAAATAAAGATGCTCTCTGTTTGACTAAAACTCGAGTTTCCAAAATCAAACTCAAGTTTTCATTTAAATGTTAAAACTTAGAGAGATCTGTGTTAATTCAAAATTGGAGTTTAGAAAACATTGGAAAATAGCGATCCTCACTACTTGGCCAAAATTCGAGTTTCCTAAACTAAAAATTGAGTTTCCATTTCAAAACTGGTGTCTTAAGAGGTTAAAACATGAAAACTTTCTGTCAAGCCAAAACTCAAGTTTCCAAACTGAAACTTGAGCTTTCCCAAAACTTGGAAAAACTTAGAAATACTGAAAACTGGAGTTTTCCTTCAAAATTGGAGTTTTCACACGTCAGAAACTTGGATGAATTTCTGTATGATCAAAACTCGAGTTTCCAAATGGAAACTGGAGTTTTGCATTTATTTAGAAAATGTTGAAGAGTTTCTGTATGGCCTAAACTCGAGTTTCCAATCCAAAACTCGAGTTTGTCTTGATGAAAAACTTGGAATGCTCTCTGTAAGGCCAAAACTCGAGTTTCCACATGAAAACTGGAGTTTTGCCTTTTCATTAAAACTAAGCCACTCTCTGTCAAGTTAAAACTCGAGTTTTGTCACCAAAACTCAAGTTTTCCTTTGATAGTAAGTTTTTTAACTTACCAAAGATAAACTTCAACTTGTGTTTACAGTTGTTTGTTATCATCAAAACATATAGAGAACTAACACTATTCCTAGGGCCTTTATCTTTAATCGCATATTAACATAAAATATAGGTGAGACATAAATATGATAAAGATAAAGTGTATTCAAATATATAAGTCATGAAATACTAAATATAAAAAGATGTTCCTCTGTTAAAACATATTGTCTCTAGGACACCTACACTAACAGTTAATACTTACTCAAACTTTTGACATTTCAAATTTTATCTAGTACAACATACCTAAACATGAAATTACTAGACTTAGGCTATGTCAAGATTCCATTGTTTCTCTCATTTTCGCATGTTTAACCCTATTTTCCAAAACTTGTACCATAACTTTGAAAAATCATAACTCTTATTGAAAGTGGCCAAATAGGGTGATTCCAAAGCCTATAAACTCATTACTAAGTTTAGTTTAAAGAAAAAATGGTTTCAGCAGCAGCCAGTCACATGCGTACCAATCCAAAATTAATCAATTAGTGATTGTTGCTCGGTTTGCATTCCAAAATTATGTCATTTTCAAAAATTCATACCTCAATGTACACAAATTCAAATTCAAAAAATGACCTATCAAATTAAAGCTCATAATGTCTATTTTAATCCTTGAAAAATTAATTACAATTGAACATGATTTATTACCCAAAGAATTCATTGCAAACTTACTGCCCAGACAAGAACTTTTAAGGCAGTTTTAGGGGTTTCAACACATTTCAATCTATAAGCTTCCAAAATTCCTACTTGTTAGTTCTCTATGGGTTTTGATGATAATAATCAATTGTAAAATAAAAAATGAAGTTTTGTTTCAAGAAAATGAAAACTTGCTAATTCTGGCAAAACTCGAGTATCAAGATTAATACTTGAGTATTAACCTTACAGAGAAAAGCTTAGTTTGAATGGATAAAGGCAATACCGCAGTTTCCTCTTGGAAACTCGAGTATCAGGCCATACAGAGAACATCGCAAATTTTATGACTGGACATACTCAAGTATTAGTTTCAAAACTCAAGTATAGGCCAAAGAGACTCTTCAGTATCTTTCAAAAGAAACGAAAACTCTAGTTTTGAAATGTGAAAAGTCCAGTTTTCCCACTTGGCTCCAAAATTCAAACATCTTCATTTTTCAAAATGAAAACTCAAGTATGACATTAAAAACTTGAATATCAAGCCAAGCACAAATGATCAAAATTTTTTCCAATGAACTTATAAACTCTAGTTTGGAAAACTCCAGTTTTGGAAACTCCAATTTTGAACTGGTTGATATTCTCTCTTAATTTCAAGTTACAAATGCAAACTTGAGTATGAGTTTGGAAACTCGAGTTTCGAGTCATACAGAGAGCATCAATGGTTCTTAATGTTTTCAATACTCCAGTTTCAAATGAAAACCACAGTTTTGATGTTTTGGACATACTTTCGCTAAGAGTCCAAAACTCGAGTGTGGATTGCATACTTGAGTATTGGTCTAAGTTAAACTAAAGCTCCAAAGCTCAGATCGTGACTTTCCTTTCTAGAAGAAGGAAACTTGAGTATCAATATAGAAACTTGAGTATAGACTTAAGTGCATAATGACATACTCGAGTATTGATGCACAAACTCAAGTATGCATCACGATAATTAATAATTCAAATTTTCGAAATCTATGAAACGCTTGTTGATTGATCTGAATGCTTTCTAATATTAATTATCAACATTACCAGATATGTTTAACGTGTTTGCTAATGTATTTTAGTTGATTTTAAGGTGATTCAAGTAGATTATAAAGGCTGTTTACACTAAAGTAAAAAGAGCTGTCAGAGCATTGAATGCAAAGCTACCTAACCTGCTATATTTTGATCTACCAAGCTCTGCAAGTTGCAAAAAGGATCAAGAGACATTCACCTAATCAAGGGACTGACATTCCAACAGATAGTAATATATATAAGTCAACCTTTATCCAACAACATAAAGAATAAGCAAAAGAGTAGAGAGAGAAGAGACCAAAATGCTTCCAATAGATAGGAAACTTATCTAACAATCATATGGATGCTTGCAACGGCTATTAAACACTCTCTGAGTATAAATACAATAGCATTCAATTCCTCTCATTACCTATTAAGCCAGAAAACGAAATAGCATTCAATTTGTTCATTTACTCTTAAAGTTTTCTGTACAAAGTATCTTTTGATACTATTGAGCTTCAATGTGTAATCTTATCCATTCTTCAAGAGAGTTTGTTGTTTGTATCTCATTAATTGTATACAATCTCAAGTCAGGGGACTTGGAGATTTGAGGGTCATTGATTACAACTTGTAAGGGGAAGCAAGTTCTTGTGAGAGAATTACTTCAGAGTTACAGATGGTGTAATCAAGTGACATAGTGAAATACTCAGGGTGCCTGAGGACTGGACGTAGGCCATAGAGTTGGTCCGAATCAATATAAATCTTTGTGTCTTTCTCTCTTTCCCTATACTCTGTTTTACCTTGTCTTATTGCCTTTAAAACAGAACTTGCCGAAAATTTTAAAATCCCCAATTCACCCTCCCTCTTGGTGATCTAGCTCCACTTTCACTACTTAATGTCTATCCTACACAATTTTTTGTTTTAAACATAATGGAACCATAAAAATGACTAAATTCTCATTCTCTTGGTCTGGCCTACTACTAGCTGAACATAGGGTTTATTGTGCCAAAAATCATTTTGCCAATTTCACTTCACAAATGTGTTAAGGTGCAAAAATACACATGAGCTTTTTCCCCAGAAGAACCCAGCACCATGTGCTTTTTCTTAGAGCAAAAATACACACGTGGTTACCATTTTAGAGCAAAAGTCACATCACAATGTTATTGTTCACCTCATCTCTTTCTCTGTTGTTACGGTGAATAGTAATATAACGGTGGGATGTGACTTTTACTTCAAAATGGTAACCACGTGTGTATTTTTGCTCCCAAAAAAAAGCACGTGGTGCTGGGCGCTCCTTGGGAAAAAGCTCATGTGTATTTTTGCACCTTAGCCCCTTCATAAATACCCTAATCTTGGTTCCTGACTAAATTTTATGTTGTTATTTAGACCATATACACATGTTAACTCATTTTAAAACATTGGACAACACCTTCCCATTAGGTTTCATCCCTCCAAAATTCACAGAAAGCTAGAGAAATCACCAATGAACCCCAATACACAACCAGTAGGCTTCAAATTATTCACCTTGATCTTTGTTTGATGTTTGTCATAAAATCTCTTCCTCCATTTGCTTTTCAAATTTTGGCAAGTCCTCTACTAACACTACACAAGTGTGTTTCATGAAATTAAAGAGTAGGAGGAGGGAAAAACTAGAGGTTATGGGATCGTAGCATAAGAGATTACCTTGGTTTTGTAAGTTTTCCACCTTTTCTTCTTCATTGGTGTTGATTTTGGCTTCCCTTGTATGTGAGGATGAAAATCGAAATGATTGAGTGATTGGAGAAGACTTGTGAGAGCATTTAGAGCTCTTTAGTTGGTTGGGAGGGACAAATTACCCATTTGCCCTTCAACCATGATTTATTTATCGGTTGTGCCATCAGTTACAATTCAATCGAAATCTAACTTTTTTTAATTAGGTATAACTGATTTTAAGGCTTAAGAGAATGAAGATATTGGAGATTAGAAAGGATATAATCTGAACATTAAGGTTCCATGGTCGATTAAGAGGGACAAATGACCATTTTGCCCTTCAACTTTCACATAATTACTGACACGCCATTGGTTAGCTTTTTGGTCGAATTTCAACATTCCCTTTCCAATTCAATTTGGCCAAAATTTTTGGGCCATTATTAGGAGAATTTTAATCAATTTTGGTCAATTATAACCAATGCTTATGTGCCTATAAATTTTGATTATGAGACATGTGGCACAAATTCATACGAATTGCAATTTTAACTTTCCTTCAATTTTTGTCATAATTTCTAATAAAACTCATGCAACTTCTTCTCATTACTTTTTGGCCAAATTCAATGCACTAAAATGGAACAAAGAAGTATCAATTCCATATGTCCCATTAGTACCAACATATGTCCCAAAATTTTCGGTTTCAACAAAAATCGAGTATTTGAGGTAAAATTGACCTTCTTGTCAAAATTCACTATTTCATTTCTCCTAATGCATATACACCATATATGGAATTTGTTAGAGCAAATTTAGGTGATTACAATAGTTGCATAAAGGAATGAAGTGAATGATAACTCCTTCATATTTCTCCTCTAACTTTCTCTCAATCTTCTCTCTCTCCCTCTCATGTAAGTCTCTTATGCTTTTCTTATTTTTATAATATGTTATCAGCATAAGGCTCTAATAAAGGATTATTTATCTAGGATGATCTAACCATTATATGAAATTAAAGAGACCCTTTTATTGATTACTTTATACATCATGTTCCATAGCTAAATTGGAGATTATCGTTGCTTTATTCTCCCTTTCAAGATGTTTTTTTTAACTTTTATTTTTCATTTTCTGAGAATCTCCTATCATACAACATTTATATGTCTTTATTTTATATTTTTATATTATGTTATTTTTCATTTTATTTACGTTTTGTTTATTTACTTATTTAACATTTAAATTTCTTTACTTTATTTACATTTTATGTGACATTTTATTGTGCATTTTTCTTTATTTTATGTTAATTATTTCATCTTATTTTATTATTTTTTTAATTTACATTTCAGTCATTTATATTAATACATTATTGTTATGTCATTATATCAATCTTTTATTCTCATTTGTTTTTCATTACATTAATAGATGATAGTATTATACATGATCATGTAATGTGATCTATATGATCATGGGCTTATCTATTGTTTAAATTTGATTATGAATTTGAATTTACTTAGTTTATTTTATAGTATTTTAATTTTATTAAAAGGTCAAAAGCTATAACTTCTTAATTTCTTGATTATATGACCAGAAGTTACATCACTTTTATAATAATTCTTATATAAAAGAACGTTATTGGTTTCATTAAGTGGCATGATTGACAACAAAAACTTTGGCAGTTCGATGGTTTAATTGTTACAAATATCAAAGCCATGAAGGCTAAATGTTCAAATATCAAACTAAAAAAAAAAAAAACCCTTTTTAGCTTTGCAAGATTTTTGCTATGGCCCTGAAGACCAATATTTGGAGAAATTGACTATATGCTATTGAAAGCAAAGAACATGTCTATAAGAGTGAAAGTGAATATGATCACATTGTATTGGTGGAATTGATAGTTGAAAACCAAGAATATTTTGTTTTGTCATGGAAATAATAACATTTTTGAAGTCATTAAAATTATGAGCAAATATTATACTATGACTAGAAGTCACATGGATAAAAAAAATGGTATAATATGTCCAAAAGTCATAAAGACTACTATGTATCAATTTATTGAAAGTAAAGATCAAAATAGTTGTAAAACCAAAAAGACCATGAGATATTGTGAAAAATACCAAAAATAGTTATGATGATGAAATCAATAAGTTATAGAGAAAGACGACTAAATTGTAAAGACAATAAAAATAATTATAAGCCTTGAAGTTTAATGATTTTGATAAGTGTTTAAATTTAAATTCAATATGATTAAATTGTGATAGAGAAATTATTATTTGATATTGTGATATCGATAAATGTTCATGAATGATACATAAAATCAAATAGATAACAAAGGTAATTATTGGTCATTTCAAAATTTTAGTATAGTGTAGATTTATTTACAAATTTAAACATTATGGTGTGTGCATGTTTATGATTTCATGGCTTTCTAGGATTCTACATCATGGTTATTGTCATTATGCCATATAACTGCCAAATTAAATGGTTTATAGTACTTATGCATATAACCTTCAATTATATAATTAAGTTGTATGATTCTCTTTTGTATGTGCAATTGTACAGTTTATTTGTAATTTTAAATATATGGTGTATGTGATTATTATTTATACATCAATGGAGTTTACCACATTAAACCTACTCCTATTTTCTTCTTAGAAATTGTGCTTCTTTGTTGCACTATAGATTTCCCAACAACCACCCAACTCATATACCGCAATATCAAGGTACTTTCTTTCATTATTAGTCATACTTTTCATTTTAGTTGTCTTCCTTCTCTTCTCTCCTCTTAGGCACTATTATTCTGCCTTACATATATATGCAATTTTCTTAGTTCCTAAACATTTCATTATTGAAAGGCATACAAATACTCTGCAATTTGTATTTTATTTTGGTATTGATAATTTTATGTCTTCTCTTCCTATTGATTGTATTGTCATTTCTTCTAGTCCTTCACATTCTCATATGATATGTGCAAGTTTCATATATTAATCATGATATATTATATAATATTATATATATTGAAATCAAATTAATTTTGTGACATTTGGGAAAAAAAATCATATATCATAATTGAATTAAGAGAATAAGAATTTATTTAATTTTATGAGAAAATTCATTATGAATAGTTTATAATTTGTTAGACAAAACCATTTTTGTAATGTGTGTGAACAATATATGTAGTGCAAGTCAAATTTATGGATGATCAAATACTAGGGAATATTTGAAAAAAAGGCTATGTATATTATAATTATTCATTATTTTATATTATAATTATTTTAACCCCTAAATATCACAAATCATTGCTATAAGATCCTTATGTATTTTAATTATGGATCTCATAATATTGCTTTATGCAGTGAAAATTATAAACATTTCATACTTTAAATACTCATCAAAAAGAGCAAATGGAAGCATATTATTATTAATGGGTAATGGAGTTATATAAAAATGTGATAATATTTGTTAGTTCCTGAAGAACATACATGTAATAAAATCAATATAGTTCTTAGAGAACTAGTATAGATTTTCTCAATTGCATTGGCAGAAGAAGAATTGATAATGAAAAGTCATGAACAATAGATTTACATCAGAGTCTCACCCTGTTAAAGGATCTAAGTGATAGCCTAACGGACTTAAATCCATTATTGTATGTAAGGTATGAAGTACTTGATCTTTCAAATGAATGATAGATTATTGGCTTACCATATACTGCTTTGTCTATGAAATATAGAAATTAAAAAAAAAAAGGTGTATTTATATGACTTATACGTGAGGGAGAGATTGTTAAAATACAAGTGAGTTAATATTGAAAAGTTATACTCATATAATTCCTTAGAAAGCCTAATTAATTTCCTAAAAATGGGTTTCATATAAAGATTTTATATCAATGTGATTTGAAAGTTGTTAAGTTTAATGTTGATAAGAAAAAAAAGTAAACCATAAATTTACTTCTCCAAAAAAATCTATTGTTAGCATGACTTGTTTGATCATCTAACTCCTATATATGATGCAACAAATTATAAAGTATTATGTATTGATATCTATTGAAGAACAAAGAGATCAATACATTATATAATTCAAGAATTATGATGTGTTGTATGTTCTCAAAGAAAAATGATTCGGAGAATATCATTATTATGATTTGGAATGGATCTCCAAGTTTCTGGAAATAAATCAAACTAAAATATATGGGCCCTTCAAATAGCATGTAAACCATATAAATGTTCGATAATTTTGATAGATGCATCTATAAGATGATTACATGTGATTTTACCATTAGTTTGTAGACTGAAGTTTGTAGAAATGTTTGAATAAATTATCAGGTCAAGTGAAATTTTTAGATTATATGATTCATTCATTGAAGCCTCTATAAATAGTCAGATTAATACTTATTAGAACAAAATTTCTATTTCAAGTTTGGCATATTTGATCTTACATATTGTAGCACTTATACTAGCCAATAAAATTCTCTTGATAAAATTAGCGTTTGGCTAGGAGCCATGTATATTCCATCTTAAAACATTTGAATGTGCATTCCTATTGATCCACCACAATTCAAATAGATAGATATTTAAAGGAAATTAAGATAAATGTTGGGTAAGAACCTCATTTTTCTTGTTTGTCTCTAAATGGGGAAAAATATTGATGTTTCTAATGGAAACAAATGGATTTAGGGGACATGTACTACATGATTAGTCTATGGTCATTTGACAAATTTTTCCTAACATGATGGGAGAAATTAAATAGTTAAAAAAGAGAACAAGAGGAATGCATTATTACTATCAATATAGATCCTCAAATAAAACAATATGAATTAGAAGTTCATTAGGTTTTACATTCATGAAGCATTGCTTAAAATCTGTTGAAAATGCTGTAAAATGAAAGTGAGACATGGTCGAAGCATGGGAGAATAATTTGTTCGAAAAGAACATAGAAAGGAGAAAATAATCAGGATGAGCATATTAAGGAGGCAAATACTCCATAATATTCGAGACATAACTAATTCCAAAAACCTTAGAAGAGGTTCAGGTACTTGAAAGTAATAAAAAGATCTCAATGAATTATGTCATAACAAGAAAAATAGAACTAAAAAGATAAAGTTGTCAACAACAATTTTGGTAACAATATCATTTTCTCATAAGAGGATGTTATACATAAATATGTTGGTAGAAAGAAAAAAAAAAGTGATTGGTCAACTTAAAAAAGGGGTACAAGATGCAATGAACAATGTTCTTTCAGTACATAAAAGCATCAATCAATATCATTCAATTCAATATATACTTAATAGGAATAACATTCAATATATACTTAATAGGAATAACAATTGAAGCCATGTACTGTTCACACACTCACAAAATACTGTTCAGTACAACAGTATCAGCTTATACATGTGGCTTTGTGCCCTTCCCACCATTCCTGTCAAAGTTTGAATTTTGAAATTCAAAATTCCTATTTGGCTTTGTTATTTCACTTCGCCTGCAGAACAAGTAGTTTTGGTTGCTGTTGTTGGTACCTAATCGTTTTACGTCGTAGGTGGTGACTTCGTCGAGGGAGTCTCTTCGTCAATACATGATTGGGCATGTCGATGTGGTCTGGGTGGAGAAGCTCTCTATTTCGAATAGATCGGAGCTTGCGTCGCTTGCTACATCGTCGTCGATGATTCGTTACTTGGGTAAATATAACTCTTATTTTAAAGTAAACAAGAACGAACTAAGCATATTGCGATCCGGATGTTGGTTTGATATTACTATTTTAAAGTAAACAAGTCTGTTTGGAGTTGATTTGATATTTTTCTGGGTCTGTAAGTATTTCGATGCAATTTTTTTGATACAGAATCGGATATTGAGATATCGGTCCTTACTTAATGGAGATGAAGTACTGTTGCCAGATAACACCCTTATTCTCAAAGTTTTTCGGTTAAATCTATGCAACATGCAGTGAACTACGCAACATTATTTCTCCATCAGAGGTAAATGAAGATGGCTCTACTAGAAACGATGTTTTAACTTTGCCGGAGGAGAATATTAGTTTGCTCCAGAAGTGTGAGGATACAAATAATGAGTCACATTCTGGAGAAAACCTTTCCTCAGTTGACAAAAAACCCGAAGGCAAAAATCCCGATGCTGCTGGTAACTCGTCAGCATTTGTGTTTGGCAGTAGCACAGAGGTTAGTTATCCTCAGGTTTCATCCAGGGGTCAATAGATGTTACTGCCTTCTCAGGAGGTAGCCAAGAGAGCCTTACAAGTTTGTCTTGAAGAGTCTCAAGTCCGTGTCTAAGGCTTGCCCATCAGGCCCTCTTTTGCCCGTGCAGTTCTCTCCAAGGTATGCATTTTTGTCAAAGACTTCCAATTCAAAAGTCTAAAATAACTTGCCTATGAATAATATAATAATAATCTCTAACAATTCTGTAGCTACTTTTGATCTGGGTAGTACAATTAGTTGAGTTTTATACCTTTTACTTTCTTATAGGATCAATTAAGAGAAGAACTTGAAGGACCCAAGCTTGCCTGCAGTTTTGCTGATGGGAGGTGGCGAAGGCATGGGTCCTGTAAAGAAAACAGCAAAGGCTCTGGGAGAATCACTTTGGGATAAAGCAGCTGAGAAACCAATTGGGCAGTTGATAATAATATGTGGTCGGAATAAGAACTTAGTTTCCACGCTTCAGGCTCTTGAATGGAAAAATCCTGTGAAGGTTTGGCTTCTATATATCTGAATATATCATATCTGAACAGACAATGATGTATGGGCAGAATAGAATGGCATGCATTGAACTTTTGTTTATTAAACTGGTACAGATAAGAGGGTTTGAGACTCAGAGATGCAGAAATGGATGGGAGCCTGTGATTGCATTATAACTAAAGTTTCACTCACCTGTCTGAAATTTTGGATACTGCTCCATATTTTAGCATAGGCTTATGAATTTTCTACTTTTTTGAACTTCACAGGCCGGACCGGGTACTATTGCAGAAGCATTGATCAGAGCGCTTCCTATAATCCTCAATGACTATATCCCCGGACAGGTGAGTGATGAAATGGAAAAATCTCAGGCAGACCCAGTATGTCAAATGGAATAGATTAAGCCAAATGATCATGAACACACACACACACACACACACACACACACACACACAAACACACACACACACACACACATATATGTATATATATATACCAGGATATCAATTTGTTATACAAACCAATTGACCTAGCCAATCAAATGTAAAAGCGCTGATCACTAGAAATATAAAGCATGCAAAACATCCTCTCACTACTTTGACCTCTTACATGCCAACGGTTTATCAACCATGTTAGTAGAAGACTATAATTAAGAAAACCCCTTCAGCTTTGACTTTATGATGTATGAACCTGTAGTTTTAGCTTTTCCAAATAATCCATGTGGTTTTATCAAACTTCCAACCAGTGGATATTAGTCCTTTGTATTTGCTGAAAGGTCAAAGAAAGCTAGGAAAGCTGGAAAGGGATCAAAAGTTGGAAGTGAATGAGTTTGTTTGCTAGGATACAAATTGAGCAAGTTATTTCATTTTTGTTTTTAGATACGATGAGCAAGTAATTTCAGATTCAAGCTTAATTGGTTATGCTTTTAATTGTGGAGATATCTTTTTGACCAGCCTTGCAGCAGTCCTGATTGTCTATATCAGCATGAGGTTGGTTCTCAAGAAGATAGTTTTATGAAAGATGAAGTTATTTCAGCATACACTAGGACAGGGAAACACAGGTTTCTTTTTTCACGAAAAAAGTTAGAAGAAATGTCCATTTGATGCCACAAAATCCTCAATTGCAAGGTCACATTCACCCATATTGTATGGTAATAAACTTTATAGATGTTGTCACTTTGCCCATTTATTAGAAATTTTATTCAATATAACCTATTTTGACGAAATATTCTATGTTCCATAGTACAAAGAGCTATTGATAGTTACAGGGCAAGTGCGGTGGTTGAATAGGAGTGGTAGCAGATAATACTATAGTTCAGTGGGGAAACATAGTTCAATAGACTTCCATCTCTTATTGTGGCATTATGGGTGGATACAGCTAGCCTATTTTGAAGGTGATGCTAGAAAAGTCACCAAATCCAGTGGCCTTTAGCATTGCCAAAGATGACTTAAAAGTCAAAGTAGATATTATATAAAGAGGGTAAATTGTGGCATCGAATTCATCTATTTGTGTTTTAATCTTTGGTGGTTATGTTGTGCTATGCATGAAAAAGGTAATAATCTAGCTACTTAGTAGCAGCATTATTTGCTGCTTATACGTGTGGATGGCTTATGGATTCGGATTGTTTAATTGATTTTTCGGCTCGATTTGCAGATTGTTAATGATGCTTGGAATAGAGGAAAGTGCTATTGTTTTGTAACTCTTACAAATGCTCGACCAGTAGTGTATGCAATCAATGACATAAATGGAAGGGTATGAGATTGTTAATTCATATTTCTCTTTGTTTAACTAATGAATGAATGAATCATAAGCTTGAATCTAAATCATTTTCCATTTCAACCGAGTTGAGTTTGTTCATTCTAAATCATTCCTACATCGGAACATCAAACCAGATAATTTTCTTATGGGCTTAGGAAGGCGTGCAAACCAGGTCGTTAATCTTATTTACACATGGTCTGTAATGTTTGCTATAAAAGTGGTTAATGACATTTATCTGCATGTAAGTTTATGTTATTGACTTTGGTTTGGCTAAGAAATATAGAGATAGTTCAACCCATCAACACATTCCTTACAGGTACGAAGATTTGTTATGTGTTTTATATTTATCTGCATGAGACATACAGATTATAAAATCAATCGAAATGTTATTTCTGATTGTTATTCTAAGAAGCTGTTTCACAAATTAGCATAAGAAATTACATTTTGCATTTAAATTGAAACTTATTCGGAATTTGCAGTATGAGGTCAAGGTTCATTATTCTACTGTGTTTTCTGAAAAACCTGTTTTGAAGATGAAGGGGGTGATAGTGCCGCTGCTCTCCTCACACAATCTCACATTATTTCCGCGTCCATTTAATGCTCCTAACAATCAGTCTACCGTAAAAGCAATTAAAAAAACTGACATGATGGATTTGTGTTCACATGGTGGATGTGGAGAGTAACACATGGACAAATATACCTTACTTTTATCAAGAGTGAAAAATATTGCTGGTATGAAGATTCTTATACAAGACGGTATAAATGGTGGAAAATGTACAACCCCTAATGTCGTATAGAAGGGAACATTTAGAAATGTTGTAGTGGCACAATTGAAATACATTTCCTGTTCATTCGATATGTTCAAAAGTTGATGTACTTTGATGTCTATCATGTTCACGTTTTTTTGTTCATGTTTTTGAGCTGTAACATATATTGTTAAATTTAAAATAGCTCAACTCCCTCAAATACGACTCATATTATTTTTTTTTCAATCAATTCCAAATGCAGTTCTTTTCTTATTTCCTTTACTTCAATATTTCAATGAATTTACGGACAATATTCTCTTTAAGTTTCCTAAATTGTTGCATCGCGCAACGCGTGGGGGGAAATCCTGCTTGTTTGAAATATAAAGTTATTTTGTGATATATGAATATTCATGTGAAAATAAATATTTTTACCAAGTCTAATGATGATTATGATGAGATACAACATTTGCTAGGGATACAATAATTGTTGCATATCTTATTTGTCTAACAGTATATGTCAACAAAATAATGCGTCTATTATATATCATTATATATAGCATATGCATATAGATAGTGAATATTATATGAGTATTCTTGGAAGGATCCCAAATGCTGAAAACATGTCCAAGAAAAGTATTTAGAATATAAAATGTTACATGGATTACAATGATTTGAGTATATATATAATTGATTGTACGATATATTGAAAAATAAATAATTTTATAAATCAAGTTATTGGAAACCTTAATCATTTCAAAGTCATATATTTTTGCTATGATAATGTTGTTTGCAAAAAATTATTGAATTTATGGTCTATAAGTAGCACATATTTTATGAATATTTACATCATACTAATATTGTAGTTATTATGTTCTTTCTAGTAAAATCAAGATTTTGTAGGCACACTATGGATACTATGAATTGAGATTTAGTTGGTAGTTCTATGAAACTATTCTATAAGTACATTTTGTTCATAATGAATTGAACAAGTGGATAGAAGATATATCATGGGAATTTTCAAGATAATTTAATTTTTATTATTTCCACAATGCATAAGGGCAAGTGGAGAATGTATTGATATTTAACATATCCGGTAGATATTGTAGATGATTACGTTTCAGCATATGATTTGATGACAATGTGTTATGCATAATTTAGATAAAAAGGACATCAATTGCTTGAGAAATTAGTATATCATCTTGAGGTATGACAAGTTAATCACAATGACTGATGTTATTAGGAGGAGTACATATCTTATTGTATTCTTTTCCTAAATCAAAGTTTTATCCCGCCATGTTTTCTTGATAAGGTTTTTTTAATGAGAGAACTTCAATATTTATTATGTACTTTTTTTTTTTCTTCATTAGGTTTTTGTCCTAATGGGTTTTTCCTAATAAGGTTTTAATGAGGCACAATATTTGCTCATGGACATTCAAGTGGGAGTGTAAATATTATATGATGTGGATGCCCATAAACCATCCAACTATTGGCCTTTATATATCCTTCGCTCCAAAAACCTCTTACTTTTAGGATTCCGTACGTGTTCAATGCTCTAACCCTATAACTTCCCCAATGAATGGTTTGTGGGAGTTTATTACTATTAATACCATTATACTCATCTTTATTTTGTTGTAACCATAGGTATAGAATTCAATGGTTAGAGGACTATAAATAGAGGACATGTACAATGTATTGGCATAAAAGAGTGAAGTGAATGAGAGCTCCTTCATATTTCTCCTCCATTTTTCTCTCAATATTCTCTATCTCTCTCATGTCAATCTCTTGTACTTTTCTTATTTTTATGATATTCTTCTTTTTTTTAATGGGCCATGGGCCTTTTTTTTTTCTTCCTACATTTAATTTTAATTTAGTCTCCTTTTATTCTAATCCTTTCCTTTCTCTCTCTCTCTCTCTCTCTTTTAAATTTCATTTTCATTACAATTCATTTATTACTATATTTCTTTATAAAATCATATGTTGAGTAAATTATTGTTATTCAATTAATTACATTATAAAATTAATTTATCATGACATAATTCTTTATTAATGGTAATTAAATTCTAGAGATAAAAATTAGGATGTCACTTTGTGAGTCATGTTTTTTTTTTTTTTTGGGAAAACACATTACTTTGTTCCATGTGGTTGACTAAATGAGTTATGTTTTCTAGTTAAAATGGATAATTATAGTAGCTTCGGCATTGATAATCCCTTTAATGAAACTAGAAACATGACCTAGGAACGTGTGTTAGAGAAAGTGAACAATATTATAAAGAGGGGCTATTGTGCCTCAACTTTTGTGAACCAAGCAAAGTCTGAGGAAAACAATATCACCTGATTTAGAACTTTGATGGTCAAGCTTTTGAACCATCATACTTCGTCAGCTACATTAATGTAGCGGCAAGGATGAAAATTCCTATCACGTCACGTCACCGAGGTAGCAAAAAGAAACAATACAAAGACGTTATTCAGTCCAATCTCACAGTAAGATATATATAGTTGCTAATTACATGCTATTATTTACTTGTAAACTTGAATTATGTGCCTTACAGTCGGCATATGATATAGACGCATCTCAAAAGAAATTTGTCCTTAAAAAGGCTGGGCACACATCTCACACATTCATTCATGCATTAACAAAAGTGTATTTCATAATCTAGAAGAGGCCAATGGGAAAACAGTTCTTAATGAACTTCAGTCTATTATCAAAAAGCAGAATTTGAGAGAATTTGTCCTCTTTGTCGCTAGGAGTAATTCAAGGTAGGGGTACTCAAAATCCAGGACGAGACCAAAAAACCCTAATCCCAGCTCTTGTTTCATTTTTTGTTTGGAATGCAAATTGCATCATGGTCCCAGTCCCAGTGTGGTCCTAGTCTAAGCAGTAATAGGACAAGAGCGAGAAATCTTGGCTTATTTTCTTTGAAAAAAGTAAAATTAAATAATATTGTTATATTAGTTAATTTTTGTATATTATATTGTTTAAAGTAATCATTTATTAAAATTAATAAGGCCATAATAATTACACAAATTGATCTAGACTTCAAGAATAACATTTTTTTTTATCATCATCATCATCGTCTTCTTCTTCATTATTATCTTTAAACAGTATATAGTTAGGATTACTATAACGATATATGTAGTATAACTTTATCTAAAGATATAATACACATCTTATCAAATGATAACTTATATAAGGTAAAAATAAAAAATAAAATAAAAGGATAGCTTAATTTATGAGGTAAAATCAACAAATAGACTAAAATTGGGATTGGAATCTCAATGGTGATCCTGGTTCCCATCCTGGTCCCAGTCCCAATATGTTTCAATCTCAATCCTAGATGGGAGGAAGATTCCAAGATCAAAACGTCCATGACTTGGCTTGGATGATTGAGATTGGAACACTTTGAACACCCCTAATTCAATGTAATAGTTATTTGCAATTTATAAAGCTTGCATGTATCTGTTTAAGATTAACCAGAGTGTTGTGAGTTTTCATATAAAATAAGCTAGGCAAATAAGGAGAGGGTGAAGAAGATTGTGTATCCCTACAGGGTAGGCCGAAAGGGGTATCAATGCATTGCTCAGTAGTTGTCCCCTCATAATGATGAGGTATTAGACTTACCCATTTTGAACTTTAGAAGGTGGCAAGCCAAAATAAAGATGTCTCTTTTGACATTCCTTGCATGAAGAAGGTTGTTGATAAAATGGTAAATATTAATACTAGTACCTAATTTATGGAAGTTATGTCTTAAATTAATTATCAATATTAACATTATTATTAAATTCAAAGAAATCTATGTCCAAGGAAGTTACTACAAATGGTTGACTTTCAATGATGAGGATATACTGGCCAAGGTATTGGGGCTTGACCATCTCGACCTTCTAAGGGTCATGACTTTGATTGACTAAGGAAAATTATTATGGTGACTAGCAATCTTGTAGAAATAAGGAAAAAAAATGAATAGCTTAAGAAACAAATACAATGAAATGCAAAAACAAATACAATTTCTAACACGAGCTGGTGAATGAGCATAGTGCGAGGTTGCAAATGCAAGGCGAAATGGAAGCCCTAAGTATTAAAGACAACTACGCATTCACCCTTATGACTACCTTGGGAAAAAGGGGACATTAAATGTTTTGTAGATTGCCTTATATGTCATACATTGTAATGGGCTGCATGCACAACCGCCTAGAGGATTGATTCATAATGAGCCTATGTCTCTTGTACATGTGAAGGTAGAGTTCAAGACCAACATAAACCCAACTATTAGCTCCCTGTGCCTACCTGAGATGCAGAAACAATAGGAGAGGCTATGGGCAATTGTATTGCATGGCCTTGCCATCTAATTCGGGATGCAAGCTACACAAGAGGTCTACTACTCTAAAGAGGCCCCCCAACTCTAAGCTCCCTTAGTTTAAGACCGCCACTTAGTCCAAGAAGATGAAGCATCACACACTTAATAATCAAGCCGCTTACAAGTCATGCTTGTAGAATAAGCTCATTGGTCAATGTAGTTTAAGTACCTTAAGAATTCGCTGACAAGTTCTTCACTCCGAGGCCAAAGCTATTGTTTCCAATGATCAAATTTCAACTATGGGTCTTAGATGCACCAGGGAAAAAGGAATGTGTAAGCCAAGAGGTTGTTGATGAGGTCCTAAATAAGGAAACGACAAATAAAAACTTTGTCAACTTCTTTATTAGGTATCTCTTCTATTGGGATTAAATAGTTAGCTACTTAGAGCTTTGGTTATATTTTGATATGTTGGTTTTGGCATTTCAGGAACATGTACTAGACTATTATCCTTCTCATTAGCTTCCATTAAAATATCAAGTTTATTCATCCTACTAATTCAGTAACTAGAGTGAGAACATGAAGGAAGATGTAAATCAATCTTAAACAAAGTTTCTAGCGAATAATTTTATTAGGAGGCTCCCAACAAAAGTGACACTTCTTGATGCCTTACATTTAAGGGTTAGTACACATTAGCTTTTCTTAAATTAGTTTTTATTTATTTGGTAATACTTCTGATGGAATGATCTATCATTGTACTTAGTGGATATTAAATGCTCATAGTACTAAATCTAGGTTGCTAAAAGGTTTGATATTATACTCTATTGGCGGGGATCAAGCACATAAGCCATTTATGCATGAGACATTCAACTAGTAACTCATCCATTTTTCATCTTACATAATCAAGTTCATGTTGCATGTTTCTACATGTATAATTTTTATTGTATATTCTCAAAGTAGTATACAAGTACTGGACACAAAATAGTATTGAATGCAATAATTGTAACCTCACTGGTGGCCGCTTCAAAAAGACCTTCTATTGGCTAAGACCAAAGGTATACATATTATTCACCCATGATTCTAACACTAAATTGAAGCACACATGAAGTTTATATATGATTGATTGACACATTTTTCTTCTCAATTCTATATAGTGCCCACAACAAATAGAAAATAGTAATGATTGTGGGTATTACGTGATGTGGTTTAGGAAGGACATAATCAAGCACGATCTTAATAATATTGATCATGCAAAGGTATATTATAAGCTCCTTCGTTCACGCACACACACACACGCACGCACGCACGCACATTCAGTCAGCAATATATTACAATATCTACCTTCATTTGTTGTTTCCTTTTGCACATAGTATTTTGAGGATGCCTACTCCTGCATGACATATAGCCCATCACAAATGGAATAAGTGGCTGAAGAGTTAGCAACAACTTTGCAACTTCATTGGGTTGGGGAAACTAGCTTTGAATGATTGTAAAAACACAGACGCCTTGTGCACGTACAAGAATGATTGTAATATATTATGATTTGTTGTAGTGATGTATATACATAAATGACTAAACATATTTTGATTTGTTGTATTATTATTATTTTACACACACATACACAAAAAGATAATGACAGTAAATATACATTATGATCCGTTCTACACCAACGTCTATGTAGGGGATATAGAAAGCATAACTCTCTCCCCTTCTTTTTTTAAATTAGCTTTGATACATCACAATTATTACTTAACAACTGTTATTTATGCTAACTATATAAAATGATTGTTTAAATAAAGTTGTTAAAATTACTATAAATATATAATAGTTTTTGTGAAAGAATTATTATTTATGTTGCTACATATATAACAGTTGTCAAAGTGAGACCGTTATGTATTATGCTAGTATTATTAAATATAGGACAATTGTTTTAGTGCTGGTTATTTATTATCACACCATTGCGCACATCATGGTTTCACCAAGCCTTAATAGATAATGAGTGTTATATTAGGACTGTTATGATATATACTGAAAAAGTCATGATTCAAAAATGATTCAAAACTGTTACGTATGTTTAGAGCATATATGCCACCTTCATATACGAATGTTTAGAGCTATGATTTATGGTCTTTTATATAAGTCAACCGTACCAAATTCTCTCGTACAAGAAAAAGTTGGTTAAATCATTATATATGTTTTAAATTGATGCATTTTCTCAATTTTACTCTTATTTATGAATGGTATTTTTAACCTTCTTTGCCATCTTTCTCACTTTTCAACATGAATTAATTCATTTTTTTTTTTCATAAGCACATATTTTTTTTTTATAACAAGTACAGACATTGTTTTTTTTTTTTTTTTTTTCAATTTTTGAAATCCTGAAATTTTATTTTATTTTGTGAAAGCTAAACAAAACGATAATATGAACGATGAAAAAAAGTTACAAAGCAGAGAAGGAAGTAGAAGAAATAAATGATTGAAAGTAAAACCTGATTAGCAAAGGGGGACTCAACTACTCTAATAGAGATGTTTGAAAAAGTTCCAACATTGAGAGAATTTCAGTTCCAACAACGTTAGATGGAGAGCTTCTCATAGATAATATTAATTAAGGACATTAGTTTTTTTACAAGCATTTTATAAAAAATACCATTTGACAAAAAATCCCAAATTCGTAAAGTTTGAAAATTTGAAAGCCTCATTTAAAAATGCTGAAGGCTAAGTTGGATATCCTGTAAGTTATTACCTCAATTTATTTTGAAATATGTTGAAAATCCTACAAGTTTAAGTCATTTTTTTTTTTTTATTTCACATTCAATTTTTTGGCATTTCCGACTTGCATATATTGTTTTTCTATTAGAATCTATATAACAGGTTCAGGTTGGGTCTAGTTACAATGTGGCAAACTGAAGTTCAAATCTCCACTAAAAATAGGTGCCACATATAATAATTAACCGTGCCTCAAATAAATTATCTCCAATAAAATTTACTTGTGCTTATAAAAAAACAAAATGAGTTACGCATGTCTAGCTTGTATAAAAGAGTAGGTGACGGCAAAAAAAGTGGGTAATTTTGAAATGGGCCAATTGGGCAAAATCCAAGGGTCAACTCATTTAGCACATAGTCTAGCCAGTTTGACAAATTTTTTCTCTTCCAAAAAACATTTGATTATTTTAATTTTAGGAAAAATGATAGAAAATGAACCTTGAAATTGTAAAATCTTAAATTAGTTATTTCCAATAAAAGGGAGTTGTAAATTGCGTATCAAATATTGTCATTGTCTTATCAAATCTTATTAACAAATCTGATTTAAGATCTTGCAATTTCAAAATTCTTTTTTCTATGATTTTTTTATTATTTTATTAATAACAAGCTATTGGTTTAGGTCGTAAGTAATCTTTCTCCATAAGAAAGAGAATACAAATTCAAATTTATAAGTAAAAAAAAAACCCTTTACTATTGTGGTCATATTTATAAGTCCATTTTGACAAAAAAAATTTGGTCTTATTTATAAGTCTTCTTTCAGGTTATAAATGAGATTATGACAATCACTACAAAAAAACTTGAAATTACCTACGGAATTTCTGACGGAAAAAATTCTGTTGGAAATTACCCACGGAAATTCGTGGGTAAAAATTACTGATGGAATTACCCACGGAATTCCGTCGGTAACTGACTTTACCGACGGAATTCCGTGGGTAATTCCGTCGGTAAAAAAAAATTCCGTCGGAAAAAATAGCGTGGAAAAAAGAATATTCGTTTTTGCCACGCTATTTTTTTCGACGGAAAATTTCCAACAGAATTTTTCTTTATTGACGGAATTACCCACGGAATTCCGTGGGTAATTTCCGACGGAATTTTTTCCATCGGAAATTCCGTGGGTAATTTCAAGTTTTTTTGTAGTGAATTTTACCCATATTAATTGTATCATTGAAAATAGCGAGAGAAGAAAGGGTTGAAAGATACTCATTTATAAATAAGGGTAAAATTGAAAATTTATCCTATAATCATTAAGCTAACTACTTTACCTTGATATGTGAGATTTAGTTAAAAATGACTTATAAATAATATTAGAGTAGTACACTCCAAGTCTCGTCAGAGATTTTCGCTCTAACCATATAAAAAAAACACTTTATCATATTTTTTTTATCATCTTGCCAACTTTGTATTTGGTTTCTCCCCTTTCCATTTGTTGAAAAATATATTTTGGATTGTAAACTGAATTGTGATTTTAGTGATGTAAAAAGTTAATATTCCCCAAATTTACTTTTGTGGATAGTGGATTATGATTGTGGCTACAAAAATTTCAGTTTGCTTCAACTACAAAAATCCCCCGTTTATTTTTAAGATGTAAATAAACCTCCCTTTAATCAACTATCAATCATCAATTAATGAACTAATTATATTCTTGAAAACATATAATACATGGTTTAGTGAAAGGGAATATCATTTCTGCCTTGAGTCAAAACGACGCCGTTTTAGCTTTTTTTTTTAAATGAAGATATGCAAGGAAAAGAAGGGAAAGAAAAAAAAAAGAGAGAGCATCTCATCATCTCTTCATTTAAAAAAGAGCCAAAACGACGTCGTTTTGGTTTAAAGCAGGAAAATTTTTTCTGCCTTAAAGGCAGAAATGATATTCCCATAGTGAAAAAAGGGTCGGTTTTAATCAACAATTACTAAATAATCGATTATCATCTATCAATCAATCTTTTTGAAAACTTGTAATACTCAATTTGGTGAAAAAGAGGTCAATTTAGATCCATAATTAATAAGTGCACGATATTAACGATTATTTTGAAATATTTTTTAATTCCTAAATTCTGTTGGTTCATATTTAATAGATTAAAATATTATATTTGAAAATAATTTGATTAATTATTAAATTCTTTTATTTCCAAATTTCTTAATTTATGCTAATTATTCATATTCTATGCATAACTGCCATCACGATTAACACCCCTTGGAACAATATAATAATATGCCTACAACGTTTGGGAGATATAGCTTGTTAAAATGTATATTTCATAAACATCTCTTACATATTTGAATCATTAGTTAACTATTAAGTTTGAATTTTAAACTTTGTTTTGACCAAAATGCCCCTTTTAACATAATAATTATTTAAACATTTTATATTTTCCTAAACATATATGTTTATAAAAAGAAAAAAAAATTCATATACATATATTTTCTAATTTTCTAATAGATTGTAACATTTATTAATTTTAATTTAAATTATAAAATTTTTTATTTTTTATTGTTAATCACATTCATTGAAAATTATTTATTTTGGTTTCTTTGAATTTTCTAAAAACATATTTAAAATACATATATTTTTTCATCATAAGGTTCAAAGGATCTAAGTTCGTGGGATTCTATAAGTTATTTAAATTTATAAACATATTTTTTTTATTACAAATATTGGTAAAGACATCTAGTCTGTTAGACCTGGCTGTCACTCGAGAGGGGGGTGAATTGGGTGTCTGAAAAAAAATGTTTGATAACTTTGAAAATCTTTTCGCAATTTATTGAAATCAATTCGTATGAAAATAATAATCTATAGAGCACTTGTAAGACATTCAAGTATATATGCTAGGAAGATAAGAGTTTAGGGAAGAGAATATGCAAACTATAATTTATCCTGGTTCGGCCGAATCCTTGACCTACGTCCAGTCCTCAAGCTCTACTTGAGATTTCAATCCACTATCTTCTTGTTTAATCTAGGCACAAGAGAAGCCTTTACAACCCACAAGTTTACCCAGGCACTTGTGAAGCCAAATCTCTAACTGAGATACTCCCCCTCACACACTGCAAAGATATAATCAGTTTCCCACTCAAGATTACCCAATCTTGAGTAACTCTCAAATAGAATGATTACAATAAATCTTCTCTCTCCGAAGTAGATAAGATAAACACTGAAGTACATGACAAATAATCTCACTCTCTAAGGTAATTATACAATCATTGAGATATTCGGAGAGTAAGTGCTATGAATGTCAGAGTAGGCATTTTGACGATGCAACTGTAGTCTCATGTCTCTCGTCTCTCCTTCTATTTTAAATGAAGCTTCTTTTATAATTGATGAAGAGCATTTGACTGTTAAGCATTCTTCCAGTAGAATATGACCGTTGGATGTCCGTTGGAAGTAGCTGTTGAAATATAGCCGTTAGACTTGTCGTTACTTGTTTCGTCAAGTGCTTCGTTGGATTCATCAGTTTCATCTCCTACTCAGCTTCGTTGATATCCGTTGATTTGCCAAGTTAGTCATAGGAATGGCAATAACAAAAATGACTTTTGTTTGCTCAGAGATTGGTTGCTGTGATGGTGCTTAGTTTCTGCAATCTCATTTCAAGTCTCTGACACAAAATTGCTTTATGATGCTTTTTGGTTAATACTTCATCTTAATGCCTGAAATCACTAGCAAATAGGTTAAAAGCATCTTATAAATGATTATTAATGATTCTGGAAAGTATCAGGTAAAGATCAGATCATTTGGAAGGTTACAGTCTGCGATTCGCGATTTTTGTTCGCAGGAACTTTAGTTCTTAGGTAAAGAACTCTAGTTCTATGTTTTGCGCACAGACTGATTTATGAAGGAACTCGAGTTTTTAAACAGGAACTCTAGTCATGAACTCTAGTTCTTAAATAAGAACTCTAGTTCTTAGTCTTTCGAAAGAAACCCAGATGTTTTCCAAAGTGAAGAACTCTAGTTCTTTCTCAAGAACTCTAGTTCTTGAGTTCCTTGAAGAATTTTGAATGAGCTAATTTCGCGAACTCGAGTTCTTAGACCAAGAACTCTAGTTCTTGAATCTTCAATAATGAAGAACTCTAGTTCTTGACTAATGAACTCTAGTTCTCAAACTCTCTTTTGTTGTTCGAAGAATTCCAGTGAGACACAACTCACGAACTCGAGTTCTTATACTAAGAAATCTAGTTCTTGAGGACTTTGTTCGATGATAAAAGGAAGAACTAGAGTTTTCAAACAAGAACTCTAGTTCCAAACTCTAGTTCATTACTCGAGAACTCTAGTTCTCATAACCCTTTCTGATTTTTGAAAGATTTGTGCGATGCAAAGGCCGCGAACTCGAGTTCTACTATCAAGAACTCAAGTTCTCAATTTGACAGATTGAGAACTGATCTATTAAACTTCTCAGAACTTGAGTTTTAAAATATGAAATCAATTTTGTCATTTTGAATGAGGCTGAAAACATAAGTTCTTTGAGACAAAGACAAACATAAGAACTTGAGAATATTGGAGATTCCAGTAGGCGTAACGTCTTTGATATAGTTTCAAATTTGACAAACCACCCATGCTCATAAAGCTAATCAAGTATTCTTTCCAATGCAACAAGAATCAGCTTCAAACTCATTGTATGTTGAGGACTATGATCAGATTAATAAAAGTTGTTCTTGAACTAACGTTTTTGCATAATCCTGAACAGACTCTCAACTTCCAAAACTCATATCTCTCTCATTTGATATTTGTTTTCTATGATATTTATGTTTTTGGAAAGGTATATGAGTCTAGTTTCATATGCCACTGATTTTAGCTCATTACGATTTGTATTTTATGAGATATGCTCAAATTACCGAACCTCGTTCTGCTGTGTGATGATGACAGAAGGTGAAACTTCCGAAATTCATAACTCTCTCATCTGATCTTCTTTGGACTTGAAATTTTGTCAAGATGACGCATTGGATGTCTAGTTTCATCCAAAATTTGTTTCACCTTAATACGATCTCTGGTTTGGGAGATATCATCAAATTACCATAGGTCACCCAGGCTGAACGTGAAACAGAGGTGAACAGAGTAGGTTGAATAATCACGAACTCGAGTTCTTAAGTGAGAACTCGAGTTCTGAACTTGAGTTCTCAAAAATGAACTCTAGTTTTTCCCTAAGAACTCTAGTTCTTAAGTGAGAACTCTAGTTCTCATGCATATTTTCCTGGAAACTCGATTTCGCTCATTTTAACTCCAAATTGAGTCATTCCAACTTCCATTTGATCGTAGAGACTTCCAGTATCATATATAAGAACTTGAAAGTTGATAGTCCCATTATAATACGTAAGTTCTTATTTATTTCTTATCTTTTCTTGATCATTCTCCATATGAACAAATCCTTTTTGCTAATGCTCTTGCTAAAGGCATCTACATAGGACATCATCAAAACTAATCATAACAAACATAGTCATGTATACATTTATTAAAAGAAATAATTAAATCTTGTTCAAGTTTTTTTTAATCCCTTTCTAAATGCAGTACGTATACCATTAGCATCATACTCAAATATTTTTCCCTTAACAATATAAACAATTTTAGGCTTTTCTACATCACTACCGCATGCAAACAATTAGTATTAGCTTTGTTAGTGGTATGTTACATCCAAGATGTGGGAATTAGGTGAATATAAAATTAAAAGTAATTAAACTTAAATCTAATGTGGAAATAAAAGGTTAAGAAAAGATATCACCAAACATGAATAATGAAGGCTGAGTAAGAGTCACTTGCAAAGATGATGCTATCCTAATTCGGTCCTTCACTAACCTACATCTAGTCCCTAAAAACCATTGAGATTTTTAATCTACTATATCCCTAAGATTCAGTAGGCTCTTGGTGTAGCAATAGAATCCCACAGGTTTATTACTAGCACTTGTAAAGCCAAATTCCACATGTATAATACTCAAGTACTTGAGAAGGTCAATCCCTTGAGTTTTTGTAGGGTACTTGAGAACCTTTAAATTCTCCAAACTACTTGTAAGGTAAAAACCCTCAGAGTTTCACTGCCTGGAGTAACTCTTCAAGTTAATGAAGATTCCAAGTAATACTCTCTTACCAAGAAATAGATTTTGATACACTAAAGTTTATGATAGTAGGTCAATCTATCAAATAGAAAGTATGAGCATAGCACTTTTGTATACAATGATCTAGCCATTACAATGTCTCAAAGGAAAGATTTAACGTCCATAGTTAACGTTTGTTTTTAGAAAAATAGACGTCAAAATGAAGGAGGTCCTATTTTTGTATTTTTCTGCATTGCTTTTGTCATCCATTTTCTTATATATGGACCTTAAATGTGCTTTTAGTGTTCGTTTTGAGAGCCTTGGACTTTGTTGTCTGTTTTAAGAAAATGGACGCAAAAGACATTGGTTTTTAGATTTGTTTTTTTAGAACGAACGCCATAAAATGTATTCGACATCCATTTTAGGAAAATAGACGCCAAAAGCATTAAAAAAAACCCCGAAATCTTAACCAAGTCATTCAAGTTTCCTATCCCTCTCTTCCGTTATTGCAACTCCTTTCCATCTCTAGGCTCAACCATGATGCCCCCTTTGTCTCCTGCCTCCGTCAATACCCTTTGCCTGTCTCGTACCTTCATCAATGCTCATCATTCATATCCTCCTTACTCCTAAACTCTGACTTCGGCGCCCCTTCTCCATTTCTAGCCTTGTTCATATCTCTTCCTTCATCTCCTCCCTCTGTCGTGGCTCCTCCTCTATCTCCTCTCTCCATTGCTCCTCCCTCTCTTTGACCCGGTAGACCTAGCCTCTGCCTCTTAAGATCCAAACCTTTCTCTGCCCTAATTCACTCCACCTCTACCCCTATTCCTCCAGCAGTCCACCATTTATGCTTTTCCAAGGCAATTTTCTTCCACTTTGATTCCATTTGAATCCCCAATATGAGTTGTTATAAAAGAAAGAAGATTTTTCTACTTTGTAAAAGATTATAACATTCCCTTTTTGTTGTTGATGTTAGGGTTGAGAGAAGATAAATTTCAAGCATCCAAGTTTAAAGTTGAGGTAATTAGAGTTGAATATTGTTGTTGTTGTTGTTGTTGTTGTTGATGTTGATGATGACTTGTATTGATTTCTAATTATGGGATGTAAGAATATAAGAGGACATGATCTAATGTTTAATGTAAAGCATGATTTAAGAATTAATTAAGGTTGAATAGTTGATTGAAAGTTGGAATATAGTTTTAAATGATATAATGCTTGTAATGTGGCTAGTATGTTTATTTGCATTGAATTTGACAACTTTGTAAACTTGTATGAATGGGGATGCTTGTAAGTCTATGATTTCTATTTTATGAATTAGACAACTTAGATATGATTTTTTTAATCTTTAGTATTGATGAAATTGAAGGAGTAAGTTATTGATATTGTCTTGAATTGCTTCAGTTATGCAGTTTTATTTGAATTAAGTTGAATTATGTTGTTATTGAAACTTTGGGATGTCTTACTGGGAAATGCAGCTGATTTTTTTTTTTGTTGGTTCTTTTTGAAATGAGTAAAAGGAAATCCCTTCGTTGACCTACTTTCACACGCCCTTCCATGACAAGTGTTCTAAACTTTAGTGTTGTAATATCCTGAATTTTGAGATTTTAAAGTTTGAATAATATATGGAGATTTATTACAAATTTTGGCCAATAATAATTCTACTTGGGAATTAAGGCTTATTCTTCTCTTGATTCATTTATTTTGAGACAAAGGAATTTATTCAACTACTCAAATTAATTGATTTTTCTCTAGCCCAAGTAAAATATTCGGCCCATAAGTCTATTTGAGCAACCAACCCGTTAATCTCTAATATCCAAATAAGATAGTCATAAAGTGCAACAAAAAGGGAAAGTTGATGGAAAATCTCATTAGCCATGCTTCACCAGTGTGATTTACTCACTCACTAAACACACAAGATTAGCGGTGCCATACTTCCTTAGACCTTTCACCAAACATTTTGAGTTCAGCACCATTTTACCTTGATTGCTTCCAGTTGAACGAGACCCTTAAGTCCTCATATAAGTGATTGTTCCTAGAACTTCCTTCATCTTGCTGCAACCAAAAAACTAAGACTAAGATACACACACATAGAGAGAGAGAGAGTTTGTTGTAGTTGATCCTTGTTTACCTTTCCCTTGAGATTTGCGATAAGGACAGGGGTGTGTGATTTCAGTAGAGATCATAATGTGCATACTAGCAAACTAAAGGTAATCATCAGTCCTCTTCTTTCCAATTTCTGTCAGTTATTTTTTCAATGGAACTTGAGTAATAAACCGTAGAAGCAAACCCAAGAAGTTTATGCTAAAAAGGAACTATAGAAATCAAGCCATAAGACTTCTCTGTTGCATAAACCATAAAATCTAGGGCTATGTTGAAGAGAGATAGATTTGTGTTTCTGAAATGCATATATCAATGTTATTTATGCATGATAAGGGAAAGAAAGCTTGGGTAGTGTGTTTATTCATATAGTGGAAAACATAGGGAATGACTCCAACATCATCTCATAACCTGTTATCATCTCAGCATGTATAATATATCACAATCCCAACAATCTTTGTAACCTGACCATCACCCACTCATACACTACAACTCAACACGTCAACTCAAACACACAAACTCGATCCCGGCAACCACAACTCAACATCAACAAATACACACAAACTCAATCCCGACGACCACAACTCAACATCAATAAATACACACAAACTTGATCCCAACAACTATAACTCAACATCAACATCAACAAATACACACAAACTTGATTCTGGCAACCACAACTCAACACAATAACATATACACACATCATCAATCCCAACAACCACAACTCAACACATCAACAAATACACAAACTCGAACTTGGAAACCACAACTCAACACATCAACATATACACATAAACTCAATTCCGGCAACCACAACTCAATATCTCAGCTCACACACTTTAACATGATCCCAACACCCTCTACCAACCGTCACCTTCATAGCCCATACACCATATCTCCAACTCAGTACCCTATAAAGATTCGATAAGTGTATTTATGAAGGAATGAACGGATTTATAGAAACAATATTATTATCAATTACGTAGTTAGACACCAAAAATGACTAATGGTAATGATAAACATTTATAGACATCCTGTGACACCCCTACTGATCCCGACACTTTCAAACGAAATATAAGGAATCAAATTTGATGTGGGTAATTGTTATATTATTAGCCTGTATGTATGTGTTTATGTATAATTAACCATTTTTACTAGATAATTGCATGTATGTATCCTAGCTATGTATTAGGGCTGCGTGTCCTAAACTAGGGTTGCATGTCCTGAAGGGTTGTGGTCCTTGGATGATAATTGTTGTAATGGTGCGACTTGTTTACTATAAATTACTATGTGCCCAACACGTGTTATGTGGTCATATATGCTTCATACTTGCATAAAAGATTAAGAGGCAAGATGCAGTTATAAGGGTTACAGTAGGAGGGACTTTTGTGATAGTATAAGTAGTTGGATAGTGCTTATTCGTTTATCATTTGCCTACTTTCGGATTATTGTATTAAAATACCCTTAAGGGATAGATATCGCCGAGAAAAATTTATCCCCGCATTTTCAAGCTAAGTTATTTTCAAGAACTTTTATTCTGCAATTAAGTCATCTAAATCAATTTGATGCCTGTGCATGATAAGTCTGATAAATAGAGGCACCTTAAGGGCAGGGCTTTACAAGTGTTGTTGAAAATGGATTAGGTGGTAATAAGATGGATAATAGTTGGATGAATGCTTTGAGAGCTATTGAAGAATATGTTAGTAAATATGTGTCTTAGAGACAAACAGGTCTGATAGAAGAACACTTTTTTTTCTATTTAGTATTTTATGATTTATGTATTTGAGCACATTTTATCTTTATCATATTTATGTCTCACCTTTATGTTAAGTTAATATGCATTTAAATATAAAAACCCTAGGAATAGAAAAAGTGTTCACTCGAGAATCTATGATAGGGATCATGATCATGAGGACTCGAGAATACTGTGTGTTTATTGCCTAAAACTTGTTCTTAGTCTTGAATCACCAAGAAAGGGCATTGGTGATCTTAATAAGACTAATACAACATCATCTACTTATATATAGATACAAGGTATGGATCTCATGGAATACAGGCATGATGATACCTTAGCTGATGTCGTTGGTGGATCTGTCAAAGAATAGATAGCATTGAATTGACCCGCCGAGAGACTCCACAAAGATTCATGTAGAGAGTATTATTGGATATGTAAAGTCTCTTAACATTTGGTAGTGTGGATCATCCTAAACTTGTGGATGTCATCAAGCATCATATCTTAGGGTTATACTTTGAAAGTACAACTCTATCCGCTTGAGAATGGGGAAAACGGCGTACTCTTGTGTATGATTCGAATACATGATTGTAGATGAACATGCTGAAAGTGTTAGTTCTCTATGTATTTTGATGAAACTGACAATTGTAAACTTAAGTTTGTCTTTGAAAGTTCTAAAACTTTCTGTTTAAGGCAAACTCAAGTCTTGGTATAGAAACTCGAGTTTGGACTTGACAGACAGAAGCTCAGATTTTACAATGTTGGCCAAACTCCAGTTTGCATAGGCAAACTCGAGTTTGCAGAGTTACAGAGAGCTATCAAAGTTTACAAGAGTTGTAAACTCGAGTCTATGTTTATAAACTCGAGTCTAGATCAAAGGCAGTGACACTCGAATTTCAACTTATTTCCAAACTCTACCTTTGATTCTGAGGAACTCCAGTTTACAAGAAAGTTTATGTGCTAAAAGTTTAAAGACTTGTAAACTCGAGTCTATGATTTGGAAACTCGAGTTTGAGATCAAACAGAAGCTTCAACGTTTTATCAAGTTTTCCAAACTCCAGTTTCAGTTTTACAAACTCTAGTTTGCAAAATGCAATAGCCTTCATTTTTTCAGTTTTCACTGGAAACTCGAGTCTGGATTATGTAGACTCGAGTTTGGCATAAATAGAGATACTCGAGTTGATACTTGTTTTCCAAACTCTAGTTTAAATTTCAGTGACTCCAGTTTGTACTTAAATGAAAAGTTTTCAAAGTTTCAATGTACACTGAAACTCGAGTCAGATTTCTGGAGACTCAAGTTTAGGACTATTTGAAAATACTCGAGCTATTACATGATTTCTAAACTCCAGTCTGCATTTCTAAACTCCAGTTTTGAAGCTGTGAACTTAAACTTAAGTTTTTCATAAAAGCTTCAAACTCGAGTCAGCCACTAAATGACTCGAGTTTAGCCAAGTGTTCAAAATCTCATTCAAGACCAACTCGCAACTTTCCTCTCTGTAAGAACCAAACTCGAGTCAGTTACTTGTCAACTCGAGTTTAGGAAACTTTCAAACATACCTTGCTCTCTGGATGAACCTCAAACTCGAGTCTAGAACACCAAACTCGAGTTTGCATCAGTAACTTTTGAAAACCAGATCAAATCAATCTGTGAAATCATTATGGGTTAATATGAAATTATCATATCTTGTTGCATTATTATTCCTAACATTATTGATCATGTTTTTGATAAGTTTCAGACAGGTTCATCACAAGATCAGAGAGAATCAAAGATCCAAAATAAGTGCATTTAATGAAGAACCAAGAACAGGGCTGATTCTTCTCCCTTATCCCAGATGTTTAGTTCAGACCGTTGGAACACATTAAGATCACCTCAAACGGTCAAATTAAGATCATGGAATGACAAAGAATCTGGAAGACGTTCTGCAACAACATATTCCAGGATTTCAGCAAAGAATTGAAAGAACAGAGCAAAATTTGCAACTGTCATTTTTCAGATTTGCAACTGAACGTTGGAGAAGATATTGCAACGGCTAGTTCATCTAGTTAGGCTATAAAAGGCTATGAAGACTCAGAGCAAGATACACAACGAAGCTACACTTGAACACATTTGCATTTTTGAGTCTGTATTGTGATTCTTTTATCTGTTCTTCAGTGATTATCAATATTCACTCTTTTGAGAGATTGAAATTCTTTTAAAGTATTTGGTTGTGTAAACTCAAGGTTGTAGAACCTGTGAGTTGGGTTGTTTAATTACAAGGTGTAAGGGGGAGCAAGTCCTAGGTGATTAGGATTGTGTCTTGTCTTCATTGTTGTAGTTAAGAACCTGTTGAACTAGTGGAAACACCCAGAAGGTATCTGGGGACTGGACGTAGGTCAAGGTTAAGACCGAACCAGTATAAATCCTGTGTGTCTGAGCTTTTCTTTCTTTACTTTTTCATTATTCATTTCTTAAGCTTTATTTTTTAAGAGTTGAAATTTTTTTTAAAAATCCCCAATTCACCCCCCTCTTGGTGATTTCTTCCACTTTCAGAAAGGACTCACAGTCCTCTACAAGGGATTTGTTGTTCACAGAACTAGTAGGGCTTGGATGACTTCTAGTTGACTTAGGAAACTGTGCACAATAAGCAATCACGAAGAGTCATGATCCATCTTAAAGTCAATAGAAGAAGATTCCTAGTTCCGTGAAAAGTTATATGTAGTCAATCAAAAGAGATGATACTCTATCTTTGCTCTCTAGTAAATGTCAATGATGTTGTGAGGGATGATGCTTGTACGGTATCCAAATTAGAAAAGGTAGATCACTTAATGAAATCAATTAATTCTGGGGCCACAGAGCATTTCTAGTGTCTTATGTGATCATTAGATAACTTAGGCCATTAAAAGAGTTTAATTAGTCCAAGGTTATTTATGTCAGTGATTAATTAGGCTTAATGTGTCACACACAAAGGTTATTCTTGATTGCTTAAAATTATCAAGTTTGGGTCAATAATTGTTATTGGGCTTTCTCGAGAGAATATGTGTATTTAGGTTGGAGTGAGACTCTAAGCTCAACATACAAAAATGGCGTAATATATGGTTCCTTAATGGGAAATTAGTTTCTCTATTAATAAGCCCAAATATGTTACAAGATCAAACAAGGTCCTAGACCAATTTGTATTTGGCATTCACATTTAGATTTTGATATTTAAATTTGAATTTTCAAGAGATTAGGTTATAAAAAATAATTTTGAATTGTCTCACACACACACACACACACACACACACACACACACACACACACACACACACACACACACATCCAATAAAGATTCGATAAATAAAAGATAAATAAATATTTAAAGATATTGATGTGATCCATTATCTTGAATTATTAATCCAAGAAATAATTAAATATATGGATGTGATCCATTATCTTATTAATGCAATAAATAATTAAAGATATGAATGAGATCAATTATCTTGAATAATTTATTCAAGAAATAATTCAAGATATGTATTTAATCCATTTTATTAATTGGCCTTTAATCTTAAACCGTAATTAGGATGTTGGTTGAAATTCACAAGACACCTTTAGTCTTGCAAAATTTCGGCCAACATAAGAAACCCTAAGGGAGTTGGCCGAAATAATAGAGCTCTCTTGAGCTATTGGAAATTTTGGCCAAGCACCAAGAAAAGGAGGAAGAGGTGCCATCCAAAGGTAATCCAATCTTGTCTATCTTATCCTCAATTTAATATCAAGAAGTGCAATCTTCTTGAGATAAAGAAAACCAAGAATATTGAGTTCTCAACCTTGCTGTCGCCTAGCAAGCATCCAAGGCAAAAGAGGAATCAAAGAGAAGGAGTTCTCAAGGGAATCGAGATATAGCCGTATGGATCAGCATTAGAGGACGTCATAAACTTTGAGGTCTTTAGTAATCTAAGGTAATCCTAAAATCCACTGTATTTAATGAGTAGATCCTTAAAGAACCCATGAGTATTTCTTTAATCATTTAAGTTGGGATAACCCATGAGCACCGCAAAGAGTTACGGGGTCTATAATGATTAACATATCTGAAATCATAATTGAAATCATAACACATGAGTATCATATGTAATTATGGGTTATAACTCATGAGTACCATAAAAATTACGGGTTTTCATGAGTGCTCATAAAGAGTCACTTCTCTTGTGTTTATGATATTTAGCTCCATGAGTACTTGTAAAGAGTTACAACTTCTCATATATTAACTTATTGCTTAAACAATTACATTTTTTATAATTCATGAGTACCGTAAAGAGTTACAGTAATAAATTCTAGTTTTCGTTGCAATTAGTGAAGAACAAAATTTTTTGTTTTTTCCATCTCATGAGTTTGAGCTTGAATGTCGGACAACACCCAAAATTAACTAACAAAATGTGAGAAAGGGATGGAAGATTTTATTTAATTTGCTAAAAGGAATGCACCTGGTGGATATGGTATGATGAAGAAGTAAATTCTTGTGCATTACATAGGAAGGAAATTGTAGATGTCATAGATGATGATAGAACAGAGATAATGATTCATGATATTGAGGTAGAATCCTTTGATCAATCATGTGTTTATGATAGCCCATGGAGTGATATATAGACACCATCGTACCTTGGGAGCAAGTATGATCACTTTGACAGGTACTTTGCATTTGGTTTACTTAAAAGAAACTTGTAGTTGGTTCGATAGTAGTTTTATATTTTTTCTTGAATTGTTGTGTGCTATGTTTCCAAATGATAATGTATTTCCAAATTGTATATATAAGGCCAGTGAAATATTGTCTTGGATGGTATAAAGTATAAAAGATACATACTTGCCTTAATGACTACGTATTGTACAAAAATGAGTATGAAGATCTTTGTAAGTGTTTAAAATGTAAAACTTCACGATATAAAGTGAAGAAAGATGGTGGTTGTGGTGATGAGATAACTAAAAGGTAACCTTTACAAGTGTTGTAGTATCTTCTAATGATACCACAATTTAAGCATTTAGTTTCAAATGCAACAAAAGAAAAGATGTCGAGATGACATTCAAATGATAGAATATCTGATAGAAAATATCTTCGACACCCAGTTGACTCTCTACAATGGAAGAAAATAGATTAAACGTTCTCTCAATTTGGCAGCAAGCTAAGAAACTTTGGCTTAAGCTTTGTACAACTGAAATCAATCTGTTTGGAACTCTTAGTAGCATACATAGTATATAGACGGTTCTTCTAGTGATATACAACTTACCTCCTTAGTTATGTATGAAACACAAGTATATGATACTTTCTATGATAAGTTTTAGACCAAAATAGCCAATAAACAATATCGATATATACTTGGTGCCTTTGATTGAGGACTTGAAGAAGTTATGGAAGGAAGGCATAGATGTGTTTGATGCATATAAGCAAGATTCCTTTAATTTAGATCAATTATTTTCACCATGATTAATGACTTTCTTGCATATGGAAAGTTGTCAAGGTACAGTGTGAGGAGGCATAAAGCATGTTTAATATGTGAAATAGACACACACTTCTATCAACTTAAGAATAAAAGAAAAATGTTCCACCTTGGTCATAGGAGATTTCTTCATTGATTCCACTTGTATCGTTGGTTAAGAAAGAGTTTTAGTGGCTTACCAAAGAATGGAATGGCTCCAAAGGCATTAACAAGAGAGGAAGTTTATAGTCGGGTGGAACGTATCAATGTCATATTTAGAAATAATTAAAAGATTGCAATTAAAATGAACATATGAAAGAAGAGGTCAATTTTATTTGATCTTCCATATTGACGCGATTTTGATGTGAGACACAGTATTGATGTAATGCATATGGAGAAAAACATTTGTGATAGCCTTGTAGGTACTATTTTGCACATACACTATCAAAAGTTGAGAAAATAGTTTGTGTGAGCGTTTGCATGACATTAAGGTGTCCCAAGGGTATTCCTCTAATGTGAGAATGCTTGTCTTAATAGATGATTTGAATTTAATGGGAATTAAGTCCTATGGTTATCATGTATTGATGCAACAACTATTATTAGTAGTTATTAGAGACATTTTGAAAATGATGTGCAAACCACAATGACAAGATTAGAAAATGAGTGTTATATTATTCTATCCAAACTAAATATGCATTTTGCTTATGCATTTTTTTTGATATAATGGTGCATTTGATAGTTCATTTGGTAAGGAAGATAAGGCTCTTGGCATGACTGCAACATATCCATATACAAATTGACAAAATTGATTTGCAAATGTCTTGTGGGATTGTGGGAGAAAGAATGTTGTATCCGTTTACAATTGATATGAAAGATCTCAAGGAGTTCATATATTTGGAGATAGATATAGAATAGGTTAACCTTGCAATCATGTAAATTATTTTTATTTTTACCTTCAATTAATACAATGGTTTTTTGGTTTTATATATTCACTAATATTTCAATTATCTTATAGCTTCTTCCACAATATATGCGTCAACAGGGGGAAGAAATAGTTTCTATGGATTCTTATGTCCTGCGAATTTGACAAAGAAGTAAAATACATCGGAAATTAGGATAAGCTATGTGGGCTAGACAGTAGGAGAGATTGAATTTCCTTGTTATATAGCACCAATTGTTGAAGAATAAGTAACATTATTTTGTCTATTTAAAACATATTTAGTTTGTTAAGAATTATCGTGTTATCTAACTCCATTTTAATCTGTATAGATTATTATAGTTATCATTAGAGTCTATGTGTTGTTTTCCCCATCATCGACATCATATATTTGTTTGATTCCTTGGGTCATATGCCAAACTAAAAGATACAAATCATCTTTAACACATAAGTTAATTTGTTTGTAAATCATTGATTCTTGACTTAAATAAATTGTTTTAATATCTTGTGATTTTCATTTTAATGAAGGTGCAGCCATGACATATAGAGTAATGAGTAGGAAACACAAAGGTAAAATAGAGAGGCGAAGTGGTTTTGTCCAACAAAAAGTAGTTTGAATTCAAGTTCTTTCATTGACAGTCATTTTAGATACACCTTTATTCATTTTAACCATTTGCTTTGGATTTATAGTGCCCTCCATAACCAGGGAGAACTGAGTACAAATAATACGTTATACTTTTTATGTAGAATATCATTCATAGTGGAGTTATTAGAGATTTTGAACAAGTAAGCTTTTTCATTCTTAAATGATAATATTTTTGGTGTCATAATTGAATTGTTAATTATTTTACTCACTTGATTAATTCATGTTAGCTTATTTTCGAATTTCCTAACTTTTTGGAAATGAGGGTGCTTACTTAGACAAAGACATTAATTTGATTTGAGACCATTTGCCAGAACATTTTCTTCAACATATATATGATAAGTCAAGTTTATTTTGATAAAAGGTTTATTTTAGATAGTAGTCATTTAGATAAGTTTTGGACACTTTGTGTTGATTATTGTAGATAATAGTAGTTGACACTTTGTTTAGCTAGTGCTTGATGGTTCTGTACTATTTATAAGGATATTTGGTTAACGAAGAAGTACTAGATGTTTTTGTACAAAGTTTAGTTGATAGGTAGTAAAAAAATATAATACAATTTTTTTTTTTTAAAAGAACTTATCGTGTCTGTTTTTTAATGGACGCAGTTTCCAAACTTTACAACATTACTCTCATATGTGTCCTCTTGAAAATGGACGTAGAATGTAGTAGTGTCAAACTCATCAATCTTCTCATTGGAGTCTTTGCTTGAATGTTCTAGATATTAGTTCTCTATATTTTTTGATGATGGCTGACAATTGTAAATTCAAAATATTGTTATTGCACAAAGTCCAAGACCCTTTCATGAAAAAAAATTGTCTTGTTCAATAACTACATTTTCTGAGAAAAGATTACTTGAGTCTGTTAGTTCTCTATAAGTTTTGATGAATAACTAATATTTATAAATTAAGAAATTAATTATGGAGCCAAGCCAAAAGGTCATTTACATGCTAAAATCTGGTTTGCCTTGTATCTGTGACTTTTGTGCAGAATGACTCGAGTCATCATCGCATTACTCTAGTCATTGTCTTGTGAAATATTTTTGCTCAAGCATAACAACTCGAGTTGATTCTTGTGACTCCAGTCATAGTGTGTCAATTCAAAATGCTTTTCAATTGAATGACTCCAGTTACAACTGACTCGCTCTAGTAAGAGTTTGCTTGTGCAAAATACTTTCAAACATAAGTGACTTGAGCCAACATTAGCTACTCCAGTCATTGTAAGCATATTTCAAATTAAGTGTTTTCCAACAATCAATTGTAACTCTAGTAATTCATTAAAGCACTACAGTCATCTACTGTAGCAAATCACTTTGACAACTAAAACATGATATCAATTTTTCTAAAGAAAATTGATATGACTTGAGTCAGTTGTTCTTGACTCTAGTCATATCTGATTAGAAGCGCTCTAAGATGTGCTAAAGTATTAAGTGACTCGAGTCACAAAATCTTGACTCTAGTCATGTTAGCACAGAGACATTTCTAGGATTTGTGAAAGTATGAATGACTTGAGTAACCCATGAATAACTCCAGTCACATCAACAAAAGAGCTATTTAAATGTTTTGAAATTAAAGATCACTTCAGTCATGTATCTATGACTCTAGTCATCAAGTGATAAGCTCTGTGTTATTTCAACTAACTCGAGTCAAGGTATTATGATTCAAGTCATATTAATGGTCTTTGAAAAACACCGTGTCCGTGATATCTAAATCACTGATTATGAGTCTCAATACTTTATATTCTTACTCATTATTATTCTTAACTATGTTTAATTAGTTTGTTAATGAGTTTCAGTTGATTTTGATATGAATTAACAACAAATTGCAATAAAGCAATTATGTGTTAGAAGCATTAAATGCAAAGAAAAGATGAATGTCTGATTTAGACTATCAATCTTCTGAATGTTTTAAAGTGTTGCAACCTCTTCCTTTCCACTTCCAACATTGAGCTCAAACGAACAAATGGAACAAGAAATTACGGCGCTGAATGAAGAAAGAATTTGTGTGAGCAATGTTCAAGAGTGATTAGTCACAATGGTCATCTTCATCAGTCACAACGGATAACTTATGAAGCTTCTCAATGGTCTTAAATGTTATCAACTATAAACGCCAGAAGCATTGCATTTTCCACCAACCAAAATGCTAAGCATTCAATTTGTGATTAAGTATTTACTGTCTCTGTTATCCAGTATTACCTTCGGGTATACAAAAACTTTTCAGTGATTATTCATTTACTCTTTTTAAAGAGAGTCATTAAAACTTACTATCATTGTATCAATTTCAAAGTTGTGGAACCTTAGAATTTAGGGATAAGTGATTACAACTTGTAAGGAGAAGTTAGTTCTAGAGAGAGAATAACCCCAAGAGTTACAGAGTGTGGAATTACTTCTTGAGTTAGTGAAATCCTAGAGAGTCTAGGGACTGGACATAGGTCAAGATTTTGGATCGAACCAGTATAAATTTTTGGTGTCTTTCATTTCCTTACTCTTCTATGTTTATCCCTATTTTACCTGTGTAATCTAGAGGATTAGGAAAAAAAAAATTAAATCACCTAATTCACCCCCCTCTTAGGTGATACTCCATCTTTCAGAGTCATCATTGTGCAACTCGAATCATTGCCTCTTGAATTGAATCATATTAGTGTCAAGTAACTTGAGTCGGTCTTGTATGACTCCAGTCATGGCTCTTAATGCAAATCGCTTTGAAACCTTATGACTCCAGTCAAGATATTATAACTCTAGTTAAGGAAATGAATTTCAAACTTAACTTTTTCTAACGGTAAAATGTGACTCCAGTCAGTCACTTTATGAATCAAGTCATTTACTGTGTCAAGAGTTTTTTGTAGTTTAAATCCGACAACTTATTATTAGAATTGATATGACTTGAATAATACTTTGAGTGACTCTAGTCATATTGTTACAGAGACGTTCTCAAATAATTTGTGTACATAAATGACTCCAGTCATCATGTTTTAGAGACGTTCTTAAATGATTTGTAAAAATGGATTACTCCAGTCATCATGCTATAGTGACGATCTCAAATATTTTGAAAATAGTTGACTCCAGTCAACATGATAATGACTTCAGTCATCGTGTCTTAATAACTATGTCGTTTAATAGATAATCATAGATGACTCCAATCAAGGTCATGTAACTTTAGTCATATAACTCGAGTCAGTTATATATGACTTGAGTCAATGTTCTGGAAAATGAAAAACACCGTGTTCGTAATATCTAAATCATTGATTATGATATGAATGCTTCATATTATCACTTATTACTATTCCTAACTATGTTTAACCAGTTTGTTAATGAGTTTCAGTTCATTTTGATATGGATTAACACCAAATTGCAATAAAGTAATTATGTGTCAAAGCATTAAATGTAGAGCTGAGACAAATGCCAGAATTAGACAACCAACTATTTGAGCGACGTAAAGCCTTGTAACCATTTTTTTCCACTTCCATTGAAGAATCTCATCGGACAAATGGTACAAGGAATGTCAAAAGAGAATGACGGTGTTGATTGAAGAAATAAGACATGTGAGTAATGGTTAAGGATAATCAGTCTCAATGATCACCTTCATCAGTCTTAATGGATAATTCTCAAGCTTCTCAACGGTTATTAATGTCAACAACTATAAAAGCTAGAAGCATTGAATTCTCCAACTACCGAAATGTTGTGCGTTCAATTTATGAAATTAACATTTATTGTTTCTAATCTTTGAGCAATATCTTTGGATATAAACATTCTTCAATGATTATCTATCTGCTCTTTTAGAGAGTCTTAAAATCATTATTCTTGTATTAATCTCAAGGTTGTGGAACCTTTGAGATTGAGATTAGTTGATTATAACTTAAAAGGGTGAGTACATTCTAGTGAGAGAATTACTCAAGAGTCATAGAGTGTGTAATCAATCTTTGAGTAGTGAGCTCTCATAGAATATGGGGATTGGACGTAGGTCAAAGATTTGGACCAAACCATTATAAATTCCTTGTGTATAATCTTTATTTCTTCCTCTCTATTTATCTCTGTTTTACTTGTGTGATTCAAAGGATTAAAAGAAAATTTTTAAATCACCCTATTCACCCTCTTCTTAGGTGATATTCCATCTTTCACTATAGAGCATTCAATGTTTATGATAGAAAGTTTTTTAGGTAGTTGAGTTAGTGGTTGGACATTGAATATCCACAAGTTACAAAATAATTTATAACCTTGGAAATAAATTGTTAATGGTAGTTAAAATAATGTTATGGGTTTTTCATTGGAAAATACTGCATTTTAACATCAAGTTACATTTCATCATAGAAGTTTAACAAATTTGTGAAGTTGAACTAATTTATTGTAGAACCTCTGATCAAGTTGCTAATATTGTTACCACGGGCACTTGCTGATAGTTGGAGCATATATTTGAGTATGAATGTGTCAACGGTATGAGTGCAAGATCAGACTAAGATTGATGAGGCTATATATGGTTTCATCACAGGGATAACATGACCCTAATTAAGAAGACACGGGGGAATGTCGTAGAGACTTTTGACTTGGTAAGGAAGAAAACAAAGGATGAGAAAATAATAAATGAAGATAAGTTTGCCAATAAGGATTTAGCCAGGCATGAATGAATGCAATCACAAAATTGTTTCTGTTAAGGAAACATAATAAGAAGACAAGTCAAAAAAGGGAAAGAAGCAAATGGCCTTGACTTGCTACCAATGTAAGACTTTCTTCTTCCTAAGTGATAATACCCTGCTAGATTATGTTATTTACTAAACTGGTTTTGGCTTTTTAATATACATCTTTTATATTTATTTTCTATCACTTATCTTCGTTGGTAATGTTCCGAATGCCTATCACAGAAATAACCTTCAAAATTGAGTGAGTGTGTTTCTTGTTGGGAGGGAGAGATGATTTAATGCCTGACAATTGTTCGAAGAGAATTTCTTCTAATGAAAAAAATACCCATGCTAAGGAAAACAAGGTTGAGTAGGTCCCATACCCACATTTCCCCCCATAGAGGACCATACCCACAAATTTTGTTACCCTAACAATTAATCCACCAAACCCTCAATATAGATCCCCACTAACCGGACCTCATGCTGCCAACCCGAATGAATCAAGGCATCAACCTGGCAACACCCTGTAGTTACTTTTGTCTTTTTCAAGGTTAATTGACATTTTTGTTCAGAAGTTGTCACTTTGGAGGAGCAATTCTAAACTGAATGTTTTTCAAGAGATAATTTTGCTTCCAAAATTTAATAAAAATGAGCAATTTTACCTTGATTGTTTTCTCAATTAATTTTGACCACTAGTTAACTAAACATGTTGAGCTGACGGTGCACATATCTTTCGTATCATTTTTGTTAATGTGCAAATTTACCCAAAAAGTTTAAAATCTAACTTTAGAAAAAATGAAGTAGATGACACATGAACTTTTGAGGCAAATTTACACTTCAAAAATTAAAGTGGATAACATATGAACTGTCAGCTCAATATATTTAATCGACTAATTATTAGAAATAATTGGGGTAATGGTCAGAGCAAAATTGCTCATTTTTTAACAATTCTAGGATAAAATTACCCCCTCCCAAGTGCCCCTAAACCCTTCTTTTAATTATGTTAGTAAGTTTTAGTTTCACAGGAATTTTGAAACTTATTGTACAAAGACTTCTCTCTTTTATAAGAAACTTTTAAAATAATGATAGTGATGTTTCCGGGATTTTTGGTGATGGCTTTTTTTGTGTAGTTATATTTTCATATTTGGTATTCTCTTACAAATTACCAACTCCTTTGTCCCTTTTTCGTAAGAAAAAAAGAGAAGAAATTTTTCTGTTCAATTTATGGGGAGAATAGAGAAATTGTCTTTTATATAAATATGCAATTTTACCATTCATTTGTTGTTATATTGACTTTATTCTTATAGGATATAATGTATATTAAATACAAGTAAAGACGAAATTGTTTTTAATTTTAAAATAGAGTAATAAAGTTTAAGATTTTTTTTAGCCTATATGAAATATGCTGGAAGTAACTTTTAAAGAAAATTATATGAGTATAAAGTAAAATTTAAATGTAGAAAATGAAAAAAGTTTGAATAAATTTACGATGATAATGATAGACGAAATGTCACTTTAAACAGAAAGGCCATACTCTTGCTTCAAAGTGTACTTAGTCAACAAGAATATTTTCGCATCTGCAATCTGGAAACAGCTAGAGAAATGTGGATGGCCTTGGAGGTTGCATATGAAGGAAAAACAACTATAAAGGAAAACCGAGTCAACACACTCACAATAAAGTATAATCTGTTAAGAATGAAGAATGGAGAATCAATTGCTGAATTTCAACTTCGGTATACTCATCTGATCAACCAGCTAGCTGCATTAGGCAAAACATATGAACAACGTACCTAAGTCAGGAAGATCCTCAACGTATTAACCAAATACTGGGAAGCCAAGGTTACAACAATAGAAGATGCTCGAGGTGAATCAATGGCTTCAGTCGCAGCTTTGTTCGTAAGCTTAACTGAATACGAAAGCAAATTGAAGTTCAAGAAAGATTTAGATGAGATCAACGGCAACAAGAACAAAGGAATTGCTCTCAATGTTGTTAAGGAAAAGGAAGAAAATGACGAAGATGATGAGGATGATGAGATGGGCATGTTCGTGAGAAAATTTAAGAGATTTTACAAAAGGGATCAAGGCTTCAGAAATCGATTCCAAAAAGGAGGGTCCAGTAGCAAACGTGATTCCAAAGAAAAAGATCAAATCATATGCTATGAGTGTGAAAAGACTAGTCACTACAAATCGGAATGTCCTCAACTGAAGGGAAATGAGAAAGACAAAAAGAAGAAGTTCAACAATTTCAAGAAGAAGGCGTATGTGTCAGCTATCTGGGGAGATGACTCTTCAAAAGAAGAAAGTAAAGAAGAAGGAGAAACAGCGAACGTATGCCTAGTTGCAGAAGAAGAACAACCAGAAAATAGTAAGGTAAACGATTCATTACCCACTTACGTTAGTTGTTTGATGAGTATAATGAAATGCAATCCGAGTTTGAAAAGCTTGCTGATAAATATTTTGATTTGAAAAGGAAAAATACTACTCTTGAAATGCAGGTTAAAAATTTTACTGACAAAAACATAATTTGTGAATATTGTCTTGATTTAGAGAAAAAGAACTTATACCTTACAAAAACTCTTGAAAAAATCACCAGAGGGAGTGAAATGCTCAATGTGATTTTGAATGCCCAATGTTTTACAAATGATCGATCAGGCATAGGATATAATCCTATTCTTGACAAGAAGAAGGGTAAAAAGAAAACTGGTGGAAAATCATACCTGAATTACTTTAAAAAATCAGTGCATTCATCAAACCCTTTTGCTCATTGTAATTATTGTAATCAGAAGGGTCATACTACATCATCATGATTTCATAAAAAGGAAAGAAGAGATAAACCCATAGGAAATTATCAATGGGTGCCCAAAGGAACTTATGTTCCTAAGCCTCAGACTAACCCTAAAGGACCTAAGAAAAGATGGGTACCTAAAACTTAACTTTTCCTGTCTTGTAGGTTTTTCTGAAAGCATCCAGAGTCAATAAGTGGTACATTGATAGCGGATGTTCAAGACACATGACGGGTGATGAAGACAAATTCATTGCTTTAAAATCAAGAGATGGTGGGAAAGTCACTTTCGGAAGAAATCAATCTGGGAAAATCACTAGCATAGGTGAAATTGGGACAAAAGAAGGTCTTCTTATCAAGGATGTTTATCTAGTAGAAAGGCTATGCCATAACCTTCTGAGCGTGAGTTAGAGTGCCGATAAGAACAATTGGATTATTTTTGACTCAGAAGAATGCCTCATTGTCAACAAAGATGACTTTTCCATCGATAAAGGTAAACTCAAGGTATTATTTAAGGCTCCTAGAGAAGGCAATTGTTATACATTAAATCTGCCAAAAATTATTTTTGAAAAATGCCTTGTTAGCAACTTGGATGAGAGTTGGTTGTGGCATAAGCGACTTGCACATGTGAATATGCACCAGCTGGACAAGTAGTTGAAAAAGGATTTAGTAATTGGTTTGCCCAAAATCCATTTAAAAAATGATATAATCTGTGATGTATGTCAAAAGGGCAAACAAACTAAATCATCCTTCAAAAATAAAATTGAAATTTCAACAAATAGGCCTCTTCAGCTACTTCACATACCAGAGTGAAAAGCTTAGGGGGAAATTTATATACCTTAGTCATAGTGGATGATTATTCTCATTTTACATGGACAATATTTTTATCTTCAAAGGATGAAACGTTTGATCTGTTCTGTGTGTTTGCCAAGAAAGTGCAAAACAAGAAAGGTATATGTATTGCAGCTATTCGGACTGATTATGGTGGTGAATTTGAGAATTAAGCCTTTAAAGGGTTTTGTGAAGATCATGGTATAAACCACAATTTCTCAGCACCAAGGACACCTCAACAAAATGGTGTAGTGGAAAGGAAAAATCGGGTACTGACTGACATGGCCTGTGCAATGCTGAATGAACATCAGACTTCACAAGTCTTCTAGGCAGATGCTATGAGCACAGCCAGGTACATTTCAAACAGAGCCTATATGCGAAAGAAATTGAACAAGACACCCTGTGAACTCTACAAAGGGAGAAAACCAAACTTAGCTCACTTACACATCTTTGGCTGTAAATGCTTTGTATATAACAATAGTAAGGATAATCTGGGTAAGTTTGACTCTAAATCAAATGAATGTATTTTTCTTGGCTATTCTCATAGGAGTAAAGCATATAGAGTTTTCAATAAACGTACCCGTATAGTTGAAGAGTCAATACATGTAGTGTTCTGTGAGTCAAAATCAATAAATTCTGTGGATGAGGATGATGAACTCATTCAGAAAAACCAATTCTTTTCAAAATCTATTCCTGCTTCTATTGAAAATTCTGAAGATGTTTTTGAAAATGATTCTCAAAATCATCCTGATCAATTTCAACCTAGAGCTTGGAAATTCATTAGGAATCATCCTCTTGACCAAGTTATAGGAAACATAGATCAACCAGTAAGAACTAGAAATAGTGTTTTAAATGAGGTCATGTTCTCTACCTTCATATCTGAGATTGAGCCCTCAAAAATTAACGAAGCCCTATCAGACAATGATTGGGTCATCGCAATGCAAGAGGAGTTACATCAATTTGATAGAAATCAAGTTTAGGACTTGGTACTTGGGCCTAAAGACCATCCGGTCATTGGAACTAAATGGGTATTCAAGAACAAACGAGATGAATCCTCAATTATAGTCAGAAACAAGGCTAGGCTTGTTGCCAAAGGCTATAATCAGGAAGAAGGGATTGACTACGAAGAAACGTATGCTCCTGTAGCTAGATTGGAAGCAATACATGTTCTTCTAGCCTTTGCTTGCATCAAGGGGATCAAGCTCTATCAAATGGATGTTAAGAGTGCTTTTCTAAATGGTGTCATATAGGAGGAAGTTTATGTGGAACAACCTCCTAGTTTTGAAAATGACCAATACCCTGATCATTTCTACCGTCTAAAGAAAGCCTTATATGGTCTTAAGCAAGTTCCTAGAGCTTGGTATGAGCGGCTAAGTAAATTTTTGCTAGATCAAGGTTTTTTTAGAGGAAAAGCAGATACTACTCTCTTCATTAAGAATAATAAGCTTAATGAATTATTAATTATGCAAATATATGTTGATGATATTATTTTTTGCTCTACTAATGAATCTTTGTGTGAGAAATTTTCAAAGAAAATGCAGAGTGAATTCACGATGTCTATGATGGGTGAGCTGAACTATTTTCTTGGTCTGCAAATTAAGCAACAAAAGGATGAGATATTTATTTATCAAACCAAGTACTTGCGGGATTTGCTCAAAAGATTTGGAATGGAAAATTGCAATGGTGCAGACACTCCAATGAGTTCAACTGCCTCTCTGGACGCTAATACAGAAAAAGGAAAGGATTTTAACATCACCAAATATAGAGAAATGATTGGATCTCTACTGTACCTGACAGCCAGCAGACCAAATATGCAGTTTAGCGTGGGCATGTGTGCTAGATTCCAAGCTGCACCAAAGGAATCACATGCAGAGCACGTGAAAAGAATATTTTGATATCTAGCTGATACAAAAGAGCTTGGACTATGGTTTCCAAAAGGACAACGAGAATATCTAGTTGCATATTCTGATTCAGATCATGCGGGCTACAAAACCGATAGAAAAAGTACCAGCGAGCAATATGAGTTTCTTGGTGGATCTCTGGTGTCATGGTTTAGCAAGAAACAAACAATGGTGGCTGTCTCATCTACTGAAGCTGAGTATGTTGCAGTCTCTAGTTGTTGTACACAAGTCCTGTGGTTGAAGCAACAATTGTCAGACTTAGGGATTCATCTAAAAGATATTCCAATCTTGTGCGATAACACAAGCACCATAAGTCTAGCAAAGAATCCGGTTCAACACACAAGGACTAAACATATTGATGTCAGACACCACTTTATACGAGATCATGTGTAGAGAAAAGATGTTAAAGTAATGTTCATTCTTACACATCTACTGTTAGTTCTCTATGTGTTTTGATGATAACTTGACAATTGTAAATTAAGGGAATAAGATTTCATGCATTTACCAAGTTTTTTAGAAAAATACTACTCCAGTAACGATTACATTACTCCAGTAATATCACTTGTTTTCATCTTGTCTTGCTCCAGTAAGTTGTGCGTTACTCCAGTAACAAGCCTTGATAAATCGCATTTCAGTCACATATTACTCCAGTAATGGTTATTATACTGTAGTAATGCGCTTATGTTCAAAGTATTTCCAAGTTAGATTACTCCAGTAGTGTTTCGGCTACTCCAGTAATGTGCATGTATTCAAGTTGTTCTTCAAGTCATATTACTCCAGTAATGTCGTACTACTCTAGTAATACATTGTGTCTCAAAATGTTTTTCAAAGCTTTATTACTCCAGTAACATTTTTGCTACTCCAGTAAAGGTTACTCCAATAGTCACTTAAGCTACCCCAGTAACCCTTCATTCTCAGACACCTCCAAAACCAAAACCCAATAGCCCTTCGAAGTTACTCCAGTAACTATTTTGTTACTCCAGTAACATTACTGCAGTAGTCACTTAACTACTCCAGTAATGCTTCACTGTCAGACAAATTCCAGAGACCAAGCCCAACATTACTCTAGTAGGTCAATGACTACTCCAGTAATGTTCCAAACAAAAAGAACATGAATCTAAACTACTCCGGTAAGAAAGTCATTACTCCAGTAAGATCGTAGACAGAAGCTAAATGAACATGAAGTTACTCAGTAATAAGGTCACTACTCCAGTCATATTGCAGACCGAAACAAAATAACTCTCAGTTACTCCAACAACGAAAATCTTGTTGGTTCTCTCTGTGTTTTGATGATAACAAGTCATTGTAAACTTGTTGCTAAGGTTTAAACATATTTAAAAATCCTTAAAATTGATTTAATTCTGATAATACATGTTAAACTCGAGTTTGGATGTGATAGACTCAAGTTTGTGTTCAACAGAAAGGATAACAAACGTTTTAGACTCGAGCAGACTCGAGCCTAACATAATAGACTCGAGCCTGTGCGTGACAGAGAGCATATTTGCTGATTTTACCTCATGCAAACTCGAGCCTAACATAATAGACTCGAGCCTGCTCATTACAGAGACAAAAATCACATTTTATAACTAAGACAGACTCGAGCCTATCATGGTTAACTCGAGCCTAAGCCTTACAAAGAGCATGTCAAATTTCTTAAGCTGTTAAACTCGAGCATAAATGTTTTGACTCAAGCCTATGTCTTACAGAAAGCTCTTCAAAACGTTTTTTATTAAGAACAGACTTGAGCCTAAGAATTTTAACTCGAGCCTGTCCCTTCCAAAGAGCAACCAAAGTTTTTCACAATCATAGGCTCAAGCATATATTCATTGACTCTAGCATGTTTCAGTTTGAAAAGCATTTGCACAACGTTTTAGTGAAACAGACTCGAGCCTATCACTAATAGACTCAAGCCTAAGTCAGGCAGAGAGCTATCCAAGTGATAGAGCCCTAGCAGACTCGAGCCTAAGTTTTTAGACTCGAGCCTGTGCCTTTGAACTTGAGCTTAAGTACGTTGTGAACAGCTCCAGACTCGAGCCTGCTACTTATAGACTCGAGCCTATGCGCTACCCCAAAATATTTTCAAAGTTTAAACACGTTATTCAAAGGGGAGACTCGAGCCTAACAAGATTATGCTTGAGTGGTCATGAACAGACTCGAGCCTAGCAGTTTTAAACTCGAGCCTAAACAGATCTCTGTTTTAAATGTCGCGTCTTTCACTTCTCAGATTCAATCTTATACATTGTTTTACACTCAAATGGAATTACGAATCATTATATATATGTTTAATATGTTTGTTCATGAGTTTCAGATTTCATTAACACATTTCAAGCTATAGATTCTCATTTTCGTTGGAATGGTCAAAAAGGAATAAAATATTCAAAAATTCAGCTTTACAGCTAAGCAGCCACTGAACTGTCAACAAAACCTTATCATCAGACAAAGAGAATATACAGACACTATGGCAGACAGTTAGACATGGGCAAGCAATGGAGAGGAGCCTAATGTCTAAATCTGAACTTGCTCTTCCAACGTTTCTTTCCAACAGAAGCTTCAATGTGTCCAACGGTCATCAATCTTCAACTCTATTTAAAGGACAGCTTCAGCAACTGGAAACAGAGACAACCCAGTGAACGAAATAGCTAAAAACTCTAATCTTTCATCTTGTATTCATCACATTAGTCTTACGCATTCACATTGAGCTTCAGTGATTATTTCATCTTACTCTTAGAGAGAGTCTGTTGTTTTTCGAATCAAATTTTACTGTGTAAACTCAAGGTAGTAGGACCTTGAGTGTGGGATCAGATTACAACTTGTAAGGGGAAGTGAGCCCTATTGTGAGAGGATCATCCTGAGTTACAAAGTGTGTAATTGATCAAAGAGATAGTGAGAAATCCCAGAGAGTCTGGGGACTGGACGTAGGTCAAGAGTTAAGACCAAATCAGTATAAATCTTCTGTGTCAAGCTTTCTCTTCCCTTCTTTGTTTGATTCGCATCTAGCCAGTTTTCAAAAGCTAACGAAAATTTTTTTGAAATCCCCAATTCACCCCTTCTTGGTGATTTCCTTCCTCTACATATCTTACTCCAGTGATATCAAAGACAGAAGCAAAAGAAAGCTGAGTTACTCCAGGAGTCAAGTGGTTACTCTAGTTACACCTCTATTATAAAAGTAAGATTACTCCAGTAATTGTTAGACTACTCCAGTCAAATTGAAGACAGAAGCAAAACCTGATTTAGCTACTCCAGTGAGTTAGTCCTTACTCCAGTAACCTTGAGACAGAATCGATATAAACATTGAGGATACTCCAGTATGCCAATGATACTCCAGTCATGATGACAAAAAGACATGATATGACTCCGGTAACATAGAAATGACTCCAGTAAGTGTATGACAGAAAGTTATTCAGTTGTGATATATGAATTGGACTACTCCAGTCACATTTTCCTCACTGCAGTAACTTAATTGAAAAACGATACTCATCTTGGGTTAATCGATGTTAACTACTTGGATATTTATTGTTTCCATTGATTATTATTCTTATCCATGATTAACCATTTGATTCAGTAAGATTCAGTTGAGTTTTTGAAGCAGAAATCTGAAAGTTCAAGTTGATGAGCTGGAAAGTGAAAAGTACAGCATGGAGAAGCAGTGCAGTTGTCGGGAATATATGCAAGTGGGATTAAATTATTTGGGACATTCCTTCTGCTGCCCATTCTGATGAAAGATGATTAATATTATCTTCAAGATTAAATATTCTGAAGGATAAGAAAGTAACAGACAACACTGAATCAGAAAACATGGAATCCAGAAATGCTCAAACGGTCAAGAACTTGGTGGACTTCCAACGTCAGAAATTCCAGTGGAGCTCCAACAACTATATTCTGATATGGGACATTTAAATGAACTTCCTCAAGTATAAAAGGAAGCTCAGAAATGCAGGAAAAACATAGAAGCACATACATACAAGATTACATCTAGAATTTCAGTTTTTCTGTGATATACTTTGAGAGAAATCTGTACTTCAGTTTTATCATTATCCACACTTAGAAAGAGTGTTTTTGTGTTGTTAAAATCATTTCTTTGTAAGAATCTCAAGTCTGGGGACTTGGAGATTGGGTATATCAGTTTACAACTTGTAAGGGAGAGTGTATCCTAGTAAGAGGATAACTTCAAATACAAAGTGTGTAACTGATTGTGAGTGGTAGTGGAAATCCCAGAGAGTCTGGGGACTGGACGTAAGTCAAGGAGTTAGACCGAACCAGTATAAATCTTGTTGTGTCTTGCTTTCCTCTTCTTGTCTCTGTTCATCCCTATTTCAACGCATACATTGCAGAGCATTGTCAAGAAAATTTTTTAAATCCCCAATTCAGCCCCCCTCTTGGTGATTTGCTCCGCTTTTCATTTGGTATCAGAGTAAGGTCTTCTCTTAAAGGATTAACATCCCGAGAAGGATCCAATGGAGGGAATTCTACCTGAAGGAGCTTCCATTAATAGACCTCCAGGTTTTGACGGGGATCACTATTCATTCTGGAAATCAAAATTTAGAGTCTATGTCATGGCCACTGAATTTGGTTTATGGAATGTGTTTGAAAAAGGAGATTATGCTCCATCTACAATGGAGGATGGAGTCAAAACTCCCAAACTAGAAGAGGAGTACACTGAAAATGATAGAAGGCTGGTCACTCTCAACAACAAAGCCATTCATGTCCTTCAAAGTGCTCTGAGTTAGAGAGAATATTTTCGTATCTGTACTCTACCTTCTGCAAAAGATATGTGGAAGGCCTTGGAGATTGCTCACGAAGGTACAGCTGGAATTAAGGAAAACGGAGTCAATACTCTTATGACTGAATATGATTTACTTCGTATGAAGTCAGGAGAGTCCATTGGTGAATTTCAACTCAGATTCACTCATCTAATTAATCAGCTTGCTGCCTTGGGTAAGGAATATGATCAACGAACTCAAGTAAGGAAAATTCTGAATGTCCTTACCAAGGAATGGGAAGCTAAGGTTACAGCCATAGAAGAAGCAAGAGGTGAATCCATGACATCAGTTGCAGCTCTCTTTGGTAGTCTATCTGAATATGAGGGAAAAATCAAATTCAGAAAAGGACTTGATGAAATTGATGGTAAAAATAAGGGAATTGCTCTCAAAACCATCAATGACTCTAAAGAATCAGATGATGAGGATGAAGAAGAAGAAGAAGAATTTGGCATGATGGTCAGAAAATTCAAAAAGTTTTATAAAAAGAATCAAGGATTTAGAAAATCTCACAAAGGTGGCTCAAGTTCAAAATCCAAGAAACCTATCATATGCTATGAATGTGATAAGCCTGGTCACATTAAATCTGAATGCCCTCAGCTGAAGAACAAAGAAAAGGAAAAGAAGAGATTTAGCTCATTCAGAAAGAAAGCTTATGTATCTGCCATTTGGGGAGATAGCTCATCTGATAAAGATGAAGAAGATGAAAAGCAAACAGCAAACATATGCCTAGTTGCTCAGGAAGAATCAGACAATGAAGAGGTAAATGACTCTAAACCAACTTTTGATGAATTACTTTTTGAATATAATGAACTACATTCTGAATTCAAAAAGATTGTGAAGGAACTCATTGCTTCCAGAAAGAAAATAAAATCACTTGAAGAACAAAGTAAAGATTTTTCTCACAGTAGCGAAAAATGTAGTAATTCTCAAGACAAACCTTCATATGATCAATTATTTGCTGAATATAATAACTTGCAATCAGATTTTGAGGAACTCAATGAGAAATATACATCTTTGAAAATGACAACGAAGTCTTAACCACATCAGCAGAAGACTACTATTACCTCGGCGAAGGGTCGAGGTAAGGAGAAAGTTGGTGAGCCTCCTAGGAAACCTACTCAATCTCAAGGACCTAGTTCATCTTCCAGAGCCCCTCCATCACAATCCCAGCGTATCGGTACTCCTTCTATCTTAGCCATAGCTAGGAATCTTGTCCCACCAAAGGATTTTATTTGTAACCCAGTTTCAATTCCTAAATCAGATCGTCGTACTTATCTTTCTGATTATGGAATTAGAAACGTTTACTTAAATGTCTATGTTGACTTCCAAACTTTTCTGTCTAAATGTGGCTTAGATTTATCATCATATTTGAATAGTTTCAAGCCACTCCTAAGTATCCAAGCCCCTTATTGTCCTTCTATGGTTAGAGCTTTTTACTTTTTCCTACGAATTTCTAATGTGATTAGCCCTGATGGAACTCTTGAGGAAGAGCGAATGATTTCACATGTTCGAGGCAAACGCATCACTCTAACCACTAAAATCCTGAACACCATGCTAGGAATCATAGATCCTTCTTCTTCACCTATTATAGAGTATACAGTGCTGAAATTTTTTAGATCTCAGACTAGGGGAGCCAATTGGGCCACTAGTTTTCACTCCAAAAGACATGTCTGCCTTGCACAGAGTCCTGTGGCACATCTACACCAGGAATTAGGTGCCTAAAGGCAAGAACTGTACACATTTTGCCATTAGGGATTACAGCTTACTAGATACAATTATGTCCAAAACCAATTTTAACCTTAGATATTGGCTCTATCATGAGATTAGAAAGTTTAGGTTTGAGGGTCAAAAGAAAGCACATTTACCTTATGCTCATCTGATTTATGTCCTTCTCTTTCACCACAAGGTTTGGCACCTTGAGTTGGACTCCAAACCCATCAAACCTACCAAAATGTGTCAAAACCAACTGAATTACATGAGATTGCAATTTGCTGAGGAGTTTGGGCAATCCAGAGCCCCTTCTAGGACCAGAACCAGAGAACCCCATTCCAGAGCCGAGGAAGGTCAAACATCCTCCACACGACCTTCTACTTCTGTTTCTCCTTAGGATCCTGAACCTATTTCAATGTTTGGTGCCTCAATCCAGTCCATAGTAGAAAAAGCTATATCTGCAGCAGTCTCCAATCTTAAAGAAAATATACTTATTGAGTTATCCAAGAGGATAGAGACTAAAGTGAAGAAAGGAGTTGATGCAATCCTCAAGAGCTTCGAGTCCCTGGATAAAGTTCAAGATGAACAAGTAGATGAGATTGCAGAAATCAATGAGAAGCTTGAAGCTGTTACCAGTCACTTTGTGGATCTTGGTCCAAGATTTGAAGCTACCCATACTGCATACCTATCCCTAGACAAGAAGGTTGACCAGCTTCTGAAACAGACTACTCCTGCAGGTCCATCTGGTTCATCACCTCCGCCTTTCTCTCCTCCACAAACTTCCATACCTAATCCCACTCTTTACACTAACCCACATATCTCCCCACATGTCTCTCCTCCTCTCTCTCCTATAAATTTTCCTTCATATACCTCTCCTCCTTCTCCTATTCTTACTCTTGCTCTCTCCATTCCTGCCCCTACAACTTCCACTCCTTTCCCTGTCCATGTCACGGCTCCTCCATCTACCTCTTCCACCATTCCTCCTTCACCCTTTCCAGCATGTCCTTCCACCTTTGCAGAAGCTCTCCCACTCCTTCAGACCCCTCTATCAATCACCCCTATTTCCATGCTTCCTCCAATTGATGATGACAAAGGGGGAGAAGAGAGCAGCTGATAGATAGTTGATAGATAGTTGTTTGATTTTGTTGTAAGAGAGTAGCTGATAGATAGTTGTTTCATGTTGCTGATAATGGATGTTATAACTGATATAGTTGTTGTTGAGATTTATGATAGATCTGATGTAGTTTTTGTTGACAGCTGACTCTTGCTTCTTGTACTTCAGCAACTTGTCTTATGCACATATAATGCAGAACCTAATGATAATTTATCAGTCTACTTTGCAGTATCTGGATTTAAGCTCACTTAACTATCTGTTGAAAAATATTGAAATCAGATTCTTAAATTTAGCAATTTTTTTTAAGAATTTGCACAAGTGTTGTCATCATCAAAAAGGGGGAGAATGTTAGTTCTCAACCAAGTTTTGATGATAACTAAACACTTGTAAATTGATATTTTAAACTAGAACTCGATTTGATGTTGAAAAACCCAAGTTCTTATATCAGCAAAATGAAGAACTCGAGTTCTTGGATGATGAACTCGAGTTCGCGACCTCTGACAATGAAAAATTTTCAAAAGCTTAAGAACTAGAGTTCTTTAGTACTAAACTCGAGTTCAAGAACTTGAGTTCTTGGTAAAGAACTCAAGTCGTTATTATGAGGAAGTCAGTCAAAGTCTAAAAACTTGAGTTCTTGGAAAAGAACTCGAGTTCATGAAGTTGAGTTCTTAGTAAAGAACTCGAGTTCCTTTTATATGATGTTTGGTTAAAGTCTAAGAACTGGAGTTCTTGTAAAAGAACTCAAGTTCATGAACTAGAATTCATCTTTGAGAACTCAAGTTCTTTGAGAACCAATTTGTGCCTGAATTGAAAACTTGAGTTCTTGGAAATCAACTCAAGTTCTTGGCTTGGAGACGTTCAGAAAGAAAATCAAAAAAACTTGAGTTCTTGTTTAAGAACTCAAGTTCAAGAACTCGAGTTTTACATTGAAAACTCGAGTTCTTGTCGCTGAGTGTGATCTCTGATTCTGCGAAAGAATTGATCTTTGGCTTATGGCTTCCAGAATCACTTAGTATGATATATAAAATGCTTCTATCACGTTTGCTAGTGGTTTCAAGGAATTCAACGCTGTATTATTCAAAAACAAGATAAAGCAAATGCTCACGTCACAACATTTAATGCGTAGCAGTGGAAACAGAGCAACAAATGGAATGAAGTTGTGCAGCAGAGAGAAACATTCTTTCAAGGATTACTTAATCAAGATATTCTTCTGCGAAGGCATGCTCAACGAACTACGCATTTAATGAAAGAACATATTTCATTTAATGAAGCTTCAACGGTCCATTTGGTTGAACAAGGAACAGAGCTGTGTCTAACGGAAAATTAAATAAGTCACAACGGTAACATTCAAGTTCCTCCCAATGACATTAGTGGCAAAGAGTATAAATGCCTAAGCATTCAATTCAGCCATTTACCGAAACTCTGCGCATTTACTCTGATTTATTACTCTTATCAGTTTCATTCATTATCAAATATCTTCGGATATTCTCTGTACTTCAGTGATCATTAATTACTCACTCGTGAGGAGTTGTAAACACTTTCATTATCTTTGTTTAAGACTTAAGGTTGTGGAACCTTAAGTTGTGAGTGTACGATTACAAGTAGTAAGGGGGAGTGAGTCCGTGTGTGTGAGGATCATCCCAAGTTGTATTTGTAATCTCTGAAGGGTTAGTGAAAATCCTAAGGAGTTCTTGGGGACTGGATGTAGGTCAGGATTAGACCAAACCAGGATAAATTGCTTCGTGTTTATTCTTCTTTAAATTTCTGCTTAGTTAGTGTTTTGTCTTAATTCGCGGAAATTTTGATTAAGCAAATAAATTTTTAAATCACCTATTCACCCCCCTCTAGGTGATATTCCACCTTTAAACACAAGTACAATAAGCTTGACCAAAAATCCAGTTCAACATTCAAGAACCAAGCATATTGACGTAAGACATCATTTCATCAGAGATCATGTTCAGAAGAAAGATGTCAAGGTATTGTTCATTCCCACTCATCTACAACTTGCTGACATCTTCACCAAACCATTGGCTAAGGATCAGTTTCTCTACATTCGGAGAGAATTGGGTATGGTAAACCCTAATGAGTTGTAGGCAATCACTTCCTTACTAGTTAATTTTAAATTTAATTTGACAGATCAATACTAATTTTAGCATCAGAGTATCTAGTATTTTGTTTTGCAAGACGCTCTGTTTCTTCAACTCAAAATAAAGCAAAACAGAAAGCAAATGTTGCTCAAGCAGACTCTTAAATGCCCGAGCAATATTATGTAGACTTATGTTGGAAGAGAGCAAAAAAAATTAGTGTCTTACTCAAGCATAATAATTATATGCTTGAGCAATATCGAGATTTAATGAGTTCTTTGGTGCTTTCAGGTAGGCTTACTTGAGCAAGGATCAAGCTTGCTCGAGTACTATGCTTGAGCAAAGAGTCAGACATGCTCAAGCAACGCATATCTAAGTCTTGTTTATTGGGAAAGATAACTAAGGCATCTTTTACTGGACATAGTGAGAGGGCCACTGGTTTATTGGGCCTCATACATACATACTGATGTGTGTTAACCAATGAAAACATCTGCCAGAGGCGGTTATATGGAGCAGAGCAAGGCAAGTGGATATGTTACTTATGCAGGAAGATATGGACCATCGTAATGCACTTCTGCGACAAGAAGAGATGCAGAAAGCGCAATTGTTTGAGGAGTGTTACACACCTACCGACCTCGCCCTTTCGGGTGCTAGGTAGTGTAATCCTTTACTTATTTTCAATTCTAGCTTACTTTTCCCAGGTTAATTTTTGTCACACATCAGAGTATAAGTAGCAGAGCATACACTAGTTTAGATAATAATATACTGATAAAAATACTGAAAGATAAACTTTTTCTCGAAAGGAACAAAATATACAGTCGTCCAGGTATAGTGTATGACATGTCAAAATAAAATACTACAGTCATCCAGATAATTACAACAAGTATAAAAAAGAAATCATCACAATCCATCATCCCACTAGCCCTACTCCGGGGACTTACCTATGTCTCCTCGCTCCGCTGTCGACACACTGCTAGATAACAATGCATGTAAGATAAACCAAGGATAAAAACACAAACCACATAGCATTCAGTATCATGCACACAACAAGGCACACAATCAAATCCGGAACTAGCAATCCTAATAGCACACAACACAGACTACAGGGCACGGCACACAACAAGGCCCTTATTGCATACAATATGTTCCAGTTCCAGAGTACTCGGAAATAAACGATAACCAAATGTATGCAATATACATGGTAAACATATATACACAAGTCACACAGAGTATATGAGGATTAAGGTTACTACCTGACAGTCGACCACGAATATAAATGAATTTTCCCGGTGCACAATATCACAATAACCCTAGAATAGCAAAATACAAATATAATTAATTCCTCCTCAGTAAATAGTTCCTTTTGATAACCTAAAATAATCCCAATTCACATGTCCACATTTTCTAAATTCCTTTTCTTATTAAGGAATTTAATAAGACCTAATATTCCCTCTATTTTCATCATTTTTCAGGATTTTCCAGCAAACAATCATCAATCTTCAAAAATTCACTATTAAATCTAGGAACCTTCTTTTGAGTTGATTCCAAAGCTTAGATGACCCTTAATATGTCTACTTTCAGCCAAAAGCACTATATTGGGCCAGACTTAAATGAAAATCCATTTATAGCTTAAAATGTCTCTGCTATCCAAAATCAAATCCAAGATCAAAGGGTCATTTTCAAAAATTCATTTCTCTTAGCACATAATTCAGAAAAATACATGTTACCTATCAAATTAAAGCTTATGATATATAATTTAATCTTGTAAAATTTCATGGTAATCCAACATCATTCACTAGCCCAAAAACGTGCCACAATTTCGCTGCCCATATAGGATTTTCCAAATAAATAGCTAGTTTCGCTATAATTGAATCCTGGAGCTTTCAAAATTCTTACCAAACCTCCACCCCACACAATTTTTTTGTTTTGAACACGATGGAACCATTAAAATCATCAAAATCAAACTCCCCAGCTCTGCCCTGTACCAACCAAAATCAGGGTTTAAAGTACCAAGAATTCTTTTGTCAATTCTACTTCACGAACACCCTAATTTTGGTTCCTATCCGCATTTTATCTCATTATTTAAATCATATGTATATGATAACTCTCTTTTTGAGACTCAATTAGACCTTCCCTTAGGGTTCCATACAACCAAAAACATAGAAAACCAAAGAAATCACCACTAAACACCAATACACCACCAGTAGCTTAGAATCGCTTATCTTGATCGTTGTTCGATGTTTCTTGCAAGATTTCCTTCTTTTCTTGGTTCCCCAAATTCTGGTCAGAGCTATGATCACCTTTGAATAGGAGGAAATTTCATGATTAAAGGGTAAGAGGAGGAAAAGATTAGAGATTACAAGTAACACGAAAAATTACCTTGACTTCACAAAAATTTCACTCTTCTTCTTCCCTTGAAATTCTTCTATGGCGTAATGGTTTCAGCTGAAGCAAGACGAGATGAATGGACAATTGAGAAGAGTCTTAGATGATTAATTAGGGTCCAGAGGTCGGTGGATGCATGGCAAAGTGTTATGACATTATACTTTCATTTTATTACAAATATGCCATTGTTGAATAATATATCTTAAACTCTCTTTCTCTCTCTCTCTCTCTCTCTCTCTGCTGATTTGCCGTGAATGAATGAGTCAAGAAGTGAATTAATGGATGTCCCAAGGTCAAAGTCGGTGGAATCTGAAAATGAATTATTAAACCTTAATGAAATGATTTCGGCTGAAGCAGTTGGGCCATGATTCATCTTGCCATCGGGTTTTTTTTTTTTTTTAACTCCTAGTATTTGTTGATTGTAAATGCATGGAAGTGGGCCATGGTAGCATAAATTACTCCTTCCAATCGTAAATATAGGACAAAGTTCATAGTGCCTAAATTTAAGACAAAGTTTGTAGTGCAATTACATTACAAACTTTATCATATATTTAGGACCAGACATAGTATCTGTTAAGCCAGAAAAGTGCTTCATTTAAAGGGAAAAATACAATTTGAATTAAGAAACATAAAATGTTTACTTAATTAACAAATATGACAAATATGACCTATGTTAGTAATATGATATTTTTAAATTTGAGTGTTTACAATTTAAGTATAGATATTAATAATTAAACTACCCAAATAGTGATTGTGTATGCCCAAATTGTTAATGTTATTCTTAAGTTGTCAACATCCAAACTTCAAAATCTCATTTCTATCAAATCACCTATTCATCCTTTTACTAATTTAGTAGACATTTTGAGGTCGTTTTTTTCTTTTCCTAATTTAAATGGCATTTTTACTATTTGGGCTATGAGTATTCGAGGACAAATTCTGTAGACTTCAAGTTCTTAATTTATTAGTGTTAAGTTCATGATAAAACATTTCAAAAATTAGAGAGGTCTACTTGCTATTATATTTCATATATATTAACTATTATCTGTTTTGTGCGAGCGTTAAATCCGAATTCGGAACATATTAGTACAGCCTACTATAAATTCATCCATATTGATATTTGATTTGTAACATAAACCCAAAATAATGAAGAAAAACTAAGAATAATTGCTTTTACAAGTCCACAAACTAATCCAATTTCAAGACCATTGACTCGTAATTCTATCAAAACAAGAAGCTATATGTATGCTTCAAAATTACAAGAGTGATTATGCAAGTTTCTAGTATCCTCACTCAGGAGATCCATGGGAAAGTTTTGCCCTACTAGGGCTACAGACTATTTATACGATCTTCATGGTTTTGCTTACAGTCACCCAATATAAGTTCCAAAACATATTTGCTAAAACTTAGGCACCCAATAAAGCCTGAACCTAAATTATCATTTTCCCAGCAAACACCCATGATCAAGTACAAGAGCTAATATTAATGAATTCAGCTATACAATGAAGTTCCTGACCAGAAATGATCCTTATTGGGGTGGCACCTAATTTTCAGGAAGAACTGTCTCTCCTGGGGAAATGAAACTTTCGATGGCACCAAACAAGCTGGCTAACTGCAGATTTAGACTCTGTGGTGAAGAACTCAAGGGCAGGACAGGAGTTAGAAGAGATAGGACACATATTGGAAGGAATTCCTTCTTATTGTGGATGGGAGCATATAGTGTTAGCACTTCCTGGCAAAAGAGGAATATGCACCAAATGAAAAGTGAAATATGAAATTGCCTAAACCACTTGAGAGAAATTCATATTATCTTCCTCCAAGGTAAACTAAATCTTCTAGTGGGATTTGAAGGACGGGAGTCTTCGACTCTGTATTGATTATAGGGAGTTGAACAAAGTGACCATTAAGAATAAATATCTACTCCCTATAATTGATGATTAGTTAGATCAGTTAGCTGGTTCCTGCGTATTTTCAAAGATTGATTTACGCTCGGGATACCACCAATTGCATGTAAGACCTGAAGATATTCCGAAGACGGCATTCAAGACCAGATATGGGCACTATGAGTTTATGGGGATGCCCTTTGGGTTGACTAATGCACCTGTTGTGTTCAGGATTATATGAATCGAATCTCCTGTGAGTATCTAAATCGATTTTAGTGGTTTTTATTGATGACATTCTGATCTATTCTAAGAATCAGAAGGAACATGAATACCATCTGCGACAAGTAGTTAATATACTAAAGGGAAGCAACTCTACGCTAAACTGAGCAAGTGCGACTTTTGGCTTACAGAAGTTAGATTTCTGGGCCATGTCATATCAAGAAGCGGGGTCACTATTGATCCAGACAAGGTAGAAGCCATACTAGATTGGAAGAGACCAGAGACAGTGGGTGAGATATGAAGTTTCTTGGGTCCGGCGGGATACTACCGCAGATTCATAAAGGATTTCTCTAGAATTGTCTTGCCATTAACAAAGCTACTGTGAAAGAACCAATCATTTGTCTGGGATGAGCACTGTGAGGGTAGTTTCAAAGAATTGAGAGAAAGGTTAACTACAACACCAGTACTAGTTTTCCCAGATCCAAGTAAGACATATGTTGTCTACAGTGATGCTAGTAAGAATGGATTGGGATGTGTCCTAATGTAGCAGGGCAGAGTGGTGGCTTATGCCTCTCGACAGCTGAAATCTCACGAGTCTAATTACCCGACTCATGATTTGGAGCTTGCGGCTATTGTTTTTGCATTAAATATTTGGTGGTATTATCTGTATGTAACTACCGTATAATTGTACTACAGCCACAAGAGTCTCAAATAGCTCTTTGACCAAGAGAGCTGAATATGAGACATCGTAGATGGTTAGAGTTGCTAAAGGATTATGACCTGGAGATTAGATATCATCTGGGAAAGGCTAATGTTGTTGCAGTTACTTTGAGCAGAAAAGTGGTGCAGACGGCATTCATGATGATTGTCGAGATGAAATTACTAGAAGATTTCCGGGATCTAAACCTATCAAATCAGATCGCCGTGAAGCTAAAAGAGCCTTGTGAGATGTATCTTGCTAGTCTTCTTGTTAGCCGAGGAGATTACTGAAAGACCCGGCTGAACCCAAGAGGGGGGTGAATTGGGTAAAGATAAAAACTTAGAACCTTTGAAAATCTTTTTTCACAATTCAGTAAAATCAGTTTGTATGATAGTAAAGAGTTATAAAACTGTAGACAATCATACAAACATATATGCTAGAAATATAAGAGATTAAGGAAGATAATGTGCAAACTCAGATTTATACTGGTTCGGCCCAATCCTTGACCTACGTCCAGCCCTCAAGCTCCACTTGAGATTTTCAATCCACTATCCTCTTGTTTATCCAGGCACAAGAGAAGCCTCTTACAAACCCACAAGTTTACCCAAACACTTGTGAAGCCAAATCTCTCACCGAGATCCTCCCCCTTACAACCCGTAAGGATACATTCAATTTCCCACTCAAGATCACTCAACCTTGAGTATCTCTCAGAAAATATGATTTACAATAATTCTTCTCTCAAAGAAGTGAATGGATAATCACTGAAGTGCATTACAAATCATTTCACTCTTTCAGAATTTTGGCAGTTTGGCAGTATAATCTCTTGTCATCATCTTTGTGCATTTTGAATGTGGTTTTATTTATAGATGATGATGATCTAAATGTTGGGAAATATGACTGATATGTATAAAGCCGTTGAGAATATAGCTGTTGGAAATAGAGCCGTTAAAGCTTTGTTTTCTAAGCCTACTATGACATCAATATTTACTTTAACCTTGATCTTTAGTTTGATGCCCTTTGATCATCTGAAACATGTACACAAATGATATAAATGATGTTAAGAAGTGTTATAAATCATTTGGGTGAGCATTTGGATGTTCTTGATCAAAAATGAGATTTTCAACACGTTGATTTTTCTAAAGCGAAGGTGTAAACTCGAGTTTTGACTTGGAAACTCAAGTATTGAGGCTGTCGTGTTACTCCAGATTCCTCTCTACCTGATCAAAACTCAAGTTTTGATTTAAAAACTCGAGTATTGAAGATCCTCTGATGTTTGTTGCTCTATGTCTGAGCTATACTCAAGTTTTCACTTGTAAACTCGAGTTTTCAAGTTGTTCTTGACTTTGGTTGCTCTCTGACTTGATATAGGTCCATATTTGGCAAACCACTTATCCCCATATAGCTCTTTGAGTCTTCTTTTCAATGTATTAAGAATCAGCTTCAAACTCGTTGTATTTTGTCCGTTATGATCTAATGAATGAGAGTTGTTCTTAACCAACGTTTTTGCAACGTCTTGAACTCACAGTCAACTTTTGAAGACCATATCTCTCTGTTCTTATCTTAATTTTAGTTGGATCAAGTCTTGATGGAAATCCTTATGAGTCTTCTTTCATATGCCACCGATTTCAGCTCATTTTGATGTGTAGATTGTGAGTTACACTCAAAACATTGAAGCTTGGTCTGTAGTGTAGCGTGAATTCCTGAAACAACTTTCGAAATTTATAGCTCTCTCATCTAAAATTCTTTGGGCATGAAAATTTTTCAAAATGATGCATTGGATGTCTAGTTTCATACAAATTTAGTTTCACCTTGATCCGATCTCTGGTTTAAGAGATATCGTCAAATTACCAGAGCTCCCCCAAGTTGAACGTAAAATAGAGGTGAATAGAGTTGCTGATCAGCGCTGGAAATTTGAGTTTTCATTTGGAAACTCGAGTTTCTCGGGTCCACAGACACCAGAGATCTTGAAGACACTCAAAACTCGATTCATTAAGTTCCAAACTCGAGATTTGACTCCCAAACTCATGTTTTGACTCCCAAACTCGAGTTTTCTCATCCAGAAGCTGATTTTTGCTAATTTCAACTCTGAATTGAGCTATTCCAACTTCCATTTGATTGTGAAGACTTCTAGTATCAATCTAAGACCTTAAATATTGATTCTCATTCTTTTTGGCAAGATCGTTTCTTTCTTTCTTCTCTTCTCTTGAACATTCTCCACATTTATATTTGAGCTAATATTGATATTCTCATTCTATTCATCAACTTCTTCCATCTTCCATCATCTCCCATCTTGATCATTATTCGTCATGGACTCATTATTTTCTACAAGTTCTTCAATATTTCCTCTTCTTGAACCTAACATTTTTTTCAATTTCTTCTTTCTGAAATCTCTTATCTCCTTCTTGTTCTATAATTTACCTTTTTCCTTTCATCTCTTCTCTTAATCATTTAACTCTTCTTTGATTCAGTTTCTTTCTCTCATTCAATACTTCTTTATTGATCTTCTTCTTGATCATTCTTCATAGATGAACTTCACATCTTTGTTTCTACATTAAATTTAAGAATTAGTCAATAAAGAAGATAAACATAATATACAAGCTTTTTGCTCTTACTAATAGCATCTATATAAGACATCATCAAAACTAATCATATCTAACAATTATGATTTGTATGATGAAATTGAGAAGGCTCAGAGGATTGATGAACACGCGAAAACCATCCGAGGTGAGATATCTCGGAATAGGACTCACGAGTATGACTTGTCACCCGGCAAATTGGTGAGGTATAAGAAGAGGATTTACATACCACTAAGGGACGAGTTAAGAGAGAAGATATTGGATGAGGCTCATAAACGTAAGTATACTTTACATCTAGGAATGGTAAAGATGTACCGCAACCTGAGATCTGAGATCTAATGGCCAGGGTTAAAGAAGGATGTAACCCGGTACGTGGCCAAGTCTTTGACCTACCAGAAGGTGAAGATTGAACACTAACATCCTGCGGGACCATTGCAAAGGCTCGAAATTCCAAAATGGAAATGGGAACACGTTACCATAGATCTAGTGGTAGGTTGGCCCAAAATAAGGCATATGGATGCAATTTGGGTAGTTGTAGATCAGTTGACGAAGTCGGCACATTTTATTCCCATTAGTGCTAGGTATTCATCGGAGAAGTTAGCCGAGATCTACATCAAAGAGATAGTGAGACTTCATGGAATACCGCAGAGTATAATCTCGAATAGAGATTGTAACACCCCGCTGTTCTATACCCAGAAAGAGTAGTGTTTTCTAAACTTGGAATAACATACCCATTCTTGCAGTAATAGTATGCAACTCACATACACACTTATATCATGTCTACTTCACACAACCATATGTATCTAAATAAATATACACCCCAATGGCCACATACGGCTATTTTAAAATAAATACTTAATCCAAATAAGTCAAAGGAAATATAGATAGTGGGTGAAATAAAATATAGTAAGCTGCTCTATCAGCTTCACGACCTTCTTTGCATCACGCAGTATTTCCACCCTTTCCTTTTGAACCCTGATTACTATTTTGCCCACGTCCTGGATTGTTGGAAGGTCCTGAGATTCAAATAAATGAATTCCAGAGTAACATATTAATCTCAATTTCTAGTATAATCAATCATGTAAATCAACCAAAACAGAGTAGTCCACACAGCATATAAAGCAAACAGATTTCATACGACAAGTATTACATTCCATATGCAGCACGTAATACAAGTAATCATTAAATGATTTCAAAATACTTTAGTGCTCGAAAATTCATTTCTTTTGATAAATTAATTACCAAAAATTATTGAATGCACTAGGCTCTGCCTAGCCACCGGGAAGTTAGCCCCATGGTCGGCTCTTCCGCTCAATCGAGCCACGAGTGGTGCTGGCCCTATACAGGCGGGACATTCAAGTATGGTATACATAAACATATATTGGTATACAAAGAACGTGAGATTAGAGTTACTACTTGTTGATCTTACCGACAAAAACACCTTCCGTAATTGGGCAAATATTACTTCCTATAATTAACATTTATATGGAGAATAGGTCATTAACCAATTTAATCTTAATAATATAATTAAGATTTAATCCTTTAGACCTTCGCCAAAATACTTGTCCTTTAATATCCTTATGACTTACAAATAAATACTTATTGGGGCTTATTTATTTAGATACCATATACTATGAAATAAATATCATCTCAGCTACTTAACCTTTCATTTTATCCAAAGAAACCTTTTCTTTGAAGGTTAAGCATAATTAACAACTTAGGTGACTCTTCTAAGACTAATCAGAAATTTACCTTTAATTTCCACGGGTATTTAAAAAATTCATAACTTGGTTTGTATACCTCCAAATGGAATGGTTCCAATTTCTTTCTATTCCTTGATAAGTCTATTTTCATAAATTAAAGCCACCAAGTTGATTCATAGCTAAGAGAAATTTCCAAAATAAATACACTCTTCTTGTTAACCAATAATGTACTTTATATGTGTATATATATATCCTTAATATATACACATATAGAAATGGTAGACTTTTGCTTTGGCTCGTTTATAATATTCACATGACGGCAACTAAAGTGTAGCCACGTTTTATTCTTCTTTCGTGTTGAGATATACTCTCCAATGTATTTATATATATACTCTCATTTGCATGGCTTAGCTTACACGTAATTCCTATATATATACTTTAAGAAGGAACAACAAAACTTATATAAGAGATTCAGAGACAAACTCAGATTCGTACCTTCTGCTTCTGTATTTTCAGCAAGCTTGATTTGTCTCTCCTTTGCCACGCAAGTACAAAGAAATATTATGTTGGTTTAGACTCTCTCTCTCTCTCTCACTCGGTCTCTCATACTCTGTGTTTTCGGTCAGGATTGTAGAATGAAGCAAAATGATTCTGTCTAAATGATATACTAAATAATGGAAGAGTGTAAGGCGCATAATGATTATTATCCGAATGATTTTAAAAGATGTGTTGCGTATGATTCCTCTTTCTTGTTGTCTGATAGTGCAATGCTAGTGGGACATTTATCCATAAATAAATCAAAGTGGAGGGTGTAATGGAATTGTGCATGCCTCGTCAATAAGCACAAAAATACGAATGAAGTATTAATGGAGTAATTATCCATTAAATAAATCAATTATGATAAGGCGCATAATTCCAACAGATAATAACAAAAATGTGGTCCAATATGTTTCTCTTTTGCTTCAAATAATATCGAACATATAAGGCATGAGAGCTATCCATTTACATCTCTATCATGCTTTGGATAAGATGAAACTTATTGTCACCTTTCTTTTGGGGCCTTGTCCGTTACAACATGCACTAATACACATATATTATTATATCTTGCATTCCTTTATGACTTAGTGCAGCAAACACAATACACCTACTGCACTCAATGCTTTAATATTAAATTGTTTGGGATATTACAGAGATCTGCGGTTTACATCTCAGTTTTGGCAAGCCTTGCATGAAGCTTTGGGGTTGAGGTTGAGGTTCAACACGGTTTATCATCCTCAGACCGACGTCAATCGAAACGGACCATACAGACGCTAGAGGACATGTTGAGAGCGTGTGTATTAGATTTCAAAGGAAATTGGGATCGATATCTCCCATTAGCCGAGTTTTCCTACAATAATAGTTATCATTCGAGCATACAGATGGCTCCATTTGAGGCGTTGTACGGCAGAAAGTGTCGATCACCGATTTGTTGGGTCGCGGAAAGGAAGCTAATTGGACCCAACTTAGTCGATGAAGCCTCAGAGTAGACAGAAAAGCTATAGGATAGAAGAAGACCTCTAGAGTTTTAGATAGGGGACTACATGTTTTTAAGGTTATCCCATGTCACTGGGGTTGGTAGAACTTTAAAGAAGAAAAAGTTGAGTCCTCGCTTTGTCGGTCTATTTGAAGTGTTGGCAAGACGTGGACTAGTGGCCTATCAGCTCACTTTAACCCCAAACATGGGTAAACTTCACAACATATTCCATATTTCCCAATTGACGAAGTACCGACCAGACCCCGGTCATGTCATAGAATATGAAGACGTGGAACTCCGACATGATAATACCTTTGTGGTTGAGCCAAAGCGAATTATTGACCATCAAGAAAAATAGCTCAGAAACAAGAGTATTCTGTTCGTGAAGGTGGTCTCGAAAGGATGGTCTTCGGGAGAAGCAACTTGGGAAACAGAGGAAAGCATGAAGAAGAAGAACCTGGAATTTATGGCTTTAAGTCGGCTGAAAGCATAGTAAATTTTGAGGATGGAATTTTATTTAACGGGGGGAGAAATGTAATATCCTGGATTTTTGGATCTTGAAGTTGGCAAAATCATTATGGACTTTGGGCCCTATTATTATTTAGTTGCTCCAAGCCTAATTACGTTAATTCGGCCCATTGTCAAACAAATTCATATTTTATTAAGAATGAAAGGATAATCACGCAAAACTGACTGAAAATCCTACCCTCCATACCGTGTAGCACACTTTCCTCTCTTCCTGAACACGCAAGAGTTGACAGCGGCTAAATGGGTTTAATATAAAGGGCGGTGCTTGGGATTTTAGCCATTATGTTGCAACCAAGAGTTGAATTTGAAGATAGAGAGAGAGAGAGAGAGAGAGAGAGAGAGAGAGGGAAAGCAATGGAGCATTCACTGTAAGTCAGCTTCGTAAACTTCTTATGTGCAAGCATCGAAGGTCGAAGGTTGAGGAGTATGATTACAGCAAGGAAGTCATTGGAAAGAAGGTAACTATCGATTCTTTCTTCTATCCAATTTTTCCTACATTTGGAGAGAAAGATTTAAGAGAGATAACTATAAAAGGAAAACCCAGAAAGTTTATGCTAGGAAGGACTATAGGAGTCAAACTATGAGGTCTCTTTTGGTTGCATAAATCATAAATCTGGAGGGGGCTGGAGAGAAGGAGAGATAGAAGTAGGATTCTAAGATGCATGATAAGAGGAAGGAAACTCGGATAGTATAATTTCTAAGGCCTAGAAAATTAGGACGAACGATTCCCAATACCATTGCCTTAACCTGGCCATGCCAATCTTCGACAAACAATGCACACACAACTACACCATACCGACAACATATAACAACACAACCTATAACCACAAACCCGGAACTATGACACAACTTGATCTTAGCATAATACAACCCGTCACTTCGACTCACATTGGCACAACCCGGCACTCCTTTGGGGAAATCCATAGAAATAGAGAGAGATATTAGGAGAGTCCAATGTCCCAAGTGACTAATGGCAGTAATAATGTTTATAGGTACTCCGAGACACCTCTGCTGATTCTGGAACTTCCGAGAAGGACTTAAGGACGCAAGACTGAGGTGGGTAACTGTTATCTTATTAGCCTATATGATTGTGTTCTTGTATGATTAGCCATGTCTGTTAGATAATCGCATGTATGTGAAGATGGAAGAAATCACCAAGAGGGGGTGAATTGGGAATTTTAAAAACTTTCTTCCTGAGTAATATCCAAATTTTCAAAATGCAAAGTTAAAAGGCAAAGAGAGAAAAGCTAGGACACAAGAGATTTATACTGGTTTGGTCCTAACCTTGACCTACGTCCAGTCCCCAGATATCTTCTGGGTTTTTCTCACTATCAATATTCTCTTATTACAACAATGTAACACCCAAGCAATCCTAATCCACTAGGACTTGCTCCCCCTTACACTTTGTAATCAAAAGACTCAACTCATAGGTTCCACAACCTTGAGTTTATACAAACAAGTATTTGAAAATGATTTCAAAGAAACAAAACTCTCAAAAGAGTAAATATTGATAAACACTGAAGTTCAAATCAAAAGCACAATACAGACTCAAATTGTAAATATGATCAGTTGTAATTCATTGTGTGTATTGATGCAGTGAGTCTTCCTGGGTATTTATAATTTGATCAGTGAAGCTAGCTATTGCAAATCCTTCTCTCTTATTCTCAAATATTCAGCTTTATTTTCTGGAATATGTCTGTTGCATATTTTTCTCAATTTAATCAATTCTGAGCTTGAATCCTAGACATAGCCGTTGCAGGTGATCTTCCAGAGTTCTTGCTCTTCTGTGATTTGTTTTTGACCGTTGGAGAAGCTTTGATTGAGCTATAACGGTCTGAGCTGAACCTTTGCTAAAATAGAGAAGTCTCAGGCTTGTCTTTGGCATTTCATTTAATGCACTTGACCCAAATCTATTTTGCTGAATTCATCTGAAAAAAAAATAAGAGATTTGATCAAGTATATGTATGTAAGATGATTCGCAACTTAATATGTGAGTAAATAAACTTGTAAATGTGAATCAAATAGATTTCGTATCTCGTCCATGAACCAAAGTTTCGAAAGACTCGAGTTAAAGATGTATAGGCTCGAGTTTAATCGTTCTGTTGACTTCTTGATATCTCTTTGTCTGAGTTAAGCTCGAGTCTATAAGTGCTAGGCTCGAGTTTGCTTCACTTAGGTGTGTTGTAGCTCAAAAGGTAAGCTTGAGTTCACATAGTTGTGTTCGAGTCTATTTTCCAATGATGCTCTCTGAATGTGTTAACCTCTAGCTTAATTTATTATGCTCGAGTTTGCTTCCTCGACCAACCAAAAACATCTTCCTGTAATACTTGAACTTGAGTTAGAAAAATAAGCTTGAGTCTTGAGATGTTGATATCCTCTCTGTAAGCCTTAGACTCGAGTTTATTATGATAGGCTCGAGTGTAACTCAGAGCAAACATCTTGTCTTGCTCTTTGTAACCTCTAGGCTTGAGTTTATCATAATAGGCTCGGGTTTATCTCAGATAAAAGCATGAGGCTCACTCTCTGTCTCGAGTAGGCTCAAGTTTATCAAAAGAGGCTCGAGTTTGCATAAGATAAAAAGTATTATCCTTTCTATACATTAGTCATAAGCTCGAGTTTAGCAAACTTAGGCTCGAGTTTGACCAACAGCAAACTTCTATCTTTTTTTTATCTTTACTTATTAAGAAACATTACTTTGTTTACAATTGTCTGTTATCATCAAAACATATAAAGAACTAACAGTATGAATCCTAGCTGTGGATTGGGGCTGCTTGTCCCGTAGAGCTGCGTGTTTTACAAACAGGGATGCGTGTCCTGAAGGGTTGCAATCATTGGCCGATAACTACGATTACGGTGCGACTTATTTTATTGCTAATTAATTTATGCTTAACATGTGCTATGTGGTCATTAATGCTTTATTCTTGCATATAGGATTAACTTTTACCCCTGAGGTCCCTTCATTAGAACTCCAGATTCTATGAAAGAAATAGGTAGTGGGTCGAGATCATAAGGCAAGATGCGACTGTGAAGAGAAAAGGCCTTGTGTCTATTATTCTTAAGTCGGACTATATTATAATTCGGTTGTAGGTTTTCTTAACTCGGATTTGTACTTTTGTTTTCGCTATTCTGGACTTACTATGTCAGATATCTGAATAGAATGGATGATTATTTCTATATAGATATTTCGGGTTGTAATGACTAAGTAGTTTTTCCTAAAAACTTATATTCCGTATTAAATCGTCCAAATCATTTTGATGCTATGCGCGTTAACTCTGGTGAATAAGCGGTCCTAAAGGTCAGGCGTTACATTATACAAGTATGGGACTAGGGCTTCACCAAGTAGGTTGTAGCAATGTATATTCCTTCTGTTATTACCTCATTATTTTTAGCTTCCTGTGTAGAGAGAAAAATGACTATAATTATTGTTGTTGTTTTATTTAACTTACTAAAATATAAATTTAAATTAGTGTAGTAGATAATATTATCATTTTGTTTAGTTGTTCATATTTTCCAGCATGAATTAAATCATTTTTTCCTTTCATTTAATAGGAGGCAAACTTGTAACAATGTCAAGTAGACTAATAATAAGAACCCAAAAAAAAAAAAAAATCAAGCTGAACTTATAAAACAGACCAGATAGTGTGATAGCATCACCAGAAATTTTGCTGCTTTGACTATTTTGTTCTAGTTTTTATTTGTATATCGGATAATATTTCTTTCTTTTCGAATTTTGATGCTCCTGCTGCTCTATAAAACGGGGTTTTATAATGTTGTTCTACTTTTGGTTTTGGTTAGCTAGCCCCACTGGCACAAGCTTTTTCTATGGTTGGTTATGCGGAAGCAATTGTTTCCTTGTTAGTTTGGGCATTCTGTTGTAAGGACCAAGGAAGTAACCTTCACCCTTAAAAGGTTTCTACGTCGTGAGGCTTTGGCTCGCTCTGAGATCTCGTAGCAGCGTGTCTTGCTGGTTTCGAGCAATCCTTCATCCTCCCAAGGCTATTGATCGGGGCTGGAACTTGTTCTCAGGCACTGCATGGCAGTTGGTTTACTGGTGCATAGCGGACTTCATTTAGCTACTAAGCAAAGTGTTTAGTAGGAAGAACTAATCAAATATGAGCCTTCTAGATCTAGTCATGAAAGATCCAGATTTATATTTTAATAAAATGATGGTTTTTTTTTTAAATAAAAACCTATTTTTTGAAAAAAAAAGGTTAAAAGATTATCTTTATTTTAGATTATATACCTATTAAAATAATTTTTCAAAGAAAAAATAAAATTTTAAAATATCAAATCTAGACCATCAGATCAAATCTAGATTACCCATATTTGATTGGCTCTCCCTAGTAAATATTTGCTTAATAGAAGAACCAAGTCTGGTGCATAATAGGTGTTTTGCATGCACTCGCCTTCACTAGGCTGACTTCCGTTTGGCCCAACATTCAAATCAATATGCTTTTTTTTTTTTTGTGGAAATTTTATTAAAGAACTATAAGACAAAATTTATTTCAATTAAAAATCAAAACATTCTGAAATTTTACTATAGGACCAAGTGTGTAACTATTTATGAACAAGTAAAATCTTTCTATTAATAAGATATTAATTAATTTCTAGTGGTCAGCTCTCTTTATGTGGTAAGGTTACTTATTACATCAACAAATAACTTACTGGTAATATACTCTTTTTATTAGATCAATGTTTTCCTCTAGAGTCTCATAGAGCAAAGGATTTTCACATTTCCTAACAAATGTTCATCCCGAAATTTAAATTTGGGTTGTTATCCTTATTTGGGTGAGACATTTTACCACCTCAACCATTAACTTGTTGATGATAATATACTCTATTTTGTTTATATTTTGCATTTCCGTTCTATTTATGCAACATATATGATGTATCATGGGCCTTCCTGCTCTCTTTAATTCGTATGACCTTGTGGAGGGTTCATTTGCTATGTAGCTTTTGTTTTTTTGGGTATAAATGGGGCCTTAGCCCTTTCTCATTAATGAATCCTGACTAAACGTGGGTATACAAACCCCACCCTATCCCTGTACAAGCATTCAGTAAAAAACTTTCATTTCCTCCTCCTGTGCTACATTCATATTAGCTAACATATCAGCACTCATGTTCCCTTCTCTATGTACATGTATAATATGAAAACTCAAAAACCTGGACAGCGCCTGGCAGATCATCCACAGCAAACGTGACTCCCTCGTGCTATTTTCCTGCAAGCTACAGAGCATAGTAACTACAGCCATAGAGTCACACTCTGATACAATATGCTGAAACTGATAAGAAATAGCAATTTGGAGTCCCATGATCACCCCCCAGAGTTCTGGTTTCACCGCAGTACAACAACCCAATTTCTTTGTGAATCCACATAACCACTCTCCCTGACTGCCTCTGATAAGCCCACCACATCCCTCTGTGTTGCCACCTCCCTTCGATGCCCCGTCCACATTAATTTTTACCCAGCCATTAGCAGGTGCCTCCTACCCAATCAGCCTTTCCTCCCGACAGCCCACTCCTCTTCCAAATTCCGCTCTAGCCCTTTTAATCTCATTCACATACCTGATCACAACACTACATAAATTGCTAGGTACTGTAAACCCCTTCTCAAAAATGCTCTTATTCTACCATCCCCACAAGAACCAGCAGCCTACCCCAAAAATCATTGCCCACTCACTCCCTTTCATTGACAAATTCCATTTAAACCAGCGTTTACCATTTATTGTATGAACTCTGGTTCAATTATTCCCTATTGGAGATCTTTCCACATGCCCAATGCAACATCACAATAACGCAACACGTGCATAATCCCTTCAATCTGGTCCCTATAACAGTAACAGAAAGGTGATCCACCCATCAGCTTTCCTCTGCGCTCTGCCGTTACTATGTAGCTTTTTATTTAGCTTAATAAATTGTCTTACTATTGAGAAGAAAAAGAGAGAAGTCAGGTTACATATTGAGACTATTTGATTCTCTGGCACGCCATTTTTGGCAACAATCCCACATTTTAACTCAAACATTTAATACAAGTTTGTGGATATACCTCTTATTAAATTCAGTTTTATTTATCGAACTTTTCCTTGTCAAATATATTATCCTTGCGGGAGTTGATATTAATTCTAATCTTCACTTTGATTTGCCTTAATTGTACACACATCTCCTTTATTTCAAAAACTCATAAAATTCTCTTGAAATCAAATTATATGTTACAAAAACTTTCACTATGTTTTGAAGATTCTTTTTTCATCCATCCAATTGTTAGTGAACCATGAAGTTTGACTCTCAAGCTTTTTTTTTTTAGCCCAAAATACCCTTCCTTATCATAAGCACAATTTAGATGGGTTTAAGGAACAAAAATACTCTTTAACTTTTAGTAAAAATATGGGAGCAAAAGTGACAACACCGTTAACTATAATCTAACATCATTACTTATGCATATGAAAAAAGAGTGACTCCATCACAAAAAGAAACAAGTTAAATCAAATTTAATGGTTTGACATTTTTGCTTTAATTTTGAATATTCATAGGTATTTTTGCACCATCAAAGTGTATATGGTACTAAACACACTTTTAGTATAAGTTTAGATATATTTTTACATCTCCACCCTTTAAATTTTATATTTGTGAAAAAATTATTTATAAAAAAATGATTCTAATATATAATTTCAAAAAATTTCTAATATGTTTGAAAATTAATTAATTTCGATTATATTTTAAAAATTTCCTATTATGGATTTGATATGATGAAGGGGAAATTTGTAATAAAATTTATTTTTATATAAATTTTTAGAATATTCTTAATAGAGTTAATGATTTGGACCTAAATGTATGTTTCTAAAATATATTAAGGGTATATGTAATTAAAGCAAAACAAAATAATAGTCAAAGTATTTTACTCAAATCCTAAATGTAAGATATATTTTGTGTACTTATCAATTTTTCTCAAATTATCCGTATTAATATTCCTTCAACAATAATTAAGTATATGTGGGAGAGATGGGATTAAAAAATATTATTAAAGTATTTTAGAAAAAATATGTCATATTAACTAATTTAATAAACTTTCTTAATTTTTTTTTTTTAATAAAATTAGATAATTAACTTAAGAACAATATGAGTATAAAATTTTTTCCTAAATAATTTTATAACGCTTATATTTAATTATTTATACCATCCCATTCCGGGCGCACCCAGAAACACACTACAACTGCATTATTCTTTGTATGTGTTCAAATAAATTTTGGAAAAAAAATTAAATAATTCAGGTCAATAAGAATATTAATTTTTATAATGTTATGATAATTCATTTCTTCTACCTAGAGTGGCATTCTCATTTTCAACTCCCCCAGTTAATAACTTTCATTAAAGACTATGCTGCCGACTAGTGAAGATGGATATGAGCTGTACATTGATCCACCGCCAAACTTTAACAAAGACTCATACTAATTATTAATATAAAATCAATTTTAACGACGAAATAAAATATTAAAGAACAGAGGTGGATGGCAGTAATTATTTTTAACATCTGGCTGTCTAAGTATTGATATATACTGCGTCATTTTTAGGTTTATTGGTGATATATACTTCCTCTAATCTACAATACCAGTGACTTCTAAGAAAATTCTTTTGTTTGTAATATAAGAGGCAATTAATTAATTATTTATTAATTTTTCCCTTTTCAATGTGGCTCATTGTTTTTCCTCTTTATCCAGATATCATTCAGTATATGTAAAGTTGGGGGGGGGGGGGGGGGGTTCAATTTTAGACAAATTTAATAAGTTAATTGTCAATTTTTCCATTTTATTGAATTAGTTGATGTGACTTATATTATAAATTTAAGAAATAAAAAAAAATACACACATCATCCGATTCTTTTTTTAAGATATTAACAACTAAAACACATAGATAAACAAATTGTTTAATGTAATACTACTTTGGTTCTATTTATAAGTCTCACTTGATCAAAAAATTTGGTCTTAATTATAAGTCTACTTCCAGAGTAATAAATGAGATTATGACAATTTTTCCTATATTAATTGTACCAATGAAAATAGAGAGAAGAAAAAGTTGAAACATACTCATTCATAAATTAGGGAAACTTTAAAAATTTACACTCATAATCATTGAACTAACTACCTCTACTTGATATGTGTATTTAGTTAAAGAGATTTATAGATAAGAATGAAGTGGTAAATATGTAAAATATACAGCTTTCTCTCATCCTTATTATAAAACATATTTTAGATGAAATATATGGTCATTACTATGTCATCCAAGTGGGGTATGCATTATATTTCAAAGATTCCCCTTATTATCCTTAATTGCAACTTTTATGCCTCATTGAATATAATTGATGTACTAATTAATTAATTTAATAATGGTAAAGTAAAAAAATTAAATAAAATTAATGAATTAACCACTTCTTCTCCTTCATTTTGATGAGCTGCTTAGGGTGCTTTATTTTGTAACAAGGACCAGTCATATTATTTTCCAAAAACACCGTTCTTTATGAAGAGAATGGATCACAGACCAACTAATAATTGTGGAGTAATAAAGTAATACTTCCTGTAGTTCTATTTTAGGACAAAAACTACCATTTTTTTATAAAGCACTTATTTATTTTCAAAACAACATTAAATTTTTTTTTTTTTTGTATGCTCATATTTAATAAGGATAGTAGAAGAGAGTAATATTATCATTCTCTCTAGTTCATAATATATGATATTTCAACTACGTCATAAGAAATAAGAAATGACAGTTAAGTTATTAAATATGTCCTAAAATATTTTTCAACTTTTACCTTTCTTAACAAATGTGTTTAATTACATTGATAATGTTATTTTAGAGAGACATATAAAGAATATAATAAGTGGGTAAAGTTGGAAAGTGAATATTAATCACATAGTCAAAACAAATAAAAAAACATTAATTAAACTGGATGTGACTTATATTTTGAACAATGTCTTCTTTCAAAAAATGCTCTATATTGTGGATAAGAAGAAGTATAGATATTAGAATCTAGTATAATTAGTAAAGGTAATATTGAAAATTACTTAAATTTTAGGAAAATTTTAATATCTTAATCAATTTTATTAGTTTATGAGAATTGTTTTGGTGTATTATAATAAAATTTAAAAATAATGGTTTTTATTAATATAATATTTATTTAGATGTCTCTATATTTCTAATAAATTGTTTCTTCATACGAACATGTATTACGTACTTGGTACTGAAATAGTAAATGACAATCATTCTTCCTTACTCCTCAATTCTCTACCGTTCTTTCTTTTATAACACAAACTACGAGTAATAATTAATTTGGGGGTAAAAAAAGAAAAAGAAAAAAAGAATTACTAAAAATTTCATACAAATTGTTGGTTGCCGAGAGTGAGAGTGAGAGTGAGAGTGAGTATATACATTATTGTTGTAAACTTCCTCTAATCTTCTCGTGTATTGCAGATCGGTTTGACTTCAACTTTATCGTATGTTATGAGCTAATAACAACAAAAACACTTTTCAGTAGTTGTACGAGTATGTTATCAAAAGGGATGATCCATAGAAATTACAAAACCAATCTCCTTTTGCCATCAGATACAGAACAAAAAGAAAGCATTTTCTCTTTTTGCTCTGTAGACATTATTTCAGCTTGTGGTGGCAAAAGCGTATATTGTCTGTCATTGTAATATTTATTTAATTCATCAATACTTTATTTTTTGACCTTGCTTCTAATACACACACAAACAATAAATCTAATTGTCAACAAATAATAATATCACAATAAATGACGTTTTCAATGAAATAACATCATAGGGCTACAAATTGTTGAAAATATACGGGACTTTTTGATAGGGTCACTTTTTCTTATTTGTTATAGATTCTTAAATATTTTTCAGCATTTTTCCATCGGACCAGAAAAAACCATTTGATTTTCTAAAAATCCTTATGGTTCATGGCTCACCCATGAAAAAGCTTTTATGCAATAAACAGCCGGTTCCTTAATTGCTGATACAACTTACTACTTCTGGTTTTTATAAGTAAATTTCTCTCTTTTGGTGTCCAGCCTTTTTATGATTAACTTTTTTCTTTTGGCTTAAAATTTAAACTATTTTTTTTCTTTTCTCCCTATATTAAATATACAACTTTATTTCAATTGTCCCCACACACCACTAATTATTTTTCATTCACTCATTTATCACACGTTTTCTCTTATATTTTATACCCATACTCTCTCATATTCGTTACTCATGATCTTCTATACTCTTTTCATAAATAAGGACATATTTAGAAGAAACATGACTTTTTGACACATTTATTGTTTTCAACTTATTTTAGCCATTAGTTCATTTTATACAATAAGGACAAAAATTGCTTACAAAAAAGACCAGATAAGTACTTATCAAATTTCAATATATAAATACACACACAGAGGACATTAAATTAATTTTAATATTAAATCACCCAATTTTAAAAAAGAAATCTAGGATTTATTTATTTATTTTTTAACCAGAAAATCTAGGAGTTTAAGAAACTTAACTCTTTCCATATATTTGTGGTTGGGAGATAATACTATCATTGGAACTTGAGAATGCGTGTGAAACTGGCGACTGTGGTGTCTTGTGCTTGAAGATGTAAGCTTTGAACATTTTTTCTTTCTTTATTTTAATTGTTTTCTAAAGCAAGAAGCTTTGAATTTTTGTTGTTTATTTTAATGAAAAAAGTTGAATTTATTTTTGGAATTTGGTGGTTTTACTGTCTGTCCTTTTGGTCAACCTGCAGACTCAACTACTACGAAAGGCCAACACGCTTATGTAGACATCATAAAGGACCGACTACTAATTTTCTTCTCCTTTGTGTTGGCGTGCCCATTTATTTATAGACAAAGGTGCAAAAATATCTTTGAATTTTGTCTTTAGAAACGTCTAGTACCATGTATTTTTTTCAGAGTAAAAGTACTTACGCGGTTACATTTTAGAAGCAAAAAAACCCTTCTCCGTTAGGTGACCGTTAACCTAGTGAAATTACCATTTTGCCCTTAGTTTAAAATAATTAAAACAAAAAAAAAAAACTCCACCCCCATCTCTCCTTGCAGGTAGGCCCCACCGCCGGCGACCACCTCCAACGACCGGCCGCCGGAGATTTTTTTTTATAAATATTTTTAAAATAATTAAAAATAATAAAAAGACAAAAATACCCCATCCCCACCTCCCCTTGCCGGTGGGCCCCACCGCCCGCCCCCCCCCACTCTGGCGGCCGCCCACCTTCGGTGACCGGCCGCTTGAGATTTTTTTTTAATAACTATTTTTAAAATAATTAAGAATAATTAAAAAGAAAACAAAAATACCCCACCCCCCACCTCCCCTTACCGGCAAGGGGAGGTGGGGGTGGGGTATTTTTGTTTTTTGTTTTAATTATTTTAAAAATAGTTATAAAAAAAAAAATCTCCGACGGCCGGTCACCGGAGGTGGTCACTGGCGCTGGGCGGCCGCCGGAGGGGGGGGCGGGCGGTGGGGCCCACCGGCAAGGGGAGGTGGGGATGGGGTATTTTTGTTTTTTTATTATTTTTAATTATTTTAAAAATATTTATAAAAAAAAAAAATCTCTAGCGGCCGGTCGCCGGAGGTGGTCACCGACGACCAGTTGCCGGCGGCGTGGGTGGGCCGGCGGTGGGGCCCACCGGCAAGGGGAGGTGGGGGTGGGATTTTTTGTTTTTTTTAAAAAATTATTTTAAACTAAGAGTAAAATGGTAATTTTACTAGGTTAACGGTCAACTGATGGTCAACTAACAGAGAAGGGTATTTTTGCTCCTAAAATGTAACCGCGTAGGTACTTTTGCTCCAAAAAAAAACATATGATGATAGACGCTCCTGAAGATAAAGTTTAAGGATATTTTTACACCTTTGCCCTTTATTTATTCATCTACTTTTAGTATTTATATTATTACAAATGTAATCTTGTTATATCATGAAAAAAGCTGTACTCCCTCTAACCCAAATTATAAGTCGTTTTCAATTAATTGACATACATGCCCTCATTGAATGACAGCACTAAAATCTAATGTGATATTCATTTCTACTAGTTGTCACTATTTTTTAGGGGAAAAATATTTGACTTTAGAATATACAGGTTAAAGACTTTAATGAAGCATAATTTAAAAATATTATGACAATTTTTTTTATGAATAGAAAATCTTAATTAATTGTAACCAAGTTTTCAGCTAAATTTAATTGATTCAGTTCAAAATTCAAATGGTTTTATAAATCAGACAATAAGTGAGTATATATAATTAGTACAGCACAATACTAATTAGTGACTACTCTCTCCATTGCTCCCTCCATCTCTTATTATAGGTTTTAAATCTCTCACGGGTGTCTCTCAAAATATAAGCTTCATGTTAGGTTTATTTAAACATTTATTATATTTTTTCAACTTTATCCTTGTTAGCTGTATTTATTTTCTTTCACTTATGTACTTTACACCAAAGTACATAGTTGAAAATATAATACATATTTATTGCTTTTAGCTATATTATTCATTAATACAAATCGGTTATTTGAAAAATATAATAAGAGATAGACAGAGTATTAATTAATAAAGAGGAACAAGGGAAACTAAGCCTGCATTAAAGAAATAATTTAGGGTGTAAAAATATTTTATAATTCTTATTTACCTCCAACAAAAATATGTAGTTAGGCCAATAATTATTACTCTTCATTAAGAAATAAAAAATTCCCATAATTATTTATGAGGGTCATTTTTTTAAAAGTTAACATTATTATTATTATTATTTTATTTGATTAAGGGTCTCCCTTTGAGGCTTAGAGAATAAAATGTGCTCATTTCTCCCAACAAATATGCTTTTTGAGATTCGAATTTGTATTATATTTCTTATGAAGTGAGGCTCTTTACTACCTCAATTAACAACTTATTGCTAACATAAATTTTTATGAACAATTGCAACATTTCTTTTATAAATATTCAATAACAAATTTTTTTTCTAATTTATTATTGGTTGGAGTATAGGTTTGGTCATCTAAATTTACATCATGTTTCAGTTTAATTCTTAAATAGACCTTTGGTTATTAACATTTTTAATCCCTTAAGTTGTATTTTTAATCCTTTTAATGTTAAGGCCTTTAGTCTCCTTTACAAAAAATTTTGACTTAGAAAATTTAAATTATGACTTTTATAATTAAATGCTGCTATGTTATTTTTAATTCAAAATTTATAAACTAAGAAAGAATATTTAAAACAATTATTTCCAATATGCCAACTAATATAAACTTTAAACCTCGATAACTCATATTTCAAAATATAATATTAAAGGATTAAATTTTAAACATGTTTTATTAGCATTTGTTAAGTCATTAATTAGTTTCAATGAATAAGATTAATGATATTAACGTTAAAGAATTTAAAATACACTTTATCATTTAAGAGACTAAATTGAAATGTAATAAAACTTAAAAGACCAAAGATATATTCCAGTGTTTATTATTTGTATTATTTTGTGTAATACAATTTGAACAGCATGCAAGCATGTTAACACCAACTTTAAACATGAAACCTCATCTAAATATTATCGGTGGCATTATTACCATGCAACTACCGGTTTGCTATTATCTGTAGTTGACAATGAAGGAAGTATATAAATTTTTATTTTTTTATTTTACATAAAATTATTTTTTAAGCTAATTTTATTAAAAATTAAAAGTAAAACGATCACCGTCTATCTGTCTGAACTTCTGTCTGAACTTTGAAGTAAGAGGACACTATAAAAAATGTTGAATCCACTAACGAGTATGTGGTATGTGCACGTGTGTAAGGGAGTCTTGATGTTGATTCTATCCGTAGGAAAAGTTGTACTTTGCCAACTGGATTCAGTTTTTGTTTTTATTTTTTATTTTAATAAACTCCATACTTCGGAAATGCGGTTGTAGTCTTTCGACCAAAAAAAAAAGGTATTGTAGTCTTAATTCACATTCCTTTTAGAGCGTGCGTTTGTCAGAACATAAAACAAATTTGTAAATGTTTGAGTCACACCTAAACCGTAATTTTAAAAACTATTTTTTTTTTTTTGATAAATTGAGATAAAACTCTTTTTACAAATTTATTTCATAAATGGTAAAAATCTTTTAAAAAATAATCCAAACACACAATAAAGGAGTACCTTATCACAATTAATCGGCACTCATTTTTTTTTATACTTCAATCTGAAAATATTAAGAAAACTATTTGATATTACATATGAGATTCCTCATCGTCATTCCCCTTAAGAAAAAGATAAGTTTTCATATTTCATATAAATTTAAAGAAAGCTTATATTATTAATATTCTAACAATATTTTTTCCATACCATACACACAACCTATCCCTAAATTGTCAAATTCACAACCTCATTACTTTTTTATAGGGGCATGTATTCTTTTATAAAAGATAATTGTGTTTGAGATATTGTTAAATAATAAATGTAGACACTTCTTTTAATATGGATGTGAACCTTAGTTCATCATAATATGAAGGACTAAATCTTCTGTTAAACACAGTCTCCTTTGGTATTATCTTTGATTCTAAATATAGGATAGAGTTTATAATGCACAGAGTTGTTTATAGTTGCACTACAAACTCTGTCTTATATATTTGGGACCGGAGGAGTACAATGTTATGGTTTTAATAATACTTAAATTGATACTTCCATATTTATTTAGTACATTTAATTTTTTTTATATGGCTAAGCACTAAACCCTAATGTCCCATTTGGGACGCTGGAATTGTCTCCCTAGAAATGGAATTATAAATGAATTCTTTCATTTTGGCATGTTTGGTACACCCAGGTGACTATGGAATGGGCTTCCATAAAAAAGGCTAAAGATTTGCAATCCCAACCCCCATATTTCATTTTTACCCTTTCCTCCTTGTTCAATGTCGGTGAGGTAAAGAAGCCACATCTACAGTTATGGATCTTTCGATTATGATGCTTCATTTTTTATATTTGGATCTCAGTTTTTAGATCATGTTATGGCTTTTATCTATGGGTTTAATTGCTTTGTCTGGAAGGGGGTTCCCTTTTTTGCATTACGATTATGGGTTCAATTTCTTTCTTTATGTTATTTTTTTGAGTATAAACTATAAGTAATTCCTCAAAATATAGAGGGTACAACATCAGCAAAGAACCTAAAAGATACAAACAACACAATAAAAACCAAATGCGTCTATCATCATCCAACACACTACTATAGATTTGGGTATTTATAATGTCTAATACATAATGTTTACAATTAATAAATATCATGTATGTCAAGGCAGAGATCGTGCAATGATATATAACACTCAAACGTAATGGTTAATTATATTTACCATCATGTATTGCAAGGTGGTATTTACGAAAACACAAAAATAATGATTGTAGATAATAATAGTCATTTATTTATTGACAAAAAAGTGTTAAGAATTATGCCCTAAGGGCAAATCATTGTACTTTAAACACAATTTAAAGTATTATTTCTCCTTTTTGTTATTATATTATTTGCATGTTTATTATGACAACTATATCCTTAGATGTATCATAAAGATTATTCTAAATGTCCCTGGTCGGTCATCTATGCAGGAGTAAAGATGAAGTAAGATCAGTATGACTTTGATGAGGTATGGAGATACAGATCAAAGTCTTAGGCATTTGTAAAATTACAAGGTGCTGGATTGACTCTATGAGAAAGTTGCATGATTTAAGTCATAAGCTCATCTCATGTATAACCACATCACAATGTCCTTTGACCTGAGATCATCATGGATTCCTACATGAGAGTCACTGATCTTTGATCTAGTCAAAAGTCACCTTTGATCAGGTGATAATAAAGGCTTCGATCGAGATTAGTGGTTTTCATGCAGAGGAATGTGGATGGTCAAGATGGGATTTGTCCCTCATATTTGTAGAGAGATATTACTGGGCCTCTCGATGAGTGAGTTTGAGAAATGTATGGTTATACTATGATGGAAAGGAGTTTTCATTTTAATTGTTTAACTACTTAAGAATCGAGAAAGTAATGGTCAAGAACAGGAATATGACATTATCCATACTTTATCCTTGACCAAATATCACGTGACAAAAGGCACGTGGCATGGTTGTATGATAGGTTGTATCGTATCATTGATCCTCATATAAATTGGATAGTCATGTCTTGCTAGAGGTTGCTTGCGACTTGTAGGCTGGTACAGTATTAGCCCACTACCAATCTTGTGTGTGTCTGAAGGGTCGCACACAAGAATAGTCTAGCACGAGCAATAATATCTAGATTCATTAAATCTTAGATATATCTAAGATTTAATGAATACATTATTTAATCTAGGAGGATGGATATATATATATATATATATATATATATATATATATAATTTAATTTCAAAAATAACAATAATATTATTTCGATAGATCATAATATTATTATGTAGTATTAATTTATTTGATAAATTAAATAACTAAAATAAATAGATATATCGTATCTTAGATTTAATTAAATAGATAGATATCATATCTCAGATTTATAAATTAAATCAAGAGGCTCTTAATTTGGATTAAAATAAATAGATTAGATTAGATCTATTGGATAGATTTAATTAATATTATTTTAATCCAAATTCAAATTTCAAGATTAATTTTGAATATTTTAATACGGTCATTTAGGGTTTAGAAACCCTATAAGATAATGTTCATTTCGTATTAAAAGACGTATGAGTCGTGAAAGAAAAACTGTAGAGAAAGAAAAGAGACGTAAGACGTTGAAGGCGCTAGCATGCTACCATTGGTGTTAGAGTGTTGTTCGGTGTAAATACTGGTAAAGGGAGTGGATTTGTTAAGTCGGCTTCTGTTGATTAAACAAGACGTACACGAATACAAAAGGTATGGCTCTGACTAATCCGGTTTAAATATTGTTGATAGATCCTCCTATGGGATTCATAATTTATTAGATAAATTTCCTTCTGTTGTGTGTATGAATCCCAACAAAAAGACAGTTCTTTCATAACAATCGTCATGTAATACTTACAAATGGTTTGACTTCTAAACTCTTATATCAGCGAAGATAAAACATAATAGCTTTCAAAAACAATTTTCATGCAACACTTTCAAAACATTTGTTTTCCCCAAGTATCAGTTCATTGGTCATAACCCTTCATAACATCTATTAGACCTCTATTTAAACTTATATATTCCTTGTAATTCTTACTATGTTTCTTTATCAGCCTCCTCTTTCTCTCCATCATATTAACATCCCAAGAAACTCCTTCACCACCGCCACATCCTCCTCCTCCTCCTATTCCACTCCCTCCTAAAATGGAGGCTCTAATGCAACTGTTGGTAGACCTTGACCGCAACACAAGGCATCTCATGACATATGCTAACAAGTTGACCAAAAAGTTGAACCTCATACTTTATTACAATGATGTTGAATATGACTTGTAGTCCAACCTTTCATCTTCTTTGTTTGATGATGAGAATAAAGAGGAGGAGATTGACAACAATGGTGGTGGTGATGACAAAACAACACTATTGTATTTTTAAAATATTTTTAAAAATAAGTTGAAAAAAAAAACAACTTCATACTTGATAGTTATTAATTAATAACCACAAAATATTCTTTTACCTTGGTTTAAAAACCCCAACATACTTAACGGTTCTAATTTAATAGACATAAATTAAAGTTTTTGAAAAATTTCCTCTTCCTCACACTAATCCACTCTGGTTGCATCCTCATCACCCAATGATCGTTAGTAGAACCATATATCTTTTCATTTCGTCATGTTCAACTTTTGTCCCTTCCAGAGTTCTAAACGTCTATTTAGACGCCCCATTTTTATTTGTTTTTCCTTCATTTTCTTCATCGTCCTCCTATTTTTGTTCTCTGAATCCAAGAGATTAAACGTTGTGTGGAAGAATTTCCAGAAAGCTCTCAGCTTCATCCTCCACCTCCTACTTCTTCTCCCCAACATCAGCTGCCTCCCCCGCCTCTACATCCTTTGCTTCCACAATTAAAGGCAATGTTGCGGCATGTAGAACACAATGACCATGTTGTGAGGAGGCTTTCTTTATACCATTCGAGTCCTGAAACTTATGGTGCAGGAAAATCACATAGTTATTATGTGGATTGATTCCTCTTTAACTTCTATTACATGTTTCACTTCCAATATATTTAAACTCCCCATTGTTATACTTTTTCTTCATCATCTTCCTTTGTTCTCCTTATCATCATGGTCAAGCGACATGCTGAAGAAATGCTGGAAAATTGTCATCCCCAACCTCCACCTCCTTCTTCTCCTTGTTTTGCTTTTGAACATGCACTTTTGTATACTTCTCTTCCTCCTCCCACCCAACCTCCACGTCCTCCTCATGTCCCTCCTTCCCCTACTTCACTTCTTGCTCCTCCTCCACCCCACTCGCTTCCCTTTCTCCTCCTACCCTCCATACTCTCCTCGTTCTCCTCCTTCCCAACCTACTCCTCCACCTTCGGCCCGTTGCTAACACCACTATCGCTTCTGCATCACTCATACTTGTCTTTTCATGTGATTCATATCACCCCTCTAAGGATGATGGGCAGGTTTTATTTATTTCTAATTTTTAGTTTTATATATAAAAATATATTAATACAATAGATAACACATATATTAAAAAAAATAACAATAACATACCTAATGGTTGTTGTTAAAGAACCATGATAACCATAATTCTCAGTAGATTAATTAAAATAACCGTTATAGAGGTTAAAAAATATAATTAGAGGTTCTTACCAACTAACTGTTGTGTAAGACTTTAAGCTCTATAGATTTGTTAATAACATACCTCACAATTACTTGAATATAATCATTATAAAATAAACAATTTAGAAGTTTTTACCAACTAATGGTTATGTAAGACCTTAAAATCTATAATGGAGGTTTGTTTGTAAAACATCCAATCAATTTTGTTAGTTCTCAATGTGTTTTGATGATAACTAGCAATTGTAAATTTGATATGAAGTTTGTTTTTGGCAAAATGAAAATCTCACTGTCAAAGGTAAACTTGAGTTCAGGTATATAAACTCGAGTTTGAGACTTGACAGAAAGATGTTCAATTCTGCCTAAAAGCCAAACTCGAGTCTGCATAGACAAACTCGAGTCTGGACAGACACAAAAAGGAATCCAAAATTTTCACATCAAGCTAAACTCCAGTTTGCAAATCAAAACTGAAGTCTGGAAGATATAGAGAACACTCAGAATCCCAAGCAAGCCAAACTCGAGTCTAGATTCCCTAACTTGAGTTTAGACCAAACAAAAAGGAACCCAGAAAACTCAATAGACTCCCAAACTCTAGTCTGGCCTTCCAAACTCCAGTTTGCACTTGACCCAGATAAACCTCAAATATTTCAGTAGTCACTGAAACTCGAGTTTGCTTCCCAAACTCGAGTCTGGATCATACAGAAAGATCATCCATTTTGGCTACACTACAAACTCCAGTCTATAACCCTAAACTCCAGTCTGGAAAATTATGAACTTAGGCTTGTTCTTCAAACATAGACCCAAACTCGAGTTGGTCACTAATTGACTCGAGTTTAGCTTCCAGACCAAAATTCCATCCCAAGTCCAGAGCCCGATAAACTCGAGTTAGCTTTTACAGACTGCAAGTTTAGACCACTAATCAACAGACATGCTTTCTGGATGAACCCCAAACTCGAGTCTGGAAGAACAAACTCGAGTTTGCATTGGAGATTTTGAAAAATCAAATGATGTTGATTTGCGAAATCTTAATGGGTCTTCCTGAAATTATTTCCTCATATGATATTATTGTTTCTAATGTCTTTGATGAATTTTTAAGTGTTTTTCAGATAAGGTTTAGCCAAGATCAAGGTGAGATCAAGATCCAGGATAAATGCATTAAATGACAAACCTAGAATAGGGCTGATCCTTCTCCCTTATCCCAGATATTCAGCTCAGACCGTTGTAACTCATAAGAATCATCTCAAACGGTCAAATTGAGTTAAAGGAATGACTAAAAATCTGGAAGACCTTCTGCAACAACTAAATTCCAAGATTCCAGCTAAGAATTCAAGAACAGAGCAAAATATGCTACTGCCAGTTTTCCAGAATTGCAGCTGAACATTAGAGAAAGAATTGCAACGGCTAGCTCATCCATTCAGTCTATAAAAGGCTGTGAAAAACTCAAAGCAAAATACAAACAACGAAGCTATCTTGATTATACTTTGAAATTTGAGTCTGTATTGTTATTTTCAACCTGTTCTTCAGTGTTTATCCTTATCCACTCTTTTGAGAGTTTGTAAACTTTTTGAAAGCATTTGTTTGTGAGAACTCAAGGTTGTGGAACCTGTGAGTTGAGTTGTTCAATTACAAAGTGTAAGGGGGGAGCAAGCCTAGGTGATTAGGATTGTGTCTGGTCTACATTGTTGTAGTTGAAAATCTATTGAAACTAGTGGAAACACCCAGAAGATATCTGGGGACTGGACGTAGGTCAAGGTTAAGACCGAACCAGTATAAATTCCGTGTGTCAAGCTTTTCTTCTCTTACCTTCTTAACATTTACTTTCAAAAGGCTTTGAAAAAGAATTCAAAAGTTTTTTTTTAAATCCCCAATTCACCCCCCTCTTGATGATTTCTTCTATTTTCAAGTTTGACATTTGAAACTTTTGCACTTGATCAAAATCTCCAAATCTTTTAGCTTCGAGAAAGGCTTTCGTTCAACCTGAGAGTTTTTTTTTTCAACTTCTGATCGAGTTGACATAAGGTTTGTGGTTTTCCTTTCATATACATTTTCATGAATTTACTTTGGGCGTGGATGATTATTGGGGTTTTATTTGGGTTTTTTGTTTCTAAATGATTTACGCTAGATGAGATTTTTGAATAAACAATGTATGTGTGTTGATCGGCTAATGAGAGACTATTGGGATAAGGTAACATATTTCCTTCAGTTAGCATTTGTGCATAATCCCCCAAACAACGATTTGATTCTTTGCCCCTATGTAAAATGTGGCAATTTACAGTGTTGTGATTGAGAAACTTGTATGTCACACTTATGTTTATGTAATTGATACTACTTATAATGTTAGATATGGCATGAGGATACAATCAATGGGGTGATTGAACATACAGACAGTTGTGTAACACTTGATTTTGGCACAAGTGCATTTGACGCTGACCATTTCGATGATATCACCAAGGCATTAAAAGAGAACCTCCAGGATATTCCTAAAATGATGGAAACTTTGAAGGGTGTCGCGGTGAAGCCATTGTATAAGGGGTACACTGAGTTTACCTTATTAAGTGCTATATTGATGTTGTACAACTTGAAGGCAAGAAATGGGTGGTTTGGTACGAGCTGTTAGGATTCATACACGCAGTGGAATAAAATTTATTCAATAAATTATGAATCCCAAGAAGATGATCTATCAACAACGTTTAAATCGGATTAGTCATTAGGAACCATACTTATGTGAACTCGTGTGCATGCTTTGCGAACTCGTGGGCTAATGTCTTTTTGCTCGATCAATCTCTAGGAGCCGAATCTACGAATCCACTCCCTCTACCGGTATCCACACCAAATAGCACTCCAACATGAACAACAACATGCTAGCGTCTTCAAGCTTTTCGTCTCATGTCTCTCTTCTAGGGGTTTCTTTTCGGCTCTTCAGTTCTCTTGTGTAATACAATTACTCACAGCCTAAGGGTATTTATAACCCTAATGGGCCGCATTAATCAAATCTGTCTAACAGATTCAATTCAATCTATTTATTTAATGTGAAATAAAAGCCAGTTGATTTAATTTATCTTCATAAATCAAATCTAAGATATGATATCTCAATTAGTTTTAGTTATTTAATCTATCAAATAAATTAAATAAAAAACTAATACAAGATAATAATAATATTATATATATATATATAAAATATTATTATTATTATTTTGAATTACACACACACATGCTCTTTAAATAAAACGTTATATTCATTGAATTTTAGACATATATTAGATTCAATGAATTTGGACAATATAGTTCGTGTTGGGCTATTCTTGTGTGCGACCCTGTAGGCTCAGATGAAATTGGCAATAGGCCAACACTATTTCAACTCACAAGTCATAAACGGCCTCTAGCAAGACATAACAACTACCCAAGTCATATGAGGATCGATGATACGATACATCCTATCATACAACCATATTATGTCCCTTTTGTCACGAGATAATTTGGTCAAGGATGAAGCATGAATAGTGTCATCCTCTTGTTCTTAATCATTACTTTCTCGATTATTGAGTAGTCTAACAATTGAAATAGAAATTCCTTTCCATCGTAGTATGGCCATACATTTCTCAGACTCACTCATCAAGGGGCCTAGTAATATCTCTCTATAAATGTGAGGGACAAATCTCATCTTAACCATTCACATTCCTCTGCATAAAAAACATTAATCCCAATCGAAGCATTTATCATCACTCGATCAAAGGTGACTTTTGACTAGGTCAAAGATCAGGGACTCTCATGTAGGAATCCATGATGATCTCAGGTCAAAAGGCATTGTAATGTGGTTATACATGAGAAAAGCTTATGACTTAATCCATGCAGCTCTCTTATAGTGGGTCAATCTAGCACCTTATACTCTTACAAGTGCTTAAGACTTTGATTCGTATTTCCATACCTTATCAAAGTCATATTGGTCTTATTTCATCTTTGCTCCCGCATAGATGATCGACCAGGGATATTTAAGACAATCTTTATGATATCTCCAAGGATATAGTCATCATAATAAACATGCAAATGATATGATAACAAAATGGAGAAATACTTTAAATAATAATAATGTTTTAAGTACAATGATTAGCCCATAGGGTATAATTTCCAACAAGAGCTTCATAAATTGCTGAGGCTTTGAATAAAATGTTGTACATTGCTAATGCATTGTCCCATTTGAGAGGATCCATGCTACTCATAGAATGGGAAGAGCCCGTTTAAGGCGTTATGGTATTTCCCAATTTTACAAATATTTAAATGCTTGTATAGCAACCTTAATGATTCAAAAAAATTGTGGTGGCATGCAGATAAAAAGATAGATGACGACATGCTTTGACATCCTGCTAATTCTCCAAAATCAAGGAAGTTTGATATGAAACACCCCAAATTTGCTAAAGATGATAGAAACTTACACTTTGTATTGGCTATTAATGAGATGAACACGTTTAGGATGCAAAGCAATACCCATAACATATGACAGTTAATATTGTTAATATAAAATCTTCCTCTACGGCCCTACATAAAACGGAAGTATTCCATGTTGTCCATTATAATCTCGAGCCCAAGCAATCCAAGAATGACATATATGTCTACCTAGCTCCACTAATTGAAGACTTGAAGCGCTTAGGGATGATGAGGTCATGGTGTATGATTCTCATGAGGAAAAAATGTTCAACTTAAGAGCCATGCTCGTTAGCACTATCAATGACTTTTCTTCATATGGTGATTTGTCAGGATATAGTATTAAAGGCCAACTTGGATGTCCAATTTATGAAGAGGGTATGCATTCAATTAGACTAAAGCATGGCATGAAGAATTCCTACATGGGACATCAAAGATGGCCACTTTGGGAGCATCCTTTCTGGCATTTAAAAAATATTTCAATGGGAAATCAGAAAAGTGTAAGGCAACTCAACCTTTGATCGGAGAACACGCATATCAAAAGGTGAAAGATATAGAATGTCTTTTTAGCAAACCTTGTGCAAGGGATATTAGGACAAGTGGGTGGAAGACGAAGTCCATTTTCTTTGACTTCCCTTATTCGAGGACCCTAGATGTGAGACATTTTCTTAATGTTATGCACATTGATAAAAAAAAAATGTGTGTGAAAGTATTGTTAGCACATTACTTCATATGCCAGGGAAGACCAAAGATGACATAAATGCTAGACTAGACATTATTAGTATGGCAATAATTAGCACCAGAGGAGGGGAAACCCATACATTTCTTTGTCCCACAGCTTGCATACTATCAAAAAATGAAAAAACTACTTTTTTTCAATTCCTTGCTTTACTCAAGGTGCCAAAGGGTTACTCTTCAAACATCAGAAGACTCATGTCGGTTAAGGACTTGAAACTGATGGGATTAAAATCTCATGATTGTCATATCTTGATAGAGAACTTGATTCCAAAAGCTTCCCATTTTCTATTGCAAGTAGGTTGACAATAATCAAGGCATGAGAATTGATGACTTATACTTTATACAATTGAATTTGAACAGGAAAGGGTATAAAGAAGAATCTTTCATTTTGGCTTCTTAGGCTACATTCGTGATCCTTCTAAACATGGATGGTCTATTATTTTGTTGACAAATAAAGTGATTGATGAGTATATGGGTAATGGACTTGAGGATTATCCATTCACTGGGAGGTCACTTGAACCATTGAATTTGGATTGAAAAAACTGTTTCTATTGCCAAGCATGATCATAATGAAAGCATTTGGGTTTCGAAGAGGGGAAAATTATTACTTGACAAGAAGAGAAGAATTCAAGTAAAAAAAAAAAAAAAAGTAACATACAAAAAGCTAAGATTAGAAAAAGAAAAAGATGCACTTAATTCATGTGCTTTGACTGTGTATTGTTGTTTTTCTAATACTAAGCTTTGACATACAGCCATTATGTTTGGGGCATGGGCATCCGCAACTTGATGACCATCATTTAGAAGGCATAGGCAAACAATTAAGTGATGGAGCAGGAGATTAGAAAAGCTCTTTTTGACAAGGGTTCACTCAAAGCTCCAGGATTGGATGGTTTTAATCCAACTTCTATTATAGTTAGTGATTCACCATGGGTTCGTTGGTTATTGATAAGGTGAATATGGTTTTTTGAGAACCGACTAGCATTGGTAAAATCAATGGTACGCAAATTATTTTAATTCCCAAGGTAAATCATCCCCAAACTATTTGTGACTTATGACCAATCAATTTATGTAATGTGATTTATAAGATCATCACCAAAGTAATTTCCAACCGATCAAAGGAGATCATACAATAAGTTGTTGCCCTAAATTAATGTAGCTTTGTGTAAGGAAGACACAGTGCAAATAATATAACATTGGCACAGGATATCATTCACCCAATGCGTCAATCTAAGAAGGGTTTTATGACTATCAAATTTGATATTGAAAAGGGGTATGATAAAATCCAATGAGAGTTTATTTTTGACATCATGAGAGAATTGCAAATCCTTGATTATGTTAGGTAGGTTATTATGTTAGGTAGGTTATTGAAATATGTATTTCCTCTCCAGCTACGCAATTAACTCTAAACCTTCATATTAAAATTTGGGATGTAAGAATTGATGACTTAAGTATTGTAATTAGCAACTATTTCATTTTGATGTTGGTCAAGTTTACTTTCTCATTGGTCTGGCTTTAGATTGGTTCTCTTTAATTCTGATTTAACCCACGGACCTTTGACCTACACTATCTTTATCTTGATTAATTTAATTTAATGACTGATCCAAGTTTAATAACTTTATGTTATATAGTGAAAATTTAGTAAATTTACACTTAACCCTTTACGGAATACTAATATAATTAACATGAGTCCCTTTTAGAGACTAAAGAACAAGCGCACGATGAAAATGAAGTTTCAGGTTGGCAGGATGCGGTGATATGTTTATCTTTGGAAATGAAGAAAAATTGGTGCAAATATATGGATTAGTTGGTCACTGGGGAAAGAAACTTGTGTCTGCTTGTCCCCCTTCACATGGTCGGAGCCTTTCTCTCTCTGTCTGACACACACAAAGTCGCACACACATTCTCTCTCACTCTATCGCTGTCATATGTGTATTGACACGGTCTCGCTCTGTAACGACCTATCAATGCATCTTCCGTTCCATTTATAAAAGCAAGGAAGCACTCCGAGACTTCCACCATTCGAGCTTAGTGTTTTTTAGCGTCACCATTCTGAGTTTAGTGTTTCTTCCCAACGCTCCTTACCAAAATCATACCAAACGATTCGATCCCTTTCTCGAATCTTCAGGTACTGCCGCCGCCGCGGCCCCCCCCCCCCCCCCCCCCCCCGGCATTCCCTTATTTTGCTTCTCTGATTATTGAAATCGCTACAATAGTATCCATTTCCGTGCATCGTTACTGAGTGTCCTAACGCTATTCAGATTTTCTGGAGTATTTGAATCCAGATTAGGTAGAATGGTTGTACTATGTTACAATGTATGTAACTTTCTTCTCTTTTTTGGTTTTATGTTTAAAATTTTATGATATGGTGAAAATTTCGACGATCCATATGACCATCTCTAACTGGGTTTATCGGCTGTTTGTTATTTATCTTTATCTTGATTCGGAGAATTGTTTGGTTTCTTGGTAGAGCATTTTTTGGAGTATAATGGGAATACAAAATTGTTCTCAGAATTATTTCTTGACAGAGACTAAATCTTTTACTGATGGCTTTTGCAGATCCATAGTTAATGCTAATATTCCATTTGAAATTTTCTTGATCAGTTTGATAAGAATGGCTTTCATTCTTGCCAGTAAAATGCATCTATTTTTCAAGAAGTTCATGTTCTACATTCTTCTCCCCCAAATTTTTACTTTTATTCAGTATTGATGGATTTTTGTGTTCTAAGTTCTTTGATGAACTTTTTGAAATATGAAGAATGCTAAGAGTTCTCACAACTTGAAGAGTCATAAATATCATATTGCAATAGTTATTCCTTAGACACTTCACTGCTGCAAATGATAATGACAATTGGAAAATGCATGATATGTTATTGCGATTTTGATGATTTTGTAAACTTTCTATCTTGTTATAGGATCTTGGATTTCATTTATCTGAATAGATTTGTTTTATTGCTGTATGACAATTTCCTTTTCGTGTTCATTTGCAAAGTACAATGATATAGATGGTGGCTTAGACTCTTCTATGGCAAGATCCCTCAGTTTTGGCAAAGAAGTCAAGACTCTAGTTCGGTCTTTTAGTTTCAAACATCATGATTCGGAACCCACTATAAGGAAATGTCTCGGTTCTGGAAAGATGACAATAGAGAAATCAATGAGCTTCAAGAGGAAAGATATGGAGAGAATTATTATAGCTAAGATTCAGTCATTTGACAGTGAGAAAATCATGCCTACCTCAAGAATTAGCCAAAACAAGAAAGGAATAGATGATCTTGATCACTCTCCTACATTAGAGCGTAAAGAGGAAAACATCCATTCACAAACTTTGGACCTGAGCAACCCAAAGTACATGGCTGCTGTGAAGTTGCAGAAAGTTTATAAGAGCTTTCGTACCAGAAGAAAGCTAGCAGATTGTGCAATTCTTGTGGAACAAAGCCGGTACTTACAAATTTGACAATAAGAGCTCTGCTATTCTTTATAAAATATCTTTTTTGTTTCCATTAATCTAGACCTTTGTTTCATTCTTAGGTGGAAGCTCCTGGACTTTGCTGAACTCAAGCGTAGTTCAATCTCGTTCTTTGACATTGAGAAACAGGAAACTGCCACATCACGCTGGTCAAGAGCTAGAATCAAAGCTGCCAAAGTACTTCTGATGTCCTGATGCTTTGGAAGTTTTTTCTCCCTTGTTATGGCATGTCAATGCTTTGGCCGGATAAAAAGGACCACAAGCATTTCTTTGTTGTTTCAGGTTGGAAAAGGTCCATCAAAAGATTATAAAGGTCGAAAGCTTGCTCTACAGCATTAGCTGGAAGCGGTTAGTAAAATGCATGATCTTACATTATTTCTTTGTTTATGAACCAATGTCTGGATCTTTCTGAAACTAACGTCCTCTGAAATTTTCATGTGTGGAACAGATTGATCCGCATCACCGCTATGGACATAATCTAAACTTCTATTATGATAAGTGGCTCCAGTGTCAGAGCAGGGAACCTTTCTTCTACTGGTAATATTCATTGTAAAATATCTTTCTTGGGGTCACAACTTAGTCTATTACTTTATTTTTTGACATTAAACTCGTCCTTGACATTTTCAGGCTAGATATAGGACAAGGAAAGGAAGTAAATCTTGAGAAGTGCCCTAGATGTAAACTTCAACACCAGTGTATTAAATATCTGGGTCCAGTAAGCTTTCCCTACATTTAACACAAACATCCACTTATTATGCATATTACTCGAGCAGCCTTTCATTTGAATTTATATTCATTACTTTTTTTCTCTCATTTTGCAGATGGAGAGGTCGGCTTATGAAGTTGTTGTTAATGATGGAAGGTTCTTCTACAAGCAATCTGGTGAGCTCCTTCACACTAATGGAGAAGGTGGGAATGCCAAATGGATTTTTGTCCTAAGCACATCGAAGAGCTTATATGTTGGTAAGAAGAAAAAAGGTTCTTTTCAGCATTCTAGCTTCTTGGCTCGAGGAGCCACATCATCTGCTGGGAGATTAGTTGTTGAGCTTGGTGTCTTAAAGGTATATAGAAGCAGAAGGCTCATAACTATCCTAAAACAAACATTTAGTTTGGTTTTTATAAGACCTACCTCCCTAAATTCCGTTGTTGTCTTTATTCTTCCATAGGAATTAGTCCCTCAAATTTTTTCTAACTTGTAACACATTTATATTGATTAATACAATTTAATCCAGCAATTAATCCAGCAAAGAGACTGAAGTGTAACAAGTTACAAACTGAGGAATTAACTTATGTAGAGGAATAGATCAAGGAATTGAAACATTAAAATTTATATCTTCCTAGGGCCAATTTGTTGTATTTATTCATTTTTACTATTTTAGTTGTATCACCAAAAATTATCATGTTATTTGTTTCCAAGAGGGAGTTTGGCCTCACAGTGGCCATTATCGTCCAACTGAAGAAAATTTTAAGGAATGTATTTCATTCCTTTAAGAGAACAATGTGCACCTCTCAGATGTCAAGGTATTAAGAGATAAATGCCTTGTTTCAATTCTATTGCAAAGATTTCGACCCTTATAAAACATGTAAAATACAGAAGAACTATGTCTCATGGTATTGTTATGCGTTTTGGGCAAATGAATGCAATTGACGATAACGACTTAGAGTCAGAGAAAAGCAAGAAGCATCTTAGAAATCCCTCATCTATAATGGACATGACTAAGAATAGGAGTTGCTTGGAGGTTGAAGAGATCATTGGTGAAGACAGAGATTTGGTAGAAGATAAAACCAATTTACCACAAAAAGAGAGTGCTTCTACTACAGCAGCACTTAGAACAAAGCTTTCAATTTTAGGAAGAGAACTAAGCAACCTGGAGATCCCAAAGAAGTGTCAAATTTGTGAGAGTTTCCAAATTGGGTCTCCTAAACAAGTTCTAGAAGGTGCACAAGCTTTTGCATCAGAGGTAGATCACATGGTTAAGAAGCAAAACTTTTCCAACGAAAAACAAGATGACACACATGGAGAAACCATTACAGCAGAGTCAATACTTAAAAGGATTAACTCCCACAAGGGAATGAAATCATACCAACTGGGAAGACAGTTGTCTTGCAAATGGACTACCGGAACTGGACCTCGCATCGGTTGTGTGAGGGATTACCCAAGTGAGCTTCAGTTCTGAGCTTTGGAGCAAGTTAATCTGTCTCCAAGAAGTAGCTGCCTCTCTAAATCATCACTATCTCCAAGAACCCCAACCAGGTTGAGCCGAAGAGTTTCAACACCGCTAAGTTTGTTTACTAAGACAACGACTATGGGAATGTCATCTGAAAGTGGTGATCAAGACTCAAGATCAGAGTCCTTGCCGTTATTTCGAGGAACATCAATAATACCAGTTATTTATACTTAATAACTGACTGAAGAGGATTCCTATTTTTTCTTCTGCAAAGCAAAGAAAGAAGATTCATAATTTAATTTGTTCTTTTTTGTGAATAGGAACGAAGGCATTAGAATATTTGGTCATTCAATCCATTAAATTAAAGGGGCAATACTGACAGGGAATATTACAAATGGGATCATTCTTACTGGGAAGCTTCCATGCCTTTAGGCTATAAGACCTTTGCAATAGAAATTCTTTATTTTTTTTTAAGCAGGGTGCAAGCTGTAAATTTTTATATGGTCTATACTCTACTCTCCTAAATCCTAATAGAAAGGAAAACCGATTCAATCCTCTGCCATAACATTTAGAAGCCATGGCAGATTTCTTATTTCAGATGATTTTTTACCATATCTTGATTGTAGTTGATTTCTTTATGTGATAAGTGTAAAAAATGTGACTCTACCATTTGCTGATATGTTCCTATCGATTACAAAGATACACAAGATTTTTTTATTACCCTTTTTCTTTAGCAAGGAATATTATGGTTCTGCTTTAAACTAATTTTGTTTCCAAGGCATTGATTTGACCTATTGAAATAATTAGCAAGGGTTATTTAGAAAAATAAGTTGATTGATTGATTACAAATAGCTGTTGATTAAAAAAAATTAACTATCTGTGTTGGGTGAAATTGCCTAGTTTGAACTCACATTCAACAGAATGAATGGAAACACTTTCACCATCAAGCCAAAAGTGATTGATTTAAAATTTAAAAATGTTATAAAATTTAAGAAATCATCTAGTCACCCTGAGTTTTTTTCACAAATGTTAAACCCTTATTATAAAATTTGTAGTTAATGCAGACTCTTATTAATGATTTATCAATAATTCTTTTTATTTATTTATTCCCCTTTATTTATTTGTTATTAATCAATTTAAAATTAATAAATGCCAACCATTATATAAAAATATGAGTTTCTGTATTTATTTAAACTCCCTGAACTATCCAATGACAAACACACATCAACACTTTAAATCATGCTTTAATAAATACAAATACTGTATGAACTAATTTCTAATTAAGAGTTTATCAATACTTAATTATTTATATACTTTTAACATTTCTCATGGTTTTCTAAAATATAAGGATTCATCAAATACAATTATGAGAATGAAACCTTGAATTTAATAAATACTAATTAAATGAGAATAAAATAGCACCTCAGAAAATATGCTTGATTATACACACACACACAACACGTACACATATATATACCTTTAGCAAACACTTAACTTACCCTCTCTTTTTTTTCACATGCAACATGTTATATATATATATATATATATGAAAACAAAAATGCTATTCTTTCTTTTAATCCAGATAGCAACACGTACGTTCTCATTTTGTTTTTGTCTTGTAGCAACTATGAACACACATATTAACACTCATAGCAACACATATTTATTCAGCAGCATTTTCTTTGTTCTTTCACTGACCTGTCAGCGAATGAACCACGGACACACACACACACACATATATATATTTATTTATTTATTTATGCTTTTCAACAGTTTTTCTCTTCCTATAGCAAACACACCTATCTATCTACGTTCAGCAATTTATTCAACAGCCTGTAGGTTTCAGCATCGGTTTGGAACAGTAAAAGCATATACACTCATTTAAACATCCCATGAGTTTTAGTATGGCAGTACCTACCATTCTAAATAGCCTTAACTCGTTTTTGTCTCATATGCAACTATATACATAAACACACATACACCAAGTCTAGCATCCTTTTCTTAGCAGAAAAATACTATTTCTCCCACACCCACTGTCATACGTACATGGGGTTGCAAAAGGAATAACCACTCTCGTATATTCCCTTCTTCTTATTCCTCACGTTAAAACCCACCCACGGTAATATGTATATAAAATTGAATAATATAACTTTTTGCCCCACAACACCAAAGAATCGATGACAGCAAGGGAAAATAAGTTTCAGTGTGTTTTCTTTCCTTTTTAATGACAGCAAGCTTCTCTTCATCATCTATATTTACTATCATATAAACTCACATTCAGGGCATCACACACACATATAAATATAACTTTGACTTGTTTTCCTTGGTATAACATTTACGTTTTCTTTCTTTTGTCCTCAGGTCCAGCGAGTTTAACACCCCATTTATATTTATCTTGATGGTTTCTTAACGATAACAGCCCCTGTCCTACGTTTTTTTCGTTTTCAGTTTTGGTTTTGTTTTTCCTCTAGCTTCATTTCAGATCCCTCTGTTATGATCTCAATTGTAATAAACAAGGAATCACAAAACAGAATGTAAACCTTCTGTTATCTAATGCAATATATCATTTATCAGTGAGCTAGTACTGCATTACAAGGAAATATAAGACACTGAAATACCGAAATAGAAGAAGCAACAGAAATGCAGAAACGGCAGAAAGAGAATCAGAGAGGGAGAGAGACGGGACCACAGAGGGAGAGAGACATATTCCAATTCATTCCACACCCCTCTTCACAACATTTGTCTTATTTATACTACTCAGCATGCATTATCTGAACTCTCAGGGCCTTTCTATTCATTCGTTTGCTTCTCCTTATGGGCTTTTGCCCATTATCTGATGATGTAGTTATTGGACCCATTATAGTAGAACCCATCCCATCTTCCTTCATTACACCCTCTAGCTTCTTCCTAAGCGAGACCGTGACAGTAAACAAGAGGAAAGGAAATATGACTGTTACCTTTGCAATTTCAGTCAAACACGTTGAAGGATAATCCTGGTTCAGCTCCTCTGTTTTCAGGCCAAAGAGCAGAGACAAATGAGAGTTTTTCAGCCTCCTCTACTACCCCTCTTCAAAACTCTCTTGGACTCTCTTCCTCTCCTCCAACTCTCGGCTTTCTCTTTTTTTCTTTTCTGAAGGTCGAATGGAAATGAAAACAAAGGAGGCTTCGGTTTTCAAGGCCTGAAAGGCAAACTCTAGCTTACTGAACCTCCTCTGTTTTCAGCGGTTTGAACAGAGTAAAAAAAAAACTTCTCCAACTTCCTCTCATTCTCGGTTACTCTCCTTCTGGCCGAAAGCTAAAAGTAGAAGGTGAATGGAGCTGATGAAATACTTATATAGAGAATGCATTATTCAGTCTTAATCCATCGGTCCAAAAGTTGGGTGTCTCCAGAAGCATGGTTTACGTCTGAACTTAAACTTCTGCTCTCGGATAAGCATAATCCTCTGCCGTTAATAAATGCCATCGGCTTCTCTGACTTTTGCTGATTATCGTTTTTATTTTCTCTGGATATTACGCCATCTGCTTCTGGTTTTCGGTTTAGCCAGCTGAATATATTAGGTAATACATATAGGTTGTGTTTTGGATATTGCCACGTGTTGGGTCATGGGATAAACACGCTTAGTTGACCATAGTGGGCTGAAATCAGCTTCTTTTCTTTTCGGTTTGACAGGCTGAAGCATTGGTTCTGATTCCTTCTCTTTTTCTTTTATACGTGTTGCTGGTTATGGGGTATTGGATCGGGTTTGGGCTTGCTTGTTGATGGATAATAGTTGGTTTGGTTTCTGATTCTATACATTTCGGTGGCTGCAAAACTGGGCTTCTTTTTCTCTTCTTTGTTTTTTCTTTCGGTTACTCATTATCTGATAAGGAACAAATTGAGTTTTGGACTTTGGCATTTTATGTTGAAACACAATTGGGCCTGTTTACATTATGGGCTTGTCTATATGGCCACATGTGCTCCATATGTGTATTTTTTCATTCTTCTTTTTAATATACCTTTTTTATTTTCCAATTAGCTATCATAACATTTAATTATGATTATTGAATAATCATGGATACACTTCATTTTTATCTTATAACACTAATTTATTTGCAATCATCCTTAATTGCAAATTATGGAAATAAATCCAATTATATTTATGCCTAATTATCCCTAATTTACTTATTATTTTTTTCCAAAATAAATTAAGGAACAATAGACCTTAATTTCCATAATTATTCTCATAATTATTTTAGCCCAATTTCATAATTTAAATTTTCCATAAAATCCCAGTATTCAAGTCCCATAAAATTGGGATGTTACAATGCGCACTACACAATAGTAATAGTGCTATCATATTTTCAAATTTAATCGCTGCCAGCTTAATTTTTCGTAAAAACAATTTACTACCGGATTAATTTCAAAACATTTACTACAGGCACACATTTATAAGCGGGATTATTCATTTCACAAATTTAACATTCAAAAGCTCTCGCCACCACTTCAACCTTATGGTACAGCGGCATCTCGAAAATCTGTTCATACATAAGCCACCGCAGTGGTAATGCCCTTGTTTTCCAATGTATGGTCCACCACCGTGGAGGACTCAACCATAGCTGTCGTCCCCAGGGCCTAACCCCCTGCATGTGTGGTGTCTGACCAAACAAGGCAAAAATACGCGCCCCTACAAGGCGGATTTTTCTCAGATTGGATGTATACACTGCTTGTACGAGTGTTAGCTTCTCAAAATTAATCCCCTCAGAAGAGCTTTCAACAATGGCTAGCGATTCAAAACATTCTAAAACATCTGGCAAGATCCAGTAAACTGAGTACATCTACTATAGTTTCTGATCTTTTCCAGCCTTTGTACTGCTTTACCCCCACATAGTTTAAAAGTTTAATTTTAAACTTCGGGTTCTACCAAACCCCTATGTGAAACAACACCATTTCAACATGACCACTATCTCGGTCTCAAATTTTGTTGAAATCGTTTCTTTTGAAAACTTTATTTCAAAAATCAAATATTCAATTCCGAAAAATTTTCACAAAATTAGCAGGTTCATTAGCAAGTTTAAAAACTCAAATTTTAAACGTTTTCAGGAACCAGACAACTGTTCTTAGAATGTCATTACTCTCATTACATTCCATACTCTTATTCTACCATCCGAGTCATTCACAAGGCATACACAGCCCGAGCTATGCTAATTATTAAATATAGTAGTTAGTCAATATAAGATATAAATACATTATGAAAACTTTTTGCTCTTAATATTTAAAATTATCAAAATTAGTCATATGTAACATTGACAACTTTTGTTTGAGAAATTAAAAGAATAAAATAAAATTAGGCCACCAGAGCATTGGTCACCATAACCAGAGCTCCAGCGGTCAGTTGTTGGCAAGGTCACTGAAGCTCTGGCGACAAGCAAGTAGTTGAGGATTTCTTATTTAGAAAAAACTAAAGGTAGTTAGGTATTTTGCAACATTTCAAAATTCCAAATCAATTCATTCTAAATTATTGAAATTCAACATACTTATTTGTCTTTTACTGATTTTGATAGTATTTTTCTGTCTTTCTTCCCTTTTAAAAAGTTCTTGGGGATTGTATATAGCATATTGAAAAAAGGGGGGGGGGGCCAAAGACGCACTTTGCCTAAAGAATATTTCAATCTAGGTCATGATCCAATTTGCTATGCTAGGTCCCTCTTAAATGGCCATTACAATCCAATATTTATAGCATTACATTAAACAATTAAAATAACTTGAAACAAATTTCACATCCTTGGAATAATTGCAAGCATCTAACAATTTGTCATGCTATGCATAGTATTTCTACTCTATATATGTGTGTGTGTATCTATATGTATGTATGTATGTATGTATGTATATGCGTGCGCGCACACACACACATGTATATGTATATGTATATACATATCTCTCTTTCTTTCTCTCTCTCTCTGTATTTAGGATATTCTAGCTAGACTTAATGTGGTTAAGGTGCAAATTTATCCCAGAAGTTTTTGTTGTGGAATAATATTGCCTTGAAAGTTTTTTTAGGTTTAATATTGCATTGGAAGTGTTAAAATGGAGCAATGTTGCCATTTTCAATTTAAAAATTAACGGTAAATGTCAATTTTTAACAGTTAATGTTAGTTTTTTTTACAGCAACGGGTAACATTACTCTGTTTTGAAACTTCCAATGTAACATTAAACCTAAAAAGACTTCCAAAACATTATTATTTCTCAATGAAAACTTTCAAAGCAAATTTTCATTTTACCCTGACTTGATATCAATTTACTAGTTCATGCATAGCTATTTAATCAAATCTAATTTTCATATTTTGGGGAGAGAAAATCTAATTCTCATAGGGCTGTTTTGAAATGTAAAATAATTAGAAGTCACATATTGGCATTTTTACCCATATACTTTACACAAAAATAATTCTCAAAACGCTACAAGATCAAAATTATTTGTCAAAATCCTATATCCAAACTCGTTCACCCCAAGTTTGGTTTCATGAAGTAGTGCTTGTCTAGATTAATAGTAGCAACTACTTTTTTTTAACATAATTTATAGTATATGAGGTCAGTATTAGAGATGAGTTTTACGTGAACATGCTTCTAACACTAACTCACTGTGATCGTTCTCTATTGGAATGCCTTCACTCGTATTCTGCTCCATTGTACAATATTTTCTTTTCTTTATGGTTTTTTGGATATACAATTGTTAAACATGAAAATAAATTCGTTAATGTAAAATCTGATGTTGTTAATGAGCCTGCTTGGGTTAGAGATGAAAGTGGTGGCTTAAAAGCTATCTAACTTTTGTAAAAGTCTGGTAGGAAAAAGTTAGGTTGACAGTAGGCAATGATAGCGTCTACTATCTCAGAAATTCGCGATACGTCAAATCAATATTCAAATAAAACACGAATCTCGGCTAAAACACGAGATTGGCCAAACTTGGGTCAGGTTTCGACCATAAGAACTAGTGTTGGCCTACCCATGCAATTTCAAATGGGGGCAATAGCCCTAATCTGGGAAAACCAGGGTAAAAACCCAAATAAACATGGTAACTCGAACTCGGAATCATCCGACCTCAACAAATAAAAGAATTTAAAACAAGCATGAGAAGAATGCGGCCCAAAAAACAGAACATTAGGCATCTTAGATCAACAAGCAAGTCTAGACCTTGCAAATTCATCCCAACAGCTCAGAGTCCTGAGCTACCGAGCTGGGGGCAAATGTTACGGATCTGATAAAAGTGGGCTCAGCTCAACAATCCAAGAAGCCCAAATACAATGGCTTACTTATGATATCCTAACAACCTCCCTGGATCAAGGAATAATCTATCAACATATCCATCAAGATCATAATTATCCACAAATCAAGGATATATTATTAAAAGATATCTTAATATATTAAAAGATATCTTAATATCTTTTAATAATAAGATAATAAAAGCCCACTAATTTAGGGCTCAGGTAAACCTATAAATAGGGTACAAACCCTAGTAAAGCACACACGCTCTGACTCTAGCTTTTATCATTCTGCATACACAGAGTACACACACCACCCCCCTCTGGCTATAAGCCTATTCTTAACAAGCGAACTACGTGGACTTTGATCCCACAAAGCGGTATGCAGGCCCCTGGGATTTCATCCCAGGCTAAGTCCAATATCTACTGTGTTCTACACCAGAGCACATTCTATTTGGTTTGCACTTTGATATATAAAAAAACCATTTATAAAAGAGTCTCCTTTGCATGATTTTGTCTCCTTTTGATCGTGTCGTCAATAGTGGATGTATTTTCATGTTTAAGATGAGTTCGCTTGTCATAAGCAAGGACGAATTCAATGCCCTCAAGGAAGAGTTTTCTTCTACTCAAATGGTGAATATTTGGAAGTTAATTTCTAGATTGGCCTATCTTTCGTTTAAATTCTTATAATTTAACCAAATTTTGATTTTGGTCCCAATAGCTTCATAAAAATTTGATGTGTATTTAACTATTGGTCCCTATATCTTTAACAAATTTTAGTTTTAGTTCCTATATTCATAGTCAGATAAAGCCTTTATAAAACTATAAGAACAACAACCAATGATTTAAAACTAAATAGACTAAAGATAAAATTCGACCAAACGATAACAACAATAATATTAACCCCTTTATTGAAACCATTATGCAGTACGTTAGTGGTCATTGTTGTCTCTCTCTCTCTTTTTCCTTTTTGTTTTTTTTTTTTTGCCATGGTTGGGCACACTTTTCAGCTTGGATTCGCAGTTTGCTGCAGGCCAATATGTTCTGTGGGATTCCCAGATTCAGATTTTCATGATACTCTCTGTTGATTTATTGATTTATTGTGAGCTACTTTTTTAGAGTCACTACTATTGAGCATGGAAGAGAGTTTTCTCCTCATCTTTATTCTCATATTGTCTCATCATCTAATCCGAACCGTTGATTGGGAATGTGAAAGAACTACCAAAATAGTATTGTGATTGATTGGACGAATATGATTTAGAGATTATGAGGGATGATGAGAAAAAGATTATGAGAGAAATCCAATCCATTGAATATATGGTGTTTTACCAGCATGATTTGTACCTTTGACTACTTTTTGACTAATTTGGAAATATTAAATAATTTAAATAAATTACTCTAATGTATTTATATTTATCATTTTTCTTCAAGTAGTTTGTCTGATTTATAAAATGATATAATCTAAAGAGAGATTATGTAACATATATTATAATTAAATAATTTATTTAACTTCCTTAATCTCTTTAAATTAGTTGACCAGTTTTATATTATTAAATATGCCGAGTGTGATGTCCTGGGGTTGTCGGACGTTTCTTGTTTGTACCTGTGCTTGTTGGACTAACGTTTTGCCTATATAAATATATTTGATCATTTTATAAAAGAACACTATACAAAATAACTAATAACTAAATGTCAACTGCGTAAAAAATTATCATTTTATGTATAATTATTCTACAATAACTATATATGTTAACTTCAAATACATGTTGATTTTGTCAATTTTTAGCTTTTTTTAAGAAATAAGTTTAGAACATTCTGGTCTAAGTTAAAATCATAATTTTTCCAGTTCATTTTGAACTGGCTAATCCGATTTAATGTTTATTCGAATAACTAAAAATGACACATGTACGTATTACATTAAGAGAATTACACAGGTTCTAACAAAAATTATTACAATGTGTATAGTGATTTTTAAACAAAAGTATACCCTTAATCTTTTAAGTTTACATTAGAGTTTAGTTTAGTCTTTTAATTTTATAAAGCATATTTTTAATCCTTTAAACTTAACGTTATTAATGCCACTAACACAAAAAAATGCTGACTCATATATTTAAGTTATGACTGTATGACTGCGTAATGCTGACAAAGCAAATTAAAATTTTTTAATTAATATTCTTATATCTTAATTTTATATTTAACTTGCTCTCCCCCTCTACCAATTGGACTATGGCCTCTCTCTTCTTCAATCCACATCGATGGCCGCTGCAACTACAGCTATTCAACTCATATTCTTCCATATATACCTCCTTCATCTACAAATCTGTGATATTTAAGTAATCTTATCATAGAGTTATTTTGTTGACACAAAACAAAAAAAAAATGTAGAGTTATTTTACAAACCTTTATGTTGAAATGTGGCAGATTTTGATAAATCTCACCTCTTCTCTCGTATGCATCCTTTTAATTTCCTGCGGCGAGGGAAGGATTTCACAAGGAAATATGCCGCGAGGACAAGAGAAAAACCCCATTAATAGATAAAATAAAAAAGAAAACGCTACTTTTTCGATAATATAGGGAAAAAAAAAAAAAAAACGACCTACGTCCCTTATGCTTGAAGACTAGAGGAGAGTTGTTGAAGAATCTATAGAACAATTTGCGGATGATAATTTTTGACGTCGTTGAACAATTTGTACGGTTTTCTTTTTTTCCTCCTAGAAATATGGGGATGAAGATGAAGGGTGTTCCAGAAAAACTAGGGTTCCCGGGTGAAAAAATATTGAGAGAAACTGATTAAAAAAACAAAAGAAGAGAGAAAAGGATTATGAAATTGATTAAACTGATTTATTTAAATCAGAATTTTTCTTAAAAGAATAAAATAATGTAAATTAAGTAAATGCCACGTTGGATTAAATTAAAATTAGATAAGGTGTTGTGTTGCAAAATCAACTTAATTTGCTAGCATTGTATTGTCACCATCTAACTTTGTTTAGTTAGCATTTTTCATTAGTAACATTAACGGTATAAAGTTTTAAAGTTTAATTATGTATTTTTTAAATTTAAAGGACTAAAATGAAACCTCATATAAACTAAAAGGACTGAAAGTAAGCTTTAACCTAATTTTCAAAACATTCTCACTCTCTCCAATCATTAATATATAAACTATATAATTGAGAGGTTTTATTAAAATGGTAAATGAAATAAATCAATCCATTTTTCTCCAGAAAGTTATACTTTTTTTCTAAATTATCTGTATTGATTGAAATTTATATTTTATGTATTTTTGATGCAGATGAATAAATGAGACTAACGCATATTTTTACTAATAACAAACTAAATTAAATTAATTATCTAACTTCTATATTTTGGAATGAATGAAATATTATTAATCTGAGTTCAGATTATGTTTGCCAATTCAATCTAATGTTCATAGAATTAATTACTTTAAGTTAGTAAAATAACAGAAAGTGGCATCGAGAAATTACACATACAGCTCCAAAAAAGTTTATGATGTCATAGCATAATTTGTATAATAATTCTAGGGTTAAATATTATTTTTACCATGGAAGTTTACCCTAAAGAGCACTAGTCATCTAGAAGTTTTTTTTGTCACATTTTTACCTTGAAAGTTTAAAAATAGAGTAAATATACCTTGAAAGTTTTTTTTATGAACAAATTTTCCCCGGAAGTTTTTTTATGAGTAATTTTGCTCCTGAAAGTTTATAAGAGGAGCAACAATTCAATGGTCGAGATTAATGAATGGGCAAGATTGCTATGTTTTAAACTTCTAGGGCAAAAATGATACCAAAAAAATTTCCAGGTGATCAATGCTCCTTAGGGTAAACTTCTATGGGAAAAATGGTATTTAACCCATAATTTTGCAATAACTACTCATTTTAATTACTTATCTATACATACATTTTAATTACTTATATCAACATACAGTTCAAAATATATATTATATTAAGGATTGGAGGGAGTATTGATCAGAAAAATTAGATTTATGTGTTGCTGATAAATTAAAAGAAGAGATATTTTTTTAAAAAAATTAACTCACATTTTTTACAATTTATTAATTTGACTAATTTATTTTATTTATATGAATTAGTTAATTAATTTTTATATTTGTAACTAGAGGGAGTATATTGCTGTGATAACATCTATGATATTTTGATTAGGGCTAAGATGTAGTGTGCTAGTCTATGTGAAATAGCCCAATCCAATATATTTTTCATAGTATTGATTTCAAATGTACTAAAATAGTTAGAAGTACCTAGTTATCGCATGTATTCCAATTCCTATATATTTAGTAAGAATTGTTATAATTGGTTTGAGGTGTCCCTCTATAGGAGGGAGGTTAGTTTGTTTACTGTTCGAATTTCTAATGCATTGTTAATCACTATTCAGTATAGAATTATGCCTGTTCAGTATTGTTTATCATTAGCACGACATGTGCATGTTTAGTGTTTATGTCGACATTGTTCATCCTCGGGGCTAGACATGTATCAGTTCAGTGTGTATGGCTTTGTTGTTCATCTTTAGGTTGGAGTGTTGAGTTTCTCCTTCATTATTATGTTGATTTTGTTTTCTCTACTATGGTGACGGGTGTTGTTCTTCTTAAGAATATTCTGGTATCAAAGAATTGATTAGGAACCATCCTTGCATGTGTTCCCAAAGAAGCATATTTGGTAGCCGTGTTGATTGCCAAAGCTTTATTGGAAGTGTCTTGCCCTTTGGATTGGGTGTATCGGCTCCATCACACCTCCTAGTTTTGGTGTATGATGTTTAAGGAAATTCCTTTTATCTGGTCTTGTGTTTTATAGTCTGTTTGCTACTTTTTTGAAGTTTGGTTTGTCATTTTGTTTTGTCTAATTGTAGGTTCTACTTTTGAAGACATTGTGATTGCAATATATTTCGTATCTTTTTTTTTTTTTTCGGGGGGGGGGGGGGGGGGGGGGGACAAAGTAAGTATATATAATAGCCTACATAATTATGATATGGGTAAAGTAATTTTACAAAAACCACATAATTTCGTTCATTTCTTTGAATTTTATTTGTCACCTGGTCCTTTTTTTCAAAACATTTAAACGAGTTAAGACTAATGGTCTAACTCTTGAACTTAGAAGGGAAAATTTTAAAAAAATATTAGTTGAATTTCAAAATCTGAAATAGATTATTTCTCAATAAAATGAGTTGTCAATTACTTTATTATTATTATTAATTGTATTACTTTCATTGTCAACATGATTTGAAATTCAATAGTACTTTTCTATCATTTTCCCAACTTGATATTTGCCAACTCACTTTTAAATCCAATCCAATGTTCATAAAAATACTTTAAATTTGTAAACTAACAAAAGGCGGCATTGAGGAATTACATGCCTTATAAACAAAATAATAAAATTTAATATACTTTTAAACCTTTAAATTTGCACGAAGTTTCATTGTAGCCCCTTAACTCTTTGACTTTATAAAATGTACTTTTAATCTTATACTTTTAAATATCATTAATAATAATTTTAAAACCAATTTCATATAATAAAAAATTCATTTCTATAATTTTTATATCTAATGAAATAAAACTATGACATGTATGTTTTTTTTTTAACTTTAGAGTAAAATGTGATAAAAAAATTTCGATTTATCTCACAATCTAATTATCCAAGTGAAAGTACATCTTGAACAAATCTTAAGTAGAAAAGTCACACATTAACAAATTGAAAGGTAGAAATACATAAATCAAGTTATATAGATGTGGTTTAAATCATAAAAAAGGGGGAAAAAATCTTCTATATGTGCTTTGTATGAATATCTAGAGAAAACAAATATAGAGGAAAATATTTAATATTCTTCATAAAGCTATAAAATATTTTAAAAAAGACTTGGAACAGAATGCTGCACATTATATTATTATAATATATCTATTGAAAACTTGTAGTAACGGGTTTTGTGTTTTGTTTTGTGTTTTGTTGTTTTTTTTTGGTTTGGAATCGCTGGTTGATCTCGTTAATTTGTGATAAGGAATTGATTTTTTTTTTTTAACACTGTTGGTTGAAGTCTTCTATTTTTCTTTATATATATATATATATATATATATATATATATATAAACTTGAATGTTAACTATGATATGATAAATGTCAACACGAAATAAGTGCATTTGATTCTCAACTGTAAAATTTTCATATTCCTGGAAACAAACCACTTGAATCTTAATTATAAATCAATTGAAAAATAAATAGCCACTTGAATATTAGTGATAAGTTTGTTGGCAAATGAAAAGCCACTTGGTTTTTAGTTGTGGGAAAGATTGCTTGGGAGAAAAGAGCCACTAGAATGTTAATTATGAATCTTCTGAAAAATGAAAAGAAATTTAAAAATTAACAATGAAATAGTACACGCCAATGTGAAGTAAATGCATTTGATCCTTAATTGCACACCTTTCATATGCTTAAAAAAAAAGACACTTGAATATTAATTACAAATTGGTTGAAAAATGATGTAACATCCCAATTTTCAAAAGCAGAATAATTTTTTTTTTCTTTTGATCAGAGTAGAGCATCGGAGCAAGTAAAAGCGTGAGTAACTGATATATCATTAACCGTGGTGTAATCGATTGTTTATAAAGTACAGTACATTTGTCATAGCGATGTTATAATGGTACATGCCTAAAAATAGGTTCTTCAGTTAGGTCCCTACGCGTTCTGTTTACTCTGCTTACTTCTGTCTTCAGTCCTTGGTTCCCCGGACCTAAAGCTATGTTAAGAGCTGAGGTCCAATACCCACGGACCTCAAGTAACGGTTAACCTTATGCTTATGTAAACAGTATATGACAGATATCACATAATAAGAACATAATCACAAATTCAAAATCATAACAACATGTAAGGCAATAACATAATACAGCCAATGCAATATGTATGTTACCCCAGTCTGCACTATTCACCAGTGCCATGATGACCTATCGTGTCCTTAGCGCTAGGAAAACTCAACGGTGTTATCAAGACCATAACCCGTATTCAATTCAATATTCAAAGAGCAAAGTTTCAAAACTGGGTTTCAGCACGTGAGTACAACTATCATATATAAGTGCACCATAAGCATAAAAGTTAATATTACAATACGCGTCTGTACCTTCGTTGATGAATTTTGGGTATGTTTATCGGTCGGAACACGTTCACAGTTTATCCTATAAGGGTAATATCGATTCTATTAATTTACAAACATTATCCCAAGAGATATCTTGGCTGCAGATGATGATTTTACCCTTGGTGGATTTATTTTCAATTATTTCCCCAAAATTTCGGAAAAACGCTGGTTTAACATTTCTGGACAGAATTTTGTCTAACTTTGAAAAGTCATAACTAATTCCAGAAAAATTGAAACAAGGATCCATAAATTTTCCCGGAATCCTTGAGATCTCTACTTTTGAGGAAAAATATTGGAACTCACCCAGAATTCAAGAATAATTCCCAGTTTCAACATTTCAAACCTCTGCCCAGAATTTTCCCCAGAAAACGTAGCTTATCTTCTAGAATTTTTATCTCTCTGCACAAAACTTCAAATGACACACTCTATACATATTTGGAAAGCCCTATATGTCTACTTTCACCATGAATTTACTCAGAATTTTAAAACCTCATTTCCTTCATGAAATATTAATGTTTTTGCTACTGGCTCCTGAAATCGCTAACCGATGAAATTTCGCCAGAGCTTCGCTATTTTGATTATAATCTTCCAAAAATTTTTGCCATATTTTTTCTTCATCATTTTTTTCGAAATAAAGATAATGAAAATCATAAAAACATGAAAATAAAACTATAATTGAAAGATTAAAGATCAAAATAACATTTCCTAACATTTCTACTACAAAAACTAAGAACTAGAACTAAAAGACTAAAAGCTTCCTTACCTCTTGTAGACCCTTGCTCCTTGCTTTGGAGCTCTTCCACTCACTCCCTCACACTCTAAATTTTTGGTTGATACTTGGTTAATTGGTGATAATTTGTGAAGTATGAAGCCTCTATTTATAGCCAAGGAATGGTTAACCATCTAGCAACTTCTACTTGATCTTAGCCCTTGATTTTAACTTGATAAAGAGGTTTTAATCTCACCCTTACACCTCAAAGAAACCGCCCTTTCCCCCTCCTTAGCTCTTAAATTTTTGCTTCATCTCTTATTTACACCAAATGCTAATTTAGTTAAGTGTAAGTTAAAATTTTAATTCAAGATCTAACTTCACTTTTGAAATCATAATTTTATGACTAGATTTATGGTGATTTTAAACTTCCTGAAACACTTAAATATGAATCCTAAAAGTATACGAAAATGACTTTGGGAATAGCCAAGTTCAAGCTCATAATTCACTGATTTCAAATATCTACTTATATTTAATACTTAGTTCCAATATTTCAAGATATGATTTAATTTCTATAGATTCTCATTTACTTGTATTTGATTAAATACTAATTTGCTTCTTAAGTTTTTACCTTGGATTTCAAACTTTTATACACTTTGGTTTAATCTTGGGTGACTTTACTACACACACACACATACACAACCTTTAGACACACACACTCACACCTACACATACACATACACACGCCACTCACAACACACACACACACTTTTCTCTTTCCTTTACCCTCTTCCATTGCATTTAAATCAAGCCTCAAAAGTCTTCATTTGTACTCTTAACTTCTTCTACACTCTAATGGCCATTTATCATCTAATTCTCCCATGTGTTTGTATGTGTATTTAAAACAAATTTCCTCTTCTTGTTGCCCAAGAAAACCGCCCCCTTCTTCATTTTTTTTAATTATCAATTTATGTTTTAATGTTCTCACAAACTCAAGAAGAAAAATCTCTCATTGGTCCAATTAATTTCATGAGGATTAAGAATATTTTCTTGTTTTATCATTGGCCCTTGATTATGTTAAAATATCCCTAATTGATGACTTTTAATTGCCACTATATTTATTATGAAGATTTATGATAATTAACGTAAATTTAATTGTCATTTATTTATTGGTAATTTCCTTTACTTGATTTAGGTATTTTCATAACATTTTATGACTCTCTATAATTAAACAAAAATTATGTTGTAATATGATAATGTTAGGGTATTTTATAACCTCTAAATGAAATTTGAAAATTTGGGTCTTGGGTCTTTTTAATTATTAATTCTAGGAGAAAATTCCCTAAATTAATTTAAACAAACTACTAAATTTGAGACCACATATTCACCTATTTTTAATAGTTATTTTCCTATCAAAATATAGTGATTAGGCTAAGTAGGAATTCTTAGGGTATTACAAATGAAAAGGCACTTCATTTTTAATTATAGGAAAGATTGTTTGGAAGGAAAAAAATCCACTTGAATGTTAATTATGAAGAACTAAGGAAGCATTCAACTTTGCTCCTATTGGCATGATTCGGGGATAAGTAGGTATGTCATAATTAATTTAAGGGTTTTAGTTTTCTCATGTTGCGTGAGAAAACTAAACTTCCTACACATACATGAAATTGTGGGATTCACATATACATATATGAATTAATATATGTATATGTGGGTCCCACCATTTCATGTGTGTGTGACATGAGATAATTTTTTTCCTACAACATGAGAGATATTAATCCCTTAATTTAATTATAGAAACATTCTTGTATAATCTGTGTGATTTATGTTTGGTTCACATGCAAGCCATAATTCCACTCATTTTACTTTAACTCTTACAAATATTACTGTACAACATGACAAGCATTCTCTATGATCTTTTTAGCAACATTGACTATTGAAATAACACCTGGGTTATGTGCTATGCGAAAGTTCGCTTAGTGCTAAAAGACCCTTAGTAAGCTCCTTGAAGGGTTGTCATGATTCTGGGGGATAAGCAAATATGTCAAGCACAATTTTTCCTTACATGTGTAGCATTTTCCCGCCATCGCTTATGATGACTTGTGAAATACACACAGGGAACCAAGATTATATTGATAGTTCTCATAAACATAGGAGAGTATGAGAGCATTTCATACAAGAGTTCAAGAAGAGTAAAATCATTTTAAAAATTCTGAAGTAGTTGACAACATCAACCAATATAAAGTGATTCTATACTCTTGGAAGTTTGGATGCCACAATAGAACATAATTCCAATATTTGGATTCCCCAATTCCTAGAAAACACAATACATATTTCACAACAAAGAATTGTTAAGAACTAATTGTATAAGGGCATTTAAAATTCTTATTTTAATGACCCAAATTCCCATCTTAAAATTTCGTGTGAATTCTTTCTGTGTCATACAATTTATTCATACTCACCTACGGATTCCTTATAAAAGAAAAAAGTTATCTTCATAAAATCTTAGTTTCATATGTAGGAGGTCATGCTATCATCTCCGTTCTTAGAGATGAAGTAGTAGATGGCATGGCATGCATAAGAGATACATCAAATATAGACAACAAGTTAATGTCATGCTCATTTAGTTATGCATAATATTTTACATGAGAGGGATATTGAAGATTATTCAACCAACGAATCGTTATGTTGATAAATTTAACCTTTTGTTCCTAAAGTAAAACTCTACTTTTGGTTATTTTTCTTTAAAAACAACTTCTCAATCTCATATACCATATTAATCATTTGCTTATCATGTCTTTAATAGATAAAGATAATATCTATAAGTAAATGTGAATGATGATCCATAAACCCCTTAAATTAAGATAATTTATTTATTCGTCTTTAATTAGAAAATTAATATTTAGAAAATGCCATAAACAGTCAATATCATTTTGTGCAATGCATAGGGAAGAATATCTAGTTATCTACTATTTTCCCCAATCAAAATAATTTTAAATAATTAAGCATGTTCATAGTTCCATAAAATTTTATAAAATATTATATTAATAAACAGAAATTGTATTTAAATTATTCAAACAAATTTAAATTATATTAAAAATAAAAATTAAGTGTGCTTTGTAAACTGTACCTTCATCACTTAAGTTGGTTGTTATATATGATTAGTTTTGATGAAGTTCAATATAAATGTCAAATATTAAGAGCAAAAAGTTTACATAATATATTTATATTCTACGTTGACTAATTTTTATATTTAATATAGATTGAAAGATTAGAAGATATGAACTTCAATTATGAAGAATGATCAATGAAGAAGATATTTAATTGGTTTGATTAAGAGGAAGAAGAAGAAAGAAATTAGTTTGGGTTCAAATTTCAGAAATGATAGTTTGGTACCACGAATTTCAGAAATGACAGTTTGGTACCATGAATTTCAAAATCGACAATTTAGTCCAGAACACTCGAGTGTGATCTTTAGATTTCACTTTCACTCTAGTGCTACAGTAACATGCTACATTGATTTTGCTACAATATGTGCTATAGTGATTCGCTACAATATGTAAAAAGTGAATTATATTTTTCAGCATATTTGAGTGCAAATTTTTAGCACTCAAGTGTTACACTTGAGTGTGAACACTATTCCATCTTCTCTGTTCGCCCTTGTTCAATGTTCTACTTGAATGAGCTTCGATTGTTCGATGATATCTCCCAAACTAGAGATTCAATTGAGGTGAAATCAGTTTCATATTAAATTAGACTCCCAATGTGTCATAGAGACACAAAAAGCAAGACCATTGGAGTTCATATGAAAGAGCTATGAATTTTAGAAGTTGACACTTGAATTCACGCCATATATCAAACATAGGTTCGATAATTTGGATGTATCTCATAAAATACACATCCAATTGAATTGAAATAGGTGGCATTTGAAAGTAGACTCAAATATCCTTTTCAAAAAACATCAAGATCATGGAAAAAATATCAATTAGAAAATATATGATTTTTTGAAGTTAACATAATCAATTTAAGATGTTGCAAAAATGTTGATCAAGAACAATCTTTATTAATCTAATCAAAATTCTCAGCATACAATGAATTTGGAGCTAATTCTTTTTGCATTGGAAAGAAGACTTAAAAGGCTTTTTGACGATAGGTGATTTGCCAAATTTGAAACTATATTGAAGATGTTATGCTCACTGGAAGTTTATCCTTCATGTTGCCAAATTCTTTCGTTTTGAAAGTCACTACATTCTAGAAATTGATCTTTGTATAAGATCAATCAAGTGAACATGGTTGCCATTAGAAGTTTGCTTGACACTTGATGTTCTCTAAAAGAAAGAACTTACACTCTAGTGCTATTAAGATGTTTAACACAGTTGCTTCAAAATTGACAACACTTTAAGTACATAAGTAAGCACTCGAGTGTTGAATTTCAGGTACTCAAGTGTTGAGTTATTCATGTGTTTTTGCAATACTAACAATATAGGTACTCGAAATGAAGAAAGAGACACTCGAGTGTAGATTCCAAACACTCAAATTGTAGAGACACCAAAATTTGAGAAATGTGCTAAAATATCATACACTTGAAGTGCAACAAAAGCATACTTGAGTGTGGAAATGAGACATCATGTGTGAAGACACCGGGGCAAGAGAAAAAGAGTAAGACTTGAAGACACTCGAAGTGCAGCACGAAAACACTCGAATATTGCTTCAATGTCTTAGCAAGGCCTTCAATGCAAAAGTGTTCTGAACTAATGAACACTCGAGTGTACCCATCAGCACTTGAGAGTCAGTCTGATGCTTCAGTTCCAAAACATCTTTGAGAATTTAGAAATTGTTGTTATCATATGATTGTACTTGATTACTACTCATCGTACTTCTCAATGCTACTAAACACATTTGTTAATGAGTTTCAAATATTTAATTTGAAGGATTACATGCAAAATTTCAAAAGCAAATCATGTGTCAGAACATTAATTATAGTGACAAAAATAAAGCATAGAGAAATGTTTTTCAGAGCAGTTCAAATGATCATCTTCTGAGACACCTATTTCGGCGAAAGTGAAAAGGATCAAATCTTAAACAATCCTAGAGTAGACCAAAAGGATGTCATGTTGTAGCGAAGCAAAAACGACCGAATTACAATTTTTGCCTACAACTTTGATATGTGTCTAGCGGAAAGCTTGTCAGTCTAACGGAAAGTTTGAACACTCACAACGGGAAGCTTGTAGTTTCACACTAATCATTTAATGAAGTTAAATGGTAGACAAAATAAAACAAAAGCATAGACGCTTCGACAACTACTTTCTATGGTCATGTTCCAAGATGCACATAAGGAAAAATGTTCTCAACAATCTTATGATCTTTATTGACTATTGTTGGACCTGGCTATCACCCAAGAGGGGGGTGAATTGGGTGTTTGATAAGACTTTAATAATTTTGAAAAACTTTTCGAAACACTCAAGTTTTTAAATCGAAAACGAAGTATAACAAAGCAAGGGAAGAAAAGCTAGACACCGTAAAATTTATACTGGTTCGGTTATAACCTTGACCTACGTCCAGTCCCCAGATACCTTCTGGGTTTTTCAACTATCTCAATATTATTTAATTACAACAATGTAACTCTCAAGCAATCCTAATCACTAAGAACTTGCTCCCCCTTACACTTTGTAATTAAATAACCCAACTCACAGGTTCCACAACCTTGAATTCTCTCAAACAAGTAATTAAATGATTTTCAAAACAAGACTCTCAAAAAGAGTAGATATGAATAAACACTGAAGTTCACATACTGAAGTATGCACAATGAAGTGTCAAAATAAAAATGCAATCAGTTGTAATTGTGCTTGGTGTTGCTATGAGTCTTCCTAGGTATTTATAGTTTAATCAGAGGAACTAACCGTTGCATTTTCTTCTCTTTTGTTCTTTAATGTTGACCTTCATTTTTGGAATATGACAGTTGCATATTTTTCTTCATTCTTTCAATTCTTAGCTGGAATCTTGGATGTAGTCGTTGCAAATGATCTTCCTGAGTTCTTGTTATTCTATGATCCGTATTTGACTGTTGGAGAGTAATTTAATTGACTCATAAGGTCTGAGCTGAACTTTTGGGAAGAAGGAGAAGTTTCAGGCTTCTTCTTGGTTCTTCATTTAATGCATTTGACCTAGATCTGATTTCACCTTGATCCTTGCTGAATTCATCTGAAACTGATGAGTATATCAATCAAGTAAATATATATGATGATTCAAAACCTAAAAAATGATTAAATTAGTTCATAAGTTTGAATCAGATAGATGGAAGACGTCATCTGTAAAACAAAGATTCGTTAGGCTTGAGTTTAAGCTATGTAGGCTCGAGTCTAATCGTGTTGGAAATCTTCAATAGCTTTCCGTCTGAGATAAACTCAAGTTTATTAGTTTTAGGCTTGAGTTTATCGAATATCATATTGCAACTAGTTCTCTGTTTGAGTCAAACTCGAATTTATAAGTGATAGGCTTGAGTTTGTAACATCCTGAATTTTCTGTCAACTTCCGAAGGCCATATCTCCCTAGTCTGAACTTCATTTTGTTTCATTTAACTCTTGTTGGAAAGCCTTATGAGTCTACTTTCATATGCCACCGATTTTAGCTCATTGTGATGTGTAGATTGTGAGTTACATTCAAAACATTAAAGCTTGGTCTGCTGTGTGGCGTAAACTTCTGATCCAACTTCTGAAATTCATAGCTCTCTCATCTGATCTTCTTTGGGCATGAAACTTTGTCAAGATGACTTATTGGGAGTCTAGTTTCATACAAAATTGATTTCATCTCAATCCGATTCCTGGTTTGGGAGATATCACCAAATTACTAGAGGTCGCTCAGCTGAAACGTGAAATAGAGGTGGACAAGGTTGCTGGAAATCAGTTAGGCTCGAGTTTGCTTGTGCCAGAGGAGAACTGAGTTGCTGGAAATCAGCCAGACTCCAGTTTATAAGTATAGGCTCAAGTTTGCTCGTACTAGAGGAGCTAGAATTGCTAGAAATCAGTCAAACTCGAGTTTATAAGTGTAGGCTCGAGTTTGCTCGTACCAGAGGAGCCAGAGTTGCTAGAAATCATCTAGACTCGACTCTATAAGTGACAGGCTCAAGTTTATTTATCTAGAAACTGATATTTGCTTGTTCTAACTCCGAATCAAGACATTCCAACTTCCATTTGATCATGGAGACTTCAAGAATCAATCTTAGAACTTGTATAATGATTTTCTCAGGCTATTCATCAAGTTCTTCTTTATTTCTTCTCTTCTCTTGTTCTTTCTCCACATGAACAAATCTACATTAAATATAGCAATTAGACAATGTATATTATATAAACTTTTTGCTCTTACTAATGACATCTATGTAAGACATCATCAAAACTAATCATAACCAACAGCTATAAATAGAGACTCGTTCAAGACAAAAAGATTGACCAATGAATTGATGAAATGAATGAGAAGAGTTTGTTCCTTCACTATTAAAATGCCAATATTGTGACGTTTATGTCACTTACTCTCCGTTATCTCAATGATCATATAGTTTACCATAGAGAGTAAGATTATTTGTAATGTACTTCAGTATTCCTCTTATTTACTTTTGAGAAATAAGATTGGTTGTAATCCTTATCACACATGTTGTATCCTTACAGTGTGTAAGGGGGAGTATCTCGGTGAGAGATTTGTAAACTACTTCACAAGTACCGGGCTAAACTTACGGGATTGTAGGAGTTCTCAAGTACCCAGTTAATGCTTGAGGAATATAGTGGATTCAAAATCTGAGGAGGAGCATGGGGATTAGATGTAGGTCATCGTAGATTAGACTGAACTAAGATAAATCACTATTTGCATATTCGCTTATCTAAATTCTTATATTTCGAGCATATATGTTTGAATAATTGATTATTGGTTTATCACTCATTACTGTCATATATACTAATTTTACTAAAATGTGAAAAGATTTTCAAAGCTCATAAACTTTCAATTATGCACCCAATTTACCCCCTGTTGATTGTCAGTTGGTTCTAACATTTGTGAGTTAACATTTTCTATGTGATATTAACAGTAGGGGTAGAAATAGATTAGTCTGGGGCCTATGCCCTAGTCCACTTTAAGTCTAGCCTAGCCTATTAGTTAATAGGTTAGACTCAGGCTTAAGAAAAATGCATAAACCCATTCAATAATCATCTTCCTTAGCCTTTGTTAAGAGATTGAGAGCAACACAAGATGAGAGAGCTAGAGAGAGGTGAAACAGAGGACTAGAGAACATCGAAGAAGAAGGAGGAGAGGAGGAGACGGTTGCAATAGTCCATGTACTAGTAGTTTTAGACTAAGGTAAGCCACGTAAGCCTCTTTTCATACTCTCGTTCTTCATTTTAGTGTTTAGAACCAAAACTTATTGTCTCCTTAGCCCTTGTCTGAGAGACCCAGAGCAATGTGAGATGGGAGAGCGAGAGTTTCTTGAGTTGTCTCAAGATTGCATATGTCCATTTGTTTGGTTCTTCTTAGGTTTCTTGAGTTTTTTTTGTTTGGCCTCATTGGATTCTAAATTTTCTTTTACTTTTGTCTCTATTATAGTCACTTTGGCAATATAAATAAAAAAGTTGATTCCAAACATGCATCAAGAAATACCATATGCAGTTCTTGTTCATCTTAGTTCCCCCCTATGCTCTTGGTCAATATTATGCTCCTCTTGAGTATATCTATTAGATTTAAAATTTGATGTAGAATCCATTTAGTATTTTTGTTTGATTGAAAATTAAATGTAATATCCTTGTTTAGCTTTAAGAGAGTGTTTTCCCCCCTTGATGACTTTAATCTATGGTATCCTAATAAATAATTGTTTTTAGCTTGCCGACATAATATGGGGTGAGGCAAGTTCGAGTGATGACCACATTGTGCCTTATCCAGAGGTAACTGCAGCGAATCTTGGAAACAAGAAAGAATGGAATCAGAAAGTCACTAGCATTAAGCTCACTAAGTAGAGGAGGCTAGAAGTTAAAATTGATGTTCATTGTAGAAAGCTAGGAAGCATATCAAAACTTGATGATAATGGGCGACTATTGCCTCAGGATATGACACTAACTCATGGCCTGAGTTGTCTTCATCTAGTGCATCTAAGACTGATCAAGGTTCCTTGGGTAACGAATTGAAGTATCTAAACCTTTTAGTGAAATTAGAACTTTCAATTCATCAAGAGGTGGTAAAATTGCTAATTGTTGGAATTATGCCTATATAGCATGGGTTTCTATGTATGTCCATGTGTAGTGTGGACATATGTATGCATTTGTGTGTTTCACATTTGTCTCACAATATGCAAATGCAAATGACTAAAAATCTATGAAATGTATTTTTATTTTATTATTACTAATCATTAACTTTGTCCATGTTTGACATAAGAGACCACTCAACTTGGAAAGGATGTTGAAGTTTTCCAAAATGCAAATGAAGGAAAAGAACAAGGTGATTTTGGTGACTATGGCTGGGGAAACATAGGAAGCTTTGATGACCTTGATCGAATTTTCAAGTTATGTAAATTTGTTTTATTATTGTATATATGATATATCCATTACCTTTAGAGCACATTGTAATCACAAACTTCTTTGACAAGGGTGTCATTCTTTTTCCAAGTTCTTAAGTTTGTTTACCTTCTCTTAGAACATATCTATAAAGAAAAAGGACAAAATTTCTTACTCCATTCCCCTACTTTTTGAGAACTTTAGTAGTTACAAATGCATGCAGATATTGGTATATCACTTTATTTGATTTTAAGTGGCTCTACATAATATGATATTTTTGTTAAACTTGAAAACAAAAGAGTCTATTTGTACACTGTCGTTACTTCGACTATATTTTGAATGACTAAATTGAAATAGAGAGGCCTTCTTCGTCAACATCCTTGTATAATTTGTTTATGTCATTTCTCTTTGTCTGAATCTCTTTTTATTATCACTCCATGATTAAATCCATAAAAGAATTTTAAAATCCCCTATTCACCCCCTCTAGGTGACATTCCACTTTCACGCATAAGGTCCTATCTCTTTTGCCAAGCAACCAACAATCCAAGAAGAAGAAAGAGACTTTGTAATTTTATTGTCAAATTTTGAAACAACTCATTTCATGTAGTTTTATTGTAGTTTCTATGATGTTATATATTTTGACAACTTATTGTGCCTACATTGGCATTGATATGTCCTTATTTTGATGATGTATCTAATGGCTACTGTATGTGCCATTTCATGACAAGTGTATATAATGGTAATTGAATATGCCTTTTTTGACAAGCCTTTATGCTAATTCTGACAAGTTCACATGCTTATTTTGGCAAATTTCAGTTACTATTGTCCCAACTTTCACATAAGTAACTTTATACATAAGTTAAAAACTTTTAACGCATATTTTGACAACATAGAAAGCCATTTTGACAACATTAATTTCAGACCTAGAGAAAATGACAACTTTAGTGATTATCCCTAATTTCACATCTGTAGCTTATGCGTAAATTAACAACTTTTCATACCTATTTTGACAATATAGAAATCAATTTTGACAACGCTAATTTCAGACCTGTAGAAAATTTGACAACTTCAGTGGTTATAATTTATAAACGTAAAATCACAGTGATAAATCGAGATTTTAACTACTATGATTTTGACAACTTTATGAGGCTACTTTGACAGGCGAATCAATGACAAGCATAAAGAAATAAAGGTGCTAACTGTGGCTATTGTCAGAGGTGCCTTCAGACATCATACAATTATTCAAACCTTTAAATTTAATCGATTTATATGGGTGCTAATTGTTAATTAATGCCTAGATTGTTAGAAGTTTGAATATAATCTTTACATTTTGGTTTCTAGAGTCCTCATTAGAATGACAGAGGTTGGGGGTTTGGAGGAGTAACGAATGCACAGATGAGTCATAGACGGAAGATGAGCCTCCTTTTTTTTCCTTTTCCTTATTTATTCTTGAGGGCAACTTTGTCATTTCACATTAACAACTAATCACACAAAAGTCCTTAAGGACTTTTTTGTTAGGGGAATTTGATATGAGACTTTTTTATGGTTATGTTTGTACCTTGGGACCTAGCAGTAATTTTTCCTTCTTAAAATGTTGTTTTGGTCCTTTGTTTTATTTTTTATTCTAAATCGATAGTGGTTTAATCGATCCAACCTGATTCAATCATAAAAATGATTTTCTAGTCCAAGTTATATATTACTGAGTGGAATTCTTTAATCATTCTATGTAATTTTAATATCCATCCTTATTTAATATCCAACAGTGTCTCAAATAAAATTCTTAAGAGATGAGCAATAAAAATGTTATTGTTGCCAACTTACCATAGTAATAAGGGTGGAAATAGTTTAGGTTAGGCTATGTTTTACCTAAATAAGCCTGAGCCTGCAATAAAGATTTAAAGCCTGGGCTTGAGCTTGTATGTAAGCTCTTTTTTAGGCTTGAGCCTAGGCTTGACAAAGCTTGAAGTTTGTTTAAAAGTCTACTTAAAATATAGGCCTTTAAATAGCCTTTGAAGTATATGCCTTCAAATTTATATATAATCATTCAAGTCTATTTATAATTCTACATTATGTCTTGAAAGTCTAACATATGTTCTCATCGTAATTTTAGGGCTTAGTAATTAAGGAAAAGAAAAGAATGCCTAGTGATAATAATTATCTGAGCAAGTATAATAAGAAAAACTAACTATCTTTTGATTAATGAAATATTTTATGAAATCGACCAAGTATAACAAACTTAGAGCTGGGAATCAGGGCCGGCCCAACCCTCCAGGGCCAGGGCCTAACAGGGCCTGGAGTAAGAAAAACACATGTTTTTTAAAGCCTAGCCCGATAGCGTCAGGTCCAGGGTCGGCCCGCAGGGCTTGAAAATTACTATTCCAAATTTTAACTATTTTTTCTTCACTTTTTTTAAAAAATATAATTAGTAAATTACAACACGATTCATCCAATAAATAAGCACATTCACTAATTCATAATCAAAAGCAAACTATATTCACAAATAACTAACATAAAACATAAAAAGCATATCACTAAGAGACATTAGTACGAAGACTATTATTGTCGTCATCTTTGTCACTATTATCGATTTTAACGACATTTGATTGTTCTTCACTTTGAGTAGTAGCCTCTAACTCATGAGTAAGAATATCATGAAATTCTTCTCCCACATCATGAACATATCCATAATCTTTATTTACAACAAATAATAAATTAAATCATAAAATTAGAGTATAGTTATTATGTATTTGTAGTTAAATGGATAAATAACTCTATAATAAATACAATATATATATATATATATATATATATATATATATATATATATATAAATTAATAAATTTTGAAAGGAAAACAAAGAAAGAGCTACAGTGAAAAGGGCTTACAGGGTTGGCCCGGGGCCCTCCAGGGCCGGCCTGTTTAAGCCTGAGGCCCGTCAAGGCCAGCCCTCCAAGGCTTATTTCAAATATCTCGTCCATTTAAGGGTCAAGGCTTAAACGGGCCGGCTCGATGGGCCTGACCCGTTTTCCCGGCTCTAAACAAACTGTAGGTTAGATTGGATTTTTCCTTTTACTTTTTCCATGTAAAATGGGACAATGACAAACTTTTCTTACTAAGATTAAAATATTTCACTTGGGACTAAAATAAACTCATAACAATTTTTATGATTTAGTGAACGATACACAAATCAAGGAAGAAAAAGTAAGTTAGTATTGCCATCTCCATCAATGAAAGATAAGAGAGGTAGGGATCAATGATTGAGGTCAGTGCAAGGTTTGAGCGTACGTGAACGATGATGGAATATAAAACTTAAGATTAAGATTAAGTTGGTAAATTTATAAATAATTTATAAAATTATGAAGATGATATTTTATATATTTATATAATGACATAAGTTAAAAAGTTAAATAGGCTAGGCCGGTAGGTTATACGTTGTGAAAATAGGTTTAACTAGTTTATTTAAATATGCATGATAATGAGCTTTAGCTTGAACTTGACCTATTTATTGAATACGCTAAGTTAGACTTTATGTAGGTCTCTTGCTATGGGCCTATTTTATTTCATCCCTACAATATAATACTAACTTACTAAGGTGTATATCAAAAAACTTAGGCGATTATATAATTTATAAGAAGGAAAAAAAATTACAAACATAAATAATGGGCAAAAGTACGGAAAAAATCTTAATTAATTAATTACCAAAATGCCACTGAGGCAAAAGTATTAATCCATATGCCCCTGTAATCGATTACATGCCTTTTGTAATTGATTACAGGGGGTCAGATCTTTTTTTTTTTCATTTTTTGCACTATGTAATCGATTACGGTACTGTTTATTAATCGATTACACAAAATTTTCATGATGTAATTGATTACACCAGTTGCAGAAGCACAATAAAGAAGAGATTTCGAATTGGTGCATGACGAAACTGATTTCCAACTTCTTTTTACCTACAAATGTGACTTGGGGAAGGTCTTTTTGCCAACAATTAACCTTCTACCCTATACCTAGTCCATCGATATACCTATATCCGTTTACATAACTACTTGGACGTTTGCATTCATGGTTTTCTAAAACAACTAATTATAAACTGAACGTCACAATACATCAACAAATACTAATACACATAAGTTCACCAGTGTCATCATAAATGCAATACAATTACATAACTTGTCCACTTTAACCTTGCCTATTCCTCAACGGACACGTACGTATATTATGACCAACTTGCTTGCAATGCCAACATCGGGACTGACTGCTTGACGGTTGAGACTTCACCCAATCCATTTCATTCTGTATCCTCATAGACTTTGGTCTTCCCTTTCTGCGGGACAAACTTGCATCCGGGATAACGATTGGGCTATCTACTTGTTGAATCAATCGTTCATTGCCTATCGGGTACCAATGTGCAGCATATACCTGACTAATGTATTGCAAGGTGAACGCCGAGTCAACATAATCGTAATGGTTCAAATTTTCGGCCCTGCACACTGCTAACACGTGGACGCACGGATACCGTCTTGCTGTAAATCTCCCACATTGACATTTGCGGTTGATTAAGTCAACCCGCATTGTGTCCCCGGCATGTGCATCCTTGACCTCAAATAACCATAATTCTCTGTCATATAGCACCACCTGACACACTACTGTCTGTTCGTTCATCTTTTGTATGCGGTCTTCAACCTTCTTAGACACCATCCTACCTTCAGTTATGTGTTTAGTAATCTCAACACGCCTCGTGACGAAATATTCGACAAATCTACTACATGTGATCTTGACCAATGCGGTGATCGGTAGATTACGTGCCCCCCTGAGGACCTTGTTGACACACTCTGATAGGTTAGTTGTCATGTGACCAAACCTCCTTCTGTCTTCATCGTACGACATGCACCACTTCTCCTTTGGAACCCGATCAAACCAGGATGAAACATGTGGGTTTGCCTCAATGAACTCTTGAAACTTTATATCAAACTGAATCTTTGAACTCATGTACCCTGCATGACACGCAAATGCAAACTCATCACAATGGAAACATAACCAATGATTACAACAAGTAAATGGAAGGTGAAATTTCAGACCTAGTGTCATAACAGTTTTCTTCAATTCAACATCTTTAAACCTAGTGTGAAGGTTGCTCCCGAAATGTCGCAGACAATACACATGATAGGCATTTGGAGGTTGCCATCCATGGTGATCTTTAACCGCCTTTTTGATACTGGCGTGACGGTCAAATATCAGACAAATGCCCTGCCTCTAGGTCACATGAACATACAGGAGATCAAGGAACCACAACTAATCATAGTACTTCTCACCAGGAGGAACGACCGCAAAGGCAATGGGCAGTAGCTTCCCATCCTCGTCCTGTGAAGTCGCAATCAACAAAGTCCCTCTATATTTTCCATATAGGTGGGTGCCATCAATTTGCAGTATTGGCTTACAGTATTTGAAGGCTTCAACGGTCTGGTGAAATGTCCAAAATACCCTACGGAATATGCGCATGTCGGTGTGGACATGCTGTCCATCGAAAGCTTCTAAGGTATCAAGCCTGAACACCAAACCCACATTACACTGCGTCATGTATGTTAACCAATTGGGCATGAATGCGTACGATTCCTCCTAATCACTAAACAACTTCACAACTGCCTTCATTTTTGCCCTCCAGGCCTTCCTGTATGTTACGTTATATCCATACACACGTTGTATCCTCTCTTGTATCAGCGCTGGTTTAATAGCTGGATCTTCTCTTAACATACCTAATGAAAACACCGTATAGTGCATTAATGTGCTATTCTTGGGGACCATTGCCCTCATGTACCAAGGACAACTGTCGGCGTGGTTTTGACACCTCATGACAAACCTATAGTCATCGCTTTTCTCAACTATGCCTGTGCGACGAGACTTCACGCAATATAATTTCACGGCATGTTACATTTCCGACTTCAAAGGAAACTATTGATATAAATAGCATGGATCACCTAAATGCCAACCACCTTACATGTCATCATCACCATACAACATCTCCGTCTCATCATCAGGATGCGCCCAATTAATGCTGGAATAGTGCGGGCTTTCGTTCCAAAATGGCTCAATATCAGTCCCGACAACTGTACAAACGATTTTTTGTCAAAACCACTGAATACGAATTACAGATACAAATACAAATTTACTAACTTACTATTGCTAACTGGATCCACACGAAGCAGTGACGGTGAATCACCCTCGACATCAGTGTCTGACGAGTCACCTAGTGGAACTACACTATCAGGTTCTCCTTCCTCGCTGTGAATATCCTCGTCTTCCTCACACTCGTCTTCGTGACCCTCCCCCTCCTCCGTCAATCTCAGCTGACTTAATGCTTGTAACGATGCAGATAAACTGACGGCTCTGTCTTCTTGACCATAATATTGTGGAGATCTTGGACGCATGAGAATAGACGATGCTTTATTGGATTCAACCTCAACATAAATCTTAATGAAATTTTGTGATTTCCGATTGTTAAAGGCATCTATAATGCACTCTACGTCTTCATCATCACACACATAATTACTAATGTAGTATACACTATCAAAACCGACAACAATTTCCACTTTGGCAATCAATCGATGAATTAAGTGGCTGCCATGTAGTCCCAATTTTCGGCAAATCCTTTCTTTGAGCTGGTTGTACGTGGTGGCCCGATTGATTTTCATCATTTTGGTTTTTCCTTCAAATTGAACACCATCGGGTCCTTCAAAATACCTCCCACTATGGTAGATTACGACAACGTAGTCGTTAGAACTTGAACTCATTTTTCACAACAGAAATTGGGAGCTAGAAGAGAGTGGGTTTTAGATTCTACACAAACACAAAAGTGGATGAAGTTAAACTACAAAGATTACGCAACAATACCACATTCAAAGAGGAGAATGGCCTTACACTTTGATGGGTCGCACAAAAACCGTCCAAAACACGAGCAACCAGAAGCTCTAGGGCAGAAACAGAGAAATGACCACGAATGAGCTCAACTTGGCTTTTAAAAAACACATCTGTCGAAATGTAATCGATTACGTAAAAATTACACTACGTAATCGATTATGACACTCATTGTAATCGATTATGACAATTACAGGGTGCCAATTTTATGTAATCGATTACTAAATAGTACCGTAATCGATTTCATAGTGCAAAAAATGATAAAAAAGAGATCTAACCCCCTGTAATCGATTACATAAGGCATGTAATCAATTACAAGGGCAGATGGGTTAATACTTTTGCCTCAGTGATATTTTGGTAATTAATTAATTAAGATTTTTTTCGTACTTTTCCTAAATAATGACGTGGAAAACAAAAACCAGCTAATATAACATGGACCATAAAACATAAAAAGGCTTCTTTTGGGCCTAAAACATTCATTCACATACTCACTTCTCCAACTTCCTTCGCCCTAATTAATCCCTCCATTCCCCTTGCTTCTTTCTTTTGCCTTTTTATCGTCTTTCCAACTTTTTCCCTCTCCCTCACCTCACTCGTACCTCCTCTTCCTCCCTCACTGTAACTCTCTCTCTGTGCATCAATATAAAACCTTAGCTCTCTTCGCTATAGCGCGAGAGAGTGAGAGGGAGGCGGGCACATAGAGAGAGAAAGAGAGTCTTCATCATAAAACCCTAACTCGCTCTCTAGCTGAGTTAGCCGCCATGACTACTGAGTCAACTCAGCTCCAGCAAGCTCAGGTGGCCGCCATTCTTGGTCCCGATCTTGGCCCTTTTGAGACCCTAATATCACACCTCATGTCTTCTTCCAATGAACAGCGTTCTCAAGCTGAGCTTCTTTTCAACCTCTGCAAGCAGACCGATCCTGATTCTCTTTCCCTGAAACTCGCCCATCTGCTTCAGTTTTCACAGCTCCCTGAGGCTCGTGCCATGTCTGCAATTCTCCTCCGCAAACAGCTTACTCGCGATGATGCTTATTTGTGGCCTCGTCTTACTCCTTCTACTCAATCATCGCTTAAATCTATTCTTCTTGCTTGTATTCAAATTGACCAACCGAAATCTATTTCCAAGAAATTATGCGATACAATTTCTGAACTTGCTTCTGGGATTCTTCCCGATAATGGTTGGCCCGAATTATTGCCGTTTATGTTTCAGTGTGTATCATCGGACTCACCCAGGTTGCAGGAATCTGCGTTTTTGATCTTTGCCCAGTTGTCCCAGTACATCGGTGATTCCCTTACTCCGCATATCAAGCATCTACATGGTGTGTTCTTGCAGTGTTTGACATCATCGACGGCCAATTCCGACGTTAGGATTGCTGCATTGAATGCGGTGATCAATTTTATCCAGTGTCTGTCGAGCTCTAATGATCGTGATAGGTTTCAGGATTTATTACCTGCAATGATGCGCACTTTGACCGAAGCGTTGAATAGTGGGCAGGAAGCTACAGCCCAGGAAGCACTTGAATTACTGATCGAATTGGCTGGAACTGAGCCCAGATTCTTGAGGAGGCAATTGGTGGATGTAGTCGGGGCAATGTTGCAGATAGCAGAGGCAGATTCATTGGAAGAAGGGACGAGGCATTTGGCGGTTGAGTTCGTGATCACACTTGCAGAGGCCAGGGAGCGGGCGCCTGGGATGATGAGGAAGTTGCCACAGTTCATCAGCAGATTGTTTGCTATATTGATGAAGATGCTTTTGGATATCGAGGATGATCCGGCGTGGCATAGTGCAGAGACTGAAGATGAGGATGCTGGCGAAACAAGCAATTATAGTGTGGGCCAAGAGTGCTTGGATAGGCTGTCTATATCATTGGGTGGCAATACCATCATTCCTGTTGCATCTGAACAATTACCTGCTTTCTTGGCTGCTGCCGAGTGGCAAAAACGTCATGCTGCATTGATTGCACTGGCTCAAATAGCGGAGGGTTGTGTAAAGGTATCGAAAATGCCTGTACTCTTTAGGTTATTGGTTGTTTTGCATGTTTTCTATCTTGTTTAACTGGTATAAATATTTCTCCTCTAGTCGCAGTAAGTTGCAACTGCAACTTCTATTCCTTTCACTTTTTACTTATTGTTATTTAAGGTGCAAAGGTTTTTATATTTTTCCTTATGATATTCCTCAACCCTCCACTTACTTCAGGTTATGACTAAAAATTTGGAGCAAGTGGTGGCAATGGTATTGAACTCTTTCCAAGATCAACACCCCCGTGTGAGGTGGGCTGCTATTAATGCAATTGGGCAATTGTCTACTGATTTGGGTCCGGATTTGCAAACCCAATACCATCAACGGGTGTTGCCAGCACTAGCTTCTGCTATGGATGATTTTCAGAATCCTCGCGTACAGGTTAGCCGTTGCCCTTTGCCAATGAGTATTTGGTTTTATCTATATTCAGGAGCAAGCAATGATGGCCTTAAAATTATGAAATAATTGGATATTATCTCCAGAAAATTTGAAGCAATGAATCAGCTCTTGAATTGGGATGCTTGGTTTGTTTGACTTGTAATCAGGGTACCCTCTTGTTCCATGTGTATTGCTAAAATCTTTTGTAATTTGTTCTACCACTTCATGATCTTGTGGTATTTTTTTGGGTCTTAATTTTACCTTATAAGATCAGTTTAATTTCAAAATGATGATCAACTTTTTTGTTGAAAGTATGTTTCACCTTTTTCCTAGTTAATTTTGACCATGGCTGGGATTCAAACTTGGATCATTCAGCCCTAAATAAGACTCCAATATCACTAAGCCAATGCCTATTGGTATAAAATATGTTACACATGTACTTTGAACATCTTTATTGTCTTTTTATGGCTATTCTTGGGATGAATATTGGGTTTTAAAATTGAAACTGCATATTTAATCTCATTAAAGGTCTCGGGAGGCTGTGAAGATTTTCAAGATATAGCAATGGAGGTGTTTTTATTTAAGCTTAGGTGATTGATTTGATTAAAATTGAGATGTGAAACCACTTGATGATTAATTGGTTAACTTAGTCACAAGTAAAGGATTGTAAACTACAATGTATCAGAAACTATATGATCGGTTAATTTAATTAGCCCTTCATAGGAATAATATTTGGGAAGAAGTAATATACTTCAGTTTGAATTGCCTGTTTATATTGAGTTTTAGTAGGTTTTTGCAGTGTTATTTTGTTAATGGATAAATAAAAACAGGGAAAAGATTGGCAGACTGAAGATCTACATTGTTTTACTTTTAGATCCATATTATGTCATATGTTGAAGCCCATAGTCTTCCTTTCAATAGAAATCATAGAACCCCTCTGTTCATTGATCATAGGATTCTTCTTTTCACGAATAAACTGATTAATTGTGTCATGTTACGCTTGGAAGCAAAGGCACCGACATGGTCATGAGACTGGATACATAACAGATCTGATGCCATTACAAATTTTGAAGTGTCGCCTAGTGTTGTGTCTAAAATAAATGACCTATCTATGTTGGACATGGACATGGACATGGAGAAGTGCATGGGCATCATAGGTATGAGTATATCTGATCTTGCTATTGGTTGTGCAGGCTCATGCTGCATCAGCAGTGCTCAATTTCAGTGAGAACTGTACTCCTGACATTTTAACGCCTTACTTGGATGGGATAGTCAGCAAACTGCTGGTGCTTCTTCAGGTATTGTAACTGAAATATTGTTCTGAGGAATGCTTATGCGTTCATTTTTCTGAATCTTCATGTGATTATCTTTCTTCTTCCCTTAATTATATTCAAAATGTTTGGCAGAATGGGAAACAAATGGTGCAAGAGGGTGCCTTGACTGCTTTGGCATCAGTTGCAGATTCATCCCAGGTATCTTTGTATAACCTGTTTTATTCAACAATTTTCATTTCCTGCAGTATATGATGGCTAGATTAAAACCATCATGTAATTAGGAGCACTTCAAGAACTACTACGACGCAGTTATGCCATACCTGAAGGCTATATTGATTAATGCAACTGACAAGTCTAATCGTATGCTTCGTGCCAAATCTATGGAGTGTATAAGTCTGGTTGGAATGGCTGTTGGGAAGGAGAAGTTTAGGGATGATGCTAAGCAGGTACCCCATTATCTTTCTCTTATTTTATTTTATTTTTAGTTTCATATGGAAGCCTTTGAAATTGATATGCTGTAACTTTGCGGCTAAACAACAATTTTTTTAGTGTTTTTGATATGTAAACCATAAATAAATATATTAGTTAGGGGGTTAGTTGTATTAGTTAGTTAGTTAGGGGCTATGATTTAAATCGCGCCGCTTTAGTGCGCGATTCCGGTACTGGAGCGGGTTGCAGGACTGTGGCGCAACTTCCGCGCTGCAATGCTACAGTTTCAGGTAGCGGGAGGTGGCGAAAGTCGCGGGCGGGTGCGTGAGCGGCGCTATCTAGGAAGTTCTCTGCAGAAACAGGACGCAGGGCATGCTTTGAAAATATGCATACAATGAGGGTTAAAATGGGGAAAATGCCAACTTAATGAAGGCTAAATGCGCCATTTAACCTTGTGTTCTTTCTGGAAAAAAAACGAGGGAAATAAACGTGCCCTCTTCACTTCAGTCGCTACTTCCAAGCCGATTTCTTTCCCTCCTCTTCTCGATTTCTCCCTATCGGCACTTCGGTCGAGCATCCGCAGATCTGCTTCGGTCCTTCCCTCTCGTCTTCGGCTCACTTGTCTCTGTCTCTTTCCCTGTCTCTTCCCCTCATCTCTTTCCCGCATAAGTCTATTCCTTTCTCTGTTTGCTATCGGTTTTGTTTGTGTTTATGCGAAATGTCTCTTTCCCTGTCTCTTTCGTTCTATTTGCTATCAGATTTGTTTCGGTTCTGTGATTTATGGGAAATGTTGCTGTTGCTGTTGGTTATTTGTATTTCTTTTTGTCTGCTGTTTCGGTTCTGTTTGTCCGAGCAAAAATATTGTTTCCGTGGCTTTTGTATTTTTGAGTGAAATGTTGCTTTTGTGAAAAGTTTTGTTCTCATTAGTCATTGATGGTAAATGTTTTTAGGAGAGTAATCCTAATTAGACTTGATAATGCTACAATATAACCCAATTAGATGGTTACATAAAAATATCTTGGATTGTTTATGTTTCTAGAATATTATTAATATAGTTACTTTCAATGAACTAGTATGTGGCTTCCTTTATGTTCCTTGAATCCTTATTTTGAATGTGTAATATTTTGGCTTCCTTTATGTTCCTTCCTTCACAGTAGCAGCTTTACCGCTACCCACTATACCGCTATACCATTTTTGGGGTCGGCCGCTACCGGCCGCTACCCGCTATTCAAAACATAGGTTAGGGGTTAGTTGTATTAGTTAGTTAGTTTGAGGTGTAGCCTATATAAGGCATATCACTCTTCAATGTATACTATGCTTGTTAAGATGAATGATTAATGAGCATCTCTGATTCTCTCTTCTCTTCTCCCTCTCTTGCAATGTCCTGTTCCTCTCTTTCCCTCTTCTTTCCCATTTCTGTAACAGTGGTATCAGAGGTGATGATTCTCCGTCCTCTTCTGCTGTTCAGCTTCTTTCTCTGCATTTTCTCTGTTTCTGTTTCTGGTTCTGAAGTATCCGAAGGTGGTTCTGGTTGGGTTTCTGGTTTTAGGCGTCATTCTGATCAAGAACCAGCAAGAACCATCACAGAGAGAAAAAAAAAAAAAATCCTTGATTTCACTTCTGGACCATTCTTCTCTCCTCACGGCTCAGACTTGAATTCAAGCAACAATCAAGAAAAAAATAGACCCAAGTGCAACTCTTGAACTAGTGCAGAGTCATTCTCTTGTCGGTTCAGTTCTGCATCTGAGTCAGCCAAGAATTCCCAAAAAGAAACTATTTCATCTGTGAGTCAGCCAAGAATTCCCAAAAAGAAACTGGAAAATAGTCTCCTGCATGTACAACGAGAATTCCAAGAAAGGCTCTTGGTAACTCAGAAATAGCAGCGTTGGTTTGCATTGCGGCTTTCGGCTCTTCATCGGTGCAAGAACTAATGAAAAACAATCACCAGTCATGAATCAACAGAACAGCACCACTCGATTCTGATTACTTGCAACATCAGATTTTAGAATTCTGTTATCAGTCTTCCATCGGATTCAGGCTATTAATTTGCTTCGTTGGTGTCTGGGTTATCTTTGTCCATCCTAGTTCTGGTTTGTTGCTATTGTCCGTTTCTGGATTCTACTGGCATCGGAGTCTGGGTATTTCGAGCTATGCGCGACGACATTCATTAGATATCATAATCGAATTCTTGCAAGACACCATTCATCAGAATCGATCACTCTTTTTCATCAAAAGTCTGAGTGGGACATTTCTGGGTTCGCATCGAATGATTTCGAGTCAACGAAATGGTGGGTATGTGTTAGGCATCGAATTTGGGTCAGTGCTCTATATCGTTGGATTCTTGTCAGTTTCAAGCATTGCTCGCGTCATTGTGCGTTGTGTGCGTCTGTGGGTTCTGCTTCTATTCATCGTGGTTATGGGTTTTGCTCGTTAGTTTGCGATCTGATGGGTTAAAAAAAAAAGTGGGAAAAAAAAAGATCCCTCTTCTTGTTGGTATGGGACAACAATTGAAGGGAAACCAAGACACTCTCCATCAAGATTTATGTTTTTGATTGATTCAGATGTGTATTTTCGAGTTTTGTAATTTTTGTTTTTTAGCTTGTGTTTTGTTGTTTCACATCCTTCAAGGATGTTTTGGAAAGGGGTATTGATATGTAAACCATAAATAAATAAATATATTAGTTAGGGGGTTAGTTGTATTAGTTAGTTAGTTAGGGGTTAGTTGTATTAGTTAGTTAGTTTGAGGTGTAGCCTATATAAGGCATATCATCACTCTTCAATGTATACTATGCTTGTTAAGATAAATGATTAATGAGCATCACCGATTCTCTCTTCTCTTCTCCCTCTCTTGCAATGTTCTGTTCCTCTCTTTCCCTCTTCTTTCCCATTTCTGTAACAGTTCTTAAAGTTTATACCTTTTTCAATACCCACTTGTATGCTTACCATTATTCGGAAAACGTTTAAAGTGAAAAACTAGAAAGTTATTTGGTTTTGAAAAAAATTTGGAATGGAATATTATCTATTATGTACATAACTTCTTGCTCTGTGTGTTTGTGATTGGTTGTTATCTGAAATGATAACAACTGGGATGATTGAATTTCACTTTGCGTGAATTTGTAAACGTGGTTGTTTTAGGTTATGGAGGTGCTTATGTCTTTGCAAGTTTCTCAAATGGAAGCTGATGATCCAACTACAAGTTACATGCTTCAGGTATGTGTTTTAATATTAAATTGATATGTAGCATAGATAATACCTTATCAGACTCTACTCAGTTACAATCATTTAATTTGTTGCAGGCATGGGCTAGACTCTGCAAGTGTCTGGGACAAGATTTCCTCCCTTATATGCAGTTTGTCATGCCCCCATTACTTCAGTCTGCTTCGCTTAAGCCTGATGTAACCATTACATCAGCAGACTCAGACAACGACATTGAAGATTCTGATGATGAAAGGTTTCAGTTTTTGTCATTTTCTTCATTGAATTTTATAATATTGTCAGTTTCAGGTCATAATGTATTAATCGTACTGCTCTTGTTAGTTTGCTGTAATTACTGTTGTTTGGGCCTTAGGGCTCTTTTGATACTTGCTGCTTTATTGATCTTCTTATATGACTCGTTTTTCTTTGCTTTTCTGTTAAGATCATATATTTAAACTTGAGTTTAAACACTTCTCCAGTACAGTTACTTATCTGCACTGGATAGAAAAAGCAAATATTTTAGTTGATTTTGCTTCATATGATTATTTGACTGAAATTGGCAGATACAATTTCACTTCCCATCTAAGTTTTATTTTATATATTTAGTATGGAGACCATCACGCTCGGGGATAAAAGAATTGGAATCAAAACCAGTGTCCTGGAGGAGAAAGCTACAGCTTGTAACATGCTTTGTTGCTACGCTGATGAGCTGAAGGAAGGATTCTTTCCATGGATTGATCAGGTCAGATTCTGAGGGCTATAAAATCCCTTCTTATGCTAAGGTTTGCTGATCTTTTTATTTTTTCTTGATGATTTATGTGCATTTAGGTTGCAGGAACTTTAGTTCCGCTCCTAAAATTTTATTTCCATGAGGAGGTTAGAAAAGCAGCTGTTTCAGGTATTAAACTATTTGTATGCAATTTGATGGCAATGGATACTTTTTCTTGTGCAATTATAGTTCTGTGTGATTTGACTCATTTCCTTGCGTGTCCTGATATTTGACATTTCCTATCCACATTTTTCAGCAATGCCCGAGCTACTACGTTCTGCAAAGTTAGCCATAGAGAAAGGTCAATCTCAAGGTCGGGATGCGTCCTATTTAAAGTTTTTGACAGACAGTATTATCCCAGCTCTGGTGGAAGCATTGCATAAGGTAATATGGTTCCAGTTCATCCAATCTTGGTTTTGCGAATCTGAAATATGTACTGAGGCTGTTGCTGAATAAATATTCTATTATTCAGAGGAATTAACCTGAGCTCTTAAGTTCTCATTGTCATGTCATTGGGTCTAACCATGTGCTTCCTGACGATTCAGGCCATTTATTTCTTTTTAGAAATGAAAAGAGAAGTTTGGGTGTATAAATGTCTGTTGTTTTGAAGATTATTTGAATTGTATGATCTTTATATTAATTTTAGCAGAAGCAGCTTGTAGTGACTGTGACCTACATTCTTTGTCATCTTTGCGGCCCCTAGACCAAAATTGGGTTCAGGCAATGATTTGAGGATATAACTAATCTTCATAATATGTGGGTGGACTTTGCTTGTCTAAGCAGTGCCAACGTTGGTAGTTCAAGTGCTGAAGATCTTGCATTTCAAATTTCCTGCAGGAACCAGATACAGAGATTTGCGCCAGTATGTTGGACTCAATAAATGAATGCTTACAGGTTGGTTTTATCATCCAATGACAATTATATATCTTGTGTATAAGTGTTTCGTTTGTTTGTGTATCTTAATTTTGCATTAGATGAAATTAGGACCATTGAATATACATTGGAGAGATTTGTTATGAGTATTAATTGATGAGGACAATCAACAAAGAAACTTGCTGATATTAGTTGATAAGCATTTGGTTCTAGCTGTGGAAGACTCCATAATCTATGGACATAATAGAGAGAACTAGATCGGTTACTTCCTATTCTGTAATTGGCTTGCAAGTGAAATTGATTTAGTACTTGTGGGCTAATTTGATTTTATTGAATGACATTAATGTGGAGCCACATTTCTAAAAGAACGAGCTATAAGTGATGTTAGCTATGGAGGATTCTATAGTCAATGTGCTTATATGAACAAAACAAAGCAGCTTGTTTACTTCTGGTTTTCTGGTTCACTTACGGGAGATTATTTGTAATTACTACAGTTTCACAAGCTTTTATTTCCAGAAAGCAGTATGTTGTAATCTGTTAGAATAGGGTCATTTTCACCATTCTGGTGACCAATTCATCATTATGTTTTTTACAAGAGAATAAATTTCCATGACATCTGTATTAATCATCAATATATGTATAAAATCAATGTATAAATTTTGGGAAGCTGCATTATCCACAGCAGTGTTAGCTTCCAGCATTGGGAACCGTGCAATGCATGGGGCTAAGATCTCGTTAACGATAATGAAGGGAAGAACTGACAGCTTTGGTACCCACAGATTTTTAAAGATTCAGAGATAATTGCTGATCCTAAAGATAGAAACAAGAAATGGGAAGAGTGAATTCCAGCCATCTGCCATAAATTTTAATAGAGTTGACATATTTCAAAATGATTTGGCTGCTTTTAGATAATGTGGTTTTGGTGTTTTTCTCTTATAGGATACAATGTCCTGCAAAAGTTTCGAGTATGCATGCATCGTAGGTGGTTTTTTTGTTATAAAAAGATTTTCTCATACTTGTTGCTGTTGCTTTATTTTGTCCGCCTTGTGGGATATGCCTTTTGGCTTTGGTGCTCTTTAACAGCTAAAGGCTTAACTTTGCTAATCATTATCTGTGTTCTTAAGAAGCAGCTACCTTTAGGGATGTTTTCTAAGGATGCTAAACAAGGACTGTCTAAAAAGATCCTCATCTCTGAAGTGGATATTTTCCCAACAATGTTATGAATATACGATGTGTGATATATGAGTAATAGGTAAAATCCGTTTGGGATATGTTCTGATCTAATGTTTCCTCTGTAGACCTCTGGGATGCTTTTAAATGAAAGCCAGGTTAAATACATCGTTGATGAGATAAAACAGGTGATTACAGCAAGCTCAAGTAGAAAGAGAGAGAGGGCAGAGAGGGCTAAAGCTGAAGATTTTGATGCTGAGGAGGGGGAACTGATTAAAGAAGAAAATGAGCAAGAGGAAGAAGTTTTTGACCAAGTTAGTCTTTTGATGTCAAGTGAAATATATTGGTTTATCATATTCACTGATTTACTATTGATATGCTCAAGATTATGCATCAGTTTGCCGGCCATCCTTTTAATGCAATTTGTGTATTTTCCCAGGTGGGTGAGATATTGGGAACTTTGATCAAAACCTTCAAAGCTTCCTTCTTGCCTTTCTTTGATGGATTGTCATCATATCTGACACCTATGTGGGTATGTTTTTTCTGGAAGTTGCCAACCTTGTTTAATGTTATTCTAATATTTACTTGATCACTTGGCCTTTTGTCCTCATCAGTGGTTCCTTATCTTGTTTGTCTTATGCATTTGATGTTGGGAAGATGCATTGTTTGCCCTTCAAACTTGTAGTCTGTTGGAGATTGGCTGTAATGGATGTGTATATCTGTTGTGAATGTGATTAGATATCATGAGTCCATTTAGTGATCAATCCTTGGATATAAAAGGAACATTATCTTGGTTCGTCTTGGAACTGACAATCTGGATGGTCTATTTATCTTTTTCTCCGTTCTTTGTCTTGATTGCTTGAATTGCATATTTGTCAACAAATAATGGCAGTGATAAAGGGAAATTAATCTTTTGTAGATCAAGGAGTTAGAAAATAGGTTTCTTGTACATGTCCATGTGATAAGAAAAACAAAATCCAATTGCAAATATTAGTCATGATGCTGCTGGTTGTCACTTATGGGTCTCTCCGTTCTGTCATGTGTTGTTAATATTTACTTTTTACTGCCTTCTCTCTTCCTAATTGGTTTATATGTTTGTGTATTTATGGAAACAAAGTGCTGCTTGCCATGGCTCCAGGAGCCCTTTGGCAATGGTGCATTGCATTTCATCAACTATCTCATAATTTTAAAACATCAAAATCTTGTCTGCATACATATTATCTGAGACCGCATATTCAACTTCATTATTTAGCATATATTGTCCTGCAAATGTTTCTTCTTTGAATCGGTCTCTCATTTGTTTGTTAAAAGAAGTCAAATTAGATTTTTTTGCATGCGTTCTGCAACAGATTGGACTTCTCATAGATTTGTGTCATGTGGATTTCTACCTTATTATGTTTTCTATTGCAATATTTATAACTATTTTTTCCCCTTGTGCGGTCTGCTTATACAAATGACTTTCATACGGATAAAGCATTTAATTTGATATTTTGAATTAATCTTATGTTTGGGATAGGGGAGGGATAAAACACCAGAAGAGAGAAGGATTGCAATTTGCATCTTTGATGATGTGGCCGAACAGTGTCATGAAGCAGCTCTAAAGCAAGTTCCTTTTCCTATTAAAGTGTTTCCCTTGAGTGTGCTGTGATAACCCGTAAGATACTAATTCATTTCATTGTTCTAAATGCCGTCTGCGCAGGTATTATGAAACATATCTTCCATTCTTGTTGGAGGCTTGTAATGATGACAGTCCTGATGTCAGACAGGTCAGCATTAGATGGTCATGAGTTTGTCTCTAGCCCTTCTATTTATTGTCTGATTTTTTGTTATCTCTCCTTTTGTAGGCTGCAGTCTATGGCCTTGGTGTTTGTGCAGAGTTTGGAGGATCTGTGTTTAAACCTCTGGTTGGAGGTACTGCTTCTTGATATATATATTCAATTGGTAAAAGTTGTTTTGAGTAACGTTTTATTAATGGCAAATTGCAGAGGCTCTTTCAAGGTTGAATGCTGTGATTCAGCATCCTAATGCTTTGCAACCGGACAATGTAATGGCTTATGACAATGCTGTTTCTGCTTTGGGAAAAATTTGTCAATTTCATCGTGACAGTATTGATGCTAAGCAGGTAGTTACATCTTTGTGCAGAAACCCCAGTTTTTGCTTGTGCCTATTGAGTCACTCTAATGAGAGATTCTGTAAATGGTGGTTTTTAGAGTTTTATTTTAGGCAACTTTCGAATATTTCATCACAATGAGCTTGTTGGCAGGTGGTTCCTGCATGGTTAAACTGTTTGCCAATAAAAGGTGACTTGATTGAAGCCAAAGTTGTGCATGATCAACTATGTTCGATGGTTGAGAGGTCAAAAGCTCGACTTTCTTGTTTTCTTATACGGTACACCTGTGTATCTTTCAAATGTTCTTATTGTGCTGTCATTTTTATTTACAGATCTGATGGGGATCTTTTGGGTTCGAACAATCAATATCTTCAGAAAATTGTTGCAGTATTTGCTGAGGTTAGTTTTTGTTTGTTTGTTTGGTGGTTGGTCGGTCGGCCGTTATTGCCGAGGTGGCCATCGTGAATTTGGCACATAGTGCCGTCTATCTTTTGGCAAGAGAAATTAAAATGAAAGGAGTAGAAAGGATTTAACGATGAAATTAGTTAACCTTAAAACAGAAAGTGATTGATATACAGGAGCTCTATAATATTTTTGTATCTCAACCTAAGACTGGCATGTGTTGCGCCTCCCGGTAATAGACAGAATGAACAGAGCTAGACAAATATTCTTAAGATTTATACAACAAATGGCTACTTCTTAAGTAATTGTTTTCTCCTGAAGATACTAGTTATACTTAAAATTGAATATCATGATTTAAGTTGATGTTCATATAAAACATTTTAGATATTTTAAAGGACTTAGTTCTCTCTTAGAAATGAAAGAGTTGTGAACCTGACTTTTATGTGGACCAATGAAAGCCAACTGCTTGTGGAAGTGTTTTTTCTGACTTTTCTAGTTTTCTTATATATCTCTCTATCCTAATTTTTCATGCGGGTGATAGATGTTCATTTGTCTATGAACTGGTAGATAGCATTGTGAGTAACTGATGTATGTTGACATGCAACTGAGGACTTGGTTTGAATTTATGCACACATGAGCTATTTTTTATACAGTGAACGTGATGTGTGATCATTAAATTATTTTTCGTTCTCGTATTCATTTCTTCAGTTTTTCTTCTGCGGGTAACATGTTAATTGTACTTCTACATAATAGGTTTTATGTGCCGGTAAAGATCTTGCAACTGAACAAACTGCTGGTCGTATGAAAAATCTCCTCAAACAGCTTCAGCAAACCTTACCTTCTGCTCTAGCTGCAACTTTCTCATCTTTGCAGCCACAACAACAGCTTGCATTGCAATCCATCCTTTATTCTTAGCATGCGTCGGCAATCAGGAGTGGCAATCAGGAGTTTACAGAGACTATTGAATTGGTTTGGTGTTCCTAATATTTATTCCTCATTCTTTGCCATAAGATGGTTTCCATCATTCTTTCTTGCATGTTTCTTTTTTCATACCCATCGTGGCTTCAGTTTTGAGAATGCAGAGTCATAATTGTGATTGGTAAAGGGAAACTTTATGCAAAAAAAAAAAAAAAAAAAAGTGTATATTGTAATTTGTCAATAGTGAGATTTGAGTTTGGAAGATGAAATGTTAGGCAATTGTGGTGTGAGGATATTTGTTCTTCACCCCCTTGGTTTTGCATTTTACCAAAATGGGTGGTGAGAATATAGGATTGTCTTGAGGCAATTCTAGCAGTTTTGGCCTATTGTTTCTTCATGTTAGACAATGGAATTTATTGTATTGTATTAAATATTTCATTGCGTTCATCAAACAAGTTTACACTATTTATTTTGTTTTATTTAGCCAAGCATGATTTGCTACCTAGTTCACAATTTGTCAAAATATGGCATTTCATGTTGGGAAAAATGAACATTCAACTTTAGACATTTGGCCAAGTCATAATTCAACTGAGAAAAAAAAAGTGAATAATTGATTTTAACAAGTAGTTCGCGATCTAAAGCTTTTTGGTGAGGGGGATAATAATGATGGAGAAATCTAGATACTCCTTCCGTCCTCTAATTATAAGACATATTTAACCAATTTTGGGGAGATTAAGGAGGGGAGTTAAATTAATTAATTTCACTCATTTTCCTAAAATGTCCTTATATAAATTTTCAATGACATTAATATATCTCATCAACCTAGAATCTTCCTTTCTATACTTTCTAATTGAAATGATGACTTTATTATATATACGTGTGTGTACACACATATGTATGTATGTGTATGCACACATATGTTTACAACCACCCCCCCAAAAAAAAAAAACACATACACCCCCAGATACACACACATATTTACACATAAATACGAACCTACACCCCACCCACACACACACACACACAATGTATACACACACACACAAGTGTATGAGTATGTACACACACATATTTATATAATGTGTGTGTATGTCTATGTGTGTGTGTGTGCATATATAAATATATATGTGTGTATTTATGCATATATATATATATATATATATATATATATATTATATATAAATTATAAGCAAATTAAAATCCAACAATTTAAGAGTTTTATTGACTGGAAAATTCTATGCACTTAAATGCATATACTTTTCAAAAACTAAGCACACTTGAAAGAATAAAATAGGTGTGTTTTAGGAAGAATTTGACAAAAATTTAAATTTTGTCCTATAATTAGGACCAAAACCAACTTCCAAATGTTATCCTATAATTAGGACCGGAGGGAGTATGTTTGAAAGGAAACATCTCTATTTTTGGAAATGGGTATTAGGACATATTTGCAGCTGATTTTATTTATTTTGCAAGGAGGATGGATTATCCTAAATTATTTTTGAGTAATGTTAGTTTTTCAATTATCAAAATAGTTGCAATAATTTTTTCTTGACTAATGAACATTGAGGTTAATCACTAATTTTAGACTAACTTTGGATTTTAAATTAAAGAGTATTTTTGCTTTAAAAGTATTTAGGAAGTAGTAATTGTTGTCATAAAAAGGTGAAACAACTGTTACATTTATTTTTTCCCCTCATGAAACAGTATCAAGAATTCCGCATGACTTGCTAACTAGGTATTCATTAATAATAAAAAAATTGTTAGTCTACACTATCACATGTTGCTAAGGGCCTGTTGGGATAGAAAAAAGGTGGGAATGGAAAGGAAAAGAAAAGAATGGAAAATATTTTGCCTTCGATGTGTTTGGTTTATATTGGAAAAGAAAATAAGTTGACAGGAAAATTATTGCTTGGCTTGAAAAAAAATGAGATAGTAAAATGTGGTTAAAGACTGTTTTGCCCCTAAATAGAAAAGATTACATTAAACCCCTACGAAAGGCACAAACCTACAACATTGTTGCTCACCTACCATATATTTAACGCCCAAAATAGGTTCCCTTGGTGCAACGAAAGGCAGCAGAGGACCATTAGAAAGTGAAAATCGACAGGGATATGATAGAGCATGGAGCAATGGACAACGGTTAGGGTGAAGGAAATGGGTAGTGATGTCGCATATGGACCCCAAGTTGTCGATTTGTTGGTGGAGATGGCACTCAGAGGCGAACAAATAGATGAGAGGGGGTTTAGACTTGGTTATTTGGTTTATCTAGAGCTAAGGATGGAAGAAAGGCTACCTAGATGTCCCTTTAAAGGGAGCAATGACATCTCCTGTCTCCTGAAGAAGATGAAGGTGGAATGGGTGATAGTGTTTGATATGCTTGTACGGGGCGGAGGGGCATAATTTTAGGTGGGACTATGCCACAGATTCAGTTGTTGTCGATGACGCTGTGTACGAAGCATACATTGTCGTAAGCTCCTTGATGTACCTTGCTTTAGAGCCTATTCTTTATGGGATGTTCACATTAACTCTTTAATTTATAGGTGAATCGTCAAGCTTCTATCTACAGGACGAAGCCTTACAAACAATTAAAGAATTTGTGCATTGTGTTCAACAGGAGAGGAATGGTGGGATAGAGGTATTGGGGTGGCTATGTTGGTTGAAGGAGGAGAAGATGGGTTTAGTGTGTTGCTACTCGGTGCGCTATTGAATAACTTGTACTCTGGTTTAATTAAAGTGATGCTAAGGAAAAGCACAGAGAAATAGGTGGATGGATGTGTCTATAATGTGCTTTGTTTTTAGTTGTTAATGGTGAACTTGCACTATTTACAATGTGCTTTGTTTTTTCTTCTTAATTATGGCCTACCCATGACTTACTCTGTATGATAGAATGAGGACATTACTATGTGCAAGTTTCGGGCACATGTTAGTTAACAAGCATTAGTGGACATATTTATAATATATTGCACGAGTCATTTGTATCCATTGATTGCATGCACATGGGTAATCATGGAAGGAAGTGGTGGTGACCACAGGCAAGTGATGGGTATGTCATAGTTTGAGTTGACTTTGCAATCATTGTTGCCTACAATGTGCCCATAAGTGACTTGTGGTTGAACTATTTATGACATGGCCATGACCATGCCATACACAACAACCATGATGCACCCACCATGTGTATATGGTTGAAGAAGTGCAAATGGCTTGCAATGGAGTTCATTCAACCACAGCTACTTGATGGGAATGTGATGGTAATGACAAAGTAAATGAAATGCTAAACAAAGTTAAATTGAATGAAGGTCAAACCAGAAACACATACACATTCATCTAAGTTTAAGATTACAAGAAACCATAAGCCAATAACTATAAATAAAAAACATCAACCTATACTTGTGGTCAATGACACCTAATCATCTTTGGGATCTTTTGAGGCACAAGCCATTTGGTGCCAATAAGTTGAAGGGGGTAGGGGAAGGTTGATGTTATGAACAAGAGAGAATGGCCTAGACGAAGCAACTGGTAGGTTCGATGGTGGAGAGTGAAGATGGAAGAAATCACCAAAAGGGGGTGAATTGGGGATTTAAAAAAAAATTCTTTTCAAAGATGTATAAGTTTTCAAAAACTTGAAATGAAAAAGGAGAAGGAAGAAAAGCTAGACACAAAGGATTTATACTGGTTCAGTCTCAACTTTGACCAACGTCTAGTCCCCAGATATCTTCTGGGTATTTCTAATATCTCAACGAGCTTTAATTATAACAATGTAAATCACATGCAATCCTAATCACCTAGGACTTGTTCCCCCTTACATTTTGTAATTAAACAACCCAACTCACAGGTTTCACAACCTTGAGTTCTCACACAACAAGTAATTAGAAACGATTTTCGAAATCACTCTCTTAAAAAGCAAATAATCATAAACACTGAAGTTCAAAAAATATTTCGCATAACAGAGCTTAAAGATCGAAGAAGCAATCAGATGAAATTCTGTTGTGTGTCTTGCTCTTCGTCTTCATTGATATTTATAGGTTAATTGGTGAAACTAGCCGTTGCATTTTCTTCTCTAACGTTCAGCTGCAAATCTAGAAAATGACTGTTGCATATTTTTCGTCATTTTTTTCAATTCTTGGCTGGAATCTTGGATATAGTCGTTGCAGATGTTCTTCTAGTATTCTTGTCATTCCATAATCTGTTTTTGACCATTGGAGAGTGATTTGGTTGATCCATAACGGTCTGTGCTGAACCATTGGGATAGAGGAGAAGTTTCAGCCTGGTTTTTGGTCTTGCATTAAATGCTCTTAACCTAGATTTGATTTAAAGCTTAAAGCATGTTAATATAATCTGTAATTCATGAACAAACTTATCAAACATATATATGATGATTCGTAAACTTATATAAGTGTAAAAAACATCATAAGAGTGAATCAAAAATATGAAAAACGCGAAGAGTAAAACAGAGATCTCGTCAGGCTCGAGTTTAACTTCAGTAGACTTGAGTTTGTTCATGTGCACTCAAGCATAAACTAAGTAGGCTTGAGTTTGCCCTTTGGAACTCAATGTTTATCGTGATGAGTGTTTCAAGGTATTTTGGGATATTGCATAGACTTGAGTCTATTAGTGACAGGCTCGAGTCTAGAGTTGTTTGCAATGAAATGAGGCTTGAGTGAAATCTTTAGGCTCGAGTCTGGTCGGGCCATGTAACTTTGATAGCTCTTTGTCTGACCCAAACTCGAGTTTGTAAGTGTTAGGCTCGAGTTTGCTTTAGCTATACGCTTTTGAGACTTCTTTAAATCTGAAATAGGCTTGAGTTAAAGACGTTATGCTTGAGCCTATTTTTGAGTAAATATTTGATTGCTCTTTGGAAGGGTCAGGCTCGAGTCTAATTCCATAGGCTTGAGTTTACTCGTATAGAATTTTGTTTGAGGAGCTCTTTGTAAGGCTTAGGCTTGAGTTAAGAAATACATGCTCAAGTGAAAATGTGACATGCTCTCTGTAAGGCAGAAGCTCGAGTTTATTTAGGTAGGCTCGAGTCTAACTGAGAGCCAATACCTTAATTCACTTTAAGACGTAGGCTCGAGTTTACCACAACAGGTTTGAGTCTGCCTTAGTTATAAAACATGAACTTTGCTCTCTGTCACGAGCGGGCTTGAGTCTAATAAGTTAGACTCGAGTTTGCCTAAGTTCAAAACACTTATTTTACTTTCTGTTAAGTGTAAACTTGAGTTTATCAATCCTAAACTTGAGTTTAACTAACATCATAAGTTTTAAATCAATTTTATCAATCTTTAAGCATGTTTGAACTTTAGCAACAATAAAAGACTTTTAGTTTACAATGGTCTGTTATCATCAAAACACATAGAGAACTAACAGAGAGTACATAATTATTGTCGTTGGGGTGCTTGCCATTACATACATCAAACTTGAGGGAGTTGGAAATGTTTACTTAGGGGCTTTCGACACAGTTGGATCAATGAGTTCCTTAGCTAGTTTAGATACTAGATTAACTACATTCTTAACTAGTACAAATGTTGAGTGAATGACATAGTCAATGGCTTTTATAGCTTCGACAGGTGCGTGTGTGACCTCATCAGTGGCTTTTATGGCTAGGGCATTGGCTTGGCCTGGGAGAGGGGAGTTAGTTGGAGCTTCGGTGTCTAACTGCGAATTAGGCACCAAGTACCATGAGGGACATCTTCCAAATGATGTTGTAGAGAGTCATTCGGGATATTGTGCACCTGTGAGGGACCGGTGATGTCCTGCCTATTACCAACGCCATTGTGAGGAATGCCTACCACATCTTTAGCTAGCTCCTGAAGCATCATCTCGTGCCTTTCTATACGAACATGCATGGCCTTGTGAGTTTACGGGCATTGTGCACACCCAAATCCTCCATTACAGCATTAGCCACTTTGAAGGCATTGTAGAGAAGCATCTCATTTTTCTTTAAGATGTTATCTTGAAATGCTACAAACTCATCCACTAACAACTTCTTTAGTGACGAAGCCACCCTCGCCTCAAACGCAACAAGCTCTTGGTTAACACATTCGACACAGTCTCAGCCAAAATAGATGGGTCAAGAGTGAAAGGAGGTTTAGAATGTACTTGTGCCTTAGCCTTTCCCTTCCCCTTTTGAGATGCTTCTAGAGTAGATGAACCAAACAAGGTGATGTGCAATATGATCAAGTGTGTCTTTTCAAATTTAGGGATGGTGCAAACTTGATGATCGTCCTCCATGTAAGCGATGTTATGATTGGACAAAATGTATGAAACCAATTGAGGGTATGGAAGTATAGTTTGAAGGGACTTGGAGTCAACCACCTTCTACATCTCATTGAACATAACACCATTGCCCAACGTCTCTCTTTTGCTTTGTGGTGATGGAGGCCAGTACAAGATAGTCGTAGTCGTTGATATGTCCGTAGTTCAGACACTTGTTCAACATACATTAAGAGTAAATGCAAGAATCACCTTGCTATCGTCTAGTAAATCAGTTGGCTTAAGCTTCTGCAGTTTGGGATAGTTGTCCTTGCCACTCAGCAATTGGTAACTCTCTTCAGGCTTCAAGGGTGTCAATTGATGCCCAACAGTATCTTCATTACCTATAAGAGGATTGAAGTCAGTCTAATAATCTTCCCCTCACCTTAGTTTCAAGATATTTGCTATTAAGTGAGCCGCCGCTAAACATAGAAAACGACTCTACGTTATAGTAAGAGTACCTTACCACTTTTAGACTATAGCTCATGGACACTTTCAGCAACTTCTCATAGCATCCAAGATATGAAATGATATCGTATCTAGTTGTAGCCATTAGTTTCGGCATATCGATTGGAAGATCAAGGAAAAATGTTCTATGTGTAAATTGTATGTTGTACTAATCTTTGTTTGTGCCAAGATTCAATGACTTTGTCAATATTGTATTGGGGTCTTTAAGTTGGGGCGTTGTTGGTTAGAGACATCAACATGGTTTGTGGAACGCCAACATTAGCTTCAGCTTCTAACATGGACACCTTTGTCACTCTCCAAAGGTGCTATGTAGGAGATTGACATTGTTTTGCCTTAACACACGCAAACTTGGGGCACATTTTCTACTTGCCCCTTCCTAGGATGGCTAGTTGGAGGGTTGTTTGAGCCGCTTTCTTGACATCTAAGCTCGTGGTCTCATTATTAGAACTAACCCTTATAAGTAAAGGTGTCTTTTGTCGTCGACAGTTTAGTCTATTCCCTTGTTCATTGCCATCATGAGCCTCTTTGAAGTACATTTAGAGGTTTGGATGTTGTAGCCTCTACTTGCTTCCTCTTTCCTTTGCTGGCAATGGCGATCATTGAAGTTCCAACTTCTCCTATGTTGGGATTTTGGTTGTGTGTATGCCTTCACTTATCTCCTTCGCCAGCCAGGAAGCCTCAGCCTTAACTCTCATTATAGTCATTGGTGTCTCATTTTTCCCTCTTCCTTTTGCCATTACGAGGCTTGTTTTCGCGAATTAGGGGTTAAGGTTTTAGTAAATGGTTGTGGAAGGTGGATGAATGGGTTTTGAGTTGGAATTGGACAAGAGTGTGAATAGGAGGTTGAGGGTTGGTGCTAAATGCGAACTTGGAATTTTGAAAAGCTTTACTTAACCACCACGTGGCTAAGAAGTCATTAACATTGTGAAGTGGACGATGATAGCCATGGAAATCAAACACTAACCAATGGAAATGCTATAATTGACGCCATCAGATATTGGAAGGCGTTAAAGCGACGTCGTTTTGAGACATGGTAACCATGTTGTAAACATATGCAATATATGGGTAATAGAATTTTAAATTCCAACGTTTACTAACAAGTGTCTAAACGACATCGTAATGACAATTGATGACTTTAACTTACAGAATTGTATTGTAACCACAAAGTTATTTGTTCAAGCCTTTGACCCATACCTATCAAGTGACCATGGGTTGCATGTTTGCCCCCTGTTTGATATCACTGTGTTAAAGGAACATTTTTTAGGGAGTGCAAGTCGAACTTCCTGTTTTCTTTTCGAAGACAATGCAAGGTCTGACTGTTACTTAAATAATGTTGTGACAGTAACTATTCCAATATTTGATAGAGAGTATAAGTTCACATTAATGTGCTTCATTGTTTATTCCAAACATGGTTGCGTGGCATTGGTGTATATCAATTTGCCAAGGAATAAGGAGATTTTTTTGGTACTTTATTGACATTGATTACAATAAGTACGGTTAGTTTACGTGCTACTATTTATAGACATCTATCGATTGTAGTGGTGTTTGTGACATAATCGTTCCTTTCTTTTGCTCCTATTATATGAAAAAGTCTATTATGCTGGCAAAGTACGAATTCCTTGATAAAATTTCATCACATTTAACTGTTTGTATGGTGTTAGTAAAGGTGGATAGAGTATATCCAAGGATCAATTATGACATTACTAACTGTGATTGAGGATGGCCAAAGAAGGTGGTTTCTATGGATGCCTTCTTTTTTGACAAAATGGTACAAGTTGTATAAAGTAGTTATATCTTTTATGCTTATGTTGTTCTAATTCAGCTGTTTATTTTCACTTTTTTTGTCCATAACAACTGCATCATCTTTAGGATAGAGGGGAGAGAAACTTTTGATTGCTTCAATGAAGACATTCATCTTAATAACATGTGCGATGTTAGGGATTTTGCTTTTTGTGAAAGTGGGAGGGAGTTTATGAAACCTTCCATCTTTAGTTGCGCCCTATAAGTGTAGTTAAATAGTTTCGCATCGAGGCTCGAACCATTGCTTTATGTTTGTAAACATTCCCGATATCAATATGGGGATAGTGCTAGGGGACAGAGTGATAGGTATGTTATTCTCATTGTTTCCTTGACTTTAGTAGACACTTACACTTAATCTTATTGTTTTGCCGTATGTGTGAGGGGATATTGCACATGAAACTACCATTGTCTTGGGAATTGGATGATGATCTTTTAAATCAGAAGTTTACATTTGTCTTGGAGAATGACTAGTGAGAGTTGAATATGTTATGGTTCTTTATACACCTATGTTTTATGTGTTATCATCAATGTGACTCATATTTATCCTTGACATTCGTAGAATGAACTTGATTGAAGTGGTTCTTTATGGGGACATGACTGAGGATGCCTAGAATGGATTTTAGCCTTATTCAGATGATCAAAATTTGGTTCTAATTGTGTAGTATTTGGTTGTGAAGAGGGAAGGAGCTTGTCCTTTCTTGTCTAACTATGTTCGTGTAACAATTATTTTCTGGCATCTGAGAAGGAGGGAAGTTAAGGACTTGCTAAGTTTGTCTTTCGGGAGGTTGAGGGGGTGACTTGCTGAGTAATACGTGGTTTGTTTGTTTATACAAGTATATGGTGAACATATGATATACATGCTTATGTTAATGTACCTTGTGCAAATATACTTTTCACATTTGTTTTTGCTTTTATGTCCTCTTGCATAACCATGGTGTGCACATCAGATTGATGTGATTAAATCATCTTTAGAAAAATATGGTTGTGCTTTTGTGATCATATGCACATGTTGGGCGCATCATGGTTGTTGAACTTTTCCAAATGTAAGCCCTCACTCATGACCATCCCGCCATATGCATCTAGTGATAATGATCTATGAATAAAGGCCAATTTGGCACTAAGTAAGGTGTAACCAATGGTTCTCTATGGTATGCAACAAAAACAATTGCGTCTCTATAGAGGGAGTTAACTTACATATATAATTGTACCTTACATGACATTGTCAAAATATTGATGTTGTCAATGCAATGACACACGTTTGGATTGCCTTTACAGTATATATGTGGGGACAAAAATACGCAAAACAATATTGGATAGACTTTCCAAAAGATACTAAGAATTAAAACATTATGCCATCTTCATTTATGTCCTTAGTATAAATATGGACCAAAGTTTAAAATCACTATTGTCCATCTACATGAAACCCACCAATCATCTAATTTCCTAGCGAGCTTCATATCCATTGTAACATCCCAGCACCTCGCTCTTGATATTGTTCGCTTTGGGGCCCATCGCCCCTCACGGCTTTAAAACGCGTCAAGAGGGGGAGGTATCTAGACCCTTATAAGGCGTCTTTCGTTCCCTTCCCTGGCCGATGTGGGACATCACACTCCACCCACCTTTGAGCTTAGCGTCCTTGCTGGCATGTCAACCCGCATCGACCCAAACCTGGCTATGATACCAATTGTAACATCCCAGCATCTCGCTCTTGATATTGTCTGCTTTGGGGCCCATCGCCCCTCACGGCTTTAAAACGCGTCAAAAGGGGGAGGTATCCAGACCCTTATAAGGTGTTTTTCGTTCCCCTCCCTAGCAGATGTGAGACATCACACTCTACCCACCATTGAGCCAAGCGTCCTCGCTGGCACATCAACCCACATCGACCCTAGTCTGGCTTTGATACCAATTGTAACATCCCAGCACCTCGCCCTTGATATTGTTCGCTTTGGGGCCCATTGCCCCTCACGGCTTTAAAACGCGTCAAGAGGGTGAGGTATCCAGACCCTTAAAAGGCGTCTTTCGTTCCCCTCCCTGGCCGATGTGGGACATCACACTGGGTGATGGGCCCTAAAGCGGACAATATCAAGAGCGAGGTGCTGGGATGTTACAATTGGTATCAGATCCAGGTTTGGGTCGATGTGGGTTGAGGTGCAGTCCAAAGGTGGGTGGAGTGTGATGTCCCACATCGGCCAGGGAGAAAGACGGCTTATAAAGGTCTGGATATCTCCCTCTCTTGACGCGTTTTAAAGCCGTGAGGGGCGATGGGCCCCAAAGCGGACAATATCAAAAGCGAGGTGTTGGGATGTTACATCCATGTTGCCTTAAAAGCGCTCAAAATATTTTGAAATGAGTTGAGCAGCTATTAGGATGAGATAATCTTGATGTAGGTGGCAATGAGCTCGTCAATGGTTAGACTTGGAACTTCCATCAAATGATGGAACATGTTTGATTCATTTTTTTCCATCTCCTCATGATGAACTTCATATGACAAACGTGCTCCTAGGTTGTCAAAAAATTTAGCAATGGTGCGATCAAGAGACCAAACAATTTCCCAAAATGCCTCTTCCAGCATGTCAGAGTTCCCTATTTTCCTCTACTTTCTGCCATTGCAAGAGCCCTCACTGCAAGCTCTATGATCATTGTTAGCAAAATGTGCGATGTTAACCTCAGCAATGATAGGGACTTCTTCCAGATTTATTGGGGACTCAGGGATGTTTTGTTGTTCTTCATATATTTCTTCTACCATGCCTAGTGGCAATTTACACCAATCACTGCCTACCCTATCTTTTGAGCACACGTAACACAAATCTTAAAAGTGGGGAAGACACTTGTTTCTGTATGATACGCCTTTCTTGTAGACTTGACAAAGAACCTCATATGAACTAATGCCATATATTATTTGTGAAACTAATGTACATGAAATAGTCCAACATCACTAACTTTGACATAGTCATCTTACACTGCCTTCTTAACAGCAATGCATTGTCTTTCCAGATCCCATCCAAATTCGGATGTGTTTGTCTTGTACACCATTTTATACACCACTTTCCAGGCTTGTTTTATCATCTTGATGCACGACATGATGTGCTGATTTCCCTTGATCTTGCAATTAGGAGTGTACTCCTCCATCACTGCTTCCAAACTCTTTGCATAGCTTGGCTTGAAGACGTTGTCTGCCATAAACTTGTGTTCTATCCTCAACTGCACAGGCACTCAACTAATAGGTTGTCTTCATTAGCTATCCATATGTGGAACTTAGCCTTTTTTGAGTCTTCCATTAGACCACCGTACAAATCCTAATTTAGTTGAAGCAAGTCATATTGTAACTACATATCATTGCACTGAGGTTCGCTCACTTGAGTGGAAATCTAGCCTAAATGAGGGATTTCCCTCCAATGCCCATTAAATGCAACTACCACAAATATTTCTAACACCTCAATTAAATACTTATCCTTTTCTCCGTCCATCACATGGATAGTTTCTTGGATATGTACATATAACATACCAATATAAGCTACAACATTTCACTCATATTAGAAGAATAATCACACCACTTGTGGGTAAGCAAAGTTTTTTTTTTCTTTTCAAAAAAGTTCTTTTTTTGGGTATGAGCTATCTAGATGTGGTTGGTGGGTTGCTAAAGGTTAATGTGTATTAATTGCATTTTCACTCATACCTATGACATACCTACCACTCGTTGGTAGTCACACATGAATCTATGAACAACGTTAACCACATGTGGTTGATGGGTGGCTTACAGTTATGTGCGGATGAGAAAATATTATCGTAACTGTGCCATACCAATCACTTGCATGTGGTCACACCTATTATGCGTGGTCTAATTTAACTACTACGGGTGTCATGGTTACGGGATAATTTTATAGCTTCCATGTTAACTTTATGTGCCCACTAAGCGCATATGGGTAAGCCTTCTTCTATCATGTGCAATATCACAGATTTGACCCACATTCAGCACATGGGTACTTCATAATCATTATTCACTTGATCAAATTGTTTCTCATTCATGGAGTTCTCATCCTCACCAGCTGGTCAACTTACATCTTGTGGCCAATGCCATCCTCGCTTAACTCAACACAAAAACCTAGGACACTTAAAGCAAACAACAACTGAAAAAGACAAAGAAGGACTAACCCACCTGTTGTTTGAGATGCATCATCGTTGATGGCAAAATGCTACTCACCCTATGTTTTTCCAGCTCCGATAATGTCAATTGGGGTCAGATCCTTTGCCTTTTTATACCATGTCGCCATCACATATGGGGAACATGTGACTTTTCTTTCAATTTCAAAAAAATTGCAAAATGATGGGAACCCGTTTTCATTCATCTGCTTGAAAATTGGTAGAGGCAGAAAAATGTTTTTACATTGAATATTTGATCCAAATGCCCCCTGCTAGTTAGAAAATCCTCATTTTCCTATTCTGTTGTGCCATTTTCCACCATCCAAATAGGCCCGAAGCTATTTATGAGTAAACAATACCATTAATTGGTAATAGGTGTGGGTTGACAAATCTTACGAAATCGAGAAGTCAAATGATCCTATTTTCTAACAAAAATATCTGTGTAGTTTTTTTTGATCCACCAACATTTGTACATAATTTTGATTTACTATAAATGCAAGCTACACATTTTTTCCTTACATACAAATGGTTAGTTAGCAACTAAAGATAAACATATATAACCCATGCCTATTTTTGATTGATTGTTAGTCTAGATAGATAGATTCATTTTAAGCCTAATGCGTATTTACTTGGAAAAGCAAAAATATGTTGCACTTTGATATAAAAATAAAACAAAGCAAGGTATTTTTATATTTGATCAATGGTATCATTCTTTTTGAGGCACCAATGTAGAGGGGGTCTAGCAGTGTAAGACTCTATTAGATCTCTTAGCTTTTGAATTCGAATCTTAGATGAAACACTTGTGTTGAGAGTGGTAGCCTCGAACCCCAAATTGAATAATAATATAAAAAAAATAATCATGTTTGAAGCTTAGAGTGTAAAAGGTTTTTACCTTTGCCATTTTCTCCTTAAGGAGGTAAAGCTTACCATTTCAACCAATAGTTTGTTGGTAAGTAAGGTAATAGCTCCATATTATTGAACTTTAGGATGCTAGTTACTCCATGAATATTTTAGGGGGGGGAGGAAATGCTGTTTAACTCAATTAATCTAGAGTTAACTGTCAATTTTAACATTCATTAGTTAAGACACATTGCAACGATTTTGACACTTAAAAGGGTGATACTACTTCAATATGTAGTTTAAGAAAACCAAGTTTCTCGTGGAAAGGTTTAGGGGCAAAAATAACCTCTACCCCTTTTGAACGGGCATGAATTGTTAAATGCCCATATGAAGTGAAGAAAATAATATTAAGAGAAAATTTAAAGTAATTGATGAAGGAATTAACATTTTTTATTTGAAAAAAAGGAGAAAAATGGCATCTAAGAACCCTAAAATAGCATTAAATACAATTAAATATTATGAATTTTGGAAATTAAAAAAGGACTAAGGTAGTTGGCCGTAACTAATATTTTAGTTGATTTTTTTTTTCTCCCAGCATTCTTTAATTTTTTAGCACTAATTTTTATGATTTTAGTGTTCATCATCTCAATATTTTTATTTGCTCTAAGGGGAAATCCCACAACCACGTATTGGACGCCTTTTCTAGATATTCTCTTCTCTTGATAAGTGCATTTTTTAAGAATCAAACATGTGTTCTCACCCTTACGTAGGGTAAAGCCATTTATCACCTCGACCAATTATTTGGTGGTCATCATCTCAATATTTTTATTCTCAACTTTGATAATTTTCATACATTTATAATGTTTCTATAATTAAAGAAAATGAAAGAACGTTGAAAACATAAAGGATAAATATTGGAAATATAAACGATGAATACTAAAAATTGAAAACTAAGTATAGAAAATAGTTAATATGAGTACTAAATAAATCAACGTTGAGTATTGAAAATATTAAATATTATTACCGAAAACTATTAATTAAAACAATTGTAAGTCTAACCAAAAATCATTCTTGTTTGTAAAATTCTAAAAACTTACTTTCCTCAACCATAATCAATTTCTTAGAGGATTCTTAAATTTTATCTACCAAAAAAGGTTTCATGGAATATTATAAAAAGGCTTCCATAACTTCAACTTCGATACACAAAGGAACTTTTGCATTTTTATTTTTTAAAGCTGCAATCTCCAACGGCTTCTGTGAAAAATCTGCCAATATGATCCGCGTAGCCTTAGTTTTTGTTAGACCTGGCTGTCACCCAAGAGGGGGGTGAATTGGGTGTCTGAAAAAAAATGTTTGATAACTTTGAAAATCTTGTCGCAATTTATTGAAATCAATTCGTATGAAAATAATAATCTATAGAGCACTTGTAAGACATTCAAGTATATATGCTAGGAAGATAAGAGTTTAGGGAAGAGAATATGCAAACTATAATTTATCCGGGTTCGGCCGAATCCTTGACCTACGTCTAGTCCCCAAACTCTACTTGAGATTTCAATCCACTATCTTCTTGTTTAATCCAGGCACAAGAGAAGCCTTTACAACCCACAAGTTTACCTAGGCACTTGTGAAGCCAAATCTCTAACTGAGATACTCCCCCTCACACACTGTAAGGATATAATCAGTTTCCCACTCAAGATTACCCAATCTTGAGTAACTCTCAAATAGAATGATTACAATAAATCTTCTCTCTCCGAAGTGGATAAGATAAACACTGAAGTACATGACAAATAATCTCAATCTCTAAGGTAATTATACAATCATTGAGATATTTGGAGAGTAAGTGTTATGAATGTTAGAGTAGGCATTTTGACGATGCAGCTGTAGTCTCATGTCTCTCGTCTCTCCTTCTATTTTAAATGAAGCTTCTTTTATAGTTGATGAAGAGCATTTGACTGTTAAGTATTCTTCTAGTAGAATATGACCGTTGGATGTCCGTTAGAAGTAGTCGTTGAAATATAGCCGTTAGACTTGTCGTTACTTGTTTCGTCAAGTGCTTCGTTGGATTCATCAGTTTCATCTCCTACTCAGCTTCGTTGATATCCGTTGATTTGCCAAGTTAGTCATAGGAATGGCAATAACAAAAATGACTTTTGTTTGCTCAGAGATTGGTTGCTGTGATGGTGCTTAGTTTTTGCAATCTCATTTCAAGTCTCTGACACAAAATTGCTTTATGATGCTTTTTGGTTAATACTTCATCTTAATGCTTGAAATCACTAGCAAATAGGTTAAAAGCATCTTATAAATGATTATTGATGATTCTGGAAAGTTACAGTTTGCGATTCGCGATTTCTGTTCGCAGGAAACTCTAGTTCTTAGGTAAAGAACTCTAGTTCTATGTTTTGCGCACAGACTGATTTATGAAGAAACTCGAGTTTTTAAACAGGAACTCTAGTCATGAACTCTAGTTCTTAAATAAGAACTCTAGTTCCTAGTCTTTCAAAAGAAACCCAGATGTTTTCCAAAGTGAAGAACTCTAGTTCTTGTTTAAGAACTCTAGTTCTTGTGATTTCGAAAGAGACCCAGCTGTTTTCCAAAATGAAGAACTCTAGTTCTCTTACAAGAACTCTAGTTATGAACTCTAGTTCTTGTTCAAGAACTCTAGTTCTTGAGTTCCTTGAAGAATTTTGAATGAGCCAATTTCGTGAACTCGAGTTCTTAGAACTCGAGTTCTTAGACCAAGAACTCTAGTTCTTGAATCTTCAATAATGAAGAACTCTAGTTCTTGACTAATGAACTCTAGTTCTCAAACTCTCTTTTATTGTTCGAAGAATTCCAGTGAGACACAACTCGCAAACTCGAGTTCTTATACCAAGAACTCTAGTTCTTGAGGACTTTGTTCGATGATAAAAGGAAGAACTAGAGTTTTCAAACAAGAACTCTAGTTCATTACCCGAGAACTCTAGTTCTCATAACCCTTTTTGATTTTTGAAAGATTTGTGCGATGCAAAGGCCGCGAACTCGAGTTCTACTATCAAGAACTCAAGTTCTCAATTTGACAGATTGAGAACTAATCTATTAAACTTCTCAGAACTTGAGTTTTAAAATATGAAATCAATTTTGTCATTTTGAATGAGGCTGAAAACATTAGTTCTTTGAGACAAAGACAAACATAAGAACTTGAGAACATTGGAGATTCCGGTAGGCGTAACATCTTTGATATAGCTTCAAATTTGACAAACCACCCATGCTCATAAAGCTAATCAAGTATTCTTTCCAATGCAACAAGAATCAGCTCCAAACTCATTGTATGTTGAGGACTATGATCAGATTAATAAAAGTTGTTCTTGAACCAACGTTTTTGCATAATCCTGAACAGACTCTCAACTTCCAAAACTCATATCTCTCTCATTTGATCTGTGTTTTCTGTGATCTTTATGTTTTTGGAAAGGTATATGAGTCTAGTTTCATATGCCATTGATTTCAGCTCATTACGATTTGTATTTTATGAGATATCCTCAAATTACCGAACCTCGCTCTGCTGTGTGACGGTGATAGAAGGTGAAACTTCCTAAATTCATAGCTCTCTCATATGATCTTCTTTGGACTTGAAATTTTGTCAAGACGACGCATTGGATGTCTAGTTTCATCCAAAATTGGTTTCACCTTAATACGATCTCTGGTTTGGGAGATATTGTCAAATTACCAGAGGTCACCCAGGCTGAACGTGAAACAGAGGTGAACAGAGTATGTTGAATAATCACGAACTCGAGTTCTTAAGTGAGAACTCGAGTTCTCAAAAATGTATTCTAGTTTTTCCCTAAGAACTCTAGTTCTTAAGTGAGAACTCTAGTTCTCATGCATATTTTCCTGGAAACTCGATTTCGCTCATTTTAACTCCAAATTGAGTCATTCCAGCTTCCATTTGATCGTAGAGACTTCCAGTATTATATATAAGAACTTGAAAGTTGATAGTCCCATTATAATACGCAAGTTCTTATTTCTTTCTTCTCTTTTCTTGATCATTCTCCATATGAACAAATCCATTTTGCTAATGCTCTTGCTAAAGGCATCTATATAGGACATCATCAAAACTAATCATAACCAACAGTTTTCGCATCTCCTCATGCGATCAAAGGATTCCTCTGACAACTGACATTCATATGGACTATTTTGCCCTACAAAACAATCTCATATTGCTTGATAATGTTAAACTCTTATTCCAATTCCTTCAATTAATTTAAAAAATTGTTAAATGAAATGTATTTTGATAAAAATAAAATTAAAGAAGTAAATTTAAATATTCTACGTCTTGTTCAATCATAATCTATATCTATATAAAGAAAACAACAATGTAAAAGTCCCAGGAATTCAGAAAAATATAAACAAGTCTCTTAAAGACTTTGTTGTAATTTGGGCTTGATGTGAAAAGACCGCACTATCCTGACTAATTATTTTTTGTGGGATTGTGGTTGTTGATGTACATGAGCATGAAATTATAGGAAAGTTGGTGTTAGGGAAAAACATGGTACAAAATGAAATAATGGAGATGAATGGTTCCATATTATGGTTTGTAAAAAAATGTGGGTAAATCATAAAATGTTGATGCTATTTATGCACAAGGAGTTTAAAAGTGACCTTAAAACTTTGCTCTGGAGTTAAGGATATGGAACAATTAAAACTTTGCACTAGGAGTTTGGTGAAGGGATTTTGTGCAATGTCCATGTGATTGAAGGCGTCATTGTAACGAGTCACACATTGGGTGAGTTTCCTTGAATGATGGGCCCCCTTTTTTTTAGAATACCTCATTATCTTCATAGCTCTCTCTCAATTTTCAATGGATGTTCAATCCTATGAGCATGGCATGAGGAAAATGATCCTCTCAACCAACCAACATGCCACTTGAGCATTGATGAATGAGGAGCCTTGTAAGGCTTGAGTTGCCCAATCGTAACATCTAGCTTTTGAGGTGTAGTTCTCTTAAGGGCTTTTGTCCATTATAGTTGGTTGATGTTTTGATTAGATGTGGTGATTTAATGGTGTTGGATCATTTTGTTATGAATTCTTGAATTATCAGTTGTCAATATGTGAACTTGATATGTGAAAATGAGATGTTCATTTGGGAGGTTAAATTAGGAGGTTTATTGTGTCTTGGTCATTGTATCATTAACCTTGCTAATTAATTTGTTCCACAATACCTCAATGCAATTATTCCATATGCTACAAGGTGGGTGAAAAGACAAGTTTGACTAGGAGTAGTCGTTTATTACAGTGGATGGAAAGGCAAAACATCCTATGTTCTTCTATGAAAACTATAGCGAAAGACAATATATTATTTCAATACCAATGAATACATATATAGGACTGAGTGTCATAACTCTCATATTTGAATAATAGACTATGCTAATATCTTTGACTCAATAATCTCTCTCCACAATATTCAGTGATACACATAATATCTAACATGCATTTTGGTTAACACTATTGTGTTGCATGATGTCCAAGCATCTTGCTCTTGAGATTGAAGAACAAAAATCTTTGTTAATAATTGTGGAACTTGTAACTCTTTTCGGTCCCTATGAGTTATGCCTTGGATCTACTCGTTAAAACATGTATTGGGGTTCAGGATTACCTTTGACCACTTGAAGATGTCAAAGAGTATGATGTCTTCTAATGTTGATTTACACAATTGTCTTTTGATTGCAATGAGAACTCATTCTCCTTGAATCCTCCTTCTCTTTAGATGCTTGCTAGGCAATGAGAAGGTGGAGGCTTCAATCCTTTTAGTTTTTTTTTCCTCTTAAGACAATGATGATTTCTTGAGGTTAGCTGAGGTGCAATATTTCTTGAAGAAGAGGCACAAAAATGGTGTGTAATTGCTTATCCCTTAGCTGCCCCTTTTATAGGCACTAAAAGTCGCCTCCTTTCATTAAATATGGACATTCTAAAGGTTGTGCCTTTTCTTGAACAAGAAGACATGCTAAAAGTTGTGTCTTTTCTTGACCAAGAAAACACACTACAAGTTGTGCCTTTTCTTGAATAAGATAAACTTGGACTAATTAAACTATTTTAGGCCCAATCAAGCAATCAAGAAGTATGCGACCCATTTGGCCTAATTAGTCACTAACATAGATAAACTTGGACCAATTAAACTCATTTAACCAGCCCAATTTATCTAATGACCACATAAGACACTAGCAATGCTCTGCGGCCTTAGAACTTATCAAGTTGATCAAGTGATTTACCTTTCTAATCTGAATACCATGCTGGCATTATCCCTCACATCTTTGTTCACATTTAGTCGAGAGCAAGGATAGAGTATCACCTTTCTTGATTGACTAAATGTAGCTTTTCATGGAACTAAGAATCTTGTAATCATGACATTTCATTGTCACTTACTATGCAAAGATTCCCAAGTCAACTAGAAATCATCCAAGTCCACCGGTCTTATGAACGACTAATCCCTTGTAGGGGATTGTGAGTCCGTTCAACATGTCCATCTATACTCATGTATTTAAGTTATACCCAAGAGTACACTATTCTCTCCATTTTTAGGCGGATAAAGTTGTATAGTTAAAATATAACCCTAGGACATAGTGTTCAATGACATCCTCAAGTCTATGACGATCCGCACTACCAAATGATGAGATACTTTACAAATCAATTATACTATCTACAATCAATCCTTGTGGAGTCTCTTGGTAGCTTAGTTTAGTGATATCTATTTTCTAACAGATCTACTCATGACATTAGCTAAAACATCACCATGCTGCATTTCATGAGGTCCCTACCTGATATCTCTATACAAGTAGATGATAACATACTCGTCTTACTGAGATCACCAATGTCCTTGGTTGGTGATTCAAGACTAGGAACATGTTTTAGGCAATAGATATCTAATGTCCTCGAGTCCTTATGATCATGATTCCTATCATAGATCCTCAAGTAAGCACATGTTTAACTCTCAGGGCCTTTATCTTTAAAGGCATATAACCATAAAACATAGGCAAGATATGAATATGATAAATATAAAGTATGCTTAAATATATAAATCATGAAATGTTAAATAGTATAAGGTGTTCATATGATAAAACATATTGTCTCTAGGATACTTATATGCTAACAATCTCCTACTTGGCCTGGAGTCAATCAGGTTAACATGTCAAACCTAAAGACTCATAATGACTATCATGCTTTCTCTTATAGAGACGCTTTGTCAGACAATCAGCCAAATTATCATTAGTTAGAACATAGCCCATCTTTATATTTAGTATTTCAACAATCTCTTAGGTTAGATGACACTTATGGAGTACATGTTTGGATCTCTGATAAGACTTGGGTTCCTTGACTTTAGCTATTGTAACATCCCAAATTTCTGGGATTTTAATATTGGAATATTATATGGAATTGAAATACGAAATTTGGGCCAAAATAATTATGAGGATAATTATTTGAAATTAAGACCTATTTTCCTTAATTTATTTGAGAAGAAAATAAATTTAAGGAAAATAATGAGTAATAATTGTAGAATTAGATATTAAGGGATTTATTTCAAATAAATTAGTGTGATAAAATAAATTTATCACTATGGTCAAATAATAATCATAATATGATAAGCTAATTGATGAATAATTTAGGAATCTAATTTTTATGCAATCAGTGTAATCCAATTGCAAATGAATAAATGAAAAAAAAGGGAGAGAGAGAGAGAGAGGAGTTTGGGCCACGGTTTGGTCCAACCAAAAACAGGCCCAAGATACATTCAAAAGGGTCCAGCATATTAAATGCAAAACGCACAGTAGAAGCATCAGGAATTCAGTGTTCTTTTTCTCTTCTTTGTAAGACATGTCCAGCGGCAAACAAGAGGTGGGTTTCATAGATTTTGAATTCAAGTCTCAAGCCCACAAACCCGATCCAGCACCAATGTCATTAACCTCAGGTAAGTGTTGTCTGATAGCCATTAAAAACACAAAACCGCTGCCTAACCTCCATGTAGGTGAACAAATGTCGGAAAGTTTACATGCACAAATGATCATCAAATGGCTATATAAAGCCATTCCACTTGAACTCTTTTCCCTTCGTTTTCATATGTTTGGTATACACAAAGAGAAACCGTAGACAGAGAGGAAGAGAAGAGAGACCGAGAGAGTGTTTAAGAGTTTCATTTGTTCCTCTGTTTTTGCTTTGTCATTCAGCAAGAGAACAGAGCAAGGAAATCGGCGCTATTCAGCATCTCTAGAAACCAAGGACTGAAGGTGACTTTCATCTTTCCTTCCTCCTTCGTTTCTGTCATTGCTAAGATAGTATACAACCAAAAAGAAGCTAAAATGAAGACACCAAAAATCAAAACAGAAAAGAGAACGAAAAACAGGGGTTATTTAGGTTGTTTTAGATAATTAGTTTGCTGCATTTCAGGTTCGGTATACTGCATGAAATGATCTCCTTTTTGCTTCTATCGATTTCCCTAAATCACTGAATGAAAAATGAAAATACTGATATATATATATATGTGTGTGTGTTACTATCGTTGGAAATCTTTTCGGGTCTGTTATTGAATAAAGGAAAGAGTGAAAAATTATACATGCATGTCGAATATAGGTGTTATGAAGGGAAGAAGAGAGAATAGGTATATATGTGCAAATATGCTGTGTATGTGTGTGTCGTTGTTGCGTGAAGGAAAAAGAAAGTTGAATATATTTGTATTTATGTATGCCCTGTGCGTGTGGTTTGAAAGGAAGGGAAAGAGAATAGATTATTGTTTGCTTTCTTTCTTCTTCTTCCTTTTGCATGTGCGTGTCGTGTGGTGAAGAATAGGATTGAAAAGTCAAAGCTGAATTTATACGTGTGTAACTTGGTTTTTGCTGTTATATGGTTGTTTCTTTTCTCTTTCCTTTTACTTTCGGTTTGTGGGTGGGTGTTTGGTACATGCAAGAGTTAAAAATATATATATATATATATATAGGATTGAAAAGTCAAAGCTGAATTTATACGTGTGTAACTTGGTTTTTGCTGTTATATGGTTGTTTCTTTTCTCTTTCCTTTTACTTTCGGTTTGTGGGTGGGTGTTTGGCACATGCAAGAGTTAAATATATATATATATATATATATATATATATATATATATATATATATGTAGGAACATATTGCATGAATGTGGAAATGGCTATTTGCTGCATCTCTGTACATACAAATATTGATATTAAAATGTGGGTCACATTATATAAAAACTTGCAAAATTGTATGCCCTAAGGTTGATTTTTGTATACATGTGTGAATAAATATGATTGTAAATTAAGGAAAGTTAGTAATAACTGGTGAAATTTCATAATTTAAATTAAGAAACATTAATATTAAGTGAGTTTCTACTAATGAATTAAATAAACATAATAAATTATATTGTGTGATAAGGAACATTTAGTGGTCTTGATAAATAAATGGTTGGTAAATAATATTAATAATAAAAATTAGAATAATGGGGAAAACCATGAGAAATGTTAAGATAATTAATTATCTTCTTAATTGAAGATAGACCCTTATTATTAGGATCATAATAATAACAAATCATGTTATTATTTAATAGTTAAGAAGCTTGTTATTATCATTATTAATTAATGATAATAATAACAAACAAATAAATAAATAACAATAACAATAACAATAAATTATTATTGTTAGAGGAAAATTAAGGGATTAATTATTATTAACCCTTTTAAACTAATTTATGTAATTAGTTTATTCGCGACTCAAATAAGTGACTGACAGTAATGATAAACATGTTTAGGCAGACCTTGATAATCTGATCCCAACGAATTCAGTACAAAGGAAAGGGATACAAGGTTGAGGTAGGTAACTTTAATCTTATAATCATGTATGTTAATGTTATGCAAATATTAGCTGATCATGTATGCTGGTTGAACTACTTGTTTATATTATCCTGATTGGCCATGGATATTGAGGCTGAGGTCTCATGGGGCTGCGGTCCTAGACAAGAGTTGCGGTTCTTGGCCGTTAACTGCGGTTACGGTTATTTCTTCCATGCTTTAAACATGTGCTATTATGTCATTTCTATTTTCATTCATGTGCATGAGATTAACTGTTACCCTGGGGTCCATTCATTTGGACTCCAGCACCTGTGAAAGATACAGGAACCAGTTCGGGATCAAAGAGCAAAAAGTAGCTGTAAGGAATACAGCAGTTGAATCTTTTGGACATTTGGGATTACTGTAATATATTTTATGTTTATCATTTCGCTTATTTTTGGATTATTGTATCTAATGTCCAACTATAGGATGAGATCAAATCACGAAAAATTTACCCGTATTTTTATATAACAGTAAATTCCAGAAATTTTTATTTCATAAATAAAAGTCGTCCAAATCTCCTCGATCTATTTCCGCGATAACTCTGGTTAAATAAAGGCCCCAAAGGCCGGGTGCCACAGCTATAGCTTTGGTGTTGTCGCAATACAAAGGTATTGGATCCATAATGTTAGGAACCACTCCAAGTTCATTAATGAACTTCATGATCCAAACTGCCTCCTTAGCCACTTCTCTTTTGAAGTTGCTATGTATTCAGCCTCAGTACTAGAGTCTGCCATGGTCTCTTGCATAGAACTCTTCCAACAATTTGCTCCACCATTTACGATGTAGACAAAGCCTCACAAGGATTTATAGTCATCTTTATTGCTCTGAAAAGTAGCATTAATGAACCTATTCAATTTCAGCTTACCGCTACTACTGTAAACGAGAAACAGATCTTTAATCATTCCTAAGTACTTTAGGATTGTCTTTACGATTGTCCAGTGTCCCTTTCTAGGGTTAGCCTGGTATTAGATTGTAATGCTTAAGGCATAAGAGACATCTAGTCTTGTACATAGCATAACATACATGATAGATCCAATTACAGTTGTAGATGGAATACTCTCCATGAGTTCCATTTTGATTGGTGTTTTAGGAGGTGACTTATCATGAGGCTGATTGGTCAGATCGAGCTGACACACTCTAGATGATCTTTTTTGCCCAATTTGATTGACACTATCATCATCCATATTCCTGTTATGGAAAAAAATGTTAGGTCCTTAGACAACATATTAACATATATTGAACTTAAAAGATCATATGCAACATAATACTAACTATTGAAATAGATTCACATAGGTATATCTCCCATATCCCTTCATAATGATCATTTCTTATGACGTATTCATCACCTGATCAATCTTCCTGATAATTGAATATTATTCCACTTATTTTTGTCTCTTGGTTAATAATTTAGAATGTTTAATTGAGAAATAATGGGTTTTATTACTTAATTGGGCTTTAAGCTTTTAATTAGATGAAATTTGTTTTTGGTAATAAAATTCCAGATTTACAATGCTTTACCATTTTTCACCATAACTTTTGATCTAGATATCGGATTAGCCTTAATCTTCTTTCGTTTTTCAGATGATTCAGAGAGCTACAATTGTTATGGAGATTTGGAAGGCTGATTCAGACAAGAAGATGGACGAAATTGGAGCTAAAGACATACCCATTTTGCTGGATTTTTATTTTGCCCGAATTTTATAATAAAGGACCAATTATTAGAAGTTTCATAATTTATTAGAGATTTTATATTGATTAGAGTTTTCCTATGATTAGGGGATTGATTCCTAATTTTTAGTCATCTTGATTCATCCTTCTTGTATAAGGAAAATTAGATGGTGGCTATAAACATTACATTATTACGTTTTACATTGTTATTGGATTAAGAGCGTTTTTTATTAGATTCTCTGAGATGTTCTTCGTTGTTTTGCCTAGCCATGCTCGGCTAAGCCTCGTTGACTAACCCATGGATTAAGGATTCCATATTCCAGAGGATTCATGCTTAACTTGTAACATCTAAACTCATTTCTGCCTTCTTTTATTGGATCCGATTTCTAAATTTGGGTTAGGTTTTTGATTAAAACCCCAGATTGGTTTATCCCAAGGACACAATTCGAACTGGGTTTAAGTGATTACTGGGTGATTGCTTGATGACACGCCGCTGTTCTGAACATATTTTGGATGATAGTTCAGTCGAGGGAATTTCTGGACAAACGCAGAGATTTCGGTTTGTCCAGAATCAATCACGAGTTTGGTGTATTATTTTAGTCTGATGAAGGTTTTGGAATTCCTGATTCTGGGTTAGTCTTTTTTAGTCTAATTAATCTTGTTTTCCTTATCTATTTCATTTTGCTTTCATTCTTAATTGCATTAAAAAACTCTTCCCCCCAATCTATTACTATTTTCTTGTTTCTATTGAACCTACTGCGAATTTCGTGGAAAACAATCCAGGTTCCTTATACTGCAAATCTTTTTACTGAACTTGGTTATTTTGTAAGAGGTTGCCATCTCTTGTTAAAATTTAGCGCCGTTGTCGGGGAGTTCGCATCGATTTGATTAGTAACAGTAGAGTAGTTTAGGAGTAGTTTAATCGGTTCGGGTGACTGGGCAGAAAATTTTCTCACCCAAATCATTTGAACTAAGGCTTTTTCACATGGAATTTGACATTCTAAACAATAGTCACCCCATTTAAGGAAGTGAGGTCTAACTCAAAATTGCCAAGTTCCATCGCTTACCCCACTTTTCACTATTTTTTTTGTCTCGGTGGGACGTAGCCGGTATTTTTGAAACTGTTTTGGGATTTCTACTAGAACTTGTGATTATCTTTGATTGGGCTAAAATTTTGCCAGTTGATAGATTTCAGCCTAAATATCAAGACACATTGCTTTGCCATGTGGTCTTCATTTTAAAGCCAAATTCCATCGTTTAGACCACTTTTTCAATCTTTTTTTAGTTTTTTTATTGCATTTTTGGGCCCCCCAATGGTCTAGGAGTGTTTTTGTGGTGATCCCATAAATTTTAAAATCATTTGATAGTGTTTCTACATTTGTTTTGGTTAATTTCTATTGTGGTTTTTTGTTTGTGTTTCGAGTCTTCTAGTGTCATATTAGTGTTTTTGTTGTCTTGCAGGGCTTTTTCTATTTTGTAGGTGTTTTTGCTGTTGTGTGAATCTGTCCATTCTACCATATGCTGTTGTATGAGTACTAGGAATAATACCAATCTAGATGATTTGTTAGAAGGAGATCCTGAAATTGAGAGGACTATCTTAGCTGCTAGAAGGGCTATCAAGTTAAGTCAAGTAGTCACTACAGAGGTTGTTTTAGATTTTAAGTCTGAATCTATTTCTCTTCCTAAATTAGCTGATTTTACTGATTTTAGTAGTACTTTTGCTAATTCTGAGAATATGGTTGAACAAGGAATTCATCCCACTTTGAAAGAATTGGCTACACCTACTGTAGTCAATCAACCTTTATGTATTCAATACCTTGAACTTAGAGCTAACTTTGAATTGAAATCTAGTCTTATCCATTTGTTGACAAAGTTTCATGGTCTTATAGGTGAATGTGCTCACAAGCACTTGAAGGAGTTCCATGTGGTATGTAGTACAATGAAGCCACAAGCTATTGATAAGGAGTATAACAAATTGAGAGCTTTTCCTTTCTCACTTGAAGGGGGAGCTAAGGACTGGCTGTTTTACCTTCAACATCAATCCATTTGTAGCTAGAATGACATGGCCAAACTGTTTCTAGAGAAATTCTTCCCCTCCTCAAGAGCCACTTCCATTCGAAAAGAAATTAGCAGTATTAAATAGGCGAATGAGGAGAACATGCATGAGTATTGGGAGAGGTTCAAGAGATTGTGTGCAAGCTGTCGACACCATCAAATCACTGAGCAACTCCATATTACTTACTTCTATGAGGGTCTACTGCCTAATGACAGAAATTTGGTTGATGTTTCTAGTGGTGGGGCTCTGCAAAATAAAACACCAGAGGATGCTCGAGACTTGTTATCCACTGTAGTTGCCAACTCACAGCAGTTTGGTACCAGAGCAAATAGTACCCCTGTATATCAAATTCAAACACCTCAGATTGCATATCAACAAAGACTTGAGAACAGGCTTGATGACTTGACTTCTTTGGTGAGACAGTTGGAAGTTACACATACAGTACAGACATTCCCTCTTCAGATTAGGTATTCATGTGGGTTTTGTGTTGATCCCTACCATCCTACTGATTCCTGCCCTACCTTGCAAGATCCAATTATTAGGACCATTCAGTAGCTGCAGTTGGTGTGTTTCTAGGAAAGCCACAATACCAGCAACAAGATAATGCATTCTCTAATACCTATAACCCTGGCTAGAGAAACCACCTTAATTTCCGTTGGAACCAGAATCAAGGCAACCAGTTTTAACAGAATCATACTTCTGGAAGTTACTAGTAGAGGCAGTTTAGACTACTGGGTTTCCCACTTTTTGCACCACCTCATCTTCCAGTTCCTCCTCCCTTACCAGCTATATGTGCACCCCCTCCAGTGACACAACAGCCTAGTAGCAGCAGTAGTAGTTCCTCTGGTTCCTTACTTGAAGAATGATGAAGCAATTTGCCAAGAATACATTGAAATTCCAATAGCAAACTGAAACCTCTATTTAGAGTTTGCAAACTCAGATTGGCCAATTGACAACTACATTGAACCAACTCCAACCTCAAGGTTCCAACACCCTTCCTTCACAGACCATTCCCAATCCTAAGGGGAACGTGAGTGCTTTCTCTTTACATTTTGGTAAGCAATTGGAAAAACCTAAGCAAGCTGTAGATGTGATTACATCAGGTAAAGGGTCAGAAAATGTGAAGAATGACTCTAGAGACAAAGAGGCGGTGAACCAAAGTGAAGAAGACAGTTCTATTCCTCTTTCTTTCCCTCAGCGATCCATTCAATCTAAGAAAGTGGCAGAGAAAGCACAAGCACAAGAGAAGGACATTCTAGAGACCTTTAGGAGGGTTGAGATCAACATTCCTCTCTTAGATGCAATCAAGCAAATGCCTAAATATGCCAAGTTTCTAAAGGAGTTGTGTACCAACAAGAGGCAATTGAAGGGAAATGAGCGAGTGAGCTTAAACCAGAATGTATCAGCACTCATCCAGTCTACCATGCCTCATAAGTGCAAGTACCTAGGTACATTTTCTATTCCTTGTATTATTGGTAATTATAGATTTGATGATTGCGTGCTAGATCTAGGTGCTTCTATTAATGTCATGCCTGCATCTGTCTATACATCTCTTGATCTTGGTCCCTTACGTCCTACTGGTATTATTGTTCAACTTGCTAATAGGAGTAATGCCCATCCCTCTAGTTTACTTGAAGATGTACTGGTCAAAGTTAATGAATTGATATTCCCTGCCGATTTTTACATCTTAGTTATGAAGGATGAGTCTCCTAATAGTAGGTCACCAATCATTCTAGGTAGACCTTTTATGAAAACAACTAAGACTAAAATAGATGTGCATTTTGGTACTCTCTCTATAGAGTTTGGTGATATTTCTGTGAATTTCAATATCTTTAATGCCATGAAACATCCTAGGGAGAAGCACTCTATTTTCTGCATTGATGTGATATCTGATGCTGTAGATGATGTTGTTGCTAATTGGGGTGTTGATTTTCCTGATATTGCATCCATGAGTGATTATGTTGTATGTGACTGCTTTGATAATGTATGGTGTCCTATATGCACTAAGACTGATGATGCATTGTGTGCTGATTTTGACTTAAGTAGTAATTCTATTTCACTTATGGACTATGAGCATGATTGTCATACCGATTTTAATAGGCATTCTAATATTGAATGTGATGTTCATCATGATTTAGACTATGAGAGTGCTTTTCATGTTCATCATAGTTTGTTGAATTCTGATTCTAACAATGAGTTGCCTAGACATAGTTCTGCTTCTTTGCATTGTGTTTCAAAGATTCCAGGTGTGCATACTACAACGCTTGTGGAACAACCACCCAAGCTACTTACTTCAACTGAGCAACCACCCAAATTGAAGTTGAAATCCCACTCGGATCATTTGAAATATGCCTTTTCAGAGGTGAATGAACAGTTGCTAGTCATTGTGGCCAACAACCTTCTACCGGATCAAGAAGAGAAGCTCCTAAGTTTATTGAAAGCAAACAAGAAGGCGATTGGGTGGACATTAGCTGATCTAGTTGGTATTAGCCCTTCTATGTGCATGCATCATATTTTGTTAGAAGAAGAGGCTAAACCAGTGAGACAACCCCAGAGACACCTAAATCCCCTTATCCTTGACGTGGTGAAAAAGGAGGTCACTAAGCTTCTGCAAGCTGGTATCATCTATCCTATTTCTGACAGTCGGTGGGTTAGCCAAGGTCAAGTGGTTCCCAAGAAGTTTGGAGTAACTATGGTGGCCAATCAGAAAAATGAGCTCATTCCTACACGAGTTTAGAACAGTTGGAGAGTTTGCATTGATTATAGGCAACCAAGCCACTCGCAAGGATCATTATCCTTTACCATTCATTGACCAGATGCTTGAGCGGTTGGCTGGTAAGTCTCACTATTGTTTTCTTGATGGCTACTCTGGATACTTCCAGATCCATATTGCTCTTGAGGACTAGGAGAAGACGACCTTCGCATGCCCCTTTGGAACATATGCCTACCGAAGGATGCCCTTTGGCCTTTACAATGCACCTGGCACCTTCCAGTATTGTATGGTAAGTATTTTCTCTGAGTTTCTAAAGGATTGCATGGAGGTGTTCATGGATGATTTCACTGTATATGGGTCTAGTTTTGATGCATGCTTAGCTAACTTGTCTAGTGTTTTGCATAGGTGCATGAGTCCAATCTTGTGTTGAATTTTGAGAAGTATCACTTTATAGTTGAGTCAACAATTGTTTTGGGGCATATAGTGTCGAGTAAGGTTATTGAGGTAGATCCTGCTAAGATTGATGTTATTACTGCTTTGCCTTACCCCACATCTATGCGGGAAGTTCGTTCTTTTCTTAGTCATGAAGGTTTCTACCGGAGATTTATCCAGGATTTCAGCAAGATTGCTCGACCTTTGTCCAACCTTCTGCATAAGGATATTGACTTTGTATTTGATGATGAGTACAAGATGGCCTTCAATCACTTGAAGTGGTGCCTGACTATTACCCTTGTGATCCAACCACCGGATTGGCATCTTCCATTCGAGATATGTGTGATGCCTCTAACTATGTTATTGGTGCTATCTTGGCTCAGTGGGTTAACAAAGCCTCTCATGTCATTGCATATGCATCCAAGACCTTGGATTTTGCCTAGTCTAATTACACCACCATTGAGAAAGAGTTGTTGGCTATAGTTTTTACCTTTGATAAGTTTAGATCATATCTATTAGCTGATAGAGTAATTGTTTTCTCTGACCACGATGCATTGAAGTTGCTTTTGAAAAAGGCCAATGCTAAGCCCCAACTCATTCGGTGGATGTTATTGCTCTAAGAGTTTGATGTTGAGATTAGAGATCTAAGTGGAGCACAAAACTGGGTAGCTGATCACTTGAGTCGAATTCCTCATTCGACCTCTCACCCCTCTCTTATCTAGGATGATTTTCCTGATGAGCAGCTTCTTCAGCTACAAGATAAGCTTCTATGCTATGCTAATCTGGTTAATTATTTGGTTGCTAAAGTTTTACCTGCTAATTCCACAAGGGCTCAAACTCTGAAATTGCAAAGTGAGTCTAAATATTATGTTTGGGATTACCCTTATTTGTGGAGATTTTGTAGTAACTAAGTAATTAAGAGATGTGTGCATGATCATGAGTTTGATTCTATCTTGCATTTTTGTCATGCTTCTGCTTGTGGTGGTCACTTTGGACCACAAAGAACTGTTAGGAAAGTGTTAGATTTTGGTTTATTTTGGCCTTCCTTATTTCATGATGCCCATATGTTTTATAAGTCTTGTGATAACTGCCAGAGAGCAGGGAGTATTTCCCGTAGGCATGAGATGCCCTAGAACCCTATATTGTTTTGTGATGTCTTTGATGTTTAGGGTATTGATTTCATAGGTCCATTTCCTGTTTCTTATAGTCATACTTACATACTGTTGGCTGTTGATTACATTTTGAAATGGGTTGAGGCAAAAGCCACTCGGACTAATGATTCTTCTATAGTGGTGGATTTTATTAGGTTTAACATTTTCTGCAGGTTTGGTATTCCTATAGCCATTATCAGTGACCAGGGTTCCCATTTTTGCAATCAAAGCATAGGTGCCTTGTTACGTAGGTATGGAGAGCTTCACAAGGTCTCCACAGCATACCATCCTCAGAACAATGGTCAAGCTGAAGCTTAAAATAGAGAGATTAAGCAAATCCTTCAAAAGATTGTTAACTCTACCCGAAAAGATTGGAGTAAGCGATTAGATGATGCTTTGTGGGCATATCACATAGCTTATAAGACTCTGATTGGTATGTCTCCCTATTGTCTTGTCTTTGGTAAGGCATGTTATCTTCCGATTGAGTTGGAGCATTAAGCCTATTAGGCTATTAAGTAGTGTAACATGGATTTGGCCAAGTCTAGTATGGAACGGAAGCGACAGTTGCAAGAGTTAGATGAGCTTAGATTGGATGCCTATGAGAGTTCACGGTTGTTCAAGGATAAAACAAAGGCATTCCATGATAAGCATATCTTGAGGAAAAAATTTTCTGTGGGCCAAAAAGTTCTTCTATTCAATTCCTGTCTGAAGTTTATGCTTGGTAAGCTTCGATCTAGATGGGATGACCCTTTTGTTATTGCTAATGTCTTTCCTTTTGATGTTGTCGAGTTGTGTGATCCACCTATAGGATGGACCTTCAAGGTAAATGGATACTGCCTCAAGCAATTTCATGAGGGATCCCAGCAGCAGCCTGAGGAAGCAGAGATTCTTCTCATTGATACCACTTATCCTCCATAAACCCCCTGGGGAGTATTCTTCTTTCTCTCTCTATTTCCCTTTTTCTTTTATTTCTTTCGTTTTCACACTTTGTTTTCTTTTTCTTTTTTTTTAAAAAAGAAGTCTCTTTCTATGACTGCCACATATCATGAACTTGGACATTTTGGCTTGAATGGATCTTTCTGGTTGGCCTGCAATTCTGAACTCTTGGATTATATGTCTTGGTAGTTGAGTTGGTGGTACTGATTGCATGATTTGATATTTACCTATGTGAGATTTTGGGCCTATAGGAATGGAACTCATATTTTACCATTCTTTCTTTCCTGTGTGCATCTGCTCATGATTTATGTTTTCTAGAACTTGCTTCCTTTCTTTTTGAAACTTTATTTTTCACTTACATGCATAAATATGATGGAGGCTTATTTTCTTTCTTTCATTTTCCTACTTTGGCCAAATAGCCTTTCCCTTTCATGCTATTCCCTTTGATAGCCCCTTTTTGCCTATTTGACTCATTCTTCTATAAACCACATTACTAGCCTAAGTGTAAAACCAATTCTTACCGCACCTTGGAAATGCATTTAGTATTGGTCTCACTTTTGTTTTGTGTGTAAGTGTGGGGGTTGTCCAGGAGTGAAACATTCTAAGTGAGGGAGGAGCATTTGAATTTGTGCCATACACCAATTGGCATTTCTTAAAAAAAACAAAACCAAAAAAAAAAAGAAACCAAAAAAAAACAAGAAAAAATGAAAAGAAAAGAGAAAAAGGAAAGAAGAGAGGAAAGAATCAAAAAGAAAAAAAAAAGAAAAGAAAAATAAGAAGGAATCAAAATTTTACATATATTATTTTAGTGATTCCATTTTCTTGAACTATATTCTTTAGATTTTTTTGGTGCTTAGCCTTTCTTTTCCATATACATACCTTCACCTTAACCCCATTAGAACCATGAATAATAATAAGCTCTCTTGATTTGTGCATGCATGTGTTATGAGTAGTGGAGAAGTAGAAATTGAGCAAGCTTATAGTAGAACAAATTTCTTGAGTAGAATTTGAGTGATACACTTATTTCCCTATACAATTGAGAGATTCATTGAGGGCATCCTTTGAGAGATCATCTTTTGTGATTAGCATCATTGATTGAGATTACCATGATTTGTAATTTGAGATGAAGGGATTTTAGTCTTGATTACTTGGTCTTTTGAAGCCTCATGTGTTTCCTTGAATTTTTACATTGTTGGCAATTGCTAGAAATGAGAACTTCTTTCTTCTATTTTCTTTCCTTTGATTTTGCCCAGGAGTGCAAAAGGATAAGTGTGGGGGAGTTTGATAATTGAATATTATTCCACTTATTTTTATCTCTTGGTTAATAATTTAGGAATGTTTAATTGAGAAATAATGGGTTTTATTACTTAATTGGGCTTTAAGCTTTTAATTAGATGAAATTTGTTTTTGGTAATAAAATCCCAGATTTACAATGCTTTACCATTTTTGCCATAACTTTTGATATAGATATCGGATTAGCCTCATTCTTCTTTCGTTTTTCAAATGATTCAGAGAGCTACAATTGTTATGAAGACTTGGAAGGCTGATTCGAACAAGAAGATGGAAGAAATTGGAGATAAAGATAGACTCATTTTACTGGATTTTTATTTTGCCCGAATTTTGTAATAAAGGACAAATTATTAGAAGTTTCCTAATTTATTAGAGATTTCATATTGATTAGAGTTTTCCTATGATTAGGGGATTGATTCCTAATTTTCAGTCATCTTGATTCATCCTTCTTGTATAAGGAAAATTAGATGGTGGCTGTAGACATTACATTATTATATTTTACATTGTTATTGGATTAAAAATGTTTTTAATTAGGAAGGCTAAGCCTTGCTGATTAACCCATGGATTAAGGATTCCATATTCCAGAGGATTCACGCTTAACCGGTAACATCTAAACTCATTTCTGCCTTCTTTTATCGAATCCGATTTCTGAATTCGGATTGAGTTTTTGATTAAAAACCCAGATTGATTTATCCTAAGGACACAATTCCAACTGGGTTTAAGTGATTACTGGGTGATTGCTCAGTGATACGCCATTGTTCTGGACATATTCTAGATGACAGTTCAGTCGAGGGAATTTCTGGATAAACGTAGAGATTTCGGTTTGTCCAGAATCAATCACGAGTTTGGTGTATTATTTTAGTCTGATGAAGGTTTTAGAATTACTGATTCTAGGTTAGTCGTTTTTGGTCTAATTAATCTTGTTTTCTTTATTTGTTTCATTTTGCTTTCATTCTTAATTGCATTAAAAACTCTTTCCCCCAATCTATTACTATTTTCCTGTTTCTATTGAACCTACTACGAATTTCATGGGAAACGATCTAGGTTCCTTATACTACAAATCTTTTTACTGAACTTGGTTATTTTGTAAGAGGTCGGCATCTCTTGTCACTTCCTCATTCAATTCAGGAAGACCCCATGAAAAAGGAATCTCAAAATCATCAATAATCAAATAATTGAGGTCATCATAATCTATCACCCATTTCTCTTGAAGAGCCACATACCATCCTCTTTTTGTAAGGTTATGAATATAGAAAAATTATTTAGCCTAGTTTACCATAATTAAAGGCTAAACTAATTTAAAATTCTTGTCTTTCAAACTTGAGAAATTCATATACTTAGCTACTTACATTACACTACTATTTTGCATAATACTCTTACCATCTAGTGTCTTTATATAAAAAGAATACTCGTTGACCTCAAATGACTACCAAGAAATCACATCTAACACAAGACCTTGAGACGACTATCTCACCATATCCGAAGCACTTCCCTCCACTTCAACTTTATCTTTAAACCATTGGGAAAAAGTTTTGTAATGCTCCTTGATTAGCCTTTGTTCAATCATTCTAGCCTTACCATTTTCCTTCTAAACATGGTCTTTATGTGCCTGTATGTACTCTTCAAATTTATCGATATTGTTCAAGATGTGTAAGTGTACTTGGTGCATTTAATGAGGATCCATGATATTCACATTAGCCCCGCTTTACCATGTTCTTCAACTCTACTTTTATTAGGAACCCCAATTGCTGGTACTTCTAACATGTACTATAGATCGAATTCCATAGCTTCTTTTAAAACATATTACTGAACTATGGATGCTTCTGGCCGTTTTAGATTCGTCACATACCCTTTTAGAATTTTCATTATTATTTCAACTGGGTACATCTAGTGTAAATGGATAGGGCCACAAACTTTATCTTCTCACCAGATGAACAATCAAGAGAACTATGATGTCAAAAAAATGCAAGAAGAAATAGTTGCTTAAGTTTGCATAAGATCATATATCCCTCATGTTCCATTTCTTCCAATTTTTTGGGCTTAAAGACCTTGTTGTATACACCATTAAAGAAGAAGCACAATTTGGTCACTATATATCTCAACTCATCCTCATGAATGCCTCAAATGGCTATTAGGAGTAATTGTTGCATTGTAACGTGGCAGTCATGAGACTTTAGTCCTATTAGTCTTAAATCTTTCATTGAAACAAGCTTCTTAACATTCGTACAATAACCAAAGGGTACTTTGATGCCATACAAATATTACTATATGCTTATCTTCTCTTCCTTTGATAAAGTATGAAGAGCTAGGGGACAATAAATTTGTTTACCATCAACAACTAGGTGGAGATTCTCCCATATTCCCATATCTTGGAAATTTAGTTTTGCCTTCACTCCATCCTTAGAACTATCTTGTATGTTTAGAAGTGTTCTAGCAACACTGTCACACATGTTTTTCTCTACAGGCATGAAATCAATACAGTGCCTCAGATCAAACTTACACCAATATGGGAGGTCAAAGAAGATATACCTCTTTTTCTATATGTTCTTCTCAGTACCCTTATTTTTTTTATACTTACCAAAGAAAGTTTCAATGTTTTTCACCTTTTCATATACCTCATCTCTAGTCAATGGCACTGGAGCATTGAAAGTTCTTGGCCCCAATTTTTTTTTTCAATCTGCGATATAAGTGGCCTGGCCTAAGGAATCTCCTATGCCCAAGGTACAGTGTCTTCCTACCATACTAAAGCTTATGGTAGCATCTCCCTTCCTTAAAAATTGGGCATGCTTTATGGCTCTTAACACAATAACCTAACAATTTTTTGTACCAGGGGAAGTCATTAATAGTGAAAAATATCATCACTTTAAGCTTGAAAACATCCTTCCAACTAGTATCATAAACATCCACACCTTCCTCCCATAGCTCTTTCAAGTCTTCAATCAAGGCATTAAGTATACATCTATATCATTCCCCAGTTGTTTTAGTCCAAAAATCAACATGAATAATAGTAAGTATTGCATTTTATGCATAGCAAAGGAGAAAGGTTGTAAATGATCAACAAAATAGCCCACAAAGTATGTATACTACTTAAACTCCTATAAGGATTCATGCCATCTATACTAAGTGCAAGCCTTATGTTCCTTAGGTCTTGGGCGAACTAAGGAAGTAGTTCATCAATTTTCTTCTGTTGCATGACATCTATCGGGTATCTAATCTTTCCATTTAAAATCCTCTCGTTTGTGAGGCATAACAAATTCTTTGCATCCTCTTCATAGCAAACATTCACTTTAGCCTTGGTACAATTGGTAGGTACCACAACACTTTCACTAGAGATTTCTTTGATTTGTACCTTGTTATGTGACACTTTGGATACTTGACAAGCCCTTCATAATCGGTTTTATACTCCATGCTAAGGGGACTCAAAATTTTCTTTACATCATAGTAGCACTTTGGTAGAAAGTTTTCATCAAGGAATATGTCATTTAAAGCCTCAATTAACTTTGAAACACTAATGTCACTCTACCCATATTGTGCTTTCAAGCTCACCAATATCACCAAAGTCTTCAACACTATGTATTTTTCATAGCCTGGGTACATTGGCCCATATTCTAATACCCACAAGCCCATTCCATCATTTATCCACTTCTCATTATTTCCTCAACTAAACTCACCAAAAATGCAGTAGGAAATCTATCAGCAAAAGATTAGGCTCAGTGTCATTCACGTAAAGCAGAGGGAGCAGATCTGCAGCAAACCATGCTTTCTCACGTCATCGACAACTACTCATTCTTGAGCCCAACGTTCCCTATACCTTTAAACTTAGCGTCGTATACCCCTAAGCCTTTGTATTCTTCCTCCTCAGAACCAGACCCCAGCCTTATCGTTTAACTCTATTCCTTCATCCTTTTGTCTATGAGTTGCCACCGTCGCTTATCTATTTGCACCTGGCGTCCAGCTCCTTCAGTCCAAATTTAGCTATTGTCTCATTTTATTGTTATATTCTATTGGCCGCCTTTCTTCTTCTGTTGGGTCTATCCGTGGGTGCTTGGTGAGGGATTAAAGCAATCTTTATCTTATGCATTTTTGGCGTAATATGGCATGCTTGTGTAGGTAAGCTTCATTAATCTATGCCATTTATGAAGATTCAAATATGCAACATGTTGTTTTTTCATTTGGTTCTGTTTGCTACTGTTGTCATATGTTGAAGTCCCACATCGGTGGGCATGAAAAGAAGTGTTGAGGAGGCTATAAATAAAGCCTATTCCCCTCCTTTCAAGATATACCAAAATCTCTTCTCTTATCTATATATCTTGAGTTCTTATGTGTATTTTGTGAGGAATTTTCTTAATTCAAGAGAGGGATAATATTGTTCTCTCCTTGTAATTAAAGAGAGGTTTTAATTTTAGAATTTCACATAGTGAGATTTTCATTTTGAATATCTGTGTGTCATTTAGTATTATTTTCAATTTTATATATTTGTTGTTATTGTTCTATCTAGAGGGATCCTAAAATCCCAACAAGTGGTATTAGAGCCAAAGTCTCCTAAGTATGCTCTGTGGTTGCAGTTTAGATTGATCTGTCACATTAGAAAAGGATTATTCTTGGGGAATTGCCGAGATGCTGTTCACACGAAGGGTACACAAAGGTACTATTCACACAGGTGGATTTCTTAGGGCATCTTTCTGAACCCTGAGTCCAAGTGAAGCAGTGGAAGCTACCTTGAAGCAAAAACAAGTCAAGTAGTTTATGATAGAACAATGACAACAAACATAGAATTGGCAAATTTGATGGGAAGAAATTCCCTTAATGGAAATTGAAGATGAAGGCATTATTGATTAAGGATAATTGCTTGGAGGCCATCAGTACTCGGCCGAAAGAGTTCACATCTGTCCCTATCAAATGATAATATTAGGTGTGGAGGAAAAGAAATTAGTCAACGAGATATGGGATCAACTCACAAAATTATATGAAGCAAAGTCACTCCATAACAAAATATTTTTGAAGAGGAAACTTTACACACTTTGGATGTCTTAGTCTACATCAGTGACAGAGCATGTCAATACTCTGACTGTTGGTCCTATGTTTTGATGATGACTTGGTTTAACTTATCTGTCAAAAACATAAGAAGATGGAACCAGAACCTTGCTGTCGAATAAACTCGAGGTTTGAGACTCAACCTCGAGGTTATACCAAAACTCGAGGTTATAAAAGAACCTCAAGGTGCCAAAGCCTTAGCCGTCTTCCGAATAATTCTCTCTCAACCTTAAGTTTCCATAAGCAACCTCGAGGTTGTCATAAAACTCAAGGTTAGTAACTTAACTCAAGGTCAATAACTTAACTCGAAATTGAATTAAAAAACTTGAGGCTTGAAAATGAACCTCGAGGTAATGGCAAAACTCGAGGTGATAATTGAACCTCGAGGTTAAGTGCTTCTACCTTTGAAGTTACCCTTAGCTAAGAACCTCGAGGCTGATATTCTGACTCGAGTTTAGTGAGAAACTCGAGGTTGGTTGGCTAACTCGAGGTTGATCGTGTTTAAAATGATATATGTTTATATGTAGTTTCTGCAATTGTTTTTGTATCTAACCCTTGAGATTCTGATCTCTTTTCTTGTTGATATCAGATTGCTTATCACTAATCCTATTTCAAAGTTTGTTTTATGGAGAGATCATGAATTCTTTCTATTCCAATAAAAAGCAAACATGATGTCATCAGCATTAATTGTATCAGACGAAAAGCAAATACAGAGTGACAACATTCTTTCTGAACTCTAACGGTCAAATCTGTTGAGCGAAACATTCTCTTGAGGAATAAGAATGTTGGTCAAGCTATTCAAACTGCTAGTAGTAAGTGCTAATGGTCATTTAGCTGCCAGGATTACACAAGCACAAGACAACGGCTAGTTTTTACAATGGTGATAATTCGCGGCTATAAATAAAAGAAGGATTCAATTGAGCTACCTACTGAAACTCTGCGCATTTACTCTGATTTATTACTCTTATTAGTTTCATTCAATATCTTCAGATATTTTTCCTGTACTTCAGTATTTAATTTATTATCTACTCGTGAGGAGTTATTAAACCCTTATTATTTCATTCAGTTGTTAAAGTCTTAAGGTTGAGGAACCTTAAGTGTGTGGGTGTATGATTACAAGTAGTAAGGGGGAGTGAGTCCATGAGAGTGAGGATCATCCTTATATTTGTAATCTCTGAAGAGTTAGTGAAAATCCCAAGGAGTTCTTGGGGACTGGATGTAGGTCAGGATTAGACCGGACCAGGATAAATTGCTCTGTGTTTACTCTTCTTTAAATCTCTGCTTAGTTAGTGTTGTGCCTTAATTCGTGGAACTTTTGATTAAGCTAATAAATTTTTAAATCACCTATTCACCCCCTTCTAGGTGATATTCCATCTTCACTGACCTCTCTATGTTCTCAACTTTCAACATTGGGACATAGTATTGACCCAAAGGAACATGCTGAGATTCTACTCTAGTGTCATCATCAATATAACCAACAATATCCTCAAGGATACTTTGGTCTTTGATGATATTGCAGCGTCTGTTCTTGAAGAAGAATGTTGAAGCACAAACAAAAAGACTGTATGGCAAGTTCACACCAAGCGGAAGCCTTATCAATGACAATAGGAAGAACAACAGAACATGATTCCAGTGGGAGTCACAAGCAAGGAAGTTCAAAATCAAAGAGTATAAAGAATTTTAAGTGCTATAATTGTGGTAAGAGAGGACACTTCAAAAGTAAATGTCGATTCAAGAAGGGTGGAGACAAAACCTCTGAAGCATCAAACTCTCAAGGATGTGTAGCCGCTGCTGATGTTTTATGTAGCGTAGTAGAAGCAATGTCTAAAGATAGATTGAAACTCACTGATGCATAGGTCATGGATTCAAGTGCAACATGGCATATGACTTCTCGTAGGGAGTAGTTTCATGCTTATGAACCTATCTCTAGAGGGTTTGTGTACACTTGTGAGAATCAGATCTTGGATGTTGTTGGATTTGGCACCAAAAAGATAAAGATGCATGATGGAGTGATTCATATAATTAAAAATGTACGGCATGTGAAAGGACTCAAGAAAAATCTATTGTTTTTAGGTCAATTTGATGATAATGGTTGTAAGAGCATACAGGAAAAGGCGTGATGAGACTTGTCAAGGGAGCACTTGTAGTAATGAAAACTAAGAAAAGTTCCGCAAACTTGTACATACTTATGGGACAGACACATATGGAGGCAGAAGCATCTGTTGCATCAACCAATTCTAAGGAAGATATAACACAAAGGTGGCATCGTAAATTAGGCCACATGTCAGAACAAGGATTGAAGATTCTAACCGAATGGAAACTTCTCCCTGGTCTCACAAAGGTATCTTTACCCTTTTGTGAGCATTGTGTTACAAGTAAGCAACAGAGAATGAAGTTCACTACATCTAATTCCATAAGTAAAAATATTTTGGAATTGATTCACTCTGATGTATGGCAAGCATCGATTATGTCTCTAGGAGGAGTAAAGTATTTTGTATCCTTCATTGATATTATTCTAGGAGATGCTGGGTGTATCCAATCAAGAGGAAGGCAGATGTATTTTCAGTCTTCAAGATATTCAAAGCACAAGTAGAGTTGGAAACAGAGAAGAAGATTAAGTGTCTCAGGACAGATAATAGTGGAGAATACATAGGTGATTAATTTAATGCCTTTTGTCATTAAGAAGGCATCAAAAGACAACTCATAGTGGCATACACTTCGCAATAGAATGGAGTGGCAGAGTGAATGAATAGAACTCTACTCGAAAGAACTAGAGCTAGTTGAGGATTGAAAGTTTGACAAAGTCATTTTGGGCCGAAGTAGTCAAGACTACCTGTTATGTGATTAATCATTCACCATCAACTACGATTGATCTAAAGACACCGATGGAAATGTGAACTGACAAGCCAGTAGATTATTCTCACTTATTCACATTTGAGAGTCTTGTGTTTGTAATGTACAACAAACAAGAAGTTACAAAATTGGATCCAAAATCCAGACAATGTAGATTCTTGGGATATGCTGATGGAATCAAGGGGTATCGACTATAGGATCCTACTGCTTGCAATGTCGTCATTAGCAAAGATGTAATATTTGTAGAAGGAAAGCTACAAGAGCAAGATGTAAAAAGCACTTTAGCAAACAAATACTTTGACGATTTAGGTGGAACAAGAGTCTGGGCAACAAGTTTCTTCTTAAACAATACCAGAACACGAGGAGCAAGAACTAGTTGATTTTGAAACTACAGAAGTTTGACAATCAACTTGTGAGAAGAAAACACTAGCCTGTCAGTCTAATTATATTGTGGAGGGCAATGTTGCATATTGTCTTTTAACATAAGATAGAGAACCATCAACATTTTGATAAGCAACAACTAGGTTAGATAGATCATTATGGATGACAACAATGCAGGAAGAAATTGAAGCTCTTTATAAAAATAAAACTTGGGAACTTGTGCCATTACCACAAGGAAGAAAGCCTATAAAAAACAAATGGGTTTATATGATCAAATGAAATAGTGATGATCAAGTAGAGTGGAATCATGCAAGATTGGTGGTTAAAGGTTTTCTCAAAAAGGTATAGACTTCACTAAAATATTTTCACTTGTGGTTCATTTGACTACTATTCATATAGTAGTAGCTATGTGTGCAGAATTTGATTTACATCTAGAACATTTAGAAGTTAAAACTGCATTTCTTCATGGAGATCTTGAAGAGAAAATCTATATGCTCCAACCAGAAGGTTTTAAAGAACCAAATAAGGAGAACTTGGTTTGCAGGTTGAACAAATCTCTGTACAATCTCAAACAGGCGCTAAGGTGTTGGTATAAGAGATTTGATTCCTTCATATTAAGCCTTGAATACAATAAACTCAGTTCAGACCCTTGGGCTTATTTTAAGAGGTTTGGTAATAATGATTTCATTATACTACTATTGTATGTTAATGATATGTTGTTAGCAAGCCCCAACATAGATCTAATTCAAGAATTAAAGGCATAATTGGCTAGGGAATTTGACATAAAGGATTTGGGACCAACAAACAAGATTCTAAGGTTGCAAATTCACCAAGACAATAGCAAACAGATTTTCATATCTCAAAAGAAGTACTTACAGAAAATCTTGCGGCGCTTCAACATGCAAGATTGTAAGCCAATGTCTACCCCACTTCTTGTTAATTTCAAGTTATCCTCAAGTATGAGTCCTAGAATGAAGCAATGATGAAGAAGATGTCTCGAGTACCGTATGCATGCAATAGTAGGGAGTTTAATGTTTGCTATGATCTGTACAAGACTAGACATTGCACATGCAGTAAGAGTGGTTAGTCGATACATGGCAAATTATGGTCAAGAGCATTGGAAAGCTATTAAGAGGATCCTGAGATATATCAAAGGAACCTCAAATGTTGCTATATGTTATGGTGGATTTGAATTTATTGCTAGAGGATATGTTGATTCTGATTTTGCAGGTGATCTTGAAAAAATAAAATCTATCACAGGCTATGTGTACATAATTGGAAAAGGAGCTGTTAGCTGGGTATCTAAACTACAATTAGTTGTGGCACTATCTACAACAAAGGTTAAGTATATGACATCTACACAAGCTTGTAAAGAAGCAATTTGGATAAGAAGATTCATGGAAGAACTCGGACACAAACAGTAGCATATGTTGTTATGTTGTGATAATTAGAATGCCTTGCACATTGCAAGGAATCCATCATTTCATTCCAGGATAAAACACATAGGAGTTCAATATCATTTTGTTTATGAAGTGGTAGAAGATGGAAGTGTGAACATGCAAAAGATTCACACAAAAAGGAACCTAGCAGATGCACTAAGAAAGGCAATCAACACTGATAAATACATATAGTGCAGATCTTCATTTGGCTTCGAAGAGACATAGACAACATGAAAATAGCAAGAATGTTGTGTAGATTGATTGGTTCTCAATCATATCTCCAAGTAGGAGATTGTCATATGTTAAAGTCCTACATCGGTAGGCATGAAAAGAAGGAATGGTGAGGATGCTATAAATAAAGCCTCATCCCCTCCTTTCAAGATACATCAAAATCTCTTCACTTCTATATATATTTCTTGAATTCAAGAGAGGGATAATATTGTTCTCTCCTTGTAATTGAAGAGAGGCTGTAATTTTAGAATTTCCCATAGTGAGATTTCCATTTTGAATATCTTTGTGTCATTTAGTATTATTTTCAATTTCCTATATTTGTCGTTATTGTTTTGTCCGGTGGGATCCCAAAATCCCAACAATTGTGATGTTTGGAAATTTAAGACTGAATAATAAGTTCATTATTACTGCTGGTTGTTTAAAGAAAGTGGTAGTTTGTGAGTTGTTGCTAAGCATTACATGTGTGGGAGTTTTATTCTTTTGGTTTTGGCATTACCGATTCGTCTCTTTCCTCCTCTGTTCGATTTATTAAGATCCTTGAGTGGGTAAGATTTCAAGTCCTTGTTGTTTCTATTCTCTACCCTTGATATGGGCATATTTAATATTTTGTCCCCTCCCTCATGATTTTTTTTTGGCATGTTATCATGGAGTGTGTTGTTTGGGTTTTAATTTTATCTTCTTATTTCAGCTCCTTAGCATGAAGAGTACAAAAGGAAATTGAGAGTTTAGTTTAATTAGATATCAAAGGCTAACATGTGCTCCTGCTTATACTTTTGTTGGTGTCTGCAACTGATTGAAATAATATATTAAAGAAGTTTGTTGGTAATGAAGAGAAATTTGGGTGAATTAGGATTATTCAAGTTATATTGATTGGTAGAATGCATATAAGGTGTTTGTTAAATCGTATGGGAAGGAGCTTCTTTGGGTGAAGGTTGTCAAGTTTAATATTTAAATCCAAAGGGGTGTTTATTTTGTTTTTATGATGAATTTACTAAAAGAATAAACTCGAGGAAACTTTAATAGATTATATAGATGTCTGGAAGTTTATGTTTGCTAGCTTGTGAATTTAGTGCTTGATTTATGAATTTGTTGAATGTCATAAAGTATTTGATCAATTGTGCAATTGAAGAAATTGATTTATTGTAGCATATAATGTGATAAATAATTTGAAGATTGGTGTGCACGAGTTGGATATACTGTATTGAAATTAAGTGAATTGATTTAGTGAATGATTTCTTTTGCACCTAATGGAGTGGTAATCATAAGTTAAAGAATATGAAGATATGTGATTTAATAATTTATTGTTAAATGACTCATGGAGCTTAAGATTATGTGAAGACTGAAAAAAAAACTAAGGAAAAGATTATTACCATGAGGAGTAATGAAGCATTCGATTTAATGTAATAATATAAAAATTATATGTATAAAATATAATTAGAGTATTAATGTTTTTACATCTTGGGGTATTAGGGAATTGAGGAGGAATCACAATTCAGAGCTAGCTGAATAAACTGGAGTAAGTTATGAATTTGAAAGCAAAATAATTGAGTGAATAGCATCCCAATATAATTTTTATACATGATATTTTTATTAGTTATCGTAGTCTTTTTTAAATGTTTACAAGTATGATTTTCGAAGGGAAGCTTACTAGATTTGTTTTATTTTCTTATTGATATTACATGAGTAAAGATTGAAGTAGCTCTTCTTTATTATTTATTTTTCTCCAATTGCTTCATAGTATAATTCGTGATTATGCACTTAAATGGTTAGGAAACTTTTAAGATATATTTCATAAATTTTCATATTGAAATGATCCTGCATTTTAGAATAATTATATGCCAGAATCTATTATTTCAAAAGGACTTTGTTGGCATATCAAATTTGAAGGAAAGCTTGAGATATTGTTATTGAAACTTCATGTTGGGGTAATATACTATGAAGTGTTCAATACGAGTTATTACTATCTCGATACAAAGAAACTTTTTATTGCTTTTGATAAATTGACTCCTAAGCATGCTTGAATACATTTTTTAGAAGATTAAATATAGAACGCTAGTTACTAACAGTAGCATTGTTAGTCCTTGGTACACCATAGTTAACCTCAAGCTCACTTGATATTAATGGGATTTGTTCTCATGCCTGTTATTCGTAGTACCTACGCTTGCTTCATGGACTTAGTGTCCATGCTTGTTTCATTGCTTCGAGCCATGCCTGTTTCATGGTTACGAGCCATGCTTGGTTAGTTACCCTTATGGACTTAGTGTCTATGCCTATTTCATGGCTTCAAGCCATGATTTGTTCTCATGCATGTTATTCGTAGTACCTACGCTCACTTGATGCCTATTCCTTGGGGTACACCATAGTTAACCTCAAGCTCACTTGATATTAATGGGATTTTTTCTCATGCCTGTTATTCGTAGTACCTACGCTTGCTTCATGGACTTAGTGTCCATGCTTGTTTCATTGCTTTGAGCCATGCCTGTTTCATGGTTACGAGCCATGCTTGGTTAGTTACCCTATGGACTTAGTGTCTATGCCTATTTCATGGCTTCAAGCCATGATTGGTTAGTTACCCTCATGGATTGAGTGGTCATACTTGTCATTTGTTCAGTAAGAAGTTCTACGGAAAGATGTGATTTTGAGCATTATGGTTAACATTAATTATGTTAAATCAAAGGCTTTATTACGTACTTGTAATTATTTAGAGTTCTACTTGATTCATGATATATGATTTGGAAATTACACTTTTATTGCCTTATTGTTATTAGCAAAAGATAAAGGTGTTTGAATTGAATTGAATTGTTTAGCTTGTTTCTATTTAAATTATAAGAATAGGATGTTACTCACTAGAAAAATTGTTTTGATTCAAACGATATAGATGATTCTGTACCTCCTGCTGAGCAGTGAAGAGACTTCTTATCGTCTTAAAGCTTACGATCTCATTTTATAGTACTACTAATTGATGTAATTATAAACCTAGACTTGTATTTTTATTAAAGCTAGATGTTTAACGCAGTTTATAGGTAAGATCCCTATCTCCTTTTGTTATTTAGAAAACATGAATATTCTAGATTATGGTATTATGAGTATTAATCAGCATTCTCATATAAGTTTAAGTCTTAAGGGATATGAGTCCTCTCATATTTTATGCCGGTAGCCCCTTTAGTCTTAAGGGTGTGACACTCTTAGTATTGAAAGAGGATCAATCAACCATGAAAGTGAGCTTAATCACCAAGAGGGGCTGTTTTGGGGATTATAAAAATTTTCTTAAGTGCTCTGTTTTCGCACACTAAAACAGAGCTAAGCAAGGTATAAGGAAGAAGAGCAAGACACAAGAATTTATACTGGTTCGATCCAACCTATTGACCTATGTCCAGTCCCTAAACTCTTTGGGATTTTCACTATCTCAATTGATTACACAGTCTGTAACTCAAGAGTAATTCTCTCACTAGAACTTACTCCCCCTTACAATATTCCAGTCTCCAAGTCCCCTGACTTGAGATCCTTGCAGTAAATGATTTACAATAAATGAACTCTCTCTAAGAGTTAATAGTGATAAACACTGACGTACAAAAGTATCAAAAGATACTTAACAGTATAAAACTGAAAGATTAATTGAAAACTTGAATGCTTTTCGTTTTCTTAGTCTTAGTTTGAGAAGACTTGAATGCAACTCTAATTATATCAAGATAAGATTAAATGACCGTTGGATTCTTCAATGTAACCGTTGGAGACATTGTTGATAAGATTAGGAACAATTTGGTCTCTTCTCTCTCTACTCTTTAGTTAATCCAGGTGCTCTGAGTTTTATAGTTGACTTCCCTTAAGATTAATCCATTGGAATAGCAGAAGCTAGTTAAGGAAAGGAGGAATTAATCCCTTTGCATCATGCAGAGAATGATTGTCCAAAAGATTGCAAACTATATGTACTTTGCAATCAATGTTCTGACATTACTTTTTGCTTTTGACTGAATCTCCATTTTAATATACTCTTTAAATCATCTAAAACTCACTAACAAACTGATTAAACATAGTTAGGAATAGTAATGAGTGATGATAAGAAATATATAGATTAAACACGACGATTTCACATATTCACACAATTTGAATTTTAAAATATGCGATACAAACTCAAGTTAATTCATTTAGACTAGAGTTTGTGTTTTACTTCAGAAGCCTAAACTCGAGTTTTATAAATCTAACTCGAGTTTTCTTCATCCATAGAAGAATGTCATGATTTGATCTCTGAAGCAAATTTTCAGAAAGAGCTAAACTCAAGTCATTAAGTGACTAACTTGAGTTTTAGACATTTTTAGTGAAAATATATTTTAAGTCTAAAAGCTCAAAACTAGAGTTTTTATTTCAAACTGGAGTTTTCAAAAAGTTTAAATAGAACGAAGCTCTATGTATGGCATAAACCCGAGTTTACAATGTCTAACTCGAGTTTCCATAAAAACTTGGGAAATCTGGAAAACTCTTTGTATGATTCAAACTGGAGTTTGCAGTAGAAAGCTGGAGTTTTCAAATCTTTAGAAATGTTGAATTGTTCTCTGTGAGTCCTAAACTTGAGTTAGTAAAAACTTAACTCGAGTTTCCTTATAAGAGAAAACTTTGTAAAATACTTTAGTAAGTACAAATTGGAGTTTTCAAAAAGACAACTCTAGTTTTCTTAAGCTTGGAATGGAGCATAGCTTTCTATATGTTACAAACTTGAGTTTATAGAATACAAACTCAAGTTTCTAACAAAGCTTGGAAAACTTAAATTTCTCTGATTTGTCAAAAACTGGAGTTCATTAAACTAAACTCTGGTTTGCTTTGTCTTGAAAAACTTAGGAGCTCTTTGTATGATCTAAACTCAAGTTTCTAAAGCTTAACTCAAGTTTGTCTAAGTTTACAAAAACTGGAGCTACTCTCTATCGAGTCCAAACTCGAGTTTTGTAACACAAACTCGAGTTTGCCTTTGACAATAAGTTTTTCAACTTTGCAAAGACAAACTTCAACTTGGGTTTACAATTGTCAATTATCATCAAAACACATAAAGAACTAACAAACCAAATCTAAGGATTTAGGCCTAACAAATTTGAAAGTCCCAGTTTACTAGATGTGCAACACGGAAGGGCCTAACTATAAGAGGAAAGCGTAGCTAAACCTAAAGACGTTGAAGTTGTAAGAGTCAGAGTAGTCAATACAATTCCAATTCAACTAAACTCACATCAAAGGAATGAGAAAATTACCAATCAAAGAACTAGAGAGGAAACCTAACTCTTCCCTAGAGCTAGATGAACTGTAGAAGACACAGAGACGTTGCATGATAAGACGTTCCCTACACCGTCAATCATTTCGATGAGCTTTTCTGGTTGCTTCTTTATTTTATCTTCATAAACCTTTTCATAGGCTATTTTGTTATACTCTATTTTGTGTTTCTCTCATCAATCATAAACTAAATTCTTGTTGGCTGAGTGAGGATGGATTTTTAAGTTGTAGAATGAACCTAGTTTGCTAGGCTTTTGATTTAATTTATTTAGTTTGTTTAACAATAATTTAATCTCTTGTCCAATTTGCAGCTGGTAAGGGGTTATATCAGTGGCCTTGCTTTACTAGAAGGGACTTGAGGTTAGACCTTTGTTAGATAGTGTTTGCTAGGCAAGCTTGTATAAGGCTCGACTTAAATTGTAGGCTACAAGAATGGGTCTACTACTCATAACCAAAACACCTAAGTTAAACTGACACTCATAACTAGAAAATTGCCATAGGAATATGGAAGAAGTAGAGCAAAAAGTGTATTTATAGGATGCTAACACTTCTTTATAGAATAGTGGTGGGTTAGCTGAATGACGTTGTGCAAGGAAATTATGTTGTAGCGTTACAGAAGCTGTGCAGCACAATTGCTATAGTAATGCGTTGTGTGCGAATTGGGGGAATATTGCAACTTAGGATGAAATTCGAACTCATCCTATCTTTAAACTGATATCTTACTTCCAACTTCTGATCATTTATTTACTTATTTGTCATTAGTAATAGCTAAAACAAAACAACCAATTATACTTTTAGTACACACACAACTATCATGAGAAACCAAATTTATCTTCAGTATGAACAGTCTATATGGGATGATAACTTTACTTACTCTTTATTACTTGTTCGAATGGTTCACTTGCAACAAGGAAATTGACCAACAAGTTTTTGGCACCGTTGTCAGAAACTGAAGATACCTTCTATGATTGTAAGTTTCTTTCCAATAAGTTGTTTTTTACCTCACTAAGCTCACTCTCACTATCTCAAATTTTCTGGTAGCTACTAACCTTGAGCCATACAATCCATAGATTGAACAAACCTATAAATAAAGGCGCAACAAGTAGAGGCGAGGGAGTTGTCGAGTAGCTTTGAAAACATAACAGAAATGCAAGTTAATTAAGACTTGGATCAAGAAGAGCAACACTTACTCAATAAGGACAACTAGATCCCTCAACAACCAAAGTATAACACTAATCTTGACCAAGCTACCATGGAGTTCAAAGTTCCTGATTTGAATAGACTTAACTTGTCTATTACACCCCAAATTTTACTGCAGGGCATTTTGAAATTAAAGGTGACATATTTTAGATGGTCAACTCTGTCAGACAATTTGGCTAACTCCCATCTAAAGACCCTCATCTGCATATCAAATCATTCATGGAGGTCTGTGACATTTTCGTCATTCCAGAAGTGATAGCCAACACCCTCAAAATCAAATTGTTCCCATTCTCACTCAGGGCAAAGGCTTGAACGTGGCTGAACATTGTGCCTGCTCACTCAATCACCTCTTAGAACGACATGGGTAGCAAATTCTTGCTAAAATTCTTCCCACCAACCAAGAACGGCTAACTGAGAGAAGACATCACCAGCTTCTAACAACCCCTAATGAATCTACTTATAAAGCTTGGGAATGATTTAAAGATCAACTTAAAACGTGTCCACAACACAAACTAGTTGAATGGGTGCAACTGGAAACTTTCTATAAAAGTTTAGATGGACAAACACGATCTATAGTTGAAGCATCTGCTAATGGTTCACTCCTGGTAAAATCCTACAATAGAGCTCATAAGCTCTTGGAACACATGGCCATGAACAGTCACCAATGGCCAGCAGATCGACTCCCTTCTTCTAGACCAGTAGCAGGAGTTCATGAACTTGATGCGATGATAGCCTTTACTACTCAAGTGTCTTCACTGACCAATATGATCAAGTCAATGAGTATGCCGGCTAGTACCTCATCAATGCAACCTACTCAAGTAGCTTATGTGTGTTATGGTAAAAAGTACTCTTACACTCAGTGCTCTGCTAACCCTAAATCTATTAACTATTTGAACAACTACAACTAGGGAAGCAACACCAACAATCCATACTCCAACATGTACAGATCAAGGTGGCAACATCACCTGAATTTCTTTTAGAATTCTCAGAGTTAACCACATGCTGGTTCCTTAGTAGGCCCTTCGTATACTAATAGATCCTCAAATCCGCCAAGGTTCAACCAGCAAGCAATGCATTGACTCATCTTGTCAATCTTCTATGGAAAGCCTACTCAAGGAATATATGGCTAAGAACAATACCATCATACATAGCTAGCAAGTATCCCTTCGCAATCTTGAGGACCAAGTTGGATAGCTTGCTACAACACTTAATAACAGATCATCAGGCTCTTTACCTACCGACACTAAAGTCCCTAGGAACTATGGGAAAGAACAAGTCAAGGCCATTGAAATGAGAAGCGGCAAAAATGTGAAACCAATGAAGGTATCAAAACGCATTATTGAGGATACCAAACAATATCAGGCCAAATAAGGAAAGGACAAGAAGCTACAGAGGATGTCGAAGAAATAGAGTATCACCCTACTATGTTGCTACAAAATACTAGTAGGTCCAATGTTACAGCATTCCCAACATATGTCACACCAGATGCTTGTATATCATGAATGATGAGAAATACGATAACATCACCATTGCAACACACCGCCAACCCAGGACCATCACGAAACATGCAGAGAACCTCACCTTTCCCACAAAGGCTCTAGCAGTAAAGCCAAGAGAAGCAGTTTTGAAAGTTCCTGAGCATGTTGAACCAGTTGTACATTAACATCCCTCTAGTAGAAGCTTTAGAACAAATGTCCAGTTATATGAAATTCATGAAGGACATACTATCTAAGAAAAGGTGGCTGGGTGAATTTGAAATAGTAGCCATGACCAAGGAAAGCAGTGCATTACTATTGAATAAATTGCCTCCAAAACTAAAGGATCCGGGAAGTTTCACAATCCTTTGTGCCATTGGCCCTAACTATTGTAGAAAGGCACTTTGTGATATGGGCATCGACATTAATTTAATGCCCATGTTTGTATTCAAGAAACTAGCAGTTGGTGAAGCAAGGCCGACTACAGTAACTCTGCAATTGGAAACCGATCCATTGTCCAACTAGAAGTAAAAATTGAAGATGTACTAGTAAAGGTGGACAGGTTCATCTTCCCTATAAATTTCATTATACTAAACTTTGAAGCAGATCGAGAAGTCCTAATCATTCTGGGAAGACCATTTATGGTAACAAGAAGAACATTAATTGATATTGAAAGAGGAGAACTCACTATGTAAGTCAACGGTGACCAAGTGGCATTCTCAATTCTAAGAACCTTAAAGTATCCAGAAACACTAGAAGAATGCTTTGTTCTTAATATGTTACCAAGCACTGGACGTTCCCTATTGGTATAATCTAAGATAGAAATTCAATGCCCAGCAAAGCACATCAAATTCTTATGAAGAATCACTAAATGAGGAAGAACCCAAAGTCTGTTGGCATGGGAATGAAAACATGGCGATGGTCAACACCCCCACTTATCCTCTGAGTTAAATATCATAGCAAGGTCAGGCTAAATATTATAAACCAAGCGCTATTAAGAATCATCCCAAAATTTTTACTTTTTCAAGTTGATTAGTCCATCATTAGGTAAATTAATTGTACTATCAGTAACATTCAAGAGGAATATACAACAAACAATAAAATAAGGAACCCCATATGTGTATTATGCCACAAGTCTATGTCATAGCATCGGTCTTTTCAATTAACTTGCTTCAAGGCATATACAGAAAAATTAGTGATGGGCCAAAATTTCGACTCAAGCGTTCAAGTTTCCCTCAATTCTTGATCCTCTCTCCAATCCACCAACCTCACCATTACCCATTTCACTGAACCTCTCCCTAATCCTCTTGACGACGTAGTTCCCAAACACCTACTCACCCTAACTTCTCACCACCCCAACATTAGTTGACAACCTTTCTCCTTCCTCCCATATAAAGCCCAAAAACCCTTTTTCTCAATGTTCACACCGCTGCATTTCTAACTTTCAACCTCCCTATCACGAGCCCCTTTTTCTCCACCTCCTAACCTAACCCTTGTCCTAGCTCTCAAAGATGGCATGCACTAAATGAGTCTGTCATAAATCCTCTTTCATACATAAGGCCAGCCCAATCTTCATAAGCTAGGAGGCCAAGACACGCTTCTACACTCTTAAAACAAACAAATCCTTAGTCTCGGAGCATGGCGTTAACGCAGATCTGATCAAGTAGGGTGCCTACCCTGAATTTGTAATGAAGGTCATCCATGACCACGGCTAGGAAAAATTTTGCCTAAATCCCACCGAGGTTGTCACCCCTTCGTTCTGGAATTCTATGTTAACTACTTCAAGGGTTTGCCCTACTTCATCACTACCCATTATGAATGCGTGCCCTATAACACCAAGGACATCCAAGAAGTTTATGGGTTGCTTCCAACTAATGATGAGTACCAAACCCTACCTCAACAGGGAGATGACCTTGACATGCACGATTAGGTCATTACCCAGCTATGCGCCCTGGGTACTGAGTGGCATACCTCTAAGGAAGGGTCATAAAATTCTCTAGACAACCGACTTTTACCTGAACACTTCCTCTATACTCGCCTCCTGCCCATGATGCACGCTCAGATGATTTCCCGAGATCGAGCATTCTTGCTTTATTGCATCCTCGAAGGAAAACTCATCGATATCGACACCCTCATCTACCTCGAGCTTTGCAACATCCTAAAGACAACCTCGTGCAACTTATGGTTCCTAGCCCTCATTATTGAGCTCTGTCGTGAGGTCGTCGTCCTCTTTGGTGATACAGAGGAAAGACTTTACCTATCCACCCCATCTCTATGTCAACTATGCAACGCATCTCAAGCTAGAAACCTAAACGCAGTGACCTTACGACTGAACTGCCTAGTTCACTGGTCAATCCCTCAACGGCCCTCCTCAAGCCAATGACACCAAGGGTTTAGCTACATAGGTCGTGGCCCTGCAGCGCTCCATGTCCACTCTCCTTCTCCACCAGCAGATATTCTAGTAGTACATTGTCCACAACGATCGCTATCTAGTAGCCAACCTCATAGCAAGTCATACCATGTTACAACCCGCTGCAGCTATTCTCCAACACGGTGTTCGAGATGAATGGACTAACCGATGCACCGCCCTCTCCCTAGGAACCTTGAGCTCTTGTAAGCGACGGCGAGGTAAGAGCCAGTTGATGCAAATACTACTTTGGAGACTATTGGGGGCGAGGAAGGCCTTGCCTCTACAAGCACAATTCCAGTGTGTAAGGTGTAAATTGACTATGGCTTCCACCTGGCCCACTTATTTTGTTTTCCCTCCAACTCTTTCTTTTCATGGCTTCTTTACACTCCTCTACTGAATAGTAGCAGGGGCCCCAAAAAGACACAAAAAACAAAAAAGTTCCCTATCTTTTATTTGCTTGCTCTCTTTTCGTGCCACTTGTCCCCTTTGTACTTCCTTCTCCCATGCCATTTTCCTCTCAGCTCGCTTATTATTTATAATGAGGGCTTTGTAGTGTTTAAGTGTGAGGAAGGTATATGCTTGTATGTGTGCTAATTTGAGTGATGAATGACTATACCCTGAAAACCCCTAAGTTAGCTCCTTGCAATTTGGGTAAAAATTTTGAACTTTTAAGATATATTTAGAGCATGAACAGAAACCAATAGTAGTAGAGCAATTGTATGCATAACTATGTAGAATAAATTTGTCTTAAGGGAACTAAACCGTGCAAACTTGGGAAATTGATGGTACTAGATTGTTCAGTGTAGGGCAAAGTGACAGTAAGGGAGAATATAGAGTTAAACCACATAGAAGGATTTTTTAGCCTAAATTTTCATAATTTAATGAGCATGCCTGCTAGTTTTAAGAACTGTCTTTGGCTTGTCTTATTTCTCTGATTGTGATATCTTTGACCTGAGTAGAACTACATAGGATAAAGGCATTCCTTTTTCACCCATAAATTCCATACACAAGCCACTAATATCATGATTCCACACACATTGCTATAACAGGAAACCCACAACTAGTTTGATTGAAATACGTGAGTTAAAATGATGTAGTATACTGCCCATAATGCTAAAGTTGTGATAAAGTGATTGAAATAAAAAAAAATTATATATATTAGTGTGAACATAAGGTAGCAATACTAAAGAGGGCCTATTAAATATAGCATCATATCTACTTGTTCTAAAGGACTATCTGGTGCCTTGCTATAGCATATTTCATTTCATTCACCATCCACACACACAAACAACCATTCATTAAATTACAACCTAAGAAAGCACTTTTGATGTAATTATTTCCAGATGCTGGAAGTAACCTTAGAACTTTGACAAGCCTATAGAATCTTTGGATTAGCATGATAGAGAGAAACAAGCCCCTTGATGTGTGAGAGAGAATATAACTTCATCTGAGAATCTATCGACGCTCCTTGCTAGAGCAATGCCTTGCTTTACGTTCCCTTAGTACTGGGCATTGGGATTGTTTACACAGGTAAACTGAACTTAAGACAATGATAGGATACATGGTCCTTAAGACAGGAGTGAAGCTACAAGGTTATTTATGCTCTATCTTTTTATCTTTGTTTTGCCCAGGAGTGCAAAAAGCTAAGTATGGGGGAGTTTGACGAGTCATATTTATGCCATGTTTTCCCTATGTGTTCTAACTGTTTTAAATGATAAATATGAGCTTAACTTTGTTTTATATGATAAAATGCATAAGAATTCATGCACAAAGGGGGATAGATCCTGCAAATTGTTGCATCCACATCATTATCCTGCTCATATGCATAAGAAAAGGGCCACTTTATGGTTTACTGTGAAAACTCATAAAAAAGCTGATATAATGTTACAACATATGGTATGCTCACAATTGTGCTAGCAATATAATGTGACCACTATGTTGTATCATCGTAAGTGATGTGGATTTATGCACTATGTACTCTGACCTTTCCTTGAGAGTTTTCAAGAGTTTAAAACAGGTCATCTAGATGAATGTTTAGACAGCAATTGAATTAGAGAAAACTAAATCAGAAGATGCGAAGAATCGGAGGAAAGATTTGAAGAATCCCGCAGCATTAAAAGAGGATTAATCAACCGAATTTAGGGATTTGGACCTAACAAATTTGAAAGGTCCAGCTTACTGGACGTGCAGTGCAAAAGGGCCTAACTATAAGAGGGAAGGGCGACTAAACCTAAATAAGTCAAAGTCATGAGAGTCAGAGCAGTCAGTACAATTCTAATTCGATTGAACTGACATCGAAGGAAAGAGAGAATTACCAATTGAGAGAAATATAGATGAGACCTAACTCTTTGGTATCAACAGTTTCTTTGGGATGATAACTCTACTCACTATTTATTACTTGTTTGACTAGTTCACTTGCCACAAGGAAATCGACCAACATAAAGCCATCCTCGCATTAAGGTTGTTAAGAAGTTTCCTAGTTGATGATTTTGGAGGAGGCAGTCGAGACTGTAAAGGAGGAGGAGTAAAATGAGGATGAACTAAAGCAGTACTCATACATCTCACCATATTTATATTCAAGAGAGGATAGAAGATAAGAAAGCTGGGTCTGAAGAAACGAAATGGATGAGGAGTTTTTTTTTTTATCAAGAAATGAATGAGGAGTTTAAATAGACAAGATGAATAAATGTTACATTTATTGAAGAAACTTTGAAACATTTATAACCAGGTATAAAGAAATGACGGTTTCTAAAAGTATATTTCAATCGGATGTATAAGCGTCTAGTTTTAAAATATTTTAAATTTTTAAATTTTTATAATATTTAATAATTAACAAGACTGCATTATATTACAATTGATCTAGAAATTATTATTTAGACCGTGCGGAAGTGCGGCTGGACTTAAGTTGTATCAATATTTACAAAAATGTCACCGATCATGTTTTTTAAACCATCTCCACCTTTAAAGGTTTAGATGTGTCATTCTTAGCCTTTTTTTCTAGTAGTGCATATATAATTTTTTATTGTATCTTCTCAGAGTGGTGTATAATTACTACACACAAAATGGTCTCATGTGCATTGAAATCAACTTATTGATGGTCACTATAGATGTGCCTTCCATTGGTTGCGTTCGAAGGTATATATATTATTCACCATTCACCAATGACTATAAAATTAAATTGAAGTACATATATAATTTATATATATGATTGGCTGACAAATGTTTCTTCTTATTCCTTTATACTACCTAGAGCAACCATACATGAGCAATGATTGTAGGTATTGCATGATGCAGTACATGAAGGACATAGTCTCACACAATCATGAACATATTGATACAAATAAGGTATATTATATACTCAATTCATTCATATATGTTAGTTCTCTATGTGTTTTGATGATAACTGACAATTGTAAACTTGGTATGAAGTTTGTCTTTAGTAAGTTGAAAAACTTACTGTCAAAGGCAAACTCGAGTTTAGGTATGCAAACTCGAGTTTAAGACTTGACAGAGAGTTGCTCAATACTACAAGAAAGCCAACCTCCAGTTTGCTTAGGCAAACTCGAGTTTACGAAGTCATAGAAAGCAATCAAAGTTTTTCACAACAAGCCAAACTCCAGTTTGTGAAAACAAACTTGAAGTCTGGGAGATACAGAGAGCACTCAGAATTTTGAGTAAGACAAACTTGAGTCTGGACCATGAAACTCGAGTTTAGACTAAACAGAAAGAATCTAGAAACCTCAGTATTTTCATAAGTCTTGCAAACTCGAGTCTTTGCTTCCAAACTCCAGTTTACACTTAACCAAGATAAATCTCAAAGTTTCAGTTCTTACTGAAACTCGAGTTTGCTTCCCCAAACTCGAGTCTGAGTCATACAGAAAGACCACAAATATGTTTACTTTGCAAACTCCAGTTTATGCTTCTAAACTCCAGTCTAGAAGTTCTTGAACTTAGGCTTGTTATCTTAAATAGCCCCAAACTCGAGTTAGTCATTAATTGACTCGAGTTTAGCAACATGTCCAAAGTTCCATTCCAAGACTAGAGCCCGACAGTCTTCTCTGTAAGAACCAAACTCGAGTCTGATATTTATAAACTCCAGTTTAGGCCGTTGCTCAACATTCATGCCTTCTGGATGAACCTCAAACTCGAGTCTAGGACTACAAACTCGAGTTTGCATCAGTGATTTTGAAAAACCAAATGATGTGGATCTGTGAAATCCTTATAGGTCAATCTGAAAACGTTTTATCATATGATACTATTATTTCTAATGTCTTCGATGAAGTTTTGAGTAATTTTCAGATAAGTTCAGCTAAGATCAAGATGAAATCAGATCTAAAATAAGTGCATTAAATGAAGAACCAAGAACAGGGCTGATCCTTCTCCTCTATCCCAATGGTTCAGCACAGACCGTTATAAATCAATTAAATCACTCTCCAACAGTCAAAAATGAAGGTTATGGAATGACTAAATACCTGGAAGACCATCTGCATCAACATATTCCAAGATTCTAGCTGAGAATTGAAAGAACAGAGCAAATATGCAACTGTCATTTTTCAGATTTGCAACTGAACTTTAGAGAAGAAAATGCAACGGCTAGTTCATCTAGTCAGCCTATAAAAAGGCTATGAAGACTCAAAACAAAACACACACAACCAAGCTACTTTGATTATATTTTTGCAATTTGAGTTTGTATTGTGATTTTAAATTGATCTTCAGTGTTTATCATTATCTACTCTTTTGAGAGTCTTGGTTCTTTAAAATCAACAGTTGTTGGTGTAAAACTCAAGGTTGTGGAAACCTATGAGTGGGGTAGCTTAATTACAAGGTGTAAGGGGGAGCAAGTCCTAGGTGAATAGGATTGCTTGGAGTTTACATTGTTGTAGTTAAAGCTTGTTGAACTAGTGAAAATACCCAGAAGATATCTGGGGATTGGACGTAGGTCAAGGTTAAGATCGAACTAGTATAAATTTTGTATGTCCAGCTCTTCTTCCCTTACTCACTCGTTATTTACCTTTCAAAGTTTTTTTTTTTTAAAAAAAAAAAAAAGAGTTCAAAAGAATTTTTTTTTTTTGAAATCCCCAATTCACTCCTCTCTTGGTGATTTCTTCCATTTTCAATATATACATTTGGTTAGCTATCTATTACAATAATCTAATTTCCATCTATTGTTTCATTTTGCACATAGTATTTTTATGCCTCCTACATGATGTTTAGCAACTCATAAATGGAGGAAATGGCTGAGGAGTTGGCGACATCCCTGCAACATCAGTGGGAGAGTAAATATATGAATGATTGTAAATTTCTAGATACTAATGATTTGTTTGTTTTAAAGTCTTGGTTTTAATAGTATATACATGTATATGAATGACGGTAAATATATTCTGATTTGTTGTATTGTTCTGTATATGAATGAATGTAAGTATATATTGTGATTCGTAAACAGAAATACCCCCTCCCCCATTTTTTGAAAAATATTAGCTTTGATAGATAAGGGTTGTTACCTGACAACAACTATTTATATCTACTATATATAATGGTTGTTTAAATAAATATATTAGTATTACTATCAATTTATAACAACTGTTTTGAAAGAATCATTATAGATGTACTCCCTCCAGTCCTAATTATAAGACAAAATTTAAGAGTTGGCTTTGGTCCTAATTATAGGACAAAATTTTATTTTTTACCAATTTCTTCCTAAAATACCCCTATTTTATTCACTTTAGTGTATTTGGTTTTTGGTGAGTATATGCATGTAGATGTGAAGACTCTTATAGTTAGTGAAACTTTTAATTATTGGATTTTAAATTGTTTATCGATAAGTTAACGTTAATTTGCAAACACACACACACACACTATATATATATATATATATATATATATATATATATATATATGTAAACACACACACACAAATATATACATACATATAAAAAAAAAATATGTGTGTGCATTTGTGTATATTTGGGGGGGTCTGTTATATATATGTGTGTGTGTGTTATATCTATATGTCTATATAGACACACACACACAAATATATACATACATATAAAAAAATATGTGTGTGCATTTGTGTATATTGGAGGGGGGGTCTGTTATATATGTGTGTAAACACACACACACATAGACACACACACATATATACATACATATAAAAAAATATGTGTGTGCATTTGTGTATTTTTTTTTGGGGGGGGTTCTGTTATGTGTGTGTGCACATATATCTATATATCTATCTAGACACACACACACAAATATATACATACATATAAAAAAAATGTGTGTGCATTTGTGTATATGTCCCGGGGGTGTCTATGTGTATAGTTATATGCATATATAAATAAATACTTACATGTGTGTCTACATACACATATATGTATATAGACACATACACATATATGTCCTAAGTGTTGTAAATTTACTTTTATTGATGTCATTTAAAATTTATATAAGGGTATTTTAGGCAAATGAGTAAAATTAACTAATTTAACTCATTTCCTTAATCTCCCCAAAATCGGTTAAATATGTCCTATAATTAATTAGGACCGGAGGGAGTATAATGTATATAACAGTTCTTAAAGATCAATCGTTATGTATTACACAACCATTATCATATCTTATAACGAAGTTGTTTATGAGTGCCCGTTATTTATTATCAAAGCAATACACATATTATGACTTCACTATGTCTTTATATATAACGGGTGTTCTATTAACTGTTATAATAAGCTTAGAATAAATAACCATTCAGAATTGTAATTTATCTGCACAAAGCATATATAAAACCGACATATATAAGAGTGTGGAACCGTTATATAAAGCAGATAACAACTGTCATAAAAAGCATTTTCTCTAGTATTATGAATTTCATATAATAATTGCGTTTAGTTTAAAATAGAAAAATGAAACATGAAAATTTTTTACTGTATCCTAAATTCCTAACGGGGTGTGTTAAATTTTGTTGCCTTGCAATCAATTTAACAAACAAAGAAAATAACGCAATTATAATATTAAGAAAAATAATTTAAAATGGTGTAAACATTTAAAACGCATTTCTTGGGGAAAAAAAGTATCTAGATCGAATATTCTAGTTCATCAAATATTTTAAACAAAAACAAAAATATATATAGCAAATATAGCTATCAAATCGTGCAATTTGAGTCCACATCTTGTTTTTTGGCGACTTATTTGAGTCCCCTCATTAAAAAAAAAAAAAAAACTATTTAATGAAAAAAACACGAAAAATAAAAGCAAAGAACCACCAACCAAAGAAAACAACCCCATCATGTTAGGTAAAGTGGCTTTACATCATTCTTTATTGAAGAAAGACAAAACATATATATGGAAATTTTGTCTATAAATCCCAAATAAGAATACAAAAATAAAAGTATCTCAAATTGGGAGGGGAAAAAACTTGGGAAGGGCATACTACTCATAAAGTTTTGATCTAAATCAGTTGATTGCCCAAATAACTAGTACTTCATCTTGTCCTTAATATAATACTTAATTGAGGAATTGATCTTGGTCCTAAATATAATATCTTTTTCCCATTTTTTGTCAATATTTTCTTAATTTATTCCTATTGATACTCCCTCAATAATAATTTAGAAGAAACATAAAGCTTTTACTGACCCAGAGAAAGTGAAAAATGTTCAACTGCTAATGTTCCTATTTGAATTAATGTCCCTAAAGGACAACCTATTATAACTTAATTTAAAGCATGCCTGAAACATGGCAAACCCATCAGTTTCAAAGATAAAAATCCTTAAAAGAGAAAAGTGGCTAAAAATATAGATGGTCAAGTCAAGGATAATTAAGAAAAGTTAGTATCTCCAGAAGAGTTATTTCTTGAAGAGTTATTATCTCTAACAAAGATATCTCCAGAAGAGGATGTTGTCATCCTAGAAGAGACCCAACCATGACAAGTGTGAAAATAATATCTCAATAAACTATGTTATGAATGGAATACGATGGATCAAAATGAAGTCAACATTGATGACATATTTGCTTAACATATAGCAAATGATGTAATGAATGATAATAAGGATCATTAGCAAAAATCCATTAGCAAATGCCAATAGCGAAAGGATTGGCCCCTATAGAAAAGTACTATTAATGCAAAATTAAAATCATTGGCAAAACAAAAAGTATTTAGACCTGTAGTACATACGCTTAAAGATATAAAGTTAGTTGGATACAAATGGGTGTTTGTACGAAAGAGAAATGAAAAGGTGAAATTATAAGATATAAGGCACGTCTTATAGCCTAGGCTTTACACAAAGACCTGAAATTGATTTTGAAGAAACATATCCACCAATAGTGGATGCAACTACTTTTTGTTATTTGATTAGCTAGTGGTAAATGAAAGAATTGATTGTGACTTCCTAATGGATGTCATGATTGCCTATTTGCAATGGATGTCATGACTAACTATTTGTATGGCTCACTGATAGTGATATTTATATGAAAGTCCCCAAGGGACTTAAGATGCTAGAAGCATCTAATTTATGTTCTCAAGAACAATATTCAATTAAGATAAATAAGTCTCTATATGGTTTGAAGCAATCAGGGTGCATGTGGTATAGTCGTCTCAAAGAATATCTGTTGAAAGAAGGATACAAAAATGACCCCATATGCATCTTTATGAAAAGATCTAGAACTGAATTTGATATAATTATTATTTATGTTGATGATATAAACCTCATTGGAACTCCTGAAGAGCTTTAAAAGGCAATTAATTGTCTAAAGAAATAATTTGAAATGAAGGATTTGGGAAGAACAAAATTCTGTCTCGGATCACAGACCAAGTACCTAAAGAATAAGATCTTTATATATCAAGATGATTATACAAAGAAGGTCCTAGAGCGATTTTATATGGATAAGTCATATCCATTATGTAATCTAATGATTGTAAGGTCTTTGCAAGTGGATAAATATCCATTCCGACCTCGAGTAATTAGTGAAGAAGATGAAGAAGAACTACTTGGTCCAAAAGTACCATACCTTATACTATTGGAGCACTAATGAATTGCTAATCACACACGTAGGCACTATAGACATAGGGTTATGCTACACAAAGGCATTGGATTTTTGTTTGATCTACACGATGGTAAATTACAAACGAGCTATCTATTATCTATTTCATAGCGATCTATAAAACATATTATATCAACCACATCATCTAACCATGCAGAAACTAGCAATGCATATAGCAAGTCGAGAATGTGTATAGTTGAGGTTAGTAATACATCACAAATCAACAACTTGTCATTTATCTTCAGGTAAAATGGTTCCAATAGTTCTATATAAAGATAATGCTAAATGTATTGCCAAACTTAAGAAAACTTATATCAAGAGTGATAGAACGAAGTATATTTCACCAGAATTTTTCTTCACTTATGACCTTTAAAAGGATAGTGAAATAGATATCTAGCTAATCAATTCAAGTGAAAATCTAGTAGATTTATTAACTAAGTCAATTTCAGGTACAATTTTTGACAAGTTTGTTTATGGCATCGGTCTTCAGAAACTCAAAGATCTCAATTGATGTTGTTAAGATGGGGAGTCAATATATGTAATACTCCTTTTCTCTTATCTAGGTTTTATTCCATTGGGTTTTCCTAAAAATGTTTTTAATGAGGCAACACTAGAAAGTGTATCAATGAATTATGTACTCTTTTTTTACTTGCTAGATTATTGTCCCACTAGGTTTTTCCTAGTTAAAGTTTTTAACGGGGCACAGTTATAATATACATCCAAGGGAGAGTGTTATAATTATTCCAATTTTTTGTGTGGATATCCATAACCTTTGAAGATGAGTCATTTGGTATTCTAAACTTAAAGCCATATAACCTATGACATGAATGGCTCAGTGAGAGTTTTCTATTATTAATGTAAATAACCTATGAAGACTTCATATTACACCATAATGTAGATTTACGTACTCTTTTGTTGCAACTCTTATAATGGAAGTTAAGGATTTATGGCCTATAAATAATTGGCATGTATCCAAGGTTATAATTTTGAAATGAAAGAAGAATTACTCCCTCCTTGCTCTCCATTTCTCTATTGCATTTCTTCATTTCCCTCGTCTAAATCTCTCTTGTATTTTCCTTATTTTTACAATAAAAGGTGTGAATTAAGGAGTTTTGAAATATTTTAAAATGAACAGATATGTTTTTTTATAAAGTCATTTTCATTAGATTAAGAAATTTATATGAAGAGTTGTGTAAAGAGTTATAACATTAACAGTTACCAAGATTATGTATGCTCAGTTTCTAGAAACAAATGTGAAAAGTTATAGCTAGAAATGTGGCAAGCACCACTTGGTAAAAAGTTGTATTATGTTTATGGCAAAACTCTACATAATATAAACATATAACTCTTCATATGTCTCTTCGTGAATCAACATATATAAGATTCATAAATTTAACAAATTGTTATGACTTTTAATTGAGGAGGTGTTGTTTCAAGATGGACCACTTCATAGCCTATAAATACCTAGCACCATTAATCATTGTGACACATTAGAAATTACACAAGAGATTAGATTCATTACATTTGCCTTTGAGTGCACACAAAGATAAAGTCAAATTATCATTTTGTAAAAGTCTTTGTTGTCTTGCTTAAGTATTGGGAGTGCAATCCATACTCAAGGGTCTTTGTTGTATCCTACAAAAAATTCCCTCATCAATCCAACTAGCACCCTATTAAGATAGTTATAGGTGGGGGCAAATTAAGCTAAAGGAAAATATTGTCTATATCTTGAAGACATTATGCACTATTTTCTACTTTATCTCTTATTATTGTTCTCTTCAGAGGTTTAAACCCTCCAATAAGAAAGATGACTAGAATTGTTTAAAAAATATAAATTATATTAACTAATATAACTACTTTTCTTATATACTTAAATGCCATAAATAGATTTTATATTAAATATTTGTGGATTTTATATTAAGTATTTGTGGGGTAATAGAATTCAGAAATCGCTGAATGCCAAATTGCCCGCAGGATCATAAAAGTAATACAAATAGATTAGGGTCTCACGGATCTGAGAGATTTGTCCCACCTATGAAAATACCATCTTGCCCCTACATAATGACAGGAAAGGCACCTAAAATTTCAACTCAAACCCATTTCCCTAACATCCGAAATCCTTCAACGAAGACGACAAGGTGAAGGTTGATGTAAGTATAGGAACATCTATAACAAGAAAAATACTTGGAACTTACGGGTAAATTTTTCTAATAGATTATATAAAAATATGAGTTCATATAAATTATATTCAACTTGGTTTCTTCATTAACTTGTGTGATTATTGAATTATTTAATCAATACATCTATATCTGTATAAGATATATAAATCAAAATAAAAATATACACATTATTCTTTAACTTCAGGCAAGATTTTATTTTAGTTTCTTAGTTTATATGTCTTTTCAGCCTTTTAGTTCTAATGTCGTTAATTAAAAAAAAGGGGGGAGGCGTTAAGGTGAAAATTAGTCAATGAAGTGTTACACAAAGAGCATCTAGCACAAAAGTGTTTTAAAGGGATAAAAAATACAAATAAATGTGTAAATTGGCTAATGAAGTGTTACTTTCATCACTGACAACTCTCGCCTTCATCACCATCGTTACCAGCGACGTCCCTTCTTCCTCTCTCCACCATCGTGCTTTAGATCAGGAGTGAGAATCAAAACCACGATTCGTCATCACCAATCATTTTCAAAGAGGGAGGGTGGAAGTAGAATAGAGGCGTGCGACGTTTTTTTGAAATCTATGATGAATGCTAAAACGACGAAAGATTCCAGATGTAGAGCAACTTCACTATTCATCGTCCTTTCCTTGGAAATTACAAGCTTGTTCGTTCTTTAATTTTATTTCCCTTCCACTTTGATTTTCTACCCAAGGGGGCTGAGGAAAGGTTGTGCTGGTGCCACTGGTGCTGCTGCAACAACGTCATCAGCTCATTTGTCCTCCTCCTCTATGGCCACCGTGGATGAGCTTGAATTCGAAACAGATCCATTGACTAACTGCAGATTGACCAACGAGATTAAATTGAAATTAACGGCATTGTGTTATTTTCCTATTTTAAATTGTTCATAGATTTTTTTTTCCCATTTTCAATTGTTCATTTTTATTTTTGGTCCCTCTAAAACATTTTTGTGTCAGGTGCTCTTTGCGTAACACTTCGTTGGCATTCTTAGGGCCCTTAATATCATCATTTCCTTTGGCTGGGTTAATGGTCATCTCAAGAGATACAACACCTTTCTCTATTCAAAGGAAAGGGAACTATGGTCCAATATAAGTGTTGTAGTCGTTGGTCGAGCTACACCTCATCATTGGAGAGCTTGGTGCAGTCTTGTCAAAAAGACTATTCTTATTATATTATAGCTCATGGGTTTTGTCAACAATTATAAGGATGCTATAAGGGTGGTTGGAAATTTTATGCATATTGAATGATTTTGAACTATTAATTGTTTTGGAAAACTATTTAGACTTTATGTTATACAAAGGTATATGTTACCCACTCACTATTTTTTTTAGGTGAGAGCTTAATCAATGTTAGGAAGGGGGAGGCATCCAATACTTGATTTGAGTTATCAATCTTGTATGTCTTATTTAGTTACGTGAGTATAGTCTAACGTATATTGCTAAAATTTAGGGCCTTTTTGTACATTGCATATTTTGATTATTCCATTGCATATTGAGTTTATTCTATGAACGGAGCCCTAAATGTGTTTGGGTTCAAAATGACTAATTATATGATAATTATGGAAGGTTTTTACAAAAAATACTAAAAATCTAAAATTAGTACAAAACTACCAAAACCGTTAAATATAACTTCACACTATTTCATATGCATAAGCAAAAATAGTGTGGGCTCCATTGCGAAAAATAACGGTGTTAGTTTACAATTCTAAAATGCTAGTTTACAATTCTAAAATGCATATGGTGTTAGACACAATTTAGGTAATAACTTATGAATATTTTTGCATATTAATCCTAATAATTTTTGTCTTCTACTTAAGATCGGGACGTTTATCTTTCACATGATTGTTGGAAAACGTATTTTACTTTACGACAAGACAAAAATGACAGACCACCAGCCATAGCGCAAACTTGCCTAGCATATTATGTAAATTGGATTTTTCCTCTCTCCTTTCAGTCCATCGTTCTATCGAAGAAAGACAAAATAAATTGAGTACAAAAATAAGACTCGATATGAATTATGGCCCTTAGTTTCTTTCTTCATATGTTTAATGGAGTGAACTGTGTAGTTTTATAATAAGAAAATTAGATCACCTATTTTCACCTGATTTTTAATCAGTTTCTGAGAATTTTGTCTTTCCTTTCATTGGGTCCTTATAATTTTCTCAATTATAGACGTTAGCCTTTATGCTCATAATTTGTCAAATAGCACCAATGTGGATACATTGCAGAACTAAATAAAATATAAGTTGTAGCAAAATACAAAATAAAACGAGGTTTATTAAAAATAAAATGATAGAATAAAATTTATTTATTATCAATATAAAAATAATAAATATTATTAAGCTCATACTTGTTGCATCTACTATTAACGTCATGTCTCTTATAAATTAATAAGTTATTGCAATATCGAAAAATATCTTTAATTGAGAAAACTATAAGAACCCAATAAAAATAATAATACAATCTCTAATTGAAAATGAGGTGAAAATTTAGGAATTTTCATATATATTTTTCTTATTAAAAATGAAAAAAAATATATATAATAAATAAATTTATATCAATATATTTTATTGCTTATGATTAGCTTAGGTGATATATGATATATGAGCAGAATTCAAGATTCAAATATTCTTCATATAACACCAAAAAAATCACAATGAGTTATTTTCCTAGAGCAAATATTTGGTTAGACAGCATTAGACCAAAAGTTTTTTCCCCCCTTTAAAAAGTAATTTCCAACCACCAACGTAGAAGATGAAAATGGGTATTTTAGATAAACTAACATACATTTTTTTCACAGATAATTAGTTTAATTAATTTTTATACTCCCTCCAATCTTAATTATAAGATTTTGGGTTGATTAGATAAATAAGTTACTTAATCATATCATATATAGTGTATTATTAAATTATATATTATTTATTAGTCTAAATAATTATTTTAGGGCTAAAGTATACTTTTAGTCCTTTAAGATTATAGGAGGTATACTTTTAGTCCCTTAACTTTATAAAGTATACTTTTAATCCTATAATTTTAACACCAATAATTTTGCTAACGGAAAATGCAAACTCAAGAAATAACAGTGTAAATTTAAGTGATGATTGTGTAATTAAATGCTATTAAGAATATGGGTAAATTGAAGAATATATAAAATATGTTAATTAAATGTTATTAGTCATCACTTAAATTCGTTGCGTCAGCGTTTTCCGTTAGCAACATTAATAGTGTTAGAATTTTAGAACCAAAAGTATACTTTATAAAGTTAAGGGACAAAAAATATACTTTATGTAAAACTTAAAGAACTAAAAGTATACTTTAACCTTATTTTAGAGAAAGAAGTAAAAAATAAAAATATTTTTAAATATTTTAATTAAATTCTTTACCATCTCAAAGAATTTAATTTTATAATTAGCACTGAGGTAGTAGTAGTATATGTTAATTATCTAACCTTCTAGATGTATCACCAGCACGTTATTTTTTTAAATGTAGTACAATGTACCCAGACAAGGCATTGGTTGTAATAAAGTAATAATATTTCAAGGCACCCCAAATTTGAAAGTGAAAGAATCCAAAAGATATGAGTTGTAAAATACTAAAATGATAGTAACTGCGCGTGCACATGCACAGGAAACAACCTGTCATTGATCTGTCCGGTGTGGGCCTCTCTTTCCAGGTTCTTCCTTCCTCCATTATTAATTTTCCACTTTGATTACCCTATAATTCATTGTATTTCAATAATTAACTTTAATAATTTCCAAATTTTAAACATTAATTATTATTAATTCTAATACCATGGGCGATCCTTTTCCTATAAATCCCACTCCTCATTCCCATTAAAACCTCTTTCCATTCTTCTCTCATCTCTATCTCTCCAATTTGGTCTTTTCTTCTTATCCCTTTATCATCTTAGAGCCCATAGTCTCTTCTAATTCCATCATCGTCTCTCTACAGAAATTAAATCTCTTTCCTTTGTTCATATATCTCTTCCAGTTCTTCAACCTCACACCATCTTCCTCTTCTTTTTGAACCCTAGATTGATATGCAGTTACAGTTATTGATGCGTGAGATAATCGATTCAAGCTTCATATCAATATGTCAGCAGTAACAATCTGTGAAGAAATTCTCTTTTCTTGTTTCATGATAAATTCTTCTCTCACGCGCAGGATCCACTTGGTTCAATCTTTCTCCGTTGTTTTCCTCTATTGGTTCTACGTTTTCTCACGATCTGCCTCCTCTCCTTCCTAATTACTCTCTTTCCTTTCAAGATCTCTTTCCATTTTCATCTGATTCTTGTGGGACTTATCTATATCTCTATATAAATATATATTACCGATCTCTCCCTCGTAGATCCGCCGGATCTTTCAAGCTGAAACCCTAGCTTTTTATCTTGATCTGATCAGGGTATCCCAAGCCACCTTGGATTTGAGATTACAAGACTTTTGGCCTCTCTCAACAATCGGGCTTCTCAGGAGTCAAACTTTGTGTTTGAGAAGCTGTTGATTGCCTCAGCCTAACAGCTTGCTGGTTAAAACCCTAGTTTTTACCGATAACATACGTCAAATGTCTTCTCCGGGTGGTGGTAATTCTTCTGGGGCTTCAGATATGGACCAGAGGAAGAGGAAGAGGATGGAGTCGAACCGGGAGTCAGCTCGGCGATCGAGGATGAAGAAGCAGCAGCATCTGGATGAATTGGCGAGGCAAGTGGGAGAGCTGATGAAGGAGAATGAAGAAATAATGAAGAAGCTGAGCATTACCAACCAACTTTATGGGAATATGGAGGCTCAAAACGCTGTGCTGAGGACTCAAATGGCTGAGTTGACCAACCGATTGGACTCGCTCAATGAGATCATAAGCTTCATAAACGCATCAACCAGTAATCATAATTATCCTCTCTTGGATGATGAGGTTAATTACAATAATGACCCTGAAATGATCTCAGATTGTGGCTTCTTCAACCCTTGGATTAATCAACCCATCATGGCTTCTGGCAATAATAATATCATGTATTGATGATTAATTAGGGTTTTTAATTTATTATTGTAAAATATCTCTTGAGCTTAGAGAGAGAGAGAATAAAAAATTCAAAGTGGTTGTGTATTAGACGTGCCAACTTATTCCTGTTATTGATAAGAGATAGACATAGTGGCGTGGTCTACGCGCACCACCATTTGTTGTATGCATCGGGAATTATAAGTTTGGTTGGAAAATATGTTGATTATTATAATATTAAACCTACCTTTTCTTCTTTTAATTATGTGAGGATTATATTTTATAATATAAAAGATTCTAAATGCCAAATCATTCATGTGAATGTTAGGTCATTTTGTTGGGTTGGTGTACTTTTTTGTTCCTTTTTTTAAAAAATTTCTAGTTGGGTTGGTGTGCTTACTTTGTCCTTATGCACGCACATCGTGTTTATCGATCGCTTTGTTGTTATTTATAAATCAAAATAATGGTTTATTGTTTTTATCATAAAATGCATGCTTTTTATTATTTTCTTTCTTTTCATTCGAAAATGGCAATTTTTACGAATTATATTCGTAGACAAAAAAATACAATAAAATTGGCATATGTACTATTTCATCACATGCAACACCGTGTTATAAGGGATTTACAGATTCTCACACACACACACACATATCGACCCCAAAAAAAAAAAGTTACTTTACAGATAAGTTTGAGTACTATAAACCAAAGAGAATTAATAACATTGCTGAAATTAATTGATTGACAACGTTTAGGAAAAAGAAGATGGAGGATAAAGAACATGACTGATAAGAAGTTCTTTGGCAAAAGCAATTTTAAATTATTAAGTTGATATATATACCATTTTTTTGTATCAATTTTTTTAATCAATATACACTCCTTCTGATACTTACTATATTTTCTAGAAGAAAACCCTTGCTAAGAATCACCAAATGAGATATTAATTACGTTTTTTAAAGATAGTTTATACTTAGAATTTCATACAACCTCACCTTAATTTTTTAAAGATAGTTTATATTTACATATGAAAATGCTTTTGAAAATTATTTTAAAAATAAATTTAATGCTTTAACAACATCAACTTAATTTTAAAGATATTTTATATTTAAATAAGTTTGTTTTAAAAAATAAATAAATTTAATGACTTAATAGCCTCACCTTAATTTTTTTGCTCAAGTAATTAGAAATATCTTATAGAGATAGGAATTCGTTTCTTATTGAGTCAAAATCTAGAGGCAGCTTAATTTGACCCAAGTGGGAAAAAACGTGTCATAATAACATTTGTTTTAGACGATTTTTTTTTTTCCCCTCGGAGTTTTAGACGCTTTTGATATCAAGTAGACAAGACAAATTGTGCTGAGGACACGTGCCATTAAAAATTTGTAAATTATATGAAAAATTTAGACTTTAAAATGGTTACAAATATGTTTCCTCCTTTCGGCTGACGTTATAGATATTTTAAAAGAGAATATGATTAAAAAAATATCAATTTAACTTTAAAATCTTAAATCAGTTTTAATGTCTGTAAAAAAATTAATATCAACCATAAGAATATAGCAATTGATAACTTATTTTAATAGAAAATTTATTAATTTATGATTTTGAAATTTAAGTAGTAGATTCTTATATTTTTCCTTAATTAAAACTGGTTGATTTTTCAAAAACAAAGAGTTAAGTCCAAGGATTCTCGTGGTTTTGATGATTTTAATTAACAATGGCTTTATGATTATTACTATTATTATTATTACAATTGTCATGGTGCTGAGGAATATGCTTTGCTTGGTTGATAAGTATTCTAAGGAACATTCGTTGATGCTTTTTATAAAGATATTTCCAATCAAGTAAGCAAGTAAAAAAATGATATAGTCGTTACAATTGTTTAATAATAATTTAGTTGAGAGAGATTTACGTAGGAATCTCATTAGAAAACACGGAAGCGTATTTAACTGATTTGATGTAGGAAAATAAGAACCTTCATCGTTTTGATTACCTGGAAAGATGAAACCGGTCTGAAAGCCTCTGCACGAACAATTCACGAACAATCCTCGTCCGCTCTATGACCGATCTTCCAGACTATCTCTTGAGTAGGATGGGGTGGGTGTCTGGGCAACCGTTCAGATGATGAACGTCTGCCTCTTAGGTCTATTTCTGATGAGCTATCCTTCTAAGGCACAGTAGGAGAAAGTTAGAATATATAGAGTTAAGTGCAAGACTTAATCTAACCCTAAGCCTAATGGGCTTTGGTCTCACTAAAGCTCAATAGGGCTTAAGTTACAAACTTGAGTTCGTAAACCCAAGATCATGTAGTCCATAAGCCATCATCATCTGATTATATACCCCATCCCTTGTATCAAGCTAGCCTGGGGATCTATCATTTGTCATTCATCAAGGCTCATGATAATCTATAGAAGATTATCTAGTTCGGTGCTACTCCACTAAAAGCCCGAACGTGATCTCCAAGATTAATGACACTTATAACATGTATATGCATCGCCCTTTTATAGAATGTCTATAATTGATTGACTAGTCTTCTGTAACCCAATCAATTATTTATTCCCTTGACTTTGATAGTTTCTCTAATGGATTACATGCACTGGCCAGTGTCTTCAATATCCAAGTACCGAAACATATCAAGGGGACATTTCCTATAAATTCCATGTTGTTTATCTCATAAACACCGATAACCAAATAGCCTCAATCCCAAAATACCAAGTTATTGGCCGTCATATAGATCAAACCTCACCCGTTGGTAAATCAAAGAATGAAAACTATTTAATTACCCATTTAAAATAAACTCAGGATTTAGAGCAACTACATGACTATAGTTATCTGGAGATTTGATTCCTTATGACAGAAAGAACAACCTTAATCAAATCTCTCCTTGATCCATTCAATGCAAGAATTAACTCACACCAATATTTTATAATGATTCGAACAAAACCATTTCATAAAATATTGCAGCCTAAATAAAGTGTCCAACTTAATTTAATAGCTGTGAGCTTATTCATCAATTGTGAGAACCTATGACCATGTCCTCTATGAACGTATCCATATGATCATATACTCCACAATTGATCCGGACCTTAGTGTTTGTAAATAATGTGCGAAATAAATGATAAAACACCTCATTTATTAACATTCAGAAAAATTGCAATGTCATAATGTCTTGTTGAAAAGAAACACAAAATAACAAAGTGAAATAACAACTACCTAAAGCTATAGCAAATCTGGAATCCTCCTAAGACCCATAGATGTAACATGCCTCTCGAACACACATTCTGGCAAACTCTTAGTAAAAGGGTCAGCAAGGTTCTCGTCTGATGCTATCTTTGTTACCACAGTATCTCCTCTTTTAACTATATCTCGGATCAAGTGGTACTTCCTCTCTATGTGTTTTTGTCTCTTGTGACACCTTTGTTCCTTAGACTGTGCTACTGCACCACTGTTGTCACAGTAAAGTGTGATAGGACAGTCAACACTTGGTATCACTTGAAGGTCCGTTAGGAACTTCTCTAACCATGCAGCTTCCTTTGCAGCCTCAGAAGCAGCTACATATTCAGCCTCTGTGGCAGAGTCAGCCACACATGATTGTTTTACACTTCTCCAACAAATGGCACCGCCATTTAGGGTGTACACATATCCCGAGGTGGATTTTCTTGAGTCAATATCTCCTTGGAAATCTGAGTCTGTATAACCAATGGTTTCAAGACTCCCACTAGAATAGACCAACATATAATCTCTCGTTCTCCGTAGATACTTGAGTATATGTTTAACTGCTACCCAGTGTTGCTCTCCAGGATCGGATTGGTACCGGCTCACTACTCCCACTGCATAGCAGATGTCTGGTCTGGTACATAGCATAGCATACATGAGACTACCTACTGCTGAAGCATAAGGTACCCTACTCATGCGTTCTCTCTGCTCAGGAGTTTTAGGAGATTGCTTCTTAGACAGATGAATCCCATGCCTGAAGGGTATAATTCCCCTCTTGGAATTCTCCATGCTAAACCTGGCAAGTATTTTGTCAATGTATTTAGCCTGGGATAATGCCAAAACCCTATTCTTCCGGTCTCGTAAGAGTTTAATACCAAGAACATAATTGGCTTCCCCTAGGTCCTTCATATCAAAATGCTTGCTCAACCAAGTTTTTATGCCTAACAATACCTCTGTATCATTTCCGATAAGGAGTATATCATCTACATAAAGTACCAGAAAAGATACTGCATTACCTTGGATCCTTTTATACACACACGGCTCATCAGGACTTTTCTCAAAACCATAAGACTGAATGGTTTGATCAAATCTGATGTTCCATGATCTAGATGCTTGCTTAAGTCCATAAATGGACCTTTGCAACTTGCATATCATTTTTTCTTGCCCTTTGGCTATAAACCCTTTTGGTTGCTACATATAGATTTCCTCTTCCAAATTTCCATTTAGAAAAGCAGTTTTGACATCCATTTGCCAAATCTCATAATCAAGATTTGCTGCAACAGCTAAGAGGATCCAGATGGACTTGAGCATGGCAACTGGCGAAAATGTTTCTTCATAATCTACACCTTCCCTTTGAGAATACCCTTTCGCCACCAATCTAGCTTTGAAGGTTTCAACCTTCCCGTCCGATCCTCTCTTTCTCTTGTAAATCCACTTACATCCAATGGGTCTTACCCCTTCAAGTGCATCTACAAGAGACCAAACTGAGTTGGAATACATAGAATCCATTTCACGATTCATAGCCTCAAGCCATTCCTGAGCATCAACATCTCCTAGTGCTTCGTCATAACTTGTGGGATCATCATCTTCATCAAAGATGACATCCTGATTTGACTTACCCAACAAGAGATATCTTGCAGGTGTACGAATCACTCTCCCACTACGACTTTGTCGCACTTGATGTTGTGCATCTACGGGGGGGTTCATATTTTGTGGGTTAACAATTTCTGGATGAGAACTCTCATTAAGTGGATTAACCAATTCATGATTTTGTTCTTCCATAAGTTCATCATCATGCTGAACATCATCATTATGCTGAACTTCATTATCATGTTGAACTTCTGGTTCTGTATGTGATTCCTGTGTATGTTCATCAGGTATATTTTCCCCTCTTTGAACAACCACTGGAATAAAAGCTGGAACCACCTGAGGTTGCATTGAAACTTGATCTGAGACTAACTCATCAAGAATAACCTTACTCCTTGGCTTATAATTTGTCATATAGTCCTCCTCTAAGAAAGTCGCGTGAGTGCTCACTATGACCTTCTTTTCTTTTGGACTATAAAACAACCAACCTCTGGTTCCTTTAGGATAGCCTATAAACATGCATACTTCAGTACGCGAGTCCATTTTATCTGGTTTTTGTTGCAAGACATGTGCCGGAGCACCCTAAATCCGAATATGATTCATGGAGGGCTTACACCCTTTCCACAATTCTATTGGTGTCTTTGAAACTAACTTGGACGGTGCTAAGTTCAGTAGATACATAGCAGTTTCTAAGGCATATCCCCAGAATGAATCAGAAAGAGATGAATAACTGAGCATAGATCTTGTCATTTCTAAAAGGGTTCTATTTCTCCGTTCAGCAACTCCATTCTACTGTGGTGTCCCTGGAGAAGATAATTGTGAAACTATCCCCTCTTTAATCAGGTAAGACCTAAACTCTCCAGATAGGTATTCACCCCCTCGATCAGATCAAAGAGTCTTAATTTGAACACCAAGATGCTTTTCTGCCTCAGCCTTGAATTCTTGGAAATTGAAAATTCTAAATTTAAAATATTGAATGGGTGAAGGTTTTAAATTAAGCATTTAATTTTAAAACCTACGGGCTCCAATTGTAGGAATCTCATCAGAAAACACGGAAGCGTATTTAACTGATTTGATATAGGAAAATAAGAACCTTCATCGTTTTGATTACCTGGAAAGATGAAACCGGTCTGAAAGCCTCTGCACGAACAGTTCACGAACAATCCTCGTCCGCTCTATAACCGATCTTCCAGACTATCTCTCGAGTAGGATGAGGTGGGTGTGTGGGCAACCGTTCAGATGATGAACGTCTGCCTCTTAGGTCTATTTCTGATGAGCTATCCTTCTAAGGCACAGCAGGAGAAAGTTAGAATATATAGAGTTAAGTGCAAGACTTAATCTAACCCTAAGCCTCATGGGCTTTGGTCTCACTAAAGCCCAATAGGGCTTAAGTGACTAAGAGCATATATCCAACAATTTAACCTTCGACCCTTATCTGTTTGGATTCATCTTATAATTAAATCATTCGTGAGAACTTCAAACTTAACACTCATACTTAATTAAATTAAATACAAGACCATTTTTGGGCAAAAACAAAATACAAGACCATTGATAATATTTCTCTTAAGAGCCTCCGCATTATTGGGATTCATTTGAATTTTTGTTCGGTGGAAGAGAATTTACAAAATTGATTTGTTTGGTCAAACTTTTACAAAAGTATAATGGAAAAAGCATGTAATAATAGCTTATAAGACAACTCTGATTTTTTCCCCCATGATCTTGTCATGTAAATGGGTGTTTAGTACATATACAAAATATCCATACACGGTACAAAAAAGTATTTTAAGAGTGGACAAAATAGGCTCCGTAAGACCGGACCAGTGACCGGTCTCATTCCAGAAATGAAGCTAAACGTTAAATAATAAGAGAGAAGAACATGCAACGGCTACTTTCTCTGATCAAGCTATAAATACCTAAAAAGACTAATTGCAACAACACACAGAACTACAACTGATCATATTTTCATTTTGAATCATTGTTGTGCATTTTATTATATTTGAGCTTCAGTGTTTATCAATATAAGCTCTGTTTGAGAGTATTGTTTTTGAAAATCAATTTGATTACTTGTTTGAGAGAAGTCAAGGTTGTGGAACCTGTGAGTTGGGTCTTTTGATTACAAAGTATAAGGGGGAGCAAGTCCTAAGTGAATAGGTTTGCTTGAGAGTTACATTGTTATAATTTAGGAATATTAATAGTTGAAAAACCCAGAAGATATCTGGGGACTGGACGTAGGTCAAGGTTATGATCGAACCAGTATAATTCTTTTGTGTCCAAGTTTTTTTTTCTTTTCCTTCTTCTACTCTGTTTTCATTTCAAAAACTTGAGTGCTTTATGAAAATATTTTTAAATCCCCAATTCACCCCCCTCTTGGTGATTTCTTCCATTTTCACTCATGACCAAATATGACCTTCGTATGTAGTCTGGGGAATCCATCATCGAATTCTAGTTAAGGTTTACTCATCTGATTAACCAGCTTGTTGCTTTGAGGAAAACATATGAATAACCTGTTCAATTAAGGAAAATTTCCTCTGTAAGGAATGGGAAGCCAAAGTCACAGCCATCGAGGAAGCTCGAGAGAGTCGATGAGCTCTGTGGCAGCATTATTTGGTAGCTTATCTTTTTTTCTTTTTATATTGAAAAAGTTTTGGAGGGGTTCGACATCAGTCCCCCACCAAGGCTAGGCACGGCCCCGGGCTCTTTGAGCACTAAATGGGGACTTACAAAATCGCCTACCAAAGGAGTCCCAGCGACGGCAGCGGGGATCGAACTCACATCCCTTTGGGACTTGACCAAATCCCTTACCATCTATGCCAACTTCCTTCGGCATTTGGTAGCTTATCTGAATATGAAGAAAAAATCAAATTTAGAAAAGGGCTTGATGAGATCAGTGGCAAAAACAAAGGGATTGCCCTTAAAGCCATCAAAGAAGCTAAAGAATTAGATGATGAGGATAAGGAAGACGAAGATGAAGAGCTAGGCATGATGGTTCAGAGATTAAAGAAATTTTATAAGAAGGACCAAGGGTTTAAGAAGTTTCACAAGGGTAGCTCCAGCTTTGAGGAAAAGAAGCCAATCATCTGCTACAAATGTGAAAAGCCTGTCCACATCAAGTCAGAATGTCCTCAGCTGAAGAACAAGGAGAAAGAAAAGAAGAAGCTCAATAAATACAAGAAGAAAGCCTATGTGTCAGCTATATGAGGAGAAACAACAAATATCTATCTGGTTGCTGAAGATGAAGCTGATGAGGAAGAAAAAGCAAATATCTATCTGGTTGCTAAAGAAGAGGAGCAACATGATAAAAATGATAAGGTATACGATTTAAATCCACCTTATGATGAATTACTTGCTGAATATCTTTGTGTGCAATTTGAATTTGAAAAGCTTATAATATAACTATATATATATATATATATATATATATATATATATATATATATATATTCCTTTGAAAAAGAAAAATGTGACTCTTGAAATGCAAGTAAAAAATCTTTCTTTAGAAAATAATGACTGTGAAGATTGCCTTGATTTAGAAGAAAAGAATTTACATCTCACAAAGGCACTTGAGAAATTCACTAGAGGGAGTGAAATGTTCAATGTCATTTTGAAACAACAAAGGTTTGTAAATGATAGGTCAAGTATTGGATACAAACCTAATTTTGACAAAAAGAAAGGGAAAAAGAAGTTTGGAGAAAAATCTTACATGAATTATTTCAGAAAAACTGTTCATACTTGAAATCCTTTTGCTCATTGTAGTTATTGCAATAGAAAATGTTATACTACTTCTTCCTATTTTCATAAAAAGGAAAGAAAAAGTAAACTTGTAGGGAATTATCAATGGTTGCCAAAAGGATATTACAAGATTCCTAAGACACATTTTAACCCAAAAGGACCCAAAAAAAAATGAGTACCTAAGACCTGATTTACAATATCATGCAGGTTTGTCTAAGAGCATCAAAATCTAACAAGTGGTACATCGATAGTGGGTGCTCTATACATGTGACAGGAGACCAATCCAAGTTTGCTTCAATCAAGCCAAAAGATGGTGGCAATCTGACCTTTGGTGGAAATCAATCTAGAAAGATTGCTGGTATTGGGGAAATTAGAAACAATGAAGGACCACAAATAAAAAATGTGTACCTAGTAGAGGGACTTTGTTACAATTTTCTCAGTATAAGTCAAAGTACTGATAAAGGTAACTTAGTTATCTTTGATTATGAGGAATGCTTGATTGTTAGTAAGGATATTCTTCCTTTGGAAAACATAAAATCAAAAGTTTATTCAGAGCTACTAGAGAAGGCAATTGTTATATACTAAATCTTTCTAGGAATGACTCTGCGTCTAAAAAATGTTTTGTGAGTAATTTGGATGAAAGTCGATTATGGCATAAGCGATTGACTCATGTCAATATGATCCAACTCGACAGATTAATCAAAAAGGATTTGGTAATTTGTGGACCCAAACTTAATTTTAAAAATGACATGATTTGTGATGCATGTCAAAAGGGTAAACAAACTAAATCATCTTTCAAATCAAAAAATGAAATCTCAAGTAGTAGAGCACTCCAACTACTCCATATGGATCTAGTTAGACCAACTAGAGTTAACAGCCTTGGTGGCAATCTTTATACTTTGGTCATAGTTGATGATTATTCTAGATTTGCATGGACTATATTTCTGTCATCTAAAGATGAAACATTTCATCAATTTGTATTTTTTTGCAAAGAAGGTCCAAAACGAGCAAGGTGTCTCTATTGCAGGAATTTGAACTAATCATGGAAGAGAATTCGAAAATCATGCATTTGCAAATTTTTGTGACAATGTGGGAATAAACCACAACTTCTCAGCCCCTAGGACTCCTCAACAAAATGGAGTAGTTAAGAGAAAGAATCAGATCCTCACTGAGATGGCAAGAACAATGTTGAATGAATACAATACTTCACAAGTATTCTAGGCTAATGTAATGAGTACAGCATGCTACATCTTAAATCGAGCATACCTCCGGAAGAAGTTGAACAAAACTCCTTATGAACTATACAAAGATAGAAAACCAAATTTGGCCCATCTGCATGTTTTTCGGATGCAAGTGTTTTATCCAATATAATGGTAAGGATAATCTGGGTAAGTTCGATCCCAAAGTAGATAAAGGTATATTTCTAGGATACTAAAATAGGAGTAAAGATTATAGAGTTTTCAATACTCGTACTCGTATTATTGAAGAGTCTATGCATATTTTGTTCTGTGAATCAAAATCTGATAAATTCTTGGATGATGATGAGGAAAATGTTTTCAAAAATCAGTTATTTTTAAAACTGCTCTTGCTTCTATTGAAAATATGGATAATATCTTTTAAACTGATTCTCAAAATGATTGCGAAAACTCTGATCAATCTCAGCCCAGAGCTTGGAAGTTCATAAGGAATCACCCTTTGGACCAAGTAATAGGTGATGTAAACCAAGGTGTAAGGACCAGAAATAGTACTTTGATATATATAGATATATATGTATATAGATATACTTTCATCATCTGAATTATTTTACACACACATGTATATAGATATATATACACATATATGGATACATACATACATACACATATATGTGTGTAGATATGTGTTCTTCTGATTCGTCATCTGAATTATTACACACACATCTGTGTGTGTGTGTGAGAGACTTAAGGAATCAATAATAAAAATCATTGCCTTTATAGTCTTTTATATTTGTAATAAATTTCATTTTAGTCCCTTATGTTTAAAAACTGCATTTTTAGACATTCAATTTTAATGTTGTTATTTTCATCTAATTGAAAATGTTGACTTATCAAACCATATTATTTTAATACTGCCATGTCAAATCAATATTGTTTTTTTAAAAATAATATTTTATTAACAATAATAACAACGAGAACAACAACAATAACTCTCAATTTTTTTAATAAATTTTCTCATATGCTTCTCTTTCCCTATTGGAAACCCTTCTCCATTCCCTGCTACTAGGGCCTTCATCCTGCATGATTTTCTTGTTTTTTTTCTTAAAAAGGAAGACGTCACACCTCATGTAAGGCCCTGACTTGTGGCGCATTTATTTATCAGTTATTGTAATACCCGGATAATTATTTACCTGGAATATTATATTGACAAATAATACCTATTAGAAATAGGTGAATTTGTGGTCTCAAAACTAGTGTCATAATTACCTTATTTCCAAAGGTGATTTCTCATGTAATTAGGAAAGATAAAGAGCTAAAAATCCCTAAGTAAATTTATGGGTTATAAAATACCTTGAGAATATTATGATAAATCCTGAGAGGCAACTAAATATTTATTAAAAATTAGAGAGTATGTTGTCTCTAATTTAGATAATTTATGGGATTATTTTCCTTGGAAAATAATAAGGCAAAATTAAATATCATTTTGGGGAACATAAATTGCCCCATGATTTTTAATATTTTTCATAATGCATAAATTATTAATATCAATAAAATAGTTGAGAGATAATAATTATTACTAATTAAGAAAATTGTCAACAATTAGTAAGTAATTAATTAGATAATTAATGGCTAATTGTCTAGACATAAGATAAAGAGAAAAAGGTGGAAATCACTTAAAATAAATAAATATATATATATAAATAAAAACGAAAATTAGAAGAAAAATAAAGAAAAATAAAATAAATAAATATATGGGATAAGGATCAAGTTGGATCTTTTCATATAATAATAATTTAGAATTTAGACATGTGTTAAACAAGGAATATTATATTAATAAAAAAGATGAACAGGATAAATGAGAACCGATAAAAAATAATTCCGTTGCGAGAATCCGAGGATAAGTGGAGAGAAGTCAGAGTATATTATTAATAAGTGGATTTTTATCTCGAAGATGGCGCCAGCCGGAGTTATTTTCGTAACCGATAGCGATTATCGAGAATTTTCGGCAGTTAACGGAATGCCCTTAATGAGAGTATAAGGCTAAGAGAACCCAGTATTCGTGAAGAGGAAGAAAAGACCTTCAGAGTGTCATTCCCGGAATTTTAAGATTTTACAAAATTTCGTGATCAGAACACCGAACAGAGACTTTATCGGTAGAAAACTTCTTGAGAAAGTTGGTGACATCACCTTGGTGACTAAGGATGACATCATCCTTGAGAGGTGTAAGGCCAAGATCAAACCACCTAACAAAAGTGCGATCTAACGGTCGAAATTTAACCAGACAAAGTTCACCAAAATTACCAAAATGCCATTGAGATTTTCTATAAATAGCCACCCTCTCATTTGGAATTCTCACACCAAATCCTCTTGTGGATTTCAAAATTTGGGAGAGGAAGAAGGAGGAGGAGTCCGGGGAAAATTCGTAGCAAAGCTCTGAGTAAGTTCTTCGGTCCTTAGTCTTTAGTTCGGTAGTTCTTAAAGTTTTAAAATAGACGTTGTTTTGATCTTTAATCTTCCAGTATATTTTAGATATCATGTTTTAGGATAGATATGATATTTATTTTGGGAAATATGTCGGAGTAAGAGATATGTTAAAATTCCGGAAGATTAAAGTCAAAGTAACGAAGTTCTGGCGAAATTCCGCCGATTAGTGGATCAGGGGCAAAATGGTAATTTATACCTCAAAAGCCTGTTGTGATATCAAATATTGATAAATGTGATATTATCATTATAGGATATCATTAATCTTGTACCACTGTCATTTCGCTATCGTTCCGCTGTTTTCCGTCAAAAGTGCATTTTATCGTCGACGTATTAAACGCTCGTCAACGAAGGTACGTTCGCGTACTGTAACACTAACTCTGATGTTTATGTTATGCATATATGTGGTATGTGTGTTGTATGTTTAGAGTGTTTGTACTGTGAAGTGCATATAAAGGTTAGAGTGTATTTGTAATGCTGGGAGCGATATGTCCATATGCTAGGAGTGATATGTCTATGTGCTGGGAGCAATATGTCTGTATGCTGGGAGCGATATGGTTACATGCTGGGAGCGATACATATGCATTTGTTATGATAGAAAGTTTGTTTGCTGTTGATGTGTGGTAAATGCTGTTCATATATTGTGTTTGTAAACATGAGGTTAACCGTTATCTGGGATCCGTATGCATGGGACCTCAACTCTTAACATAGCCTCAAGGTCAGGAGAACCAGTGACTAAGGAGAGGGGAAAGCAGCATGCTTAGAGACCCGACGGAAGACTTCCCGTTGTTGTTCTGGCAGAAGTCATCCTTTTGTTGTTGTACAGTCCTTTTGAGATACTCGGTTTTCTTACCGCTATTGTACCCCGCCAGACTTATGGCATTTTGAAATACAAATAACAGATACTCTTCCGCTCAAATGGTCTACTTTGATGGTTTGAAATGATTTTAAATGAAAAGTTAATTTATTCCGCTTTTGAAAATTGGGATGTTACAGTTATATCACACAAACATCAAAATAGTTTAGACGACTTAATTGCATAATAAAACTTTCTTAAAATAACTTGGTTGAAAACACAAGGATAAATTTTTCGCTATTCAAATCTATTCCATAGTGAGATGTTAATATATTAATCCAAAATAGACAAATAATAAACGATATAATAGAGTCTATCTACTCATATTTTTCTAAAAAGTTCCTTCTACTGTAACCTTTATAGCTTCATCTTTCCTCTTGATCCCGATCCACTACCTATCTCTTTCATGCGATCTAGAGTTCAAAGAACAAACCTTGTAAAGCCTTTACTTGTGGTGCCTTTATTTATCAGAGTTATAATGCACATGCATCAAAATAGTTTGGATGACTTGATTATGGAATAAAACTTACTTAAAATAACTTAGTTGAAACCATGAGGATAAATTTTTCACGACTCGAATCTATCCCATAGTGGGATGTTAATACATTAATCCAAAATAGACAAATGATAAACGATATAATAGGGTACATTTGCTCATATTTTTTCAAAAAGTTCCTTCTGATGTAACCTTTACAGCTGCATTTTTCCTTTTGATCCCGATCCACTACCTATCTCTTTCATATGATCTGGAGTTCAAATAAATGAACCCTAAGGGAACAATTAATCTTATATGCAAATATGATATATAAATGACAATATATCACATGTTAAGTATAGAATAATTCACGGTAAACAAGTCGCACTGTAACTGCAGTTATCGGCCAAGGACCACAACTCTTTAGGACTCACAACCCCAATCCAAGCTAGGATACATATATGCAAATTATCTAGCAAACATGGTTAGTCATACATGAATACATACATACAAGCTAATAACATAACAGTTACCGATATCAAGCTTGAATCCTCAATTTTGTCCAGAGGTGTTAGGATCAGTATAGGTGTCAAGGTATGCTTATGAACGTTTATCATTGTCGTTAGTCACTTTGGCGTGGCAAAGCACATAACTATGTGGATTATTTTTTAGAGAATTAAAAGTGGGTTAACCCCTAAAAATTCCCTTATCAATAATTCCCTTTTTTATTTATTACTTATTCCCTTTCCTAATAATAATGTTATATATTCCTTTTTCTTTTATAATAACATTAGTTTTTATTTATTTATTATTATTATTACTCTAAAATTAATTTAAACTCCCTGTGGTTATTCCAATAATAAACACAACATCAACACTTTAAATTAGGGCTCTAACAAGTGTTGCACCACATAAAATATGCCATATGCTTTTCCATGTTTCATGATATATTTTTACCGATGGAGCTTTAGGTTTGCCGATCATTATTATTCACCATGAAAATGTACCTTGTCTCACAACACCCACTCACATATGCTTCACGTGTCTGTATATATATATTTAGTGAGAAATATGAAGGCTTTGGCTTTCTAGAATGTGATATGTGTGTGTAATAGCAACTTTGGGTTTTATCATCACCATTCATCATGTAATTAGGGGTGGAGCCAGAAATTACAATTTCAGGGCGAAAATTATATAATAGAACCTAAATGTTCATAAAACTATATATTAGTCTTATAAGAATTTCAATATTTTTATTTTAGTCCTTATACGCAACTTTACATAGAGGAACTAAAGTGAAAATCATGAAATTTTTATGAGGCTAGAATAGAATTTTTCTAAAAAAATGTGGGTCCTTTTTCTCTAATTTTAGGGGCCTAATTCCGCCTTTGCACGCAATATATGTGTATATACCATTCAAGCAAATTCTGTTATTCTCTAAGGATTCATGATACACATATAGATATCTTATATATAAAAACAGTAAGCTCTCTCTGTATAAAAGAACATTAAGCTTTCTCTTTTGGTTCATGATACATATATATGAAACAGCTAGGCTTCTTTTCTTTTCAATGGTTCATGTGCAGTTACACACCCACACACCCACAACACATAACAAAGCTTTATGTGTGTGTGTGTGTGTGGATGACAATATCCCTGACAGCAAAGATTATTATTTTTTCTCTCTTTTGTATATGTATGCAGTCTTCACATATATGACGGCAAATTTTCCCTCCCTTCTTTTAATTTATATATGCAACGCCTATATATATGTGCATGGCAGCCACTTTTTTTTTTTTTTGGGACCATGTATTACAAAATATAGATATATCTATACCTATGCATGACGGCAACATTCTTTCCCTCTGTCACATTATAAATACATATACACATAGTTACATTTTCTTCTCTCCCTTTTATAGCGTTTAACACACACGCACGCACGCACGCACGCACGCACACATGTACATACATATAAGCATTCACAAAGCATGAAGCAATTAATATATATATATATATATAGATGTTCACACACACGCACATAACAGTAAGCATATGCAGCCATGGGTTAATATATAAGAATAGAAACCAGATGCAAGGTTCGAAGATACAACAACAAAAAAAACAGAGACATAACTCCTTCCCTATTTTCGGTTTCAGTTAGTAGTACTTATGACTTTGCTTCCTAAAGCTTATTACCCATTAGTTTTTATGGGAACTGACGGAAATAAGAGGAAGAAAAAGTCCCATTATTTACCTTCACTGATCAAGCTGGAACGATGAGAAATGAGTCGCTATTCTACTCCCTTGTTTCTGACACAAAACACAGAGGAAGAGCGATCACGGTTTGACTTACTTCCTCCCTCCCTCCCTCTCTCTCTCTCTCTCTCTCTCTCAGATACTCTCATTTCTCACAGGTGAAGGTAATAGAATGAATAATAGCTAAAGACATGGATTATTTAAAGTCCTATGGTTTCGTTTCGAGAAGAGAGGCAGACCAAGGAGTTACAGTGTTGAGCTCATAGGTATGGAGAAAAGTAGTGCTGGGCTCAAGATCTTCTGTTGTTGTCATGAGAGCATGGCACTGTTGTCTTCTTGGTATTGCATGTACAATTGAGGCTGAGACTCATTGATGGGATTCACTTTCCCTACCCATCTTAGGGAAAGCTTGTCCCATCTGGACCGTCCAGATGGGATTTGGACGGTCCAGATTTAATTTTTTTTAATTGTTATTTTTGTAAAGAAAAAATTATTTTTAAAAAATATGTTAGTTAAAAGATTATCTTTATTTTAGATTCTCTACCTATTAACATAATTATTTTAAAAAAATTAAAAATTAAAAAAATTTAAACTGGACCGTTCAAATGGGACAAGCCCATTAATGCGAGAGTATGGCGTTAATCCGCTGATCTCTTGCTGCCTCTTGCGTGTTTCGATCGAGAGCTTGTGATGGTGAGGAATGATTTATGTATTTATTTTTGTTTTGTTGAGGTACCCCTTTGCTGTCACGAGTTGGGCCAAAGAGAGGAAAGTGGAGAATTGGTTCTGCATTCATGGGCTTTGTCTTGCTGGGTGTGTTTTTTAGGCCGAATTGTATGAGCTTGGTTGAGCATTTGGGCCAAGTGACATAAAGACTAATGAAGGAGTATGTTTGCTGATATAATAAGTCTGTCACGTGTTGGGCCAACTGAGAGTGAGAAATGGAATAGATTGGGCCTTGAGGGAATAGTGGAATATTTTTTTTATTGTTTAATGGGGAGTTTCTGATTTTAGCATAGAGAGAGCACATGTCTTTTATTTCGATTAATTATAGATATTAGATAAGTGTTAGAAATAAATCTATAATTTAATATAAGGATTTTCTTAAGAAATAAAATATCGATTCTACAAATTTTTACGCCTAAAATTATTCCTTACACTAATTTATTCTTTTCTCGATTTAATTTAATGAAAATAAGCCTTAACTTGCAATAAAAAAATTTATAATTATTTTAGGCTAAATTTCACTACTTAATTTCCATCTAATATTATAATTTTAAATTCCCAAAATTTGGGATGTTACAAACCCTAGGGTAACAGTTAATCTTACATGCAAATATGAAATATAAATAACAACATATCACATGTTAAATATAAAATAAGTCATGGTAAACAAGTCACACCGTAACTGCAGTTATCGGCCAAGAACCGCAGCCTTTTAGAATACACAACCCTATAGGACTTGCAACCCCAATCCATAACTAGGATACACATGCAAATTTTCTAGTAAACATGGTTAGTCATACATGAATACCTACATATAAGCTAATAAGATAATAATTACCCACCTCAAACTTGAATCCTTAATTCCATCCATAGGTGTTGGGATTAGTAGATGTGTCAAGGTATACCTATAAACATCTATCATTGTCATTAGTCACTTCTAGAATCGTAAAGTACCTAACTACGCGGATTACTCTTAGGGGATTAAAAGTGGATTAACCCCTTAAAATTCTCTTATTAATAATAATTTTTTTATTTATTACTTATTCCATTTCCTAATAATAATAATAATAATAATAATAATAATAATAATAATAATAATAATAATATTATTATTATTATTATTATTATTATTATTATTATTATTATTATTATTATTATTATTATTATTATTACGATGATTTTTACTCTAAAATTAATTTTAGCTCCTTTAGGCTATTACAACATTAAACACGACATCAACACTTAAAATTAGGACCCTAACAAATGCTAGCACCACATAAAATAAACTTCGAATATATATAAATAGAAATTTGAGTTTAACAAGTAATAACACTAGGCAAAAAATGCTTCATCACACACAAACAGACAACGTTGAGTATGAAGCCGTACATAATATACAGGAACACATATATTTTTCCAAGTTTATAATCTCAGTTTTCTATATGGCTGTATTAACAATACCCCTAATATATATAATTATATTAGGTGATTATAAAACTCAATGTGTGTGTACATACTATTCCAACAAGCTTTTGGTTTCCAAAACAGGCTTTTTTCCCATAGTGCCCCTTTTTAGGAAACTATTTACCAAAATACCCCTACTTTGAAACTATTTCCCATTATGCCCTCCTCTGGAAACATATTCCCAATCTACCCCCCTTTAGTCGACTAAACCAGGGGTTTAGTCGACTAAATTTCGAGGGGTTCAAATTTTTTGAATCCCCCCGTAATTTAGTCGACTAAACCCCTTGGTTTAGTCGACTAAACCCATTTAGTCGACTAAACCAAGTGGTTTAGTCGACTAAATTACGGGGGTGGGTGTTAAAAAGCTCACACCCGACATTTAGTCGACTAAACCACTTGGTTTAGTCGACTAAATTTCGACGGTGAGGGTTTTTAAACACTCCAAACGCCGCTAATCGACTAGATCTCCCCCCAAACCCCTCCCCCATCTCTTTTTCGCCAAAATCTCTCTGAATCCGTTGGTGGGTTGCGAAGAGAACTTCAATCAACTTGCATTTGCATCAATTTCGGTATGTTTTCGTCCCATTTTCGGAATTCCACCGTCATTTATGTGTTTATACGAACCCCCATTTGCGTTTTTGCATTTTGTGCTTTGATTGGGTTGTTTTGTTGTGTGTCTTTGCTTGATTTGAGTATTTCATTCCTATTTATGGAGGAAAATGATGAATATACATGTGAAAGTGAAAAGATTTACATCGGTTGAGTGGTTTTTATTTTTTTGAAGAATATCACTTCGTTTTTCATAAATTTTTTTATTTGGTCAGCTAAAACCCTCCATTTTGCAGCTAAAATTCTGGTGTAAAAAATGAGTTCAAGTTCAAACACTTACATGACTATAATCTACCACAGTGGGAGGTATTTTGATGGTCCCGAAGGTGTTCAGTTTGAAGGGAAAATGAAAATGATGAAAATCAAACGGGATACTACATACAACGAGCTGAAAGAAAGAATTTACCAAAAATTGGGACTACATGGCAGCCAATGCATTCATCGGTTAATTGCCAAAGTGGAGACTATAGTAGGTAAGGATAATGTATACTACATTAGTACCGATGTATGTGATGATGAAGATGTAGATTGTGTCATAGATGCATTTGCTAATCGGAGAGTACAAAATTTTATTGAGATATATGTTGAAATTGAATCTGGCGAATCATCATCTATACCTATGCATCCAAGATCCCCACAGTATTTTGGTGAAGAAGATAGACATGTTGGTGTATCTACACCTTCACAAGTGTTAAGTCAGGTAACATTGATGGAAGATGAGGAAGATGAGAGTATGCACAGCGATGAGGAGGACAAATTTGAGAGGTTTATTCCACTAGGTGACAGCTCAGATACCGATGTGGAGGGTGATTTTGATTCTTGCCCGAACCTAGTAAACCCAGGGACTGCAACAATGCCACCACTTCGTATTGACCCAATTAGTAGTGATAATTTAGTAGACTTGAATTTGTGGTTGTTTTTGTATTGTTTATTTACTAGTTCTGACAGAAAATTCATATTGACAGATGTTGGACTTGATAGTGAGCCATTTTGGACCGAAAGCCCGCACTATTCTCAAATTAGTGCGGTTGACTATGACGATGAATTAGAGATGTTGTATGGTGATGATGACAGGCAAGGTGGATGGCAGTTAGGCGATCCATTATATGTGTATCAGCAGTTTCCTTCTAAGTCTGAGATGCATCATGCCGTGAAATTGTATTGCATGAAGACTCATCGTTCGGCCAAAGTTGAAAAAAGTGATGAACGGAGGTTTGTGATGAAGTGTCGAAATCATGCTGACGGTTGTCCCTGATATATGAGGGCAATGATAGGCAAGAATGGAAATTGTTGGGTGGTCCGTAAGTGGGTTAGCGATCACACCTACCTGAACCAGAGTCTTACCCGGGATCATGGACAACTGGATTCAAATGTCATATATGCAGGCATTATTAGTATGTTTCATATTTTTGTTGCTTTCTACTTCTGTTTGTTTATTGACATTATATTCTAAAGTTTGTTATGCTTTAACAAGGTATGTTAAGAGAAGATCCAGCTTTAAAGCCAGCGCTGATACAAGAGAGGATGCAGCGTATGTATGGATATAATATAACATACAAGAAGGCTTGGAAGGCGAAAATGAAGGCCATTGTGAAGTTATTTGGTGATTGGGAGGAATCATATGCATTCTTGCCCAATTGGTTGACATACATGACGCAGGTTAACGTGGGCTCTGTTTTCAGGCTTGATACAGATGAATGTTCCGACCATCGTCGGTTTTATGTCAACTTACGCGTCTTTCGTAGAGTTTTTTGGACATTTAACCAGACAGTTGAAGCCTTCAAATACTGTAAGCCCATACTACAAATCGATGGCACCCACTTGTACGGAAAATACAAAGGTACTCTCTTGATTGCGACTTCACAGGATAGGGATGGGAAGGTCTTACCAATTTCCTTTGCTGTTGTTCCTCCTGGTGAGAAGTATGATGACTGGTGGTGGTTTCTTTGTCTGTTACGTGATCATGTGACGCAGAGGATGGGCATTTGTTTGATATCTGATCGTCACGCCAGTATCATAAAAGCGGTTAAAGATCATCGCAATTGGCAGCCTCCGTATGCCTATCATGTGTATTGCCTACGTCATGTCGCGAGCAACTTTAATACCAGATTCAAAGATGTGCAACTAAAGAAAACAATTATGAACTTAGGTATGAAAGTATACACTTTGGTTACTGCCTTCACATACTTGAACATGTTTGTAACATGTTATGCAGGGTATATGAGTTTGCTTTAACATGTTATGCAGGGTACATGAGTTCAAAGATCCAGTTTGACCGGAAGTTTCAGGAATTTATTGATATTAACCCACAGGTTGTGTCCTGGTTTGACCGGCTTCCAAAAGAGAAATGGTGTAGGTCCTACGATGAAGACGGACGAAGGTTTGGTCACATGACGACTAACCTAGCCGAGTGTGTGAACAAGATCCTTAGGGGTGCACGTAATCTGCCGATAACGGCTTTGGTGAAGATGACATGTAGTAGACTGGTCGAATATTTTGTCACCAGGCGTGTTGAGATTAACAAAAATATCGCTACAGGTAGGATAGTGTCAAAAAAGGTTGAAGAAGAGTTACAAAGGATGGACCAGATGACAGTTACATACCGTGTGCGGCTTCATGACAAAGATTTACAATTATATGAGGTTGAGGACGCATATAATCAATCTACACATGTTGCCGGTGACATAATGAGGGTTGACTTGATATATCGCAAATGTCAATGTGGAAGTTCACAGCAAGAAGATATCCTTGCAGCCACGTACTAGCAGTATGCAAGATGGAGAATTTGAACCATTATGATTACGTTGATCTGGTATTCACTATCCCATACATTAGTCAGGTATATGCAGCACACTGGTATCCTATAAGCAATGAATTGTTAATTCAACAAGGAGAGGGCCCAACAGTTATCCCAAATGCAACTTTGGCCCGCACAAAGGGAAGACCAAAGTCTACAAGGATACAAAATGAGATGGATTGGGTGGAGTCTCAGCCCTCAACCAGTCAGCAAAGATGTAGGAATTGCCACCAAGTCGGTCATAATATGCGCACATATCCAACGAGGAATAGGCAAACTTGAAGTCTTTGTAAAATGTTTTGTATTTAGGGTACTATGAGTTGTGTTGTTAATGGCTTCGAAATTTGGACCATTCAGTTGATTGATATGTTGTATGGTATCATTGACTCATTTTGGGACATTAGCGGATCAAATGTGTAATGAAAATCACAAATTGAAGCTACTAAACAAAAAATCATAAAGTTTCAATGTCCGAACATAAAACATAAAGTCAATGAAAGTACATAAAACATGAACACCATAAATCTAATCTGCATGCTCTGGATTCCCATCATCCTCCGCATGCTCATCAGCCACATCATCACCCTCGGCAGCATTTGGTGCTCCTCCAAGCTGCATCTGACCAAGCGTCTCCTCTACCCACTTCATCTGAACTTGCATCCACCTCCACCTTTCATTCTCTATCTTCCACCTTTTTTTCTGCATCCCGCCCTGGTGTTGGATGGCCTGCATGACATCACTAAGGGAGAATCCACCCTCCGGCTCAGGATGAACATCGTTGCCGTCATCATCATCGACCTCAGGAAGAACAATAGGTGGACCCTGACCAACATCAGGTACAAAGGGTGGACCCTGGCCAGCAGCAGCATCAACATCCTCTTCACCAATGTAGTGCCACCCACCATCTGCACCCTTGGTGATCTTGCACTGCTCTAGGAGGCGCTGTCCAAAGATGGCATTCCATGCTTCCTGTTTCACCATCACCTCATCGTCCATAGGAACACCAAATTTCTCCAAAATCTTCTGAACCAAGAAGGCGAATGGGAGTGCACCTTTATGTCTTGCCTTATACATATGCCAACAGATATAATGTCTCCAATTAACCTCACTGCCATTCCGGATGGACCACATAATGGGGATGTCACCCTCCAACACTCGTGAATGATTGTAGGCCCGAGGAAACAATATGTGGGTGATGACGTAGAAGAGGATCCGAGAACTAACAGTCAGTTGTCCCACAGTCACTATAAGTCTATGCCCTCCTGGCCTCCTGAACGCATACACAGCCTCATCTCGAACATATCCCTCCATGACAAAATTGGTGTCCCCATCAAACTGGTATCTATCACCAGCATCAAAATCAAATCCAAGAAGATCCGTCCACATGTAAGCCGTCACCAGAATGTCAACCCCGCAGACACGAGATTGTAGATCACCATGAATGTAGATCATGTTATGGTAGAAAGCTCTCACCATAACCTCTGAATAGGGACAACTCATCTCCGCCAGCCCTACCAAATGCGAAGTTCCCAACAACGGCACAATGTCAAGGCCCTCACGTGCAAAGAATGTCATGTCTAATGACTTTGGCTTAATGATGGGTCTGGAAGCAAAATCCCTCACGAATCGTTCATGCTCTGCTTCATTATTTTCAAACAAATATCCAAACGGGAGGTCAACAACGGGCTCAGGCTCAGGTTCCAGTGCATGTTGTTGCCTAGAGGAGGATGCCCCGCGCGATGCTCGGTGCTTGATCCGTCTCCCACGCACATTGCCGGTGTCAGCAAGAGCTTGTCTACGACGCATGATGAGAACAAAGACCTACAAAGGGAGGTTACAATCAATTAGGAAACAAGAAACATTCATCATTCTCAATTTCACATTTACATTCATCATTTTCACTAACACACTTTCAACATAAACAAGAAATACTCATAAACACGAAAAAATTCGCATAAACGCAAAAAAATTATTATAAACATGTACATTCATCGTTTTCCTCTATAAATATCAATGAAAAACTCAAATCAATCATACATACACAACAAAACCACCAATTCTTGATGAAAAACAAAGATAAATTCGTCCAAAAATAAAAAAATTCACATAAACGCAAAAAAATTATCATAAACATGTACATTCATCGTTTTCCTCCATAAATATCAATGAAAAACTCAAATCAATCATACATACACAACAAAACCACCAATTCTTGATGAAAAACAAAGATAAATTCGTCCAAAAATAAAAAAATTCGCATAAACGCAAAAAACTTACCATAAACATCTACATTCATCGTTTTCCTCCATAAATATCAATGAAAAACTCAAATCAATCATACATACACAACAAAACCACCAATTCTTGATGAAAAACAAAGATAAATTCGTCCAAAAATAAAAAAATTCGTATAAACGCAAAAAAATTATCATAAACATGTACATTCATCGTTTTCCTCCATAAATATCAATGAAAAACTCAAATCAATCATACATACACAACAAAACCACCAATTCTTGATGAAAAACAAAGATAAATTCGTCCAAAAATAAAAAAATTCGCATAAACGCAAAAAAATTACCATAAACATATACATTCATCGTTTTCCTCCATACATATCAATGAAAAACTCAAATCAATCATATATACACAATAAAACCGTTAAATCTAAGCACAAAATAGTAAAACACAAATGGGGTTTGCAATAACACAATGTCGACGATGGAATTCCGAAAATGGGACGAAAACATACCGAAATTGATGCAAATGCAAGTTGATTGAAGTTCTCTTTGCAACCCACCAACGGATTCAGAGAGATTTTGGTGAAAAAGAGATGGGGGAGGGGTTTGGGGGGGAGATCTAGTCGATTAGCGGCGTTTGGGGTGTTTAAAAACCCTCACCGTCGAAATTTAGTCGACTAAACCAAGTGGTTTAGTCGACTAAATGTCGGGTGTGGGCTTTTTAACGTTCACCCCCGTAATTTAGTCGACTAAACCCCTTGGTTTAGTCGACTAAATGGGTTTAGTCGACTAAACCAAGGGGTTTAGTCGACTAAATTACGGGGGGATTCAAAAAATTTGAACCCCTCGAAATTTCGTCGACTAAACCCCTGGTTTAGTCGACTAAAGGGAGGTAAATTGAGAATATGTTTCTAGAGGAGAGCATAATGGGAAATAGTTTCAAAGTAGGGGCATTTTGGTAAATAGTTTCCTAAAAAGGGGCACTATGGGAAAAAAGCCTCCAAAAAACATGCCTCCACATGATCTTTGTGTGCGTGTGCGTGTGTCTATAGTCAGGAAACCAATAGAAAGCTTGATGTATCACATATACATACATCATGTGGAGGCATGTGTTTATATATATATATATATATATATAGACACACACACAATGCAAAATAAAATATTCTTCAAGGAAATAAATGATTAAACTCTGAAATTTTATTTCTCAAGCGCACTAAATATACAAGAGAGTATGTAAGGTGTTTGAGTGAAAGTTCAACTTGGTGTATCTTGTAGTGCAGAGTTACAAGGCTTTATATAGACAGTCAGCATACCAGCTGCTTACAATTCTGACAAACTACTTTTACACGTAATACAAATTTATAAAACATATTCATTACAACCTATGACATAAAGCAAGGCTAAGACATAAAGGTGACTAAAATTGATAAAAGTTGACTAGCCTAAATTCTTTCGTAAGATAAGTGTGCAGAAGTGAATAAAGAAGCTTTTAAATTTCTGTCTTTTTGTGCTTTTTGTCTTCTTCTTTTTTTTTTTTTTTTTTTTTTTTTTTTTTTACAGTTTGTCGACAAAACCTTCACCGAACACGTTGCATGACTATCATTACATTTCTTCAATGTTCAAATTAGCCTATCACACTTTTGTCAGTCTCGGTAAGCTTTCTTCCTTATCGTCTTCTATCTCTTCGTCGGCAGATTCTTCAAGATTGCTTAGTAGACACTGAGATCTACATCTGGATCTTCCATATCTTGCATTGCTCTTTCTCTTTCTTCACAATACTTACATATGTGATTTACCTCTTCTGCTAAGAGCTTACAAATCTTCTTCTTTGTCTTTTCTGAGTTTTCCATCTTGTTGGTTCTAAGTCTATCGTACCACTGTGAGAAAAGTGGTTGTTCATGTGCTTTGTTTCCAAATGACGCAATTAGAGTTGTTAAACCGCAATAATATACCCATTTCTTCTCTTCTGAATTATTTGTCCTTTTCATTTTTTGAAAGATAATGTTATAATTCTGGGCTCTAATTACAAATCTTGGTCTGGAATTCTTGTTCGTCTTCTATGTCTTCTTTATTATATATATATGTATGTATGTATGTATGTATGTTTCCAAAAATATGCTTTACGTATAAATGACAACAACATCCTTTTCTTCTCCTTACACACACACACACACCCCAACCAAGCTCTCCTCTCTTTCCAGCGTCAGATCTATAAACACATACACACACACATGCATAAATGTACAGGGATCAATTTTTGGTTTATGCATTTCTTTTCTCTACATTACCATACATATATATACTATCCTATCAGCTTTCATAATCTTGTGCATCTAAATAATTCAGTGACGAAAATAAAACTGATGCAATGTCCCTGTTTTGGTGTCACCTAGCAGAGACTCATGGTGTTACTTTCTATGACTTAATACTCTTAAGTTTGCATTGGGGAAGTGATGGAAACTAGGAGGAAGAGAGACCCGATGACTTACCTTCGGTTTCAAGCTTGCACGACGTGATTCACCGCTGCTCACTCCCCCTTGTTTCCGACATGTTATGGCAAAGGAAGAATGGTTTCAATTTGAATTTCTCTCTCTCTCACACACACACACACACACAAAACTTAGCTCTATTCTTTTCTTTGTTAAGGCAACGTTATTGAATGCAAACCAAGGGGCATAAATATATAAGGGATTAAGGATCCAGTCCGAGGAGGAAGAACGGACCAATAAGTATACAGCTTGGTTGGGCTCGAGAGGTAAGGTGTAGTTTGGATTTGCTGGCATGACAGGCATGGAGTTGTTGATTTCTCGCTACTTTTACGGTTTCGGAGAAGACGTTGTGATCTCTTGCTCTGACGGCGTGATCTGTTTGTTTTTTTCCCTCATGTGATGTAGTTGGCCGAATAAGATATAATAAGGCTGAAGGAATGTGGACTTCATCTATTAGAAAGGCTTGCTGAACTGATATGGACAATCAGTATAATGAATATAGGCCAAATGAGCCTTATTGGGTATATGGCTGTAAATATTTATTTTGTTGTTTAGTGGAGAATTTGTGGGCTTCATTTTGGTGGAGTTGGGAGTATATGTTGAGCACATGGTTTGTGAGATGTGGGCCTAAAAAAAGTCCACATTGAATTCACTTGAGGAACCCATTAATCATATATAAAGCTTATTTGCAATTATGTCTTTTATTTTATTTAATTATAGATATTAGATAAATCCCTAATTTAACACAATATTTTTCCTAAGACAAAAAATATAGGTTCTAAAAATTTTTAGGCCTAAAATTATTCCTTGCTTGAATTTATTCTTTTCCCAAATTAATTTACAGAAAATAAGTCTTAACTTCTAGTAATTAATTTTATAATTATTTTAGACCAAATTTCACTATTTAATTTCCATGTAATATTACAATTTTCAATTCCCAAAATTTGAGATGGTACACCTCAAAATGTGAAAATGATTAGTTCTCAAATGAAGCAAATATCCTAATTTGCTTTTGCGACGATGGCATATTAAATAAATTTGGGATGAGAATCGAAACTATGATAAAATCCCAATGTTTAGTTTCAAATATGAGAACTGGGATGAGAATGAATATGGGATTAAGCAGAATTCAATTGGTTTCAATCCCACAACTTCATACACCCCTAAATAAGTGATGTGCTTGTGTGATCCCGCGAGTACTCCATATTCCCAAAATAATTGCATTCTTTTTCCAATGATATATACTTGAGAATAAACTCCCATGCCACCCTCTTTGGCCATCTCTTGAGAAAACCATTAAAGATCTATGGAGGAAGGCAATGCAGGAGAAAGGTTTTTCCATTGAGGGGAGAGGAGGTAGATGAAAAAATTTATAAAAAAATTGAGAGTTGTAATTATTATTATTATTATTAAAGTAAGAATTTGTTAAAAAATTTTAGTTGATGTGGCAGCATTAACATAATAAAATATACTCAATATACTTGCAGTAACTTCAGCTGAAGAAAATATCTGCGCGTGGTCAAAGATATCCAATGGTCAGAGGTCAATCTAATATTAAAGACGTAATCAAATTGACGACAGTTGATGTCCGTGGAAAAGTTGAATTAAAATCAAGATATTTTAAACTGAAAATATTGAGAAAATTATTTGTTATTATTAAAATCAAGATATTGAGAAAAAAATATTTTTCCACAGACTAAAATAATAAAAAATAGTTAAACTGAAAATAAATACGTCACAACTATAATACTATTTTTATATCTTCATTTATTGACATAAAAATAATAATTTATTAAAAAAGCTCCAGCTATAATTTATAATTATAATATTTTTTGTCTTTATAATTTATTTGAGAATTATATATATATATATATATATATATATATATATATAGAGAGAGAGAGAGAGAGAGAGAGAGAGAGAGAGAGGTGGAAAAGCAGGCCAATCCTTTATGGTGTTCCATGAAAGGCCACTATTTTGAAGCCGGGCCTGTTCACTTATAGATTGGGCCGGCCCACAGGCTCCAAGACCTTTAAACAAAAAAGTAAATTTTTCATTTTCTTAAAAAAATTAATTAACACACTAAATTTTTAGAAATTTAAGATAAATATTCTTAATATATTATATATATATTTTTATCTTTTTTAGTAAATAGAATAAACGGCCATTTTTCTTAAAACAAAATTATTTATGAGGTAGAGACTCTACTTTGTCATTTTTCAATACGTGTTATTAGTTTCTCTTTTTTGATATAATTTGCATAATACATAGATCTCTTCAAATACAACTAAAAAGTTGCTCCCTTTGTTTACCTTACATTAATAAAAAATGATTCTTTCAATATTTCATAAGAAAAAGTTTATTTGAGGAGATATTGAGAACCAAATGAAAGATTCTTAAAAATTGACTAATTGTTTTCCTTAAAAAATCAATTAAAGACTTTTAACTAATTATAATGTTATCAACAAGTTTCTCTTAGCTTTTTAATAAGAATATAATCAATTTTCTTCTTTTAAAAATGTTCAAATAGCAATACTATATGATTTAAAAAACTTTTCCAATTTTCTTAAAAATGCAACATGAGGATGTTAGGGCTTTGAATTTGAAACTCCTGAGGAGGCTATTGAGCTGGTAGCAGGACTTGCTCAATAACTTGGTTACGAGGGACTAGAGAGGTTCTAGTATCTACGGTTTCATCCTTTGCTTGAAGTGCAACATTATTGTAGTCTGGAGCAACGAAGTCTTTATATTGAACAGGTTGCTCAGGATTCTACTGTGGTCATTCTAGCAGTGGGTCTTGTCGGGAAACCTGACTGCGGCTTTTAGTATTTGCCATTTTTAATGGTTTGGTTTGGGAATCGAATTTCATCTCTCCCCAAGGTCGGCGCCAATGTTCTGTAGTAAGAACACAAATAGCTAGCGTCAAAGTACTAGTGTTTGGTTTATATCGGATCAAATATAATATCCAAAATACCCATAGGTTTAAACACCAAAGAGAAGGAGATTACTCAATGATATCTATGAAGAAAATATCATAGAGTTTCTGGAGATTACCGTGCTACACAAGAATGGCGATAGCTAAAGGAGTGAGGTGTGTGCACAGTGAGACTGTATTTAAAATAGATGAATCAAAACTGTGTACCTTGTGGGCAATCTCCTATTTATAGAGATTACCTAGGGTTTCAGCCTACTACTGTGTCTGTTAGTTATACACCTCTACGTTCAGATCATGCCTGCTCCACTACTTGTACTATACATGATTATGAACATGATTATAGGGGAATTAGTGTTTTATCTTATTAGAGGGGATTTTGTCAAAAAGCCTATTTATTGGACATCCCTCAGCCCCGTTATCCAAGTCCATGACACTATTTATTCCTAAAAGCATAGAAACAACTTCATTGACAAAGGTCAATGAGAGTTGGCACAGATGGTAAGGAATCCAGTACTAGTCACTTGGGACGTGGGTTCAATCCCTTCCGCCGTCGCTGGAACTCCTTTGGTAGGTGGTCTCGTAAGTCCCCAGTAAGTGCTCATAGAGCCCGGGGCTGTGCCCTGACCTTGGTGGGGGACTGGTGTCGAACCCTTCCAAAACTTTCCCTTTTAGCCAAAAAAAAAAACTTCATCGACAAAGAATGAGAAATTATGTGTGGGTATACCTGACAAGAATTAATGCTTGTCCAGTTTTTTTATTTTACTGGTTAATTTTTTAATGCATTTGATCTTCTATAAAAAAATGTGTGTGTATGTTAAAAAAGACATGATAAAATAAATGATTAAGGTCCATTTTACCCAGGAAATATTTTATGATTATTGGGTATATGAAATTTTTTTTGGTCTAATATTATCTTAAAAGTATTAAAAATGTAGCAATTTCACCCACTTTAAGAAAGTCAAATTTGACTCACATGACAAGAAGTCAGCACACTCAGCATTGATTCAGTAATATGTAAAGTGATGGGCGGGATTCAGTCCTTTCCAGAGAATTCATTTCCAAATTTAAATATTCTAACTTGCATGGTCCAAAAACTTGAAATGAACTTCTCCAAAATGCATATGCGTTAGACAATTTGAATTGTGCTTGTTGACTTGAAGGCAGAGTATGAGTAATCTTGAGCATCAAAAACTTTATCATGCTTTAGATTCTGATCTTGGCTCCAAAATTTGCAGAGACGAGTTGGTTGAGAAAGAAAGGGGGAAAAAGGTTACTGTGAGGATAGGTGAGTTGGCAAAGAATAGTGATTTTTGAAGATGAGGTGGCAAGAAAGGAAGTGCCATGTGTTTATTTTGGTCAAACTAACCATTAAAATTAACTTTCCTAATGGGTAGGATAAAATTGTTATGTTATTAACACTTTCTGGACATAATTGAAACAAAAATTAATTTCTGAAAATCCAATACTCATCCGCAAATACATCTAAAAGTAAAATTGGACCTTAACCCTGAAATAAAACCTCAACAAAGGAGTGATAAAAAATTGCTTTTATGAAAAAATTATGAAGTTGGTCTAAATATGGGCTGTATTCATAAGTAAGTCCTATGAATTTACTAAAATATACAGCAGACCAAAGACTCAACAGGGATAATCCAAACCCATTTTTTACGTGTGCAAAAAGATCAAATTGCCCATTAACAAAATCTTTTGATCACACCTTCAACCACGTGTCAAATGATTATTTTTTACACATTAATTTATAAGTCAATTTCTTAAATTTGTAAGTCAATATTTTATATTTATGAGTAGACCTTGATATTCTTTTGGGAAAATTGACCTGGAGGCCCAAATTACTAAGATAAATGCAAAAACAACCCTACAAACTTTCTCATAGGGCCTTTTCTAGTATTAATTCCAAGGCAAATTACCAAAAACGCCCTTCTTGTTAAAAAAGAAAAAGAGCTGAGTGTTTTGGTGCTAAAAACAGAAAAAGAACGTGAGATTTCTGAAAGAAACTTTGCTGCCATGATCCTTTTTCTATCTCCTTCGTCTTGCTTCATTTGATCATTGTCTTTCATTTTTTTCCTCTGTTGGACTGAAATCAACTCATAGTGGCTGTATATTGCTGACTGAACGTGGTGATTATTGCTGTTCATCAACGTTTTTTTCAATCGAAAGTTTGGGTTACTGAAAGGTTGATGCTTGAGCTCATTTATGTTATTATCTGGTAGAATATAGGCAAGAAATGCTAAGTTTTTCATCAAGATAGCTTAATCACCATCCTTCCTCGTTTTTAATCTCTCTAGAGTGGGGTCAATAAAATGTTGCTATGTTTTTTGTCACAGAAATAGAGGAAAATTTATGTATTTAAGTGGGAATGGGTGAAAGTGATCAAGGAATGAAGATTGAAAAACGCTGAATTTTGATAATTGTTAATACTTACAGTGGAAGTTGTTAATACCATATGTTTTTGTTGTTAATATGGCTATTTAACTTGTTAGTATGAGGTGAATTTGAAAACGTTGTAGGGGAGGAAGGTTGCTCTGTTTTTTGGGCATTGAAACAGAGGGAGGTCTGTTAGTGGGAATGTTTGAATGTAAAAATACTTATATGGGATAGTTGTTAATACCTACAGTTTAAGTTGTTAATGCCTTCAGTTTTAGTTGTTAATTCGACTGTTAAAGTTGTTAATACTAACTTTGTTGCATATTGTAATTACAGATGGCTAGTAGTTCGGGAAAGAATATATTATGTTTCTTTCATGTGGGGGGAGTTTCTACAAGGTGGAGGGGATGAAAGTGATTATGTTGGAGGAATGGTAAGAACAAGATGCATCAAGGAAGGGACCACATATGATGAGTTGCAAAGAACAATATCATCTTTAATTGTGAAAGAAAGTAATCAAATTTGCGTGAGATTTGAAGTTAGCATGGATACATCGACATTTATTGATCTTGTGGATGATGAAGGGGTGGATCACTTAATACGGTATAATGACAAATATGGTCATGTGTATATTGAAGAAATTGGGAATAATGACAATAGACTTGATGGGGTGGAAGACGAAGAAGTGTAAGTCTTGTTGTGCTAATAAATGCAATTTTTTCATATGTAAGTTGTTAATGAAGTCTGAAACATTGTCATTACAAGCACTAATACTTGTTGTTTGTCACAGGAGTGATGAAGTTAATGGAGGTGCAGCTGGGTTGCCCGTATCGCCCCCTGAAATATTCAATGAAACACAAGAGTTGCCCTCGTTGCCGTGTTGTTCTCAAACCGTGCCATTAACGAGGCCTGAAATGAATATGGTATGGAAAGATTTGATCATGGGAGCAGAACAGATTATTGCAAATGTTGTGACCCTCCGTGAGATGTTGTACAAATATAGCATTGCACACAACTTTGCCTTTAAATTTGTGAAGAACAAGCCACAAAAGATAATAGTGAAGTGCAAGGTTGATGGTTGTCCTTGGTACCTTGGTGCATATTCAGCTTGAGGAGAACATCAAGAGACTGAGTTTCTAATCATTAGGACATATAGAGGTGAACACATACACCATGCACAAGATAACCTTATTGTATCTCATCCACCTAAGTGTACCCTGACATCATTGATTGTAGTGGATGGTTTGAGATGCAATATTGAGAAGACAGCCTATGAAATCCGAATTGACTTATATAAAGAGTATGGGGTCCGGCTGAACTATCATCAAGGTTATAGGGCGAAAGAAAGAGTGGTGATGCAATTGCATGGACGAGTACAAGACTCTTACCGGGTTATTCCTTGGATGTGTCACAGACTGGTAGAGAGTTATCCAGACACTGTCGCAACATGGGAAGGGTCACCTGATAATAGATTCTAGCAGTTATTCATTGCATATGGGTGCTCAATTAAAGGTTTCGTACACAGTTGTCGTCCAATACTTTACATAGACGGATGCCATCTAAGTGACCCTTATAAGGGAACATTATTGCCAGCTTGTGCTTATGATGCAGACAATGACATGTTTCCCCTAGCATATGCCATAGTAAGCGATAAGACATATGATGATTAGGCTTGGTTTCTAAATCAAGTAAAAGACATTACAAGACCACTGGTGATAACAATTGTTTCTGATCGGAATAATTCCATCATTGGTGCTGTGAATGATGTATTTGGCACCGAGCGACATGCATTTTGTTATAGGCATTTGAAGGAAAATTATAGTGCGGCGTTCCTTAAAATAAATAGAGGGGTCACACGAACGTCTGGGAATTCTAAGGATATCGCATTGCACCTCCTTGATGGAATTTCATATGCAAGGTTGCATGAAGACTTCATTGTCGCAATGGGAAAATTACAAATGTTCAACCCACATTTGGCACAATGGTTGCAAACTCATGGGGACATTCATCGATGGACTCTTAGCAAGTTTCCTTTCCAAAGGTGGGATAACATAACCACCAGCATTGCCGAGTCCTTTAACGCATGGATGTTGAAAGAGAGAAGGCACACCGTGACAGTTTTGATACATGAGCATAAAGAGAAGTTGGCTTCGAAGTTGCTAGCAAGCAAGAAGGCCTTAGGGAATTGGAAAAATGGCGTTGGACCTAATGTTGAGAAAAAAACTGATGCAGCAAGTTGCCCTTGCTGAAAATATGCATGCTGCATATTATAGGGACTACCAGTTTTCAGTTGAAACTAGATGCGACGATGCCGTAATTCATGTTAATGTAGATCTTGCTGGAAAAAAATGCTCGTGTTTGGCATGGCAAATGAGTGGACTACCTTATCCACATGCATGTGCGGCAATCAAGGTTCTTAATGGTAATGTATACACATTTGTAGATGATTGCTTTAAAGTTTCAGCACAAGAGAAAATTTATGCACATAGCATGAGGCCCGTTGCAACACATGATTGTTTACGGGCTGATGCTCCAATGGTCACAAAAATACTCACAGAGACCTTCTTGGATCCTCCAATCACGACAAGGCCGCTAGGTAGACCCAAAAGAAAAAGATGTGAGTCTCAATTCCAAAACAAGAAGGTTTATCATTGTCGTAGATGCCGCGAGCCAGGATACTCCGTCAGGACTTGCAAGAATCCAAACCCAATTTGATGATTGTTGTTGCCTTGGTTGTTTATTTTTTGGGCATTGCGTGCCATGCTATTTTTTTTTGTTAATGGCCATAGATAGGCATCACCACCATGTTATTTTTTGAAGGTGGTGTGTCAAGTTGTAAGCTCTAATTTATACGCATATTTTTTGATGTAAATGAAAGTTGGATATAACACACAATTGACACAATTGTATCCAGGTTTTATTTATGTAGACATATTAATATTGTTACAAATGTGAATGATGCTTGAAAATTATTGTTATTGTTTACTGATGTTGCTGTCAGAATGGGCTGATTTAGGTGTCATTTTTCAGTGATACTGATGTAGACATATTAATATTGTTACAAATGTAAATGATGCTTGAAAATTATTGTTATTGTTTGCTAATGTTGCTGTCAGAATGGGCTGATTTAGGTGTCATTTTTCAGTGATACTGATGTTAACAGGGCTTATGTACTTGTTAATAGGGGTTGGTGTGTTGCTAACCATGTTGATATACTTGTTAATGGGGGCTGATCGTGTTGTTAATTGTGCTGGTAGTATTGTTAAAGGGGTTTGATTGTGTTGCTAAAGGGGGCTGATGGTGTTGCTAATCTGACTGATGGTGTTGTTAGATGGGGCTGATGGTGTTGCTAAGGGGGGCTGATGTTGCTGTCTTATTTTGCTGATGTTGTCATTTAATGCTAATATTATTTGCTGATATTGTTGTCAAAGTGGCTTGTGTACTTGTTAATTAGGCTGGTGGTGTCTCTAATATGGCTTATGGTATTGCTAAAGGGGGGCTAATGGTGTTGCTAAAGGGCCTGATCATGTTGTTAAAGGAGGCTGATGGTGTTGCAAAAGGGGGCTCATTGTGTTGCTAAAGGGCCTGATAATGTTGCTAAAAGGGTCTGAGTGTGTTGCTAAAGGGGGCTGATGGTGTTGCTAAAGGGCCTGATGATGTTGCTAACCAAGGCTGATGGTGTTGCTAAAGGGGGTTGATTGTGTTGCTAACCGAGGCTGATAGTGTTGCTAATCTGACTGATGGTGTTGCTAATATGGCTGATGGTGTTGTTAAAGGGGGCTGGTTGTTTTGACAAACGGATACCTGATCATATTCCTTTGTTATTGCTCATACATACACAACCAACAGATAAATAACTGTTGGAACCAACTGTGGTTGTCATTCATATTAAAATGTCAAGTCAACTACATCAACTACATCAGTAAATTTACAAAACTAGCTCCTAACAATGAACTCAAGTGTTTTATACAAGTTGTGTAATCTAATCTAACAGCCAGCCAACAAAATTTAGAAATTCAGATACAAAATTTAACCAATTCAGACATAGACTATCGGCTCCTTTTCCGCGCTTGGACTTCCTGGATCAATGACAACACCTTGGCTCGATGTATGTTGTTTGAGTGATTGATCAACCACCACAACATGTCAATCTTAATTTCTCTCAGATCATCCATTTGATATGAAGGCATTGTGTAGCCATCCTCTAGCTCTGTGCCATTCCATGATTGGAGCCAAGAAAGGACATGAACACTACACGAGTCCCTGCAAACAATAAATATACAAAGGTGTTAAAAACACGCTTCATGTAACTTTAACATGATACTTATGAAGAACTCTTCAGTGAACAAGTTGTACCCAGAAAACCTAGCAGCCCTTTTTGAAGTACTCATTCTTATCAGCACTGCAATATGAATTTTTTTTTTAAAAAAGATGAACTTCTTTTGGAAAGGTGAGATAAATATTCTTGTACAAAACAAACATGAAAATAAAACACACAGAACAACAAACATGAAACATGAATATACAGGAAATAAATATGGTAGAAACACAAATATTATAATTTATAAATTGCCCAATGGGCTTGGCCATGCACATTCTCATAACAAAGTATATGAATCTCATGAATTTGACAAGTTATTCATTTAGAACTTATTTCCAGATCACATCTTTCTCATTTTTCCTCGCCTACTATATAAAGTTCAATAGTTTTGATGTTAGACTTCTTCATTCATTGTTTCTTCATGGAAATTTAGTTGAAACACAATGATGTATTTCCTTAATTATACAATGACATTTGGCAAGGCTTCGAAGTAGAAAAATAGATAACAATTCAGTCCAAAGATAAACTCTCAAGCAAATGGCCCAACTTCATCTTCGACCTTTACAATAAAAAGACACAGAAAGTTTATTTAACTGGTGAAAATTAAAAATCAGTAAAACAGAATGTAATGTTGTTAACAGTGGGTTTAGCAACTTAATTCAGTAATGATCAGAATAATGAGACCACAAACAACTAAACCAATAGCAACATTATCTAGAGTATCCTAGAGGCATGAATTTTAAAGGAAACATATACAGTTCTAAAGGCTTCTGGAAAGAAATTCATGAAGATTGGAATATTCCCAATCCGTAAACAGAGAGAAACAACTAGCTATTATCAAATAGCGTGCACAACATTAATTACTACTGAGCTTGAAGAAGAAAGTTTCTTCAAATTCTATTACACAGAATACATTTAGAAACATATTCAGCTATTTAATGAAAGCCCATCCTTACTAGATACTTAGCAATAAATTGAGGAATGAATGCCCTATCATATAGATATTGCACACATAAGTACAACATACAAATATCATACATACAAATTGAAAGCTAAAAATATTTGCGTCAATGTTACAATATCATATAGAAACCTATATGTTTTTGGATAATGAGGGCTTCGAATAAGTATAAAATTCCAATAGGCAGTCAATAAAAGTTACATAGTCAAAGCAGTCAAGTTTATTACCAACATTACAATTTGCTGCAACAAAAGCTTATTGTAGATAGTAAGTTCCTAGCATGCTATCAGCTTATGACTTTTAAATATCCTATTTCAATATGACTCTCCATAATAATCTACTTCTATGACATCATATAAACTAATGCATCATTATAAGCAACACAACATACCTTTGAAATATGCACCCCAAGACTTTGATGTATTCCTCAACACTGCATGCAGATAAAGATGCCTAAGTTCACACTAGCCCACCATGGACCTCTGCAAAGCAAGTTTTCATAGCAAATTGATTGAGAATTTTTGAGTACATGTGAGATATATATATAATTTACTGCATATGCTCAATAAAGACAGTCCAGATGCGTACTTAGCTTTGCAGTCTGCACATTCCCTATTTTCTGGCAGTTTAAGAAGTCCTTCCAATATCTGCATATATCAGCAAGAAGAAAAGGGGAAATGTAATCAAAAGAGATGGGGATATATGAGAAAATAAAAAGTTGTGAATGCAAGTATGCAACCATGTTCAACAAAAGAAAAGCTTTGAATTAAAGTTCATATGTAGAAACTTCAAATAAAGGATCTTGAATACCATGTAATATTGTTAATAGTGGGTTTAGCAACTTAATTCAGCAATGATCAAAATAATGAGACCACAAACAACTAAACCAATAGCAACATTATCCAGATTATTTTGTTCTTTTCCCGGTATGAATGCCAATATTGTTGCTATTAATCTATAATGTGAAAACAGATGATCAAGCACATCCTAAGAATAATAGGAATTCCACATTTTACTTTTTCATCTGATTAAACAAACCTGCATAATGTTGCCAAGTCATTTGTTATTGTACAAAAACATCCCTTAAGTGCAATAAGTGAACTTTTTAGGCCCAAACGAAGGAAAAAACAGAATGAATTTGAAAGCATCGTCCTAGAGGCATGAATTTGAAACGAAACATATACAGTCAATAACTAAAAGTTGTTGATGGATCTTACACCCACAAAGGTAAACAGATCATTCAAGAATTAGAATCTGAGTTCTTGATCAAGATATATAAACTTTCATATATTTCTGCATAACTCTAATGTTGTGTTACATAAGATAATATAGGCAGAGTGTACATAGATAAGATAACTGCCCATAACTTCCTTATAACTTCCTAAGGATAAGATATGCTTAACTTCCTAAAGCATAACTTCTTCCTAATACATTAAACATAACTTCCTAAAACAGAACAATTATATAAAACTGACATAAATTACAGATATACATAATTCTATATTTTACTTATCTTAATTCACATTCCTCCTTCTTGAGTAAACTAACAGAGGACGGTGTGAATTCCTATCAGTTGCAACTTGAAGATGGGTTTTGATTTGTGTTCAAGGGATGGATAGAAGAAAATGAGACAAGCATTTCGGACAAAGAGAGAATAGGAAAATCAAAGAATGAAATAACCTAATCACTAAAATGTAGAGAGATTTGCCTACAAATCGAAAATCAAAGAACAGGAAAGCCTTTCGGATATTTGGGCGAAGAACGAAAAACCTACTCACTAACCTTTCAGAGATTTGGACAATGTACATACGCGACGGTGAAACTTTCGACAGCGACACTTTCAGCTTCCCGCGGCGAGACGAGCCGAGACGATCTGGTGGAGTGCTAGAGGGTATTGAGAACACAGACAGTGAGAGAGTGGAAGACAGTGGACAACCCAAATACGCGAGAGTGAGAGCACGAGAGTGTGAGTGAGAGAGATTCATATTTCAATTCTTATTTCTCAGTTAACACAAGGGGCGTTTTGGTAATTTTCCTTGGAAGTTAATACCAAAAAAGGCCCTGTATGAGAAAGTTTGTAGAGCCTTTTTTGCATTTATCCTGGTGATTTGGGCCTCTAGGTCAATTTTCCCTATTCTTTTCCTTGTTAAGCGGTAAATTTCAAAGTCTGGCTTATGAAATGTAGAGGACTTGTAAATTTAAGAAATTGACTATTAAGTCAATTTTAAAATTTTTGGGTTAAATACCATTTTTGCCATAAAAAGTTTACCCTAAGGAGTACTGATCACCCGGAAGTTTTTTTTTGTCTCTTTTTTGCCCCTTTCATTTAAAAACGGAGCAAATATGTCCTGAAAGTTTTTTTTTATGAGCAAATTTGCCCCGAGTTTTTTTAGAAGCAATTTTACCCCTAGAAGTTTACAAAGAAGAGCAATAATTCAACGGTTAAGATCAACGGATGGGCAAGATTGCTACGTTTTAAAACTTTTGGAGCAAAAATGAGACCAAAATAAACTTCCGACTAACCAGTGCTCCTTAAGGTAAACTTTCATGGCAAAAAATTGTATTCAACTCAAAAGTTTTTTGAAGAAGAACCAATGCAAAAAAATTATGAAGTTCATTTGTAAATCTAAGGGTTTCATTTGTAAATATAAGAAGTTGATTTATAAGTCAATCTATAAAATTGAGAAACTAATGCAAAAAATTATGGAGATTCATTTGTGAATCTAATTAAGTGATTTTATTGTAATTATAAAAATCTGATTTGTAAATCTTAAATTATCACTATCTTTGAAATATTTTTTTTAAAAAAACTCCATCTAATCTTACTATATAAATTACAACTAAACAAATCACATAGATCATAATGTTAATTAAAATTAGTTAAAAATAATAAATGTATAAGGGCTAGTTATGATTTTTCCCCAAATATACACTAATTCATAAATAGAGTAAGTAAGAGATTGATAATGTGTGCATGCATGTATTTAATGAAGATAATAAAAATAAAAAGACTATATTAAAATTTCCCTATGCCAAGAAATTTAGGGAAAATCTCTCTTGGGGCCCAAACTATCAAAATATTGTCAAAAAAGGTCTAAAGAAAAGTCATATGTCAAAAGGCATTATTTCAAAAAATGTTTTACAAATATAGTTGTTAATAAGTACTGATTTAGTTGTTAGCGAGTATTGATTTAGCTGTTAATATATAGTTGTTAACTATACTAATTTAGTTGTTAATGTGTACTGATATAATTGTTAACACTTCCTGAAATAATACCAAAAAAGGCTCTAAGACCTTTTTTTGACGTGTGACTTTTCTTTAAGTCTTTTTTAACAATATTTTAGTTAATTAGGCTTTGAGAGGAATTTTCCCAAAAATTTAACTGGAATATAGGTTTTTTAACTAGCCGTTGTTAGTCAACTACCCTATATTATTTATAAGCTCTATTTTTTAAGAAAAATAAAAGGGTGTATGAAATCCATTGGATTTGTGAGAATTTTCAACATGAGATTCTTAAACAACAAAAAGCTTTATGGGACTTTTTAGAGCAAGCCATGTTGAAATTTGGTTTCTGTGGTGAAATGGGCGCGTCTTGTTATAAATTGTGTGTCAACTGTTAGAATGAATGTGTGTTTCAGGGCATTACACTAGGGTCCTTTATCCCCTTATCTTTTCATTCTTACGTACAGCGGAAGTCTTGTCTCTAATGATAAACAAGAGCCAAAAATCTGGAGTTCTCAGAGGCATTAAATTGAGTAATTCATGTATAATTTTTTTGCATGAATGCTAGCGATAATAATTGTGTTCAAGTAGCTAAAATTCTGCATACTTAAGGTGATGCATCGGGGGAACTGGAAAATCTAGATAAGTCAAGCATCTTTTTCTTTGAAAATACTCCACTTAATGTAAGAACACGAGTTGGGTAGATTCTTGGTATTAAAGGCATTGATGATCCTGGCAAATATCTGGGGCAAAACAAAGTATCAAGCTTTGTCTTATATTAGATAAAGAGTAGGGATGGTATGCATCTACACTTTCATTTGTAGGAAGAGAAACTATGATTAATTAGTGCCTAATGCTATTCCAATTTATCCCATGAATTGTTTTAAATTCCCAGTCCATACTTGAATAGCATTGTTTCTAATTTCTGGTGGAGTGGCCAGGATATAGCGAAAATGATGGGATTTTATGACAAGCAAAGATCAATGGGGGAATGGGCTTCAAAGATTTTTTCAACCTAAACGAGTCTGTGTTGGAAAAAAACAGCTTGGCGTCTTTTCAAAAATCCAGATGAACTTTCTAGAGTTCTTATGAGCATTGATTTTCCCCAAGAAGAATTTGAGGATGCACAAAAAGGCCATAAAGCTTCTTGGTGTTGGTCTAACATTATTGAAAAAGAACCTACCATGGGACATTGGTGACGACACGTCCATTTGAATTCGGGGAGATCAGTGGGTTTCAAATGTTTGCCTTTTGCATAAACTAGTGGACAGCTAGGAATATATTGTCAAGCATGGCAAGGTTTGTGATCTAATTGTTGACGGGACGTAGAATTCAGCACCTGTATGTGAGTTCTTTTATGATGATATCCAAAGAGCATTTCTTAATGATATCCCTATTCCTGCTAATGGTTTTCTTAAAATAAACAGTGATGGAGCTTTCCAATCCAACCCTCAGATGAGGCAAGACATTTTAAACGGGGCTTTGTTGATAAAATCAAGTTCATCTCTGCTTTCATGACTGTAGCGAGAGCACTCTTGTTGACAATTTACTTGGGAGATGACAAAGTCCTTTTTGAAACAGATTCCCGGTGCCTGCAAAATTGTGTTGTGAATCTTCAACCTCATCTCTATCATTGGACTACAACTCATCAAAAAGCTCACACAACAGAACCTAAAAATATTACTAATATTTGACTGAAAACACTGATATGGAAGTTGATGCGGCCATGATAATTTCCTATCGGACAAATGTAGTTGTCCAAGTGTACTCTCTTTTTCTTGTTTTTTGTTTTTTGCTAGAGAAAATTTCATTACTCAATAAACTAATAAAACCATGAACAACTGCAAACATACTGACACCCAACAGAAGGCCTATCCATGGATCTACTTCACTTACACTGTTGGTGTGCCTCACTTGCCAGAAATCGAAGAGCCACAACACTGAGTTTGTTCTTTTCTTTCTGTGAATCCTCTTATACCCACAAGCTTTCTCCTTTCTTATTAATAATTAGTTGTGTTACGGATGTGAAATATGGGTTCATTATAAAAACAGCCCAACAACCAACAACCCATGACAAGGGCCTACTTGTAATCCTAACAGTATCTCTGAATCAACGAAATCTTAAATAATCTATTAGTATCTTTACAAAGATAGCAATTACCCTCAAATCAAGGATCTTATCACTGAAGATATCTTATATCCTAAAGTGATAAGATAACAAAAGCCTACCACTTTAGGACCCAGGTAAACCTATAAATAGGGTAGAAACCTTAATAAGGTATACACGCTCTGACTCCATCTTTTATGATTCAGTTCACACAGAGCATATACCCCCACTCCCCTCTAGTTATAAGCCTATTCTTAAAAAGCGAATTACATGGACTTTGATCCCTCACAATGGTACATAAGCCCCTGGGATTTAATCCTAGGTCAAATCTAATATCTATTGTTCTACAATAGAACATTGGCGTCGACCGTAGGGACCATAAAGTTCAATCCTCGTAACCAATAATGACTAACACAAGAAGTAGAAGCCAGATGTTCACACAATAGCAAAATCAGGAACGACATAGTTGTAATGATCAATAGCAAGAAATTATTCGGGATGAGGATGTTGCGCTCAATGAGGAAACTCAGAACACGGACATCCCCAACCCAGAGGTGGATCATACGGACTTAGCACTACAACAGGCCGATCAAGCCAATTCATCGCAACAGTTCTAGGTCAACAACTTGGAAGTCCACATATTACGTAACTCGATGGAATCACTACTAAGACGAGTTGAGATAATGGAAAATTGCAATTACCTTCAGAGCCAAAAAAGCGATTGAATGGCCGAGATACTGGAGGAACTACTGAAATAATCGCAGAACCCGCCTTAAGGCGAACACCGAGATGACCAACATAATGAGGAAAGAAACACCAATCGACAACTTGTTGACCCTCCTCGAATTGAGGAGCCTCGACAAAATGAGGAAGAACCAAACCTGGACCAAATTAACTGCCAATATCAAACTTGGAATGATGAAACTCGGACACCTCAACGAAGCAGCCAAGCAACGAACGAGCGGGAAGCCGGGCAAAATGCACCCGGAAAACACAGAATGTGGTACGGAGAAGGAGGGAAGAATAACAGCCCATTCTCTGATGAGATTACGAAAGGGGTATATATGAAGAAATTCAATGCATCTGACTTGCCTAAGTATGATGGAAGTCAGGATCCCTAAACGCATCTCAATACCTTGACATCGAAATGCTCGTTTGAGAATTCAAGGGACCAATCATATCCCGGTTGTTTACCTCAACTTTGCAAGGAGTTGCACAAATTTGGTTCCGAACCCTACCTCCCAAGTCCAAGTTCTTGCTGAATTTTGCGACAAGCAAAAAGCAACCCAAGTTTGTATATAGGCTGGGAAGAATCAAGCAAAAACCCAGCGAGACTCTCCAAAAATACCTAGATCGTTTTAAAACGGCCACTTTACAAGTATAAGGATTAATGGTGAATCAAGGATGGGAAGGTCTATTTATACTACTAAAATCAAAACATTAGAAGACTTCAATAGATGAGCTAAGAAATATCTGGATATAGAACAGATGCAAATAGCCAACACACCGGGAAAGGAAAGGCAAAGTGAAAGCGGAGCTAAAACACCAAGAGGGGGTGAATTGGGGATTCTCAATTTTTTCTCAAATTCTGCTCAAATGGTAATTGAACAGGGCAGAACAGAGAGTAATGGAAGAGGAGTAATATACAAGAGTTTATACTGGTTCAACCCAACTATTTGGCTTACGTCCAGTCCTCAAGCACCCTGAGTATTTCACTAAGTCACTTGGTTACACACTCTATAACTCTAAAGCAATTCTCTCACTAGAACTTGCTCCCCCTTACAAGTTGTAATCAAAGACTCCCAAATATCCAAGTCCCCAGACTTGAGATTCTTTACAAATAAATGAATACAGATAATAGACTCTCTTAAAGAGCAGATAGGATGATCACTGAAGCTCAGTTAGTATCAGTAGATACTCTGTATAGAAAAGCTAATGAATAAATGAACAAATTGGTTGCTTTTCGATTTCCAATTCAATGGTTGTTGGAGAGAATTGAATGTTGTTCTATTTATACTTAGAGTATGTTTAATGACCGTTGCAGACATTCATTTAACCGTTGGTGAAGATTTCTGTCTGTTACAAACACCTTGGTCTCTTCTCGCTCTTCACTTTGTTCATTCTTTGTGTTGAAAGGATAAATGCTAAGCCCCTTGAGTTTATAGCCGTTGGAATGGTAGGGTTTTGAGTAGGTAGATGTCTCTTTATCATTTTTCCATCGTGTAAAGCTCATTAGACGGAAATATAGTAAGTTAGGTGGCTCCTCATTTAATGCTCTGACAGTTCCTTTGCTTTAGTGAAGTCAACACTGAATAATCTCCTTAATTCATCTGTAACTTGGTTGAAAAACATTAGCAAACACATTAAACATATCTGGTAATGTTGATGGTTAATAACTGGAAGCATTTAGATCAAATAACAACCATTACACAGATTTCGTAAATTCAAATTTTCAACTGTCACGGCTCATACTCGAGTTTGTGCATCAATACTCGAGTATGTCACTATGCACTTAAGGCTATACTTGAGTATTCAAACTAATACTTGAGTATTCTCCTTCCAGAGATAAAACTCTTGATCTGAGCTTTGGATCTTCAGTTGAGTTTAAGCCAATACTCGAGTATTCTACCAATACTCGAGTTTTGGACTCTTGATGAGTTTTTGTCCAAAACATCAAAACCGGAGTATTCAGGCAATACCACGGTATTGAAAGTTTAAAAAATTTCAGTTTCTCTCTGTATGACTTGATACTCGAGTATGAAAGTGGAAGAAATCACCAAGAGGGGGGTGAATTGGGGATTTTAAAAATTCTTTTCAACTCTTAAAAATGAAACTTAAGAAATGGATAATAAAAGAGTAGAAAAAGAAAAGCTTAGACACACAGAATTTATACTGGTTCGGTCTCAACCTTGACCTACGTCCAGTCCCCAGATACCTTATGGGTGTTTCCACTAATTCAACAGATTTTCAATTACAACAATGAAGACCAGACACAATCCTAATCACCTAGGACTTGCTCCCCCTTACACTTTGTGATTGAACAACCCAACTCACAGGTTCCACAACCTTGAGTTCTCACAAACAAATGCTTTCAAAAATTTACCAACTCTCAAAAGAGTAGATAAGGATAAACACTGAAGAACAGGTTGAAAATAACAATACAGACTCAAATTTCAAAGTATGATCAAGATAGCTTCGTTGTGTGTATGTTGCTTTGAGTTTTCACAGCCTCTTATAGACTGAATGGATAAGCTAGCCATTGCAATTCTTTCTCTAATATTCAGCTGCAATTCTGGAAAAATGGCAGTAGCATATTTTACTCTGTTCTTTGAATTCTTAGCTAGAATCTTGGAATTTAGTTGTTGCAGAAGGTCTTCCAGATTTTTAGTCATTCCTTTAACTTAATTTGACCGTTTGAGATGATTCTTATGAGTTACAACGGTCTGAGCTGAACATCTGGGATAAGGGAGAAGGATCATCCCTGTTCTAGGTTCATCATTTAATGCATTTATCCTGGATCTTGATCTCACCTTGATCTTGGCTAAACCTTATCTGAAAAGCACTCAAAACTTCATCAAGGACATTAGAAACAATAATATCATATCATGAAATAATTTCAGGAAGACCCATTAAGATTTCGCAGATCAACATCATTTGATTTTTCAAAATCCGCGATGCAAACTCGAGTTTGTTCTTCCAGACTCGAGTTTGGGGTTCATCCAGAAAGCATGTCCGTTGATTAGAGGTCTAAACTTACAGTCTGTAAAAGCTAACTCGAGTTTGGCTTTTACAGAGAGAACTATCGGGCTTTGGACTTGGTATGGAATTTTGGTCCTGCTCCTAGACTCGAGTCAATTAGTGACTGACTCGAGTTTGGGTCTATGTTTGAAGAACAAGCCTAAGTTCGTAATTTTCCAGACTGGAGTTTAGGAGACAGACTGGAGTTTTGGAAAGATGGTAGAAATTCGAGTATTTCTCTATTTGTCCTAAACTCGAGTTTACAATGACAGACTCGAGTTTATGTTTGAGCTGAAACTATTCAAATATTTATGTTTGGTCTATACTGGAGTTTGTAACTCTAGACTGGAATTTATAACTTGGCCTGGAATTCGAGTGTCTTTCTGTTTGGTCTAGACTGGAGTTTAGGAATCCAGACTCGAGTTTGGCTTGCTTGGGATTCTGAGTGCTCTCTGTATCTTCCAGACTTCAGGTTTGGTTTTGCAAACTGGAGTTTGGCTTGTTGTGAAAATTTCTGATTGCTTTCTGTAACTCCTCAGACTCGAGTTAGCCCAAGCAGACTCGAGTTTGGCTTTCTTCGCAGAAGTAAGCAGCTTTCTGTCAACCCTCAAACTCGAGTTTACATACCCAAACTCGAGTTTGCCTTTAACAGTGAGATTTTCATATTGCCAAAAACAAACTTCATATCAAGTTTACAATTGCTAGTTATCATCAAAACACATTGAGAACTAACAGAGTATTCAACACCATACTCGAGTATGGGTTTTCATTTTGAAACTCAAAGATAACATAGCCAGTGTGAAACTGGAATTTCCAAATCCGGAGTTTTCAAAATTGAAGTTTGTGTGTTTAATAAATTTTTAACTCATCTTTTCTTGGCTCAATACTCGAGTAAGTCATCACCATACTTGAGTTTTCACTTAATTATGAAAATATTTGAATTCTGGAGCCAAGTTGAAAAACTGGACTTTTCATATTCCAAAACTTGAGTTTTTGAAACTAGAGTTTTCAAAACTGAGGTTTGCATTTCTTTTGTAAAATCACTGACGAGTCTTAGGCCTATACTCGAGTATGCATACCAATACTTGAGTATGCTCTAATGGGAAACTTGCGTTGCTCTCTGTAAGGTCCAATACTCAAGTATCCTCTTGGATACTGCGGTATTGCCCTTTGTCATTCGTATTGAGCTTTCCTTTCAAATCTCAATACTCGAGTATTGCTACTCATACTCGAGTATTGTCTCAATAAGCAAGTTTTTAGTTTCTTGAGACAACTCTCCAATCTTGGTTTCACAATTAATTGTTATCATCAAAACCCATAGAGAACTAACACAAAGGAGCCCATCATCAAAATGAAGGGATCAGGCAGCTAAAGATCGACCAAAGAACATGGATCAAAAATCTCGAAGCGGGACATATGAAGGGAAATATGATAAATATACCCCTTTGAATGTCTTGCGAGCTCAGATATGGAGAGAGGTGGCCCTAACTGAGATGAAGAAAGTTAAACGCCCATAACAGAGGTGGTTTAGATCGATCCCGATTCTGTGAGTTCCATGACAGACCAAGGCGTATGACCGAAGAGTGCTGGGATCTTAAAGATGTTGTAGAGAAGTTTATCTGAGAAGGAAAATTGCGGCAGTATGTCATCCGAACCCAAGGACAAAAGAGTAATAAGTGCAAGCAGATAAACCAAAGCAAGAGTCCGGCCCCCTTAAAGAAAAAAGTAGGATGACGGTCAAAGGAAGTTTAAGGACGATGACGAATTCCTCGATGCCAAGTTTGACTGTAATGTCATTAACGAAGGTTATGGTGGAGGGGGCGACACAATGAGCCAACGGAAAAAATATCTTCGCAAAGTTCTATCAATCAGGGGATGATCGACTTTCAAGACTGTACCTCTACAATACAAACCTCCCAAATTATTCTTCACCCAAGAAGACTTGAGGGATGTAATCCCAGGACATCAAGATGGGCTGGTGATAACAAGACTCTTGGGAAAATGCTGGGTAAAGAGGATTTTCATGGATGTCGGTAGTGCGGTAGACATTATCCTTTGGGACGCGTTCAAGAGAATGAACCTCGATCCAGAGAATTTGAAGCCCTACAGAACAACCCTTATAGGGTTCAATGGGGAAGATACATATCCTGAGGGATATATCGAGCTTAAACAAACGTTAGGATCTAGGGAAGCCTTTAAAACGGGACGAGTTAAATTTATTGCTGTTGATTTTCCTACATCTTAAAATATTATCCTGGGCAAGCCAACTATTCACAGTTGGGATATGTTAATATCAACTAAACATCAGAAGTTGAAGATTGTGAGCAGTAAAAATGAAGTCATCACCATCAAAGGGGATCAGAAGGAATCTCGGCGATGTTACTTCTCAGTTGTCAAAAATAGTGAGCTGGGATCATCTTCCTCTTAGCAAGCACTCAAAGCAGATTCAAACAAAGACTTAAAACAGCTGCACGGGAAGTTTGTAAACGTGGTCGAGCTTGATGTACGAGATGAGAACGAGCTCATAAAAACAGAGCCTGATGGCGAACTCATTGACTCCATCTTAAGATATGAACTCGGACAAACTACTAAGATCGGTAATACACTCTCAAAAGAGGAAAATACCGAGTTACAGGAGTTGCTACTAAGGAATAAAGATATTTTCGCCTGGAAGCCATCCGAGTTACCAGGCATTGATCTCGCTTTTTGTTGCCATAGGCTCAAAGTAAGTCCAAAGTACATGCCAGTAGAACAGAAGAAAAGAAAGCTCGCCCCTGACAGGCAAGCAGACCTAGTCGAGCACATGAAGGAGTTGCTAGATGTAGGATTCAAAAGGGAAATACAGTACACCACATGGTTATCTAATGTGGTCATGGTTTGAAAAACCTAGCAACAAATGGAGAGTGTGCAATCAAATAGCCATGCATCCTGTTACTCAATAAAGCTTTCCTAAAGGATGCTTCCCTATGCCTAATATAGATCAATTAGTGGACAATTCATATGGGTTCCAGTTACTCTCCTTCATAGACGCCTATTTCGGATACAATCAAATAGCCATGCATCCTGATGACCAAGAGAAAACAGCTTTTATCACAAATAAAGCTAATTATTGTTATAACGTCATGCCATTTGGACTAAAGAATGCCGGGGCCACATATTAGAGAATGATGAATAGGGTATTTGAAGACCAGCTCAGTAAAAATATAGAGGTTTATATTGACAATATGATTGTCAAGTTAACAGACTGCTTGAATCACGTCCAGAATTTGCAGCAAACATTTGACAAACTCCGAGCCCATCGCATCCGCTTAAACTTGGCCAAATGTGAATTTGGGGTTCCAATAGGAAAATTCTTAGGATTCCTCCTAACTAATAGAGGAATTGAAGAAAAACCAGAGAAGTGTCAAGCTGTTTTAAACATGGCGGTACCACGAAACAAAAAAGAAGTACAGCAGCTAACAGGAAGACTAGCGGCCTTGACAAGATTCCTACCAAAGTCGGCAGAGAACGCTCTTCCTCTTTTTAAGTTATTGAAAAAAGAAGTGCACGACGAGTGGAACCAAGAATGTGAAGCCGTGTTTAACAAAATAAAGAAGTGTTTATTGACACCCCCGGTTTTGTCAAAAACAAAACCCAGTGAGGATCTAATCCTCTATTTGTCTGTTGGTGAGTAGGCAGTAAGTGCTGCATTAGTAAGAGAAGAGACAGCCAAGCAAAAGCCAGTTTACTTTGTAAGACGAGCTATGCAAATTTCTGAATTGAGATACCAAAAGCTCAAAAAGTAGTATTCGCACTTCTAACCACAGCCACAAGACTCTGTTTTTATTTTTAGGTGCATCATATAATCATCCCAACCAGTCAACCAATAAGACAAGTTCTTCACAAATTGGACCTGGCAAGGGGAATGATTAGCTGGGCCATTGAATTGTCTGAGTTCTACATCATTTATGAAGCCCGACACATATAAAATCACATGCTTTGGCTGATTTCATTATGGAATTGACTTTGGCAACAACAACGGAAGTAGCCGATCATGAAGTTTGGAAGGTGTTCGTCGATGGATCCTCAAACGTAAAGGGAAGTAGCGCATGGGTTATAATTGAAAGCCCAGAAGGAGTCTCCATCGAACACTCGTTACAGTTGCATTTTAAAACTTCAAATAATCAGGCTGAGTATAAAGCGGTCCTGGTCGGGCTATCCCAGGCAAAAGAGAATAGAGCTAAAAGAATCTATCTATCAACTGACTCCTAGCTAGTCGCGGCACAAATCAATGGGTCCTACACTACCAAAGGACCTTTACTAATAAAATACTTGGGCAAAGTTAAGGAAGTCATGACTGAGTTCGATGAAGTCGTGATTACCCATATTCCAAGAGGAGAAAATATCAGGGTCGATATTCTATCCAAATTAGCCAGCATGAAAAGCCTTAGAAACCACCAAACTATAATCCAGCAAAACATGATTGAGCCCACTTGCGTCATGTTCATTGTAGCAGCTGAAGATTGGCGTAGACCCATCCTGGATTACCTTGAAAAGGGAATTATCCCGGATGAAGGAACAAAGGCAAAACGACTAGTAAAAATAGCAGCGATGTACACAGTAGTAGAAGATCAGCTGTACCAAAAAGGTTTCCATTCTCCAATGCTAAAATGCTTGAACCCGGCAGAAGCTGGATACGTGCTGTCAGAGATACACAAAGGAATAAATAGGTAGCATATGGGAGCTAAGGCTCTAGCCAGAAAGGCCCTCCAAGCTGGATTTTATTAGCCAACAATGGAGGCCGACTCTGTTGATCACGTAAAAAGGTGTAAGAGCTACCAAAAGCATGCTCGAATAATTTAGCTACCACCTACCGAGTTGAAATCTATCATGGCCCCATGGCCATTCTATAAGTGGGGCATGGACCTCTTAAGACCATTCAAACCTGCCCTAAGACAATTGAAGTGGCTCATCGTAGCGGTCAATTATTTCACCAAATGGACTGAGGCTGAGCTGCTAGCGACCATCTCGGCAGCACACATACAAAGATTCTTTGAACGAAGCATCATTTCAAGATTTGGCATTCTAGCTGAAGTAATAACCGACAATGGAACTCAGTTTATTGACAAAGGTTTCCAAAGGTTAATGTCCAAACTCAACATCAAACATCATTTTGCTTCAGTAGAACATCCTCAGTCGAACTGGCAAGTCGAGGCCACAAATAAAATCATTGTGGACGGGTTGAGAAAATGGATGACTGAAGCAGAGACTAACTGGGTGGACCAGTTGTATTTCGTGTTATGGGGATGCCAGACCAGTATTCAAACATCAACCCGGGAGACGCCCTTTAAAATGACCTATGGATGCGAAGCTATGATCTTGGTTGAAATTGAGCAAACATCATGGAGAAAAACTAAAGTTTTACAGGAAGGAGAATTGAGCATAGCGAACAACTAGCTGTCAAACTAGACCTCATCGATGAAGTTAGAATCAAGGCACATTATCGAGATCTATAGCCTGTTTGGCTTCCTCCAAAACCTAGATTTTGTAACAAAATCTAGGTTTTGTACAAAGTTTGCCAAACACCTCTATTTTTTCCAAAAGCTATTCTGTATCAAAACCTAAGTTATATCATAAGCTTACCAAATATCCTTATTTTTTCCAAAAGCTATTTTTGCATCAAAACCTAGGTTTTGGGATTCAAACCCTAGGTTTTGTAAAAAGCTATTTCTTCCAACTTTTTCTCTTTCCTCTATCATCATCAGTATTTTTTCAGTACTAATCAGTATCCTTAAGATATTTTTTATTATCTTTTAGTACCCTAAATATTTTTTCAAGATTAGTCATTACTCTAAAATATTTTTTCAATAGGTTTTGGAAACAAAATCTAGGTTTTGTACAAAGTTTGCCAAACACCTCTATTTTTTCCAAAAGCTATTCTGTATCAAAACCTAAGTTTTGTCATAAGCTTACCAAACATCCTTATTTTTTCCAAAAGCTATTTTTGCATCAAAACCTAGGTTTTGGGATTCAAACCCTAGGTTTTGTAAAAAGCTATTTCTTCCAACTTTTTCTCTTTCCTCTATCATCATCAGTATTTTTTCAGTACTAATCAGTATCCTTAAGATATTTTTTATTATCTTTTAGTACCTTAAATATTTTTTCAAGATCAGTCATTACTCTAAAATATTTTTTCAATATCGTAAAATAAATTTTCAAGATCATGTAGTATTTTTTCAGCACAAGTCAGTACCTTGAAATATTTCATGATCTGAAAAAATTATTCTATGGTATTAAAAATATTAAAAGGGACTAAAACAATATATAAAAAATTATTCTTTGGTATTAAAAATATTAAAAGGGACTAAAAAAATATCTTAATCATACTAATTAATACTGAAAAAATACTGATGATGACAAAGGAGAGAAAGAAAAAGCTAAAAAAAATAGTTTTTGACAAAACCTAGGTTTTGGAAATGGAAAAAAATAGATTTTGACAAAACCTAAGTTTTGGGGTTCAAAACCTAGATTTTGATGTAGAATAGCTTTTGGAAAAAATAGAGGTGTTTGGTAAGTTTATGAGAAAACTTAGGTTTTGATGCAGAATAGCTTTTGGAAAAAATAGAGGTGTTTGACAAACTTTTGCTGAAACCTAGGTTTTGATGCATAATAGATTTTAGATAATTTTGGGGTGTTTGACAAACTTTTGTCAAAACCTAGGTTTTGAAATTATCCAAACACTATCATTTTTTCCAAAATCTATTCTCCAAAAGCTATTTTCTAAAAATCATTTTTGCCTCGTAAATCCCAAAAGCTATTTTTCAAAATCAATTCTCCAAAAGCTATTTTTACCCAAAATCATTTTCCAGAAGCTATATCCAAACGGGCCCTTAGCCACAAAACAACTCATCACGGCTAAGTACAATCGCAAGGTCAAACATCGAGCATTTAGCAAAGGCGATCTGGTACTTCGCAGAGTGGATATCGAAAACAAGAATGCCTGAGATGGAAAGGTGGCAACAAACTGGGAAGGACCCTACCGGATTCTAGACAAAATAGGTTAGGGAGCCTATGTCCTTGAGACTCTAGACAGCAAGGCAATAAAAAGTACATGGAACGCAGATAAACTAAAAATGTTTTACAGTTGAATACTAAGTTTCATACGGAACCCGGCTACCACAAAAACAAGCATCAGTTGAAGACCACATTTCGTGCTAGGATTATTTTGTTTAGTGCATTATTTTCCATTTTTATTATTTAAATTTCCTTTGTAATTGCAACTTTTCAATCAATAAAGAAAGTGGTTCATTCTGCGGATCGACTTGAGATTGTTTGCAATGTTAGTTCTCTATTGGTTTTGATGATAACAATCAATTGTTTGCAATGTTAGTTCTCTATACAATCAATTACAATTTCCTTTGTAATTGCAACTTTTCAATCAATAAAGAAAGTGGTTCATTCTGCGGATCGACTTGAGATTGTTTGCAATGTTAGTTCTCTATTAGTTTTGATGATAACAATCAATTGTGAAACCAAGATTGAAGAGTTGTCTCAAGAAGGAAAAAAACTTGCTGAAAATGGCAATACTCGAGTTTCAGTAGCAAAACTCGAGTATTGAAATTTCAAAGAAAAGCTCAATGCACTTGACTAAGGACAATATCGCAGTATTCAAATGAATACTCAAGTATTGGAGTTTACAGAGAGCATCACAAGTTTTCCATCAAGGAAAACTCGAGTATTGATATGCATACTCAAGTTTCGGTCCTATATGACTCTTCAATAATTTTCAAAAGAGACAGAAACTTTGGTTTGGAAAACTACAGTTTTGTAAACGAAAGTTTGGAATTTGAAGAGATAGTTTTCCAACTTGGCTCCAGAATTCAAATATTATCATTTTCAAATGAAAAACTCGAGTATGGAAAATGAATACTCAAGTATTGAGCCAAGCAGAGATATTTTTAAATTATATCAATTATGAACTTCAGTTTTGAAAACTACAGTTTTCGAAACTCCAGTTTAGCATTTTCTCAAATAATCTCAGAGTTTTAAAACTAAGGAGAAAACTCAAGTTTGGAGATTAAAACTCGAGTATTGAGCCATACAGAGAGATATCAAGGCTTCTAAGCCTTCATTACTCGAGTACAAAATGGAAACTCCGATTTTGATGTTTTGGACAATTACTCATCAAGAGTCCAAAACTCGAGTATTGGTAGAATACTCAAGTATTGGCTTAAGTTCATCAGGAACACTAAAGCTCAAATCGTGAGTCTCGTCTCTGGAAGGAGAATACTTGAGTATAGACACAGATACTCGAGTATAGGCTTAAGTGCATAGTGACAAACTCGAGTAGTAGTACACAAACTCGAGTATTGGTCGTGCCTTCTGATAATTCAAATTTGTGAAATCTGTGTAATGTTTATGGAATGATCTAAATGATTTATATTCTTAATAATCATCATTACCATATATGTTTAATGTGTTTGCTAGTGTATTTCGGCCCAATTACAGATGATACAAGCAGATTAAAAGAGCTGTTAACACCTAAAGCAAAGTCTTGTCAGAAGCATTAAATGCAGACCACCAAACTTGCTGCAAACTCAACTACCAAGCATTACACGGTGGAAAAAGGATAAAGAGACCTTTATTTAATCAAGGACTAACAATCCCAATGGATATAAATGACTAGAAGTCACTCTCTATCCTACAACTCAAAGAAACAAGCACAAGTGTAGAGAGAGAAAGGACCAAACTGCTTCCAACAGATAAGAGACTTCTCCAACGGTCAAATGAATGTCTACAACGACTATTAATGTCTCTCTAAGTATAAATAGAGCAGCATTCAAGTCTCTACCAGAACATAGAGCTGAAAAACGAAAGAACATTAAATTTGTTCATTTATTGGTGTGCTTCCTGTATAGAGTGTTGGTTGACACAATAGAGCTTCAGTGATTATCTTATCTGCTCTTGTAAGAGAGTTTTATTTATTGTATTTGTTTCATTGTGAGTTATCTCAAGTCGGGGGACTTGGAGATTTGGGGAGTCATTGATTACAACTTGTAAGGGGGAGCAAGTTCTAGAGAGAGAATTGCTTCAGAGTTACAAAGTGTGTAATCAAGTGATTTAGTGAAAAGCTCAGCGTGCCTAAGGACTGGACATAGGCCAAGGAGTTAGGCCGAACCGTATAAACTATTGTGCATTGCTATTCTTCCTTGCTCACTATTCTTATTCGACCAATCACCATAAGAGCTGAATTTTCAAAAAAAATTTAGAATCCCCAATTCACCCCCTCTTGGTGATTCAGCTCCTCTTACATTTGGTATCAGAGGAAGGTCTTCTCAGAAGAGTTTAACATCTCGAGAAGGATCCTAATGGATGGTATTCTACCTAATGAAGCTTCAATCAACAGGCCACCTGGTTTTAGTGGAGAACATTATTCATTCTGGAAAGCCAAATTTAAAGTTTTCTAATGGCTTCTGAATACAGACTCTAGAGAGTATTCGAGAGAGGAAATTATGTTCCTGAATCTATTGAAGATGGAGTCTGGATCCCAAAGCTAGAAGAAGAATATGATGATAACGATAAAAGGCTAGTTACCCTCAACAGTAAGGCCATCCTTATGCTTCAGAGTGCCTTAAGTCAGAGTGAGTATTTTCGAATAAGCACTCTAGCAACAGCAAAAGAAATGTGGGATACGTTGAAGATAGCTCATGAAGGGACAGCTGGAATCAAAGAAAATAGAATTAATACTCTTATGACTGAGTATGATCTCCTTCATATGAAGCAAGGCAAATCTATTGGAGACTTCCAGCTGAGATACACTCATCTAATTAATCAACTTGATGCCCTGGGAAAATTCTGTGAACAACCAGTCCAAGTAAGAAAGATTCTGAATATTCTCACTAAAGATTGGGAAGCAAAAGTCACTGCCATTGAAGAAGCACGTGGTGAATCAATGGCAGCACTATTTGGTAGCTTATCAGAATATGAAGGGAAGATCAAGTTCAGAAAAGAGCTTGATGAAGTTAATCGTAAGGGTAAGGGAGTTGCTCTTAAAGCAATCAAAGAGTCCAATGAATCAGATGATAAGGATGAGGAAGATGAAGATGGAGAGATCAGTAGATGGTCCGAAGATTCAAGAAATTCTATAAAACGGACATAGGCTTCAAGAAAAGTCATAAGGGTAGCTCTAGCCTTGAAGCTAAAAAGCCAATTATCTGTTATGAATGTGAAAAGCCTGGTCATATTAGATTAGAATGTCCCCAGCTGATGATTAAAGATAAAGAAAAGAAGAGAATGGCAAATCCAAAAAGAAAGCCTATGTCTCAGCTATTTGGGGTGACAGTTCATTTGATGAAGATGAAACAGAAGAGGAAGGAAAGGCTAACATTTTTTTGGTTGCTAAAGAAGAAGGGCAACACGATGAAGACAATGAGGTACATGATTCTCAACCAATCTATGATGAATTATTTGATGAATATAATATCATTCAATCTGAATTTGAAAAATTGGCTGATAAATATCTAGATTTGAAAAGAAAGAATGTAACTCTAGAAATGCAAGTAAAAAATCTTTCCACTCTTGAAAGCTTAATTTGTAATGACTGCATTGACTTAGAAAAGAAGAATTCGAATCTCACAAAGGCACTTGAGAAATTCACTAGAGGAGGTGAAATACTCAATGTTCTTTTGAAACAGCAAAGGTTTATAAATGATCGATCTGGAATTGGTTATAAACCAGTTTTTGACAAAAGGAAAGGATAGAAAAAGTTTGGGGAAAAGCTCTATGAGTTATTTTAGAAAAAGCATTCATTCCTCAAATCCTTTTGCTCATTGCAGTTATTGTAACAGAAAAGGTCATTCAACATCATCATGCTTTCATAAAGAGGAAAAGAAAAATAAACCAGTTGGAAATTATCAATGGATGCCTAAGGGATCCTATAAGATTCCTAAAACACACACTAATCAAAAAGGACCTAAGAAAAGAAGGGTACCTAAGATTTGAATTGCAGGTGTGACCAAGAGCATCAAGGTGCGGCAAATGGAACATTGATAATGAATATTCAAGTCACCTGACAGAGGATCAAGTCACCTGGCAAATGGAACTTTGGCTAAGTCATCGAATAAATCCTGGGTTATATTTCTGGTCTATATTTGTCTTATTTGTGAGCCAACATATTAGAATAAGTTCGGCAAAAACGCAATAGAAACAAACAAAATCAATATCAAGAAATATATATTGTTTATCAAAAGAACTCGGCAAGAGCCGATGTACAAAATCATTACAAAAACAGGGATCAAAACCCAGAGTACACTACAAAATCAAATAAAAACAAGCAAAAGACAACAAAAACAGACTTCCAGATAGACCGGCTTAGGGTTGAGTCCTATATCACTTAGACAGGTCTACCATCTTGGCCACTGGAGCTACCACCTCCTCACCGCCTTGGCTTTGACTCGCGTCAGCTTCACCTGCTGGCTCATCAGTTGGAGAGAGAGGCGCCGGGATAAAATTCCCATCTTCAACCGAGGCCCTATAATCCACTTGGTTGAGGACCAGATCCTTGTCCGGATTAAGAGCCCGGACTTGTTCTAAGGCATCTTTAAAAGCCTTAGCTACCATCTCCACCACCATATTCTCTAGCCGTGAAATCTCAATAGCAGAAGAAGCCAGCTTAAACTTAGCGGCATTCAAATCTCTCACCGCATCCCCAAACTTGAGTTGAAGATTGCTCAGGGCACGACTAAGTCTACCTGAGTCCTAGTAAGCTCAGAACGGGCCAAGTCCCTGTCCGTGGTGGCCTTGGATAGCTCTTCGACGGTCTTAATTTTTTCCTCCTCGGCCTTCTCCTGTTGAACTGTTGTAGCTTCTATATTTAACATCCATATGGCAGTCAATGAGGCCGGCCGCCTCCATGAGATGACGCTGCATGTCTACCAACTCCTGCTTCTCATCCTCCGAGAGCTCAATTGCTTTATAGTAGTTAGCAGGAGGCTTCAGTGCATGTGCCAGCTCTTTGGATATCTCTTCAGTCCATACCTCTCTCTGCGCATGGTAATGATGCCGAGAAGGAGGTGGTGGAGGTAGCGGGGGAGAAGCCTGCGAAGATACCATGACCTCAGCAGAAGAGGTTGGGATGCTTTCAAAATGTGTATACGTACAACCCACCACAACTTTAGCTCGTTTCTAGGCCACTAGATCTTCGAACCCGGGGGGCGAAGAAGCCCTTTTCTCGGCCACCACGGCCTCCTTTTTGGACAATTATTTGCCCTTTTTATTGGCCCAAAGTCACTCGGCCAGCTCACGGCACGCCGTCTTTTCCATTTGAGCCTCTGTAGAAATTCACAATGAAAAACAACATCTGCAGTTATAACAAATCTCACGAGGAAAAATAGTCAAAAAGGCAAACAAAGTACTCCTCAATGGAAATAACTTGTCCACTGATTGCTTGATAAAGAATTAGGCGTCAACAACACCATTGACCTTCACATGGTCAACTAAGGTAATTATGGCGGCAACCTCAGCTGCCTCCAAATTGCTATCCTCGGGTTGGAAAATTTTTGGATCCTGCTCATAATGAGCATTAGTCCAATAAAGGGGAAACTCTAACTCTACCGACTTAAAATCTACATCCTTAAGGAACCACAGTTTATGACCGAGTTGAGCAGTTACTTTGAAAAACAAGGTTTTAAAGTTCTTCCAGGAATTGGTTGCACATGTATAAGTTTTCTATTTGGCACCCTCTGGAAAGAGATCCAACCTTTTTTCTCTAGAGGCTCATTGGCTTAGCAAACCTTTTAAATAGAAAAGAAATAAAAGAAAACGTTGACAAAAGGTTGAAGAATCAAAAATTTACAAAGCCGCTCAAAAGCGACAATAAAGCCCTAAGGTAAGGGCTAAGTGAAGAACATTTAAAAGTTATGTTTGGAACTTAGTGAACAGGAAGCTTAAACCAAGTTAGGTTAAAAAGTCCCGATAGAAAAAGAAAATGAACGTTGATTCCCTTCCCAGGTTGTGCAAACCGGTTGATCAGGACTAAGAGGGGAAATAGTGCAGTAGTCTCGGTCCCCAAAGGGGAGCTCGGCTATCTACCTTGCAATAATAGAGAACAACTTTGACAACATCCTGGCAACCACCCAATCCTATATTTTAGCTAAATGCCAAGGAGGATATGCTAAGCCTGACTCTGCAGAACAAGACTCCTCAACAAGACGCATTGGGGACAACATACTACTTAAAAAAGAAACAAAAATAAATCAAAACAAAAAATTCAAAGTACCTAAGACTGAAAAGTCTGGATGAGAAGAAATAATAGCACTACTGACGCCCAGATTCCCCTGCGACACAGTGTGCCGACATGATGAAGCTACTTGATTAGCTTCCCACGATTGACCCACCAACATGAGCTCGGAAATACGCCAAGAGCAGTCCTCACAAGGGCCAATAAGGCGAGAAGGAATGCTCGAAGACTCAACTCTTGAGATTAAGGGCAAAATAGACCAAGAAGAGTCCCTCCCCCCATGACTCACAGAACCTGGATCTAAGGAGGTTGCCCTAGCAATGGTTACCCCCTGACCCTGGATTGCAGGCTCTACAGACTGTGACCGGGCTCTAGAACTTTCCCTAGATTGGATAGGCCGATTTGACCTTTTCTTACCCCCATCACCATAACCTCAAAGCACGCTTTCTAATTTTTGCTCCTTCGTTAAAGGCTTTCCAAGAAGCCAATAGGCCGACCTCAGAGGAATACGTTCAAGAAGCTCTTCCTCTTCTGGGGTGAGGTTACTAGGTTTAGGAGGCGAAGAAGAGCTATCAGAGTTCATTTAAGTTAAGGAAATAAGGATAGGGCAAAACTTGGTAAAAAAATAAGAAACCGAGCCTTAGAGTCCAAAGACGGGAATGAAACCAACCACAAATCAAGAAATTTCATAATAGACACAAAAGAATTTGATGAACGCCCAAAGATTCCCTAAAAAACAAGAAGCCTAACTGACCATAAACATACCCAGAACAAGAATACAGACGAAGGAAAGAGACTAGAATCAAAGAAAACCAAGAAAGGACGTAGATAAATACCTGATTTCAAGTAAGTGGGAGGGAGAGGAAACACGCGAGCCATGAAGTCTAGTAAACTCAAAGAACAGGGTGAAGAGGAACGATTTTGTGCTAAACCAAGAATAAGACGCTCAACTTTCAAATGGGCAAATGGAGGGAGATAAACAACTACATATACTAAAGTAGAGAAGACAATTGGGAAGGCAGGAAGGTGAAACGACAGGCCCAAAGGGCCTCAGTAAAATGACTGATGTGGCTGAAAAAGTGCGCTCATTAAATGCTCACATTTAATACGCATGAATACCGATAGTAGCGGATCAAGCGTTCTACTACCATGCTGGTTTGCAGACGCCAGCTAGTGGGGGGTAATGATGGTACTAAATTTCTCGGAACCATCAAAACATCATCAACACCCAAATCAAGTGCTTACATCAAGGACGATCCGACTAAGTTATAATCCTCATTACTTAACAGAGAAAGATAAGCAAGTTAGTCCAAGTTAAGTCAAAGTTCGATAACAGCATTAAGGCCGACCTACCCATGAAGTTTTAAATGGGGGCAATAATGCCAATTCGAGGGAACCCGGATAAAAATAAAAAAGAACTCAGAATTATCCGACACTGACAAAGCAAAACTACATCGCAATTTACAACAATCATGAGTAGGATGTGGTCTAAATCAAGAATGTCTGAAATAACACATCCCAGGCTAATAAAACAATTCAGAACTCGTAGAAACGAATTCATCCCAGCATATTAGAGACTTGAGCTACCGAGCTGGGGGCAATTTTACATATGTGAAATATGGGCTCATTATAAGAACAGCTCAACAACCAACAGCCTATGACAAGGGCCTACTTTCAATCTTAACAGCCTCCTTGAATCAAGGAAATCTTAAATAATCTATCAGTATCTTTATAAAGATAGCAATTACCCTCAAATCAAGGATCTTATCACTGAAGATATCTTATATCCTAAAGTGATAAGATAACAGAAGCACACCAATTTAGGGCTCAAATAAACCTATAAATAGGGCAGAAACCCTAATAAGGTACACATACTCTGACTCCATCTTTTATGATTCCGTCCACACAGAGCACACACCCCCACTCCCCTCTGGCTATAAGCCTATTCTTCAAAAGCGCAATACATGGACTTTGATCCCTCACAACAACACTTAGGCCCCTAGGATTTAATCTTAGGTCAAGTCCAATATCTATTGTTCTACAATAGAACAAGTTGGTTTCTCTTTCTGGAAAATGTTGTCTTCAATTACTTGGTTTCTTATGGAGGAAAAGGTTGATAGTGGCGTGTGTTCTAAGTCCATTTCACTAGAAACTGCAAACATACCCAAAAAAACAAGTTTTACGATGGGATAGGTTTTGTTACATGAATTGTATTGGAAAATTTTCAGGTGGGAAGCGTTCCATTGTTAAACAATCAATTAAATTCCCTAGCAAAAGGCCACAAGTTGATCTACAGCAGTATCCTCAATTGATCTAACCCAAAAAAGAGTCTCCCACTCTCTCGGTTCATTCCGTACTCCAAAAATTCAAAAACAATCTATCAATAAGAAATATTCATTTAACAAGACAGTTTCCACATCACAAAACTGAAGAAAAGGCGCCCAGAATTGAATCCCTTCCCACTGTTTACAAAATTTGGCATCAACGCAATAATTTTCTTGGATATAAAAGAAAAATGAAGGAAAAAATGGAAATAAGAAAGAGAAATCCGATGGAGAAAAAAAAGGAGCACTTTAAGATAGCAATAGATGATGATGATGTTGAGCTTCGGCCAAATCAAGATCGATGGAGGACGTACGCGATTGAAAATCTCCTATTGTTGAGTTGTTTGCATTCGCGGTTCCTTTTCCAACGTGTATGTGAGAGTAGTTTTGTTCGACTTGATGTACTTTTGAAATGCTAACTCAAACAGGACCAATGGCGACAAACTCCAAGATCGATGGCGACAAAGTCCCCGTTGTTAGTTCTCCATGGGTTTTGATGGTAGCAAACAATTGTAAAGTCAAGATTAAAGTCTTGTCTCAAGAAAGTAAAAACTTGTTGTCTGAGGACAAACTCGAGTATTGGTTTCAAAACTCAAGTTTTGGCCTTACAGAGAAAAGCTCAATTTTAATGACCAAAGGCGATACCGCAGTTTTCTCTTGGAAACTCGAGTATTGGGCCTTACAGAGAGCATTGTAAGTTTTCCATCAGGGCATACTCGAGTATCAGTTTGAAAACTCGAGTTTAGACCAAAGAGACCCTTCAACGTTCCAGTTTCCAGATTTTCTAAGTTTTCCAAGTTTTTGAGAAAACTCAAGTTTCAATTTGGAAACTCGAGTATTGGGAGTCAAAAATGTTTTTATCTGAAAACTTTGTTTATGAAAAGAAAACTCCAATTTTTCTCTTGGCTCCAAATTCAAATGTTTTCTTTTTTCAAATGGAAACTCGAGTATGGCATTGAAAACTAGAGTTTCGAGTCAAGCACAGATGATCACTACTTCAATGCATTTATAAACTTCAGTTTGGAAAACTCCAGTTTCGGAAATTCTAGTTTTGAACTGGCTGATGGTCTCTCTGAGTTTCAAATTAAAAACCAAAACTCGAGATGAGTTTGGAAACTTGAGTTTCGAGTCATACAGAGAGCATCAATGATTTTCAAAGATTTTAATACTGCAGTTTTAAACAAGAACTCCAGTTTTGAAGTTTTGGGCATATTTTCACTAAGAGTCCAAAACTCGAGTTTGGCTTGAAAACTCGAGTATTGGCTATAAACTAAACTGAAGCTCCAAAGCTCAAATCACGACTTTCCTCTCTGGAAGGAGGAAACTCGAGTACCACCATGGAAACTCAAGTTTAGACTTAAGTGCATAGTGACAAACTCAAGTTAATGTCGCGGCTAGTGAAAATTCAAATTTACGAGATCTATGAAAAGCTTGTTGATTGATCTGAATGCTTTCTAACATTAATTATCAACTTCATTAGATATGTTTAACGTGTTTGCTAGTGTATTTCAGCTGATTTAGAGATGATTTAAGCAGAAAATAAGAGTTGTTTTCGCTAAAGTATAAAGACTTGTCAGAGAATTAAATGCAAAGTTACCTAACTTGCTATATTTTGATCTACCAAGCTCTGCACGATGCAAAAAGGGTAAAGGGTTTACCTAATCAAGACACTGACATTCTAACAGATAGAAACACATGGAAGTCGACTTTTATCCTACAACACAAAGAATAAGCAAAAGAGTAGAGAGAGAAGAGACCAAAGTGCCTCCAACAGATGGACAACTTCACCAACGGTCATATTGATGCTTGCAATGGTTATTAATCACTCTTTGAGTATAAATAGAGCAGCATTCAATTCTTCTAAACAACTATTGAGCCAGAAAACGAAATAGCATTTAATTTGTTCATCTACTCTTAAGCTTTTCTGTACAGAGTATCTTTTGATACTATTGAGCTTTAATGTTCATCTTTATCTACTCTTTAGGAGAGTTTATTGTCTATACATCATTTATTGTAAACAATCTCAAGTCAGGGGACTTGGAGATTGGGGTCATTGATTACAACTTGTAAGGGGGAGCAAGTTTTTGTGAGAGAATTGTTCTTGAGTTACAGTGTGTGTAGTTAAGTGATATAGTGAACTACTCAGGGTGCCTGAGGACAGAACGTAGGTCATATTGTTGGACTGAACGAGTATAAACCTTTGTGTCTTACTCTTCTTCCCTTCTCTCTGTTTTACCCTGTTTATTCACCATTAAAACATAATTTGCAAAAGAATTTTAAAAATCCCCAATTCACCCCCTCTTAGTGATTTAGCTCCGCTTTCACCCGTCACACCCTCATCGCTGCCTCCCCACAGTCTAGCCGACCTATAGCATATCTATGGATGACATTTCGATGGGTTACAGTTGATAGAACGCAACTTCACTGGGGGAGGGTAGGAGAAAGGAAGGACATGAAGTATGGCGGGGATGAGATGGCAATGCGATGGCCGGCAACAAGGACAGAGAGGAGGAGGGAGAGGTTGTAGCTGTCAAGAAATTTACCAACATAAGAATAATTTTTTAAGAAATTACTGAATTAATGCACTGTAGAAACTATTTACCGAAGTAATGCAGTTGGTGTGGCGTCACCTGACACGACGCCATTAGTAGCACCTCAAATTTAAAAAATAAATAAATAAAAATAAATGAGAGCAGGGACACTCCCCTGCTCTCTTTAAATAATAAAAAGATAATGCAGAAATTGCAGGAATTGCAGCTTTAAATTGTTGTAGCTTTAATAAAAGCTGCAATAATTGCAGCTTCAGAGAGCAATGGCATGAGACATGCCCTTGCTCTCTTTTAAAAAAATCAATTGAGAGTAGGGGCGTGAGACACGACCCTACTCTTTTTTTTAAAAAAAACTTAAAGCTGCTGCAATTGCAGCAGCATAGGGGTGTGCTTTTTGACGCCTCTCCTTTAACTTTTATTGAAAAAAAAACAATGAATAATTGCTTGAGCCACATGCACTTCTACCTCCTATATTACACACACACACACACACACACACACATCGGCAGAAGCGGAGAGAGAAAAGAGAGAGTAATGTGAGGAAAGGAAAGGAGAATAGAAGAGTTGGAAGCTATTTTAAGATATGTTATTTATTTTATAAGATTATTTAGGTAGCTAAACTAGTTTCTTTTCAACAAATTTTCTTCATAAAAATTGTTGTACATATTTTTGTCTTTCTAATGATGGTAGTATTTAGTTGGTTAGTAAAAATTTTGGAGTTAGAATTTTGGGATAGTTTTGAGTTTTAACAATAGAAGACAGTATTTATCTGGTGAATGATTAATAGTAAATTTTAAGCAGTTTACATTTATTATTTGTTTATTGGAGAAATTTAAAACTAATTTTTCTATTTAAGAAGTTTAAGATTTTTGTATTATAGGATATTTTTACTGATTAAATATTGTGTAAATAGTTTATTTGGGTTAATAAAGATATTATGGAAATTTTAATCAGTTTAGTTTTCAAATTTGAAAACTGATTTGTCATTTCTGAAATTCGAGAGCTGATTTATTATTTTTGAATTTTGAGGACTGATTTGTATTTTCCGAAGTTTGAGGACTAAAATGTCATTCTGAAATTTAAAGGACAAAAATTTTATTTTGTCATTTTTTATTATATAATACATAATTATTTATTTTGTATGTCTAATAATACATAGATAGATGACTAATTATTTAATATTTTGTGAATTAATAATTTGATATATAAGTTGTAAAATATTATTATTAGCTAAATGTAATTAAAGAAATAATTAGTTAATTTGAGCATGAATGAAAAATATTATAAGAATAATAAATTTATTTATTTATTTCATTAAAAATAAATTATTTTCAATTAAAATAAAATAATGAATTCCGATTAAATATATGGTCCAACTAAGGCTCATGTATCATTACATTAATTAACTATTTGTATATTTTTCACTCGTTGACACTCTTTTCTAACAAAATAAGTTGAATTTTTCTTAAATATTATTGTATTTAATTAGCTATGTGTGTAATATCCATTATTCCTCATTTATTTCCATTCATTTCGATCAAAAATAAATAAATGGAGTCAAAAAAACATTGGCATAATGGTAATTAAGAGCAAGATTTAAGTCTTATGATATCTCCCAAATTCCACCGACTTTGATTTGGCAATTGCTATTAAATCACCTTTATCCCATTCATTCTCAGAGAACCAGCAGAAAGAGAGAGAAGGAATAGCTCAAAAATGGTGTATTGAGTTCTAAGAGGAGAGAGAAAGGAACCTTAAACAAAATCTCCTACCAAACTACCTCCAATCCAAAAACTCCCTTCACAAATATTGTTTTACTCTTCAAGAGCTTCAATTCTATGGTTTTAGTTTTCTCATAGGAGGAGTTTCAAGTCATTGGGTTGGTCGAGCTTCTACTGAAATTCAAAACCAATTGCAGAATCGTGACAAGGTAAGCATAAGCTTCAATTTGAACCGATTGATTTGAAGTTTGGTTGAGTATTGAGAATGTTATGGAATCTTCTATTTTCATCCAATTAGGGATTTTTTAGTCTCATGGTGATTTATTCATGAATATATATGATTATATGATGATTGAAGAGCATAAGAACCTAATTTGGTGGATAAATTGTGAATTGGTAAATTGTTACTATTAAATGTAATTTCAGCCAGTAGCAGGGCAGACCTAAGGAGTGGGTATTTGGTCATTTTAATGGTTCCATTGTGTTTGAAATGAAAAATTGTGTTGAGTAAAGGTTTGGTAAGAATTTTGAAAGCTCTAGGATTGGATTATACCGAAACTAGCAATCTGTTTGGAAAATCCTCTATGGCACTTTTTTTGGGTAGTGAATGATGTTGGATTACCATGAAATTTTACAGAGATAAAGTAGACATAATAAGCTTTAATTTGATAGGTAAGAAGCATTTTTATGAATTGTGTACTAAGAGAAATAAATTTTTGAAAATAACCCTCTGATTCTGGGCTTAATTTCAGACAGCAAAGGCATTTTAAGTTATAAACTGATTTTCACTTAAGGCTGGCCCAAGATAGTATTTTGGTTGAAAATAGATATATTAAGAGTCATTTAAGCTTTGAAATCAACTCAAAAGAAGGTTCCTAGATTCAATCGTGAATTTTTGAAGATCAGTCATTGTTTGTTGGAAAATCCTAAAAAAATGATGAAAATAGAGGGAATATGAGCTCATATTAAATTCCTTGATAAGAAAAGGAATTTAGTAAATGTGGACACGTGAATTGGGTTTATTTTAAGTTATCAAAAGGAAATATTTACTGAGGAGGAATCAATTATATTTTTGTTTGTTTTGTTTAGGGCTATTTGTGATATTGTGCATCAGGGAAATTTATTTATATTCGTGGTCAACTATCAGGTAGTAACCTTAATCCTCATATACTATGTATGACTTGTGTATGTATGTTTTGCCATGTATACTGCATACATTTGATTATCATTTATTTCCGAGCGCTCTAGAACCGGAACATGCTGTGTACAATAAGGGCCTTGCTGTGTGGCGTGCCTGGCAGTCTGTGCTGTATGCTATTAGGACTGCTAGTTTCGAATTTCGCTATGTGCCTTGCTATGTGTATGATACTGAATGTTATGTGGTTTGTGTTTTTATTCTTGGTTTTTCTTACATTCATTTTTATACATTTTATATGAGATTAATGATTACTCTGTGATTCACTTAGAATCCCAGGCCCTTTTAAGTCCTCTGGCAGTTTGTCTAGAGCGGAGCAGGAAGATCGATGTAAGACCCCGGAGCAGGGCTAGTAGGATGATGATGGTGGTGGTTTCTTTTGGATACTTGTTGTAATTATCTGGATGACTGTAGTATTTTATTTTGGCCTATCAAGCACTACTACTTGGATGACTGTATATTTTTTATCCCTTTGGGGAAAAATTTATCTTTTAGTATTTTTATCAGTATATTATTGTTCAAACTAGTGTATGCTCTGTTGCTTATACTCTGATATGTGACGTAAATTAACTTGGGAAAAGTAAGCTAGAATTGAATATAAAGTAAAGGATCACACTACCCACCACCCGAAAGGGTGAGGCCGGTAGGTGTGTAACAACATGCCTCATAGGACATGACCACTTATTATGTCCAGCCAATTTACATATAGTACATCTAATTCGACTGGAGTTAGGTTACACCTCCACCTCATCCATTTCATTGTGAATGCTGGTAGATTTAGGGTGTCTCATACCACACAATTTTAATTCATCGAGAATATTAGGGTAATCCTTTCAAAAGAAAGTTGAATCATCCAAATTCTTAATTAGATTATTAAATTCAACAAATCCTAAATATGTCATATGTCCTAAAATAGGATTTTATAATTTATTAGTTTTACCTTAATATTCCTTATTTTATTCCAGGTCATTAAGGGTGTGCATGGTAACGCTCTTGGAATTATTTTTTAAAAAATTTATGTTCACAGGAATAAAAATAGATAGGAATAATATTTGGTAAATTCATTTTTTTTCTCAAGATGAATCGGTTTATTTTTTATGCTAGGGAATAAAAAAAAGAAGCAAAAAATTTATGCTTCTCTATTCTAGGGCACAAAATTAGAATCATTTTTCTTTCAACAACCTCTCTTTCTTTAAAAAAAAAACTAATGCCAGCATTCGATAGTGCGTAGAGGGGAAAGAGGACATAGGAGACAATGGCGTGCTTCTTTTAGTTTGTCACAGCTGGCTGATGAGAATATGCAACTATATGAAAAAAGGATAGAAAGATAAAAATTTAATTAATGTGATGGCATAAGCCTACACCTATTTCGTCGTATTTCTTAGATTTTCATAGCTAGAAGTCAGTTTGTTTCCGTATCCTATGCAAACTCCCTTAATTTTGGTTATATATATATATATATATATATATATATATATCTCAAAAAAAAACAATATAACATCCCAAATTTATGTTTTAGATATATTTTTAAAGGGTAAAGGTGGAAAAATACATGTGTTTTGCCCTAAGGAGCACCTAATACCACATGCTTTTTTTAGGCGCAAAAATACACATGAACTTTCAAAACTAGAGCAAATATACCATCTCTGTTAATCTGAGTTATGTTGACCGTTACTTTGACCAAAAATGCTGACATAAAAGCTGATTTGGCTATAATGATATCCTAGTTGGCTATGGAAAAAATAAATAAAATTAATCTAAGTTACACATGAACTTTGTGTTAGTTCTCTGTGTGTTTTGATGATAACTGACAATTTTAAACTCAATTTGAAGTTTGTCCTTGGAAAGTTGTAAAACTTTCTGTTTAAGGCAAACTCGAGTTTGAGTTGCTAAACTCTAGTTTGGACTTGACAGACAGAAGCTCAAATTTCACAATGTTGGCCAAACTCCAGTTTGTATAGGCAAACTCAAGTTTGCAGAGTTACAGAGAGCTATCAAAGTTTACAAGAATTGTAAACTCAAGTCTATGATTTGGAAACTCGAGTTTGAGATCAAACAGAAGCTTCAAACGTTTTATCAAGTTTTCCAAACTCCAGTTTCAGTTTTACAAACTCCAGTTTGTAAAATGCAATAGCCTTCATGTTTTCAGTTTTCACTGGAAAACTCGAGTCTGAATTATGTAGATTTGAGTTTGGCATAAACAGAGATACTCGAGTTGATACTTATTTTCTAAACTCCAGTTTAAATTTCAATGACTCCAGTTTGTACTTAAATGAAAAGTTTTCAAAGTTTCAATGTACACTGAAACTTGAGTCAGATTTCTGGAGACTCGAGTTTAGGACTATTTGAAAACACTCGAGCTATTTCTCAACTCCAGTCTTGAAAATGAAAACTCCAGTTTGAGTCTTCAACGTTATTTCAAACGTTTCAGTTTTACTGAAACTTGAGTCAAGGTTTTGGTGACTCGAGTTTAGCTCAAACAGAAAGCGCTCGAGTAAATGACTATTTTGAAAACTCCAGTTTGAGAAACAGAAACTCCAGTTTACACTTATAAGGATTTTTCAAAAATTTCAGTTTACACTGAAACTCGAGTTTTGTATATCAAAACTCAAGTCTGGACTATACAGAGAGCTAAGTAACATTTCAGGTTTTGTAAACTCCAGTCTGTTTTTTCTAAACTCCAGTTTTGAAGCTCTGAACTTAAACTTAAGATTTTCATAAAAGCTTCAAACTCGAGTCAGTCACTAAATGACTCGAGTTTAGCCATGTGTTCAAAATCTCATTCAAGACCAACTCGTGACTTTCCTCTCTGTAAGAACCAAACTCGAGTCAGTTACTTGTCAACTCGAGTTTAGGAAACTTTCAAACATATCTTGCTCTCTGGATGAACCTCAAACTCGAGTCTAGAACAACCAACTCGAGTTTGCTTCGGTAACTTTTGAAAACCAGATCAAATCAATCTGCGAAATCATTATGGGTTAATATGAAATTATCATATCTTGTTGCATTATTATTCCTAACGCTATTGATCATGTTTTTTATAAGTATCAGACAGGTTCATCACAAGATCAGAGAGAATCAAAGATCCAGAATAAGTGCATTTAATGAAGAAACAAGAACAGGGCTCATTCTTCTCCCTTATCCCAGACATTTAGCTCAGACCGTTGGAACACATTAAGATCACCTCAAACGGTCAAATTAAGATCACCTCAAACGGTCAAATTAAGATTATGGAATGACAAAGAATCTGGAAGACGTTCTACAACAACATATTCCAAGATCTCAGCAAAGAAGTGAAAGAACAGAGCAAAATTTGCAACTGTCATTTTCCAAATCTACAATTGAACGTTGGAGAAGATATTGCAACGGCTAGTTCATCTAGTTAGGCTATAAAAGGCTATGAAGACTCAGAGCAAGAGACACACGAAACTACACTTGAACACATTTGTTTTTTTGAGTCTATGTTGTGATTCTTTTATCTGTTCTTCAGTGATTATCAATATTCACTCTTATGAGAGATCGAAATCCTTTTAAAGTATTTAGTTGTGTAAACTCAAGGTTGTGGAACCTGTGAGTTGGGCTGTTTAATTACAAGGTGTAAGGGGGAGCAAGTCCTAGGTGATTAGGATTATATCTTGTCTTCATTGTTGTAGTTAAAAACCTGTTGAACTAGTGGAAACACCCAGAAGGTATCTGGGGACTGGACGTAGGTTAAGGTTAAGACCGAACCAGTATAAGTCCTGTGTGTCTGAGCTCTTCTCTCTCTACTCTTTCATTATTCATTTCTTAAGCCTTACTTTTAAGAGTTGAAAAGAAATTTTAAAATCCCTAATTCACCCCCCTCTTGGTGATTTCTTCCACTTTCACTTTGCACCTTTGCCCAGCATCAGATACCCGTGGCTTTCTCCTACTCTGTAGCCATCTCCATCAGCGAAGAGAGTTAGAAGCATACTTGCTCGCTTGAAAGTGTTAGAGCCTAGGTGAGTCGAAGTAAACCTGACAAAACCCAACCAATTCCGCCACTGACTCAGTGTTTCATGCCTCTCAATCCAGTCCACCCTTTCATAGGTGACCACATTATAGATTTGCTTCCCAAGATATACCTCCAACATCATCTTATCCTGAGTGTCCACCGACCCTTCCAATGAGTCGAACAAGGTTGAGTAATGGTGCAGTGACTTGGTGAATCGGTCCTAAAACCCTGGTCCATTTTGCTTTGCTTCTTGCTCTATGACGATGACTATCTTCGGCTTCACCACCGATAAGACCTTCTCGATTGCACTGGGTTAGGTCAACAATTTTTGAAACTCAAACACTGAGTGAACAACCACTGACTCAACCTCACTCAGTCTTAGGTCGAGCATAGAAGCATCTAGATCGACCAAAGTGTTCGCCATGAACCCTCTGTACTCAAATTTAACGTGTGTTACGGACAAGCAAAGTGGGCCTTATCGTAATAAGCCCAACTAGAGAGCCCAATGGCAGATACAAAGTTATCCAGTAAGTCAACACTCCTACAATCTCACCAACCATGATGCAACAAGCAGATAGTGGAGTAGGCACGATTCAAAACAGTAGGCGCACTATAAGGTACACACACACTGTTTGTCTATTCTACATTATGTCCTACTGTGCACTCACCCCACACCCATATTGGTATTGGTGTGACGCAGTGATCTACAGACATTCAGTTAAGACATTCTTATTAACGGTGTTGATTCCCTGTATTGATCTGAACAATGTGAATGGTTTCTACTAGCTGCACAATTTTCCAACCAACTTCCTGAAGATGATTTGAATTATCCGGAGGTGGTTCGATTCCTGTTAACCGAAACGCCGACAGACCGCTAGGTTGGAGAGCTAATGCTTGCATAAGAGTCGGCCACTACATCCCCTGATTCATATTGAAATTGATGATATAAACTTGCATTTTACCTTCAAAGGCTTTGATGATGGCTTCATTGGCGGTGAAATGGATGAATTTGACATATGGACAGGTCTTGTATAAGTGAATCTAAAGCATGTCAAAAAAAGAATGGTTGAGGGGATTTTCTGGGTAAAGCTGATATATACGGCGAGCAAGCTCTTCGGTGAAGTAGGTTGCAACCTTTCTGACTTTGAGTTTGATTGTTGTAGATAGCTTTGTCTGGAATAGCCTTGAGATCATAATCTGAGGAAGATGCATCTTCGAAGATGGAGCTATCTCGTTGCTTATGCAGGGGATTCTAGCCATGGGTGTCTGGCTCTCTAGCTCTTTTCTGGCTCTAATTTTATTTATTTTTTCCACAGCCAACTAATATCCAAATCAGCTTCCACGTCAACATTTTTGGTCAAAGTAACGGTCAACATACCTCAGATTAACGGAGATGGTATATTTGCTCTAGTTTTGAAAGTTCATGTATATTTTTCAACCTAAAAAAAAATATTTGGTGTTGAGCACTCCTCAGAGTAAAATACATGTGTATTTTTGCACCTTTACCCTTTTTTAAATATGAAATGGCGGCATGTTGATTAAAATTTATTATTGTATACAATTGATGAAATCTGTTAATATAAAAAATAAAGAAATAGATTTGTATTGTATTAGGTAATTCTAATTCCTGGGATAAAAAATAAAATGTGTTAACAAATGTAATTATGATTCTCTGAAAGAAAAAAAAATGTGTTAATAAACATAATTCTGATTCTTAAAACTCTTCCAAGACACAAAATCAGAAAAAAAAAATGTTTCATCTCAAATAGAACAATATTAAGGAAGAGAATGGTTAGCATGCACAACCTAAAAAATAAGTGTGAACCATCCATCTCTATTATTTTAATATTTTTTTAAGAAATATGCACTCATTAATTACAATCTCTCAACCGGCCACAATTTTCCAAAAAGCTCTCCCGCTCCTCTCCACAACTAACAGGGAGTAGAACCTCTCCATTTAAGTTCTGATCCACTTCCCTCCATTTAGATTTTTTTTTCTTTTTACCAAACCATCCTTGTAGATGAAACAACATCGTTTCATTATTGGAAAAAAAAACATATTACACAGTTCTTTTTGTTTTCCAAATTCAAATCCAGTGCGCTGTGCGTCCCAATTTTTTTTCCAGTCGCTAAGATGTCTATTACTCCATTGCTGTTGCAAAAAGCTCTGTAATTATTTAAATAAAAAACATCATGTTACGGATAAAAATATTGGGCTTGGCGCAGACTTGGCCCAACAGGAATTATTCAAGGACCAAATCTCTATAATCAGGTAAAATAATAACTGCCCATTAATTATGCCTATAATATAGGAATATGTAGATAATGGAGATAATAGAGCTGACAGTTATAATGCACGATGAATAAAACCCTAAGGGAACTCCCATAAATAGGGGATGAACCTATCAAGGTACACACATTCTAACCCTAGCTCTTCAATTCACACAGAGCACACACCCCCACTCCTTATCGGTGTAATCGAACTACATGGACTTTGATCCCATTCATGGGTACGTAGGCCCTAGGCATCGTTCCTAGGTCAAGTCCAAAATATCTGTGTTCTTTTTCCAGAACATTGGCACCGACCGTAGGGAATCGGTAAATTTCGATTCCCACTACCAACAAAATTCAGGAAAAGCCCTAAATCCTCTAATTAGCAATTGAAGAATGGCCGAAGAAATTGAAGATCTTGTGTTCGTGCAACTTTTAGATTGAAAAATGATCTAGACCACCGGGGCTCCCAATCTCTGTTGTTGCAGGGGAAATTGGTAGGACTTAGATCCAGGTGAGGATCTCGGTGTTGAAACAGTGCGGTTTAAATTCAAACACAAATACTTCATGATTCTATTTTTGTGATCCAAATTCTTATAATAATTTGGATTTTGGTGTGGGCCCTTGAATTCGTCCATATATCCCAGTTTAGAATCCTCAATTAGCTTCTCGATTTTCGCAAACTTATATTGTGAAATGGCAGGAGAGGCACTGCAATTATTTACATGCACGTCTTGCAATAGGGACGACGTTAATTTGCTAGCGCAGTTCAAAGACATAAATCGGCATATGTGAATTAGGCCAGCCAACCGAGATGCAAAGATCAAATATAAAGCGGTGATAATTAAGAAAAAAGATGATCTGAGAAGCTAAGCTTGTGATGAGGTGCCGACTTTATGAGATAAGTGTTGATATAATTATGTTGCAACTAGATGCATAAACTCAGACTTGGTGAGATTGCTTTGTGATGCCAGCTTAATAAAGTAAGATGAGGTGTCAACTTGAGGTACCATGCAGTAGAAGCAAAAGGCCGAGATTCTTAAAGGCCGAGATACCAAAGTTCCAAGATTCACATGCTGAGATTTGTAACATCAGATCCATGCCGAGATCAAAAATATAAACAGCACTAATAAAGCTCTGAGATTCCCATGAAGAGTGCAGAGCTTATATGCTGAGATATTCTTTCATCCCTGAGGTATTCTTCCAGCAGTGGGATATTCTTTTGCTACTGAGGTAATATGCCGACCAAGGCAGAGCTTGGGGACTTGCATATTTCTGAGTGTCCTAGTTTCCAAGATATGCTCCAACGCCGACATGCTTAATGCCGAGAAGCTGAGATACTGACATAAACCCAAGATAGCAAGCCCGCCTCAGTATAATGCTAAATGATGATACCATGCTCATCAGGAGATCCAGAGATCACAGAATGCTAGATATATATCCAACTTAGACGTGTGTATTATTCCTTGAGCCTGAAATCATGTTCTGCCGACATGGGCCCTAGGCGCCGAGGTTCATAAGTAAATGCCGACATGCGATCATATTCTGCTGTGATTGCTATTTACCAACCAGTAGCGACATTTAATCAAAAGTTTGAGAAGCTTATGGATGTCCGAGATTCTCAATCACAATTGAAGAATTAAGCTTCAAAGAAAAGCATGGAAAGAGTATTTAGCCGAGATGGGTAGTGGATATTGGCCTTGTGACGAGCTTCTAGATGCATAATTGGTGCCGAGATAATCATCCGAAGTGGGCTCTATGCTAAGTTTCAGAACTCCAGATTTCTGAGATATTCATTCAGTCTCGGCTCTCCTGTTTCACGGGGCAAGGAACTTGAGACGAAGGAATAAACTCGCTTTGGACTCATTTGCACAAGCTATGAAGCTGTTAGGATATATGAAAGTGGAGGATGCATGGTGGGACGTAGAGAAGTTCTTCGCCGAGATAATGACAGAATGCCGAGATATATGTGCCAACGTGAGGTTCGTGCATGTACTTGAACTAGTATGGTATATATATATATATACATATATATATGATAAAGTGCCGAGTTGATGAAATATGACTAGATCATCTGAGGGGCCCAGATTTTGAGATGCTAGATTCCAGGTGCTGAGTTGTATCGAGATGTTACTTTTATATGGCTGCCCGAGATAGCATTCAGTCGGGATAGGCATTCAACGCTGCATGTAAGGAGCTGATCAAATGGCCAAGATCAAATTTATGGTCTTGCGCAAATAATATAAAGTCGGCCAGATATATAACTAGAGCGTTGAGATCATCCTGAAAGTTCATTTCGGCAAGATAGCAAACTAAACTCATGCGAGTTGCCTTAACGCCATCCGACTTAGGATCCACCAAAGAAGTTATTCTTGGTCGTTGAAATTACGAGAACCCGAGATTTTAACTTCTGCATGCACGAGAGGTGTCCAACGCAGACATGCAATAGTCTGTAACTAAATCATGGGCGTGATTTAATGCCGAGGTTGAAGCAATTACTGAGTCAAATAATGCCATGCCGAGGTTGAAGCAATTACTGAGTCAAACCTGGTGGCAAAAACTATTTATCTGGAATATTTGATTCGAAGCATATGCCGACTTTATGAGGTATGATTGAATGCCGAGATTCAGATACGCTGAGGTTACCAAGTTTCGAAATGCATAGATCCGAGATGCATCTATGCCGGGACCATGAAGCCAACATAAAGGCTTTGGTGGCAACTTGAGCTCGACATATCTGAAAGCCAACATGCTGGCTGGATAAAGATCCCAAGCTCCAACTTCCTCGCTCTTCATCACTTCCTTCATCTGAGAGAGAGGGTACATGGAAAACATTGGTACTTGCATTCAGGATCTCGGGGGTCGTATTTGGTGAACTGTTGACATTGCTACTATATGTTTACCCTTCAATGCCAATAAAGTTTCCAACAGAAGATGACTATCCGGGTACCTATAGCATCATGTTCTGACTACGGTACGCCTCGATTTGACCGGGTATAGTAGGTTCGCCGACAAAGAGTTTCCTTATCATCAATCCAAATGGTTCCGAGTTCATTTGATGCCGAGGCGATAAATGCCAAATTGATGAATAGCCGAGATATATCCATCTTTGGCAATTTCCAAACCCAAATACAAGTGCAGCCACAACAACTGAAGTTAATCGCCGAGATTGTATATGCTGGCTGGAGGAGGTATGCTGCAATGCCGAGGCATTGTGTCAAAATGTCGAGATAAGGACAGCGCTGACCGAGACTTGAATAATTGAGAAATATTTCATATAATTATGATTTTTCAATGGAAAACAACACCATGGTATATTAAGACATAGACAGTCTCGTGCCAAAGCTGAATCATTAAATAAAGCTATCAAGAATCGCAAGCCATACTTGCATGAATCCTGGCATTTGCATGCATTGAAAAGAGCTCTAGGATATGGTAGCTGTGTACGGTGAAGTTCTTTGCACCTACAACCCACTGAAGCATAGGTGCAGGGCATAGAATGGAGTTAGACAAGAAAGCTATAATGTATTCTAATGATGTTGATTTTAGGATAAAGATGGCATAGATTGGTTTCAAAATTGGGCCCATCTCCAAGGACAAATGACAATGAATTCCTAAATCTTGAGGCTAGAAAAAGAGGAAGGAAAGAGAAAGTTTGCTTCCATAATGCATGCAATATGATAGCAATGCTTGTCCCTGATGCAGAGATGCAGAAACGCCGAAATGCAGAAAATGCCAAAATCCCAAGATATATCAATTGAGATATAGTATATATTTCAAGAATTTAGATTCAGTAACAACAGGGATATAAAAATATTTCATTGCTAATTGGATAGAGAGCTCAAGAATTTCATCACGACTTGATATGGCAGGAAAAGTGGTAGCATATGTAGTTAAGTGCCCTTTCGAGATACCGAAGTGCCTGAGATGCCGAAGTTTAACAGGTGAGTATGCAGCCGAGGTTCAATGAAGCCGAGATAGGAGGATCGTGCAGGTATGAAGCCGAAATACATCCATCTTATAGTACTTTGCAACCTCGATTTTATGAGCTATGTGCTCGCTAGGCGAATAAAGTAGGAAGCCATTAGCTGTGATTATCCATCAATATCTTACCTAAAGCCAGCAAGCTGAGTCTCAGACCGAAAAAGCAATGGCCAAGATTCTGACAGGAGGTGCCGAGATGTTCAACATCGGCTCCATGTGGGTTCACCAAGCTTACTGTTCGACGTCGGACCTTTGCCGGCAAATCAAGAGACTCTCAGACCTGGCAACGTTTGTTATAAGAGCAGCCTTACAAGACATTAAATTGGGAGGCATTTTACATTTTGAAACTCCAAGGAGCAGCTGAAATTAGCTGATTAACATGTTGGGCCTCAGCATCCCATCTAATGTTGTGGGTAAGAAAGAAGGAAAAGAAGGTGGACCTCGGTTAAACGGAATCTCGTTAAAATCCAGGCTTCGTGAAAAATAGTTGAAAGTGGACCTCGGATTAACTAAATATAGTTAAAATCCGGGCTCCATGAAAATTGTTGAAGGCGGACCTCGGATTAACTTGATCTAGTTAAAATCCGAGTTCCGTGTAAATATATGAAGCGACTCGATCGTGAGTCTATATAAGCTCCAATGGAGCCAATTGCTACGGCAATATTTGAGGCGACTTGGTCGCAAGCCTATGTAAGCTCCAGTAGAGCCATTTTTGAAGCGACATAGTCACAAGTCTATGTTAAAGGCAGCATGATCATGAGCCAATTATTTTGTAAGCAACGTAGTAGCCTCTTCAATATATGCTCTGATAGAGCTAATTATTTTGCAAGCGACGTAGTTGCCATTCCAATATAAGCTCGGATAGAGCCAATTATTTTGTAAGCAACAAAGTCGCCTCTCCAATGTATGCTTCAATAGAACCAATTATTTTAGGCGACTATATCACCCTTTCAATAAAGGTTTTTGAAGAGCTAATTATTTGGTAAGCGACATAGTTGCCTTTAGACTATAAGCTCCGATAGAGCCAATTAAGATGGTCGCGCCGTCAAAGTCGATGAATTTAAGAGGAGGAGTCCTGGAACCCATTCTTTGCAATTCAATATAATGGCATTAACCATTGAGTTTATTAAAATTCCTAAGTGAATTAAATCGACAAGTTAACAAGGATTCAAGAGAAGGATTCCTAGAACCCATTCTCGAGAATTCTATGCGACAGTCTTAACCGCCAAGTCTATTTAAACGATTGTATTCGGGTAAACACACCCATCTCCAGAAATCATATTGTGACGGCAAGGCCGTCAAGTCTATATACATGCATGAATTCGAGGTACACAAACCTGTTTTCATGAATCATGTTAAATTTATATAAATGATTGAATACGGGTAAACAAATCCATTTTCAGAAATCATATTGCGATGACAATGCCGCCAAGACTATTTACATGCATGAATCCGAGGTACGCAAACCTATTTTCATGAATCATGTTTTGAAGCCAGACTCGGTTCAAACTGAATCTGGTTTAAATCCAGGATCTGTGTGTATTTTTGAAGTCATGCTCGATTTAAGCTGAATCTGGTTTAAATCAGGGATCCATGAAAAATTTTGAAGACGGACCCGAGTCAACTGAATATGATTAAAATCCGGCCTCCGTGTAATTCATTAAAGGCGGATTACGGTTAAAATTCGCGCCTGTGTAAAGTTTCCCGAAATCTTAGGATTGAAGTTTATAAACCCGGAATCTCGGGGTTGAAGCATATTAACCCGGAATCTCGGGATTAAAGTTTATTAACCCAGAATCTCAGGGTCAAAGTATGTAAATCCATAATCTCGGATCAGCGTGCAAGGAATCCAACAATCATGATATCCTAATCCAGGTTAGAAAGTCAATGCATCCCGGCAGCTCAGGGACTTGAACTACCAGGCTGGGGGCAACTGAGTGGATAGCGAATTGTTGGAGGAAAAGCATGTTAACAATAACCGAGATCAAGGCAAACCCAAACAAAAGCAAAATTCGGACGAACATTAAAAAAGAATTCAAGCTCGGACAAGCATTCGAGTTCGACAAGAAAGAAGCAAACTGAATTATTTGCGCAAAACAGTAAGTATTTTCCATTGATTGCAATTTGCTTACATATTATTAAATGTAGGAACATAAATTGGATAAGCCGGATGTATCTCGGTCAAATTCGCGTTTCACATCAAAACAAACAATGCATCCCGGCAGCTCAAAGACCTAAACTACCGGGCTGGGGGGCATCTGTTACGGATAAAAATATTGGGCTTGACGCAGACTCGGCCCAACAGGAATTATTCAAGGACCAAATCTCTATAATCAGGTAAAATAATAACTGCCCATTAATTATGCCTATAATATAGGAATATGCAGATAATGGAGATAATGGAGCTGACAGTTATAACGCACGATGAATAAAACCCTAAGGGAACTCCCATAAATAGGGGATGAACCTATCAAGGTACACACATTCTAACCCTAGCTCTTCAATTCACACAGAGCACATACCCCCACTCCTTATCGGTGTAATCGAACTACATGGACTTTGATCCCATTCATGGGTACGTAGGTCCTAGGCATCGTTCCTAGGTCAAGTCCAAAATATCTGTGTTCTTTTTCCAGAACACATCAAATAAGTTGTTTTTACTCATTCAATCAATTGAAAATGCATACAAGCATGGGCATTGCGTGATCATTCATCTTGCTAAGGCGTTCCTTGGCTAACAATTCTGCTGCAAATGCTTTCCTGCAGGCTTCTTTCAATTGCAGAAAAAATTGAGCCATAAATGAAGAGAGAAAGCACTTGAGAACGTAAGTGAGGAGCCTCCACCGATTATTAACCTCACCTAAGAATTGCCGCTCGAATTTGAGGGTGAAGGAGGAGCATTGGGATTGTAGGTGGATGAGTGAGAGGGAAAAGGTTTAAAATAATAGAGATGGATTAGGGTCATTAAATGTTATTAATGAGTCTATAATTCAAATGCCTTTTTAAAGGAATTTTCACGAGTATTATTAAGGGAACTAGATAATAGATATAGACAATATAAATTTGAATTAGAAAATATTCTCCTCATAATAGATATGTGGACATAATTAAATTTTTATGGTGTAAAATTATTTTATAAAAGAAGAAAGGGAAAATAAAAGTAAACAAAAAATATAGGATATTCTTACTATCATTTTTTATTACTACCAATGTTACTACTACAAAAAGTAGATATTACTTTCCCAAAAGGTGTCCTTATTTTAAAAAATGGAATAAAAAGTATAAGGCAAACACTTAGGCGCCCTAAATATCAGTTTAGGGCCCCTAAAATATACTTTAGGCGCCCTAAATTTTATTTAAAGTGCCTAAAGTAGTTAATTTTAAGACTTAAACGCCAAATTTTTCTCAAAAAATCATCTAGACGATAAAAAATAGCGCCAAAAAATATATTTTAGGCGTCCTAAAAAAGTTTAGGGTGCCTAAAATATACTTTAGGCGCCCTAAAAATATTTAGGGTGCCTAAAGTATGTCTTAGGTGTATACTTTAGGCACCCTAAACTATTTTAGGGCGCCTAAAGTATATTTTAGGCTTTTAGGCGCCCTAACTTATACTTAGGGCGCCAAAACTCACGCTCAGGATATAAAAACCCTAAACTCTTCCCACCAATCTTCACAGCTTCAAGTCCTCAAGCACAGAGCTACTCGAAGTTACATTTCTGCGTATTCCTCTTACTTTTTCTCCTTTCCTTTTTTTCATTTTCTTCCCCCCTTCTTTATTATATCTATCTTACTTTAAGGAAAGAAATTTTGTGATTTTGTTTCAATCCCCTCGGCGTTCTCTTTTTTAACCCTGACGGACATTTCCATTTACAATGATGCTACAACTGTGAAAGGCTCAAAAAATGGATTTTCATCAAATAATCTTGGTTAGTTAATTATTGCATTCACTTCATTGATTTATCTTATATATCTTGATTTCCAATTTACAGTTTTTTGATAGTTTGGATCCGTACTTAGAGGAAAACATTGATACGGTTCGAGATGTTTTGGCTGGACATCTTCTTCAACACATAGGTTGAGAGAGTATGGTTTATATGATGTTGTCATCTGTGAATCATAAAATTGTATGTGAGCACTTTGTTGTTGTAGACTTTGTTGTATGTGAGCACTTTGTTGTAGAATTGGAGCTCCTTTATAATGATCATTTGAATTGTATGTGAGCACTTTGTTGTTGGAGCTCTTTTAATTTAGAATTGTTCATACAATTACTTAGTTTGATATGAATGGTGTAGATTAAGAAAATTAAAATTATTTCAATCTGAGTTTTCTTTGCTGGGAGCTGTTCATAAACTCAAAAGATGTATGTCTACTTTGCTTTGAAAGGCCATAGATACGCCTGGAAAATTTTAATATATTTGTAAGCAATATGAAAAAACAATTACTATAAGGCGTCCTAAAACATTTTTAGGGTGTAAAAAGTTTATATAAGATGTCCTAAACCGTTTTTAGGGTGTAAAAAGTCTATATAAGGCGCCCTAAAAATATTTTAGGGTGTAAAAAGTCTATATAAGGCGCCCTAAAAATTGTTTAGGGTGTAAAAAGTCTATAGGGTGTAAAAAGCCTACATAAGGCGCCCTAAAATATTTTAGGGTGTAAAAAGTCCATCTATAGCGCCCTGAAGACGTTTTAGGGTGTAAAAAGTCTTCCCAACATGTAAAAAGGTGTATATAAGGCGCCCTAAAATGGTTTAGGGTGTAAAAAGTCTATATAAGGCGCTCTAAAAATAGTTTAGGGTGTAAAAGGTTCATATAAGGCGCCCTAAAATTTTTTAGGGTGTAAAAAGTCTATCCCTGAAAGGGCGCCTTGTAAGGCGCTCCTGAATTAATTCAGGGCGCCTTTTATAGGGCGTCCTGAATTTTTTCAGGGCGCCAAAAGTTAACTTCTCTACTACCCGTTGACAGACGTCCTTGAAATTTAGGGCGTTAATTGTGTCTTATTTAGGACGTTATTTTGCTTTTTTGTGGTAGTACTATCATTTTTTCACCGTTAGATCAAAATCTTATTTATCTTTATCATTTCTCTCTCTTATTAAGATTATAATCTAACGGTGAAAAAGTGGTAGTAACAAAAAATGGTAGTAAGAATATCCTATCTCAAATATATATATATGTAGATTTATATTTAATAGAATTATTTTATGAAAATTAAAATTTACCATATAATTGTTTAAGTATCCAGAATTTGCTTGAAATGAGATTTGATTTTAAGGATAGAAATTAAAACTATAATTTAATTTCCAAAAAGGGGGGGGGGATTTAATATGATCAAACAGAGATAAATAAAGAGATGGATTTATAAGCGAGCAGGAATTTTATATGACTGTGTGTATATGAGTATATCAAGAAAAAAGTAAATTATACAAAATAAAAATAAATTAAATGAACTGTTAAAAATGATGAAAAAGAAAAAAGTTTTAAAAAATAAAATAAGGCTAACAAGTCAGTACAGTGGGTAACGTCACCCACCTGTGATTCAACCAAAAGTTTGTCTAGAAAATTGAAATGGTATTGAATTTACTTATGAGGGGTAATGATATTATATTGTATTGTGGTGAACTGCAACATTAGAAACTCAAATTCAGAATCATGACAAAGTCCCACATCGCGAAATAACAGGAGCATCACCCACCAACCCTACATATAAAGCCACGTGTTAGCTTGAAATTAGACACGCAACCTCAACTGTCCACGATGTCCGCGCCATTTTTTGGAGAGGGGTTCTTCCTCTTTGGAAGCCTCTCACAATGCTCAGTTCAAAATTTTATATGTGTTGATCCTCTGAGTTCGTGTCTTTGTTTAACTAGTGTGTGTGTTATAATTGCATTATATGATTCGTTTCAGATTCTAAGAATATTTCAAACTTTTAATCTTATGTTTAAGTATAATAATAAGGGCAATAATTTTCAGTATACAATGCTTCATAGGGATCTCCTTTTGTTTTAGTATATGGCAAAGGTGTGATAACTACCAATTCCAAAGATAAATAATCACCTGCCTTCAGAATAATTAATTTTATTAGTGAGGCGACAATACTAGAAAGCAATTAGTGGGGATTGATAACTTTAGTGGATACAATGAATTAAATTTTACATTTAATAATAAATCTTATCCCTAACTAACTATTAATTAGAGATTGAAATGAATAGTTGAGGTGATAAACGGTCGCATCCTTTATAAGAAAAAGAATATAAATTTGAATTCGGAAATTATTTGTTAAGAAATGTGAAAACCTTTTACATCTTAATTCCTCAAAAGAGATTAGTCTCAAGTCTAATGTAGTTCGAGGGTACATTTCATTAATTTTTTTAAAAAAAAACAGAGAAATGAGTAATAATTTGTAAGAAATCTATGAATAAACATTTCAGTCGGTTGACTTCTTTGTTTGATACACTCCTATAGTTTTTATAGGATGTACTGGACTGCTGGTCATAATTATAAATGTAAGATATATCTTTTATATTTAAATTTTATTTTCCAATTTTTCTCAATTAATACACTCTCAACAATAATTAAATACAACACTAATTTATAAAAAAAAATACAATAATAATTTAATAATGCACTACTCATGCATGTATAAAGAGAGTAATGCTTGCTATGGTAGAGAAATTCATTAAAGCTACACAGAGAAGTTCTATTGTTTTTAATTAGTAATTTAAGCATTTTAAAATATATTTTCATGCAAGTACTTATTCCAAGTGATTGAGGTTTTTTTTCTTTCCTTCCGAAAGTGAGTCCAGTACAATATCAATCTCTCTCTCTCTCTTTCCCTAGAAAACGACAAAACATAAACTTCCATTTGGAGTTTATCCAGTCAAATAATTGTTTACTTAACAAAAAGTTCATATCTGAAAAAAAAAAGTGAAAAAATAATAAAAAATATAAAAATTCTACACATTAAAAGTTCATTTTAAATTGTCGTTAAAGTAAACAAAAGTCATTTTGAATTTATAATAAATTCATTCTAAAACGCTTTTATAAATTAGCATCACACATTAAAAATCATTATGTACGTAGACTTTGAGAAATTTAATTCTTAAAAAATTATTTTAAGAAAAGCATATCATGTTGATTATAATTAGTTTACTTAACTACCTCTATTAATCTAATTGATCCGGTGTAGATCACAAGTTGGGTTGGACTTGGCCCGGGGTGAAATCCCGGGGTCCTACGTACCACAGTGTGGATCAAAGTCCACGTAGTTCGAGGGTATACGACAGGCTAATGATAGCCAGAGGGGGTGGTGTGTGTGCTCTGTGTGAATAGAAAAGCTAGGATTTCAGAAGTATGTACCTTGTAAGGGGTTTACCCTATTTATAAGCATACCTGTGCCTTATCTTAATCAGTTGGATTCATCCTTTATTTTAGGGATATCAAGATATGCGTTTTTTATAGATATTCTTGATACATAGGCGGTTATCATAACGATAGATATTTTGATAAAACCACTCCTATTTTCAAGGAAGCGGTTATGAGCATAACTGAAGTTATTTTGACTAGGCTCTTTAGTTATTGAGCTGGGCCCATTTATGAGATATCCGTAACACTAATCAAATTAGTTACATGGGAGCAAAATTGGGACTTTGTTGTTCGATCTCCCGATAACAATAATGAAGTTGTGCCACATGACAATTTTTCCTGGCGATCATAACGGGGGAAAATCAAAATTTTCCATATCTGTGTCACTTACAGAGATGCGAAGCTTACAAATTTTGTCATGAAAATTGAAATTCTATTTTATTTCCAAACCGAAAGCGAATTCTATTGCTCTTACTTATGAGGAGTCAATGTCATGATGTTATATTGTGTTGTGTTGAACTGCAACATTAGAAACACAAATTAAGAATCATTACACAGTCCCACATCGTGAAGTATTCAAGGAGCCTCACCCACCTATCCTATATATAAAGCCACGCGTTAGCTTTATGATGGTCACGGAGCCATGCTGTGAGCATAGAGCGAACTACTCTTTCGCCAGTCTAAAGTGGTATACGCCTATTTTTTTGGAAAGGGCTTTCCATTTGAAATTTCTTGTTTAATTATTAATATTGTATTGGTATTAGTAATCTTGTGTATAAGAACAACAAGGGCCAGAAATTTCTGTTTAAAGTGACTCACATGGGTCTCATTCTCTTTAGTACTAACTATTTTCTGTTTAGTGTTTCTATATTTTTGTTCTCTTTTTGGTAGTTCATTCCAGAAGAATGAAGCTTAAAATTATTGATGATTTAGGGGGGATGAAGGGATTGAAGTACTATAGTAGGAGGTAATTACTAAGAATAAAACCACACACACTTTGTGCCGAAATCAAAAACACTTGTACTCTATTCTTACATATCAAGAAATACATTAAATTGATTAATTTTTTTACATTAAATTTTACTAAATGTTTATTTTTCACTAATTTAGAAATGATTTTCACGCTCCTCTCTCCCCTCTAAGTTTGCTCTCTTTCTGATAGAATTAAAGAGGTAAAATTAAGGAAAATGACATTAATTATTCTTTAAGTAATTTTTATTTTAAACTAAATATTTTTTTCTGACATATTTAAGTACAGGGTAATACATTTTGAATTAAAAAGAAATTTTTTATCGGTGAGGCGACAATACTGGAAAGGGAATTGAGGTAAATGAAGACATTTTTTTTTTATATAGAAGAGAGGCATAATGCCATATATTAATTAGAAGAAAAAAAGGGATCAAGTCCCATACAATCATTGAGCAACAAGTGCCTCAGCCTATGAGGACATGCATTTAAAATTGAAGAGGAGATACCATCTTTGGCCATAGCTTCAGCCAAAGCGTTTTGAGATCTAGCTACATGAACTAATTGCACCTCCCAATCCCTCGCCAAGAGCAGTCTGGTCTGGATAAATACCGAACTGCATGTATTGGCTTCCTCTCCCATTAAGAGCCGCTCCACAAGGGTTTTAGAGTCAGATTCTATCATGACCTTCTTATAACCTTCATCCCAAGCCACCTGGAGACCCGATAATAAGGCCCACTCCTCAACCTCATCCACCCCTGTCATTCCCAACATCTGCGTAAAGCCCATCAACCACTGCCCATTATGGTTCTTGATCACCCCTCCACAGCCAGCCTTCCTTGTTGACCGAACCACAGCCCCATCTATATTAACCTTAATCCAACCCATAGGTGGAGGCATCCAACCTCTAGGATTAGAAGTTGTCGGTAGACACTTAGGGTTTAAATCTTCAAGCACAGTGGGGCAGCAGAAAGACTTATACATGTTCCTGATTACTGAAATAGGACACACAGGCTTTTGAAATTCTTCCTGAAATAATTCCTTGTTGGTCCAGTTCCAGCATAACCAGATAGTTACTCCCCATAATTGACTCCAATCCCCCATAGAATTGGTTCCAACTTCCTCATTCAAGTTAAAAGCTATCCATTCAGTCAATGGAAGAGTAAAAAAGGTAGAAACACACCTTTGTTTAATCAATCCCAACTAGATATTCCTTGCATAAATACAATCACGTAAAATATGCATCTCATCTTCCAAGCCCTGTTGGCGGTGTTAACACAAATAGGGGATGACGAGGACCATCTACTCCTTGAGGCATTAGTAAGAAGCCTATTGTTATAAGTAAGCCACAGAAACACCCTTATCTTCTCCACTCCTTTCCATGACCAAATTGCTTTATAATCCCTACTAAACCATTGTTGTTGGAGACCTTCCATCATATAATATGCGCTTTTAACCATAAACATGCCATTTTGAGTTCCTCCCCAAGCCATGACATCGTCCCCTACTTCATTCCTAGGTGGAAGGATCGAAATAAGGCTTTGAATGACTTCATTGTTCAGTACTCCAGCAAGACGTGTAAAGTCCCAGGCTCCACAGAGGGTCTAGTCTGCAACTTTGTTGTGCTTCTCATCATCACTCAAACTTCTAATACATGAATCCTTAATCCTTCAGTTACTCCCAAGCCAACAATCCATGAAGAATAAAACTGACTTGCCGTTGCGAACTTGCCATCTAGTCCCTTGTTCAATAATAGCTTGCTGCCAACACAAAAACTTCCAAAAGGGTGAATCCGATCCTCTGGCCTCCATTAATGAATTTTCACTCCTAAGCATATAATTCTTCTGAAGAACGTCAGCCCACAATCCCTTGGAACCCTGAATTAAATTCCAGGCCGTTTTGGTAGCAAATGATCGGTTCATCGATGACATTCTTTTAAGGCCCAGCCCTCAAAAGCTCTTAGGTTCAGAAATTCTATTCCATCCCACTGGCTGGTACCTTCTCCCACTCTCATCTTTTCCCCATATGAAATTCCTCTGGATCCGTTCTACTTCTTCACATACCTTAATAGGTAATTAAGCTACCTGCATCGGATAGATCGGAATAGCTCCTATAACAGCCTTGGCGAGTGTTATTCTCCCAGCTGTAGTTAAACACTTGGCTTTCCAAGAAGCAAGCTGGCTCTTAACACAATCAATTACATAGCTGAATGTTTCCTTGGTACTTCTCTTCCTTATTAATGGAACTCCAAGATATCTTCCAATCTCAAAGACAATGCTCATTCTAGTAATTCCTCTTATTTTCCCTTTTAGCTCGACTGGAACTTTGGGAGAGAAAAATATGGATGATTTAGAAAAGCTGACCTTCTAGCCTGACATCTTGCAAAATCTATTTAGCGCCTCTAACATCACCTCTGCTTGTCTCTCCGATGCTTCTCCAAATAGCAAGAGATCGTCAGAAAACATCAAGTGAGATACATCCGGCCCTTCCTTTAACATACGAATTGGTTTCCAACACCTCTCCCTCACTGCATCATTAATAATATGAGTCAGCTTATCTATGCACAATACAAACAAGAAAGGGGACAGAGGGTCCCCCTGCCTGATGCCCCTGCTAGGGCGAAAGAACTCCGTTTTGGAACCATTCCATAACACATCCAACGAAGAGGTTGAAATACGCTTCATGATCAAATCAGCAAAACGCTTATCAAATCTTGCCTCATTAAGCACTTTGGAGACAAAACTCTACTTGATTCTATCATACGCTTTGTCAAGGTCAACCTTCATTACCATGATGCCTTTCTTGCCCTTTGCCCTTTTCATTTTATGTAACACTTCTTGACTAACAATAATGTTGTCCTGAATATGTCTGCCTGGAACAAAACTTGATTGGAATGGAGAAATTAGCTCCCCCATTATATATTCCTTAGTCTTCTTGCAATAATTTTCGTGACACATTTGTACTGAATCGTACATAGGGAAATTGGTCTAAAATGTTCCACACGTTGAGGTTGGTCTCTTTTCAGGATAAACGATATTAATGTTCAATTAGCATCGGATAAATCAATTGATCCTTCAAAAACACCTTTCACAAACATAAACAGATCTTGCCCAACAATCTCCCAATTTCTTTGGAAGAAAATGGGGGGAAAGCCATCCACCCCCAAGGCCTTATACGGTCCCACGAACTTGATTGCTTCACGCACTTCAATCATGTCAGGGGCCTTTGCTAATGTAACCATCTTTGCGGCAACAAAATCAGGAAAGGACGTCACTGTCTTAAGATCAGGCCTATCTTGGGTATTATCTTGAAATAGCTTCGAAAAGTAGGAGACCATTAGTTGTTTAAGCTCCTCTTCATTATCTATCTAGGAAACCTCCTCATTCTGTAAACTGAGAATTCTGTTTTGTCTTCTCCTAATATTTGTTTGAATATGATAGTACCTGGTATTCCTATCCCCTTTGACAATCCAATCCACCCTTGCTTTCTGAAACCATTTTAATTCCTCTTGCCTTGAAACCTCTTCCAATTGAGTCTAGAGTTGAGCTTCCACTTTATTAAGGTAATTTGAGTATGGGTATGCAGGTGATTTCTGTATACCATTTAACCTTGCCAATATTTCTCTTTTCCTTTTTTCCACTAATCCAAAGATCTCCTTATTCCATGCTAGTAGTTCAGGTTGAAGCCTTGCAAAGTTTGCTTCCAGACCTTCCTTACTATACCATTTGGACTTCAGGAAATCATTGAAATTCTCATGACTCATCCACATAGCCTCGAATATGAAAGGTTTCTCCCCCATATCCCTCTGACATATTGCCCCAACTCCAGCATAATCGAACTGTGATCTGAGAAAGCCATTCTAGGAAGAATCCGAAGGGAACAGTTTAAAGGGCTGGAACTCAATGCCTGGTTTGCAAAAGCTCTATCTAGCCTTTCATATAACCGTCGATGACCCCTGTTATGAGGCCCTTTCCAAGTGAATTTAGGCCCATGGGCTCTAATGTCTACCAACCCACACGCATTAACTCTATTTTGAAACCAGTTGAGTCTTCGAATATTACATAGTGCCCCACCAACTCTCTCTGATGTTAACAGGACATCATTAAAATCTCCACATACCAGCCACGGAGATGAAATACCCATCGACAAACTCTTTAATTTCTCCTAGAGTGCAGGTCTAAAATTAGAATGTGGTAGAGCATATATAAATGAAACAAGGCAATCTAGCATACATGAGTTCAAAATACGAGTATGCAGCAGCTAGCGATCCTCCTCTACTATTGAGACTGAGATTGCTTAGCTATTCCAAATCGTGACCAATACTTCAGAATTTTCGACGCTGGGAATCATCTTAAACTGGTCATAACCCAAACAAAGTAAATGTTGAAGACGGGATGGCTCTAAGAAACGAGTATCAACAAGAACCAAGAGATTGGGCTTTGGTCCATTAATCACTAGCTTTAAATTTCAGTAGAGGTCTGGGCCACAAGATCCTCTAGTATTCCAATATAAGGCTTTAATCATTTAAAAATCTGCTAATTAAGGGCCACTTACGTGACACAGCAAGGCGAAGCCCAACAAGGCCTATAGAGGCGTTTCGGGGACCATTGAAAGGCCTGGATCTCCCCAAGGCCCATTGTCTGGGTTTAATTCTTCCTCCATCAAATCCCTATCCTCCTCGGTTGGCCCAATGCCCAGATTCGGCCCATCCATCCCCTCCTTATCTTCTCTAGGATCATGCGTCAGTACCATAATATCGTTTGAATCCTCCAATGGCTTAATCATAGCTGGCTCTAATCTTGTATCATCCACCTCGTCTTTTTCGTCTCCCATTATAAGCATTAACACCTTATTCCTTATACCCTGTGACACTTCTCTAGCTCTTTTATCAACCCTCCTGCTGCTCTGAATCATCATAGTACCCTTTATTGTTTCCTCTACTTCAATCACATTGATTGCTTTTTCCCTTTGACCTCTCTACTATGCTGCCCTTTTGAACCTCCTTTTCCCCCTTTGTATTTATTCTGTCCACCCTTTCATGTCACCATGCTATCAGTCACCCCTTCCTCATGCAAACTCGGTATGGTGCTCCTCACGTCCACCTCAAGTAGCTTTGTCGCTTCAGCCAAAACCCCAAATCTCGAACCCCCATATTGCTGGTTTTGCTAGTCAACGGCTTTGTCTCTCTACTTCCTTGGACGACACGCCTTCTGGACAATCCTCCATTGTTCTTCATTCGAGTGCCCTTGTACTATCCCAGATTATTATTAATAATAACAATATAACAAGAAATCTATATAATATATTAGATGAGCCTGTATGTCTTTATGATATACATATAACAAGAAAATAAGATTATACTAGCTGCGCATGTGCGTCTATAGAGATACATAAAATTTAATAATATTTATTTTAAGAATATAGTAATAATAAAATTTAAAATTTTGATAATATTGTAGTAATCTTCATATTAATATATGTTTATTATTAAATAAGAGTTATTAATATTTTGACTTCTCTGTATCTCTATGTCAATTATTTGATAATTAACAACTATACACAAATCAATCTTGATTGACTTTTTGATAGAATTTAATGATAAGATTATTATTTACAAATTATGTGTGTGTGTGTGTAATACCCTAGATTTTTATTAATTATTTTAATAATAATAATAATAGTAATAATATAGATATTAAAATTAAAATTAAAATTAATAATGTAGTAATAAAACCTCATCTAATCAATAGGATGTTGCACTTTGATCATTTAAGCATAAGGTTTTAAATTTGTATTTGTGTGAATGTACTATAAAACACTTTTGGAAAAAAATGTTGAAAAAATGAAAAGATTGATTTCACTAGATTATGGTATTACCAACGTAAATCATCCGATATAGAGAGCTTGTTTCATTTAGTGATAAAATGCAGAAAAATAAATGTCATTATTAATTGTTTGATATTAATTATATTCCTTTGAAATTTGAAAATTATTTTATAGTTTTATATCTAAATTACTATTAAAGCGATAATTAAGAGTATAATATTTATTATATATATATCTTTAAAATCCTAGGTGTTGGTTTTATATAATTCACTGATTGTTATATATAGTATTCCTACCTGGTTTATTATAGTAATAATATAGTAATAATTATAAATAAATAAATTTAAATTAATAAATTTAAATTAGAATTTAATAAGTGACTTATTATTTTTCTTCATTAGATTAGTAATAGTAAAAAAAAGAAAAAAAATAGAAAAACAAAAACAAAAAGGCCCAACCCACAAAGCCTAGCTCATAACTAAACCCTAAGAGCCTAATTATAAGTTAGGTTTAGCCGCCTAACTTTAGTCATCGCTCATTAGCTCTCCCTCTGAAAAATTCTTTACGGTAGAGTTTCTCCTCTAGGAGCTTAGCAAACACGGAGACCAAGTAATCCTAATCCCTAGAGCAATAAGGATTAATTGTTAGTAGCCTAGATCGTCAATTGAAATTGATTGATTGTAATTCTAATTATAAACACGTTAATTGTAATCCTAATCCCTAGAACAAATGTCGGTCATGATTTCTTGTATGCACCTATATCTCTCTACTTGATTTGTGTGAGTTCCAACTTTTCCTTCTGTACGTCCCTCTCTGCTGCAACCCTTTTAATGTATATACTTTAGTTTTCTTTTTCTCTTTTTGCCATGGGACCATCGTCATTATCCTCTTCTTCTTCTTATTATTCATCTCCAGATTTATATATATAATGACATTTATATAGGTAGCACCTTTTTTTGTTTGCTTTTCCCCATACCGCCTATGCCTATGCGTAAGTCTATATATATATATATATATATATATATATATATATATATAACATCACATGCATTGCTTCGGTTTGCCTCTTCCTGTACAACCCACCAGAGTATACATTCAATTGTTCACCTCGGCTTGCGTGCTGAATATTGCAACTATGTTATACCTTTGCGTGGGTCATCTTCCATTTTGTCTTTTGTGTGATTATTTATGTTTGATTTATATATAAATAGAAGTTGAGTTTAAATGATAGTCCTGGGAATTTTCCATGAAAACCCATGAGTCTTTACTTTATATTTCAAAAAATGGATGATGAGTAAAAGTTGAGATTAAATGATAGTCTTGGAATTCTCATGAAAACCCATGAGTATTTACTTTATAGTTCAAAAAAAAGGGATGATGAGTAGAAGTTGAGATTAAATGATAGTCTTGGAATTTCCATGATAACCCATGGGTATTTACTTTATAGTTCCAAATTGGGAAATCTTATAATAAAATAGAGACAACATTTTAATGATTGTATTTGAGAAAACTCACGAGCTCCCATAAAGAGTTATAACTTGAAATTAAGATCAACCCCTTTCTTGTAGGAGTAAAGGATTTTATTATTATTTTGTTACAAATATCTGAATACACCTAATAAAAATAATTTAGGAATTTTATGAGTCTAAACTACTTATAATAAATTAGCAAGTGGGAGGATAGCTTTGGGACGATACCTCCCAAAGTGATGAACACACACTTTTAAGGCTTTATGCCTTCGAAAAATCAATTGATGTGAACCGATACATCCGTTCTTCCCAAAGTGGTGCCTGGCAGGATATCTGGGGCATTAGTAGCAACTTTGGGAAAAGATGTGCACACTAGGAAGAAAATGATCTATGGTCAATTTGATGATGATTTGTGACTGGCAGGTTTCCAGGTCATAGGGTAAACTGGCAGGATATCCGGGTCTACCATGGTTCTCTTCCCACTAAATAGACTGGCAGGATTTCCTGGGTCTAAATAAAATTTAAAATGATAATGATTAAAGTTTGATGCAATTACCGCATGATCATATATATTTGCTTTGATTAATATATTTGTGTCATTTAATTTGTGTTTTATTAGGATTACCAGCTTTTGCTGATGTGTGTTATTCTTGGGCTGTGATGATCCTTCGGGGGAGCAGAGTTTCAGTGAAGCAGATTTCAAAGGTTGGGGCTAGCAGTGAGAAGTGAGGAAGACGTTTAATAAATTCTCTATTTATTTTTCTTTTATTTTATATTGTGAATAAAACTCTATGTTTAGGTTTAGATTTATTTAATGTAGTTCGTAGCCTTGCACTTGTCCCACACAAGTGTGGCGGTGACATCTTCCGGAAGTTGATTATTTTGGATTTCTTTTATTATTTATGAAAACCATTGGAATTTTTATGTTATTTGAACTTTAGAAATCCGGGGTGTTACAGCTCTTGAGGTCTCCCTCCTCCTGCTGATTCCTCCCCCTCGCTTGATTGATTTTGAGATTCATTATCCGGCTTCCTCTGGGGGCAGGTTTCACATCTATGGCCGTAGATTCCACATGTGGTGCATAACAGATGTAATCCTTCATATTCTACAAAGAATTCCTCCTCGTCTAGATAGAATCCTTGCATCATCTGCTTACCAAGCTCAACCAACACACAAATCTGAGCGAAATGGCCTTTGAGTTGGCATGAAGTATTCATGTCTACTTTGAGGGTTTTCTCGGTCTTGTTCCCAATCACCATTAATGCATCCTCATCAAAGTACTTCAGTGGCAATTTTGGAATTCTAACCTACACCGCAGCTTTGTTAATCTCATCTTTTTCAAGTTTAAAGTTTGCCTCTCACAGTTTGACAATCAAATAATGGTCATATATCATCCATGGACCCCCTGTAATGGCATTCATATAGTCCTCCTTATTGGTGAACTTCACTATGAAGTAACCATGGCCAATGTTGATCAAGTTAAAAACTCCTTTCTTTGCCCACATTACTTGTAATCTCTTCTCCAAGGCCCTAAACCCAATATTCCTTCCTAGTAGTTTAACAATGGCTGCTATGCCCCAAGCTTTATACAACCTCTGTTTCATCTTATGAGAAAAATGGAACGTGGGAAAGTTCCTGTTTAGACTCTCCGAAATCTTGCATTTCCATCCATCACGTTCCTGCTCATCTTCTTTTGACGGCTAGTTCAACAGTGTCTCACCAGAGATGTCATCCTCCTTGCCAAGTTCCATTTCATCATCCTCCCTTTTTCGCTCCTTTCAGCATGTTAGAGAATGACGGACCTCCTTCATTATAAGACGATGGCTTATCCCCCAACTTCGGCCAATGACCCTGCTTAATAAGGTCTTCATCCTGCCTAGAGCTCACGTTCACGTTCTTGATCTTTTTGGAACTCCTTGTTAGTAAATCCTCTTCCTCCTTCAAAGGTGGTACACTTGAACGTTCTTGAGCATAGAGCATCGTAAAACTACTTCTACGTACTATGGAATACAAATGAAGACATTTGAATAGACACAAGCGAGCCTGCTACATAGGCTCTAATGGATTAGGGTTATACGAGCTAATCCGAAGGGATGCTCAAAGGCCCATCTTGGATGGGGTGGCTGTGTGTTGTAGTCACGTAATAGTTCCATCCCATTTTAGCCTATTCATATTTGAATATAAAGAAGTCCAAAAATATTTAAAATATATAATGCAAAACGTATACTTATAAGCATGTTTCAGATTATTTTTGGGGTCATAAAAGAGTTTATTTACATAAATCGAGAAAAAACTCATCTTACATATTGATTTTGTATATTATAAATCATGATTTAAAAACTATTTTTAAATGTTTCAATCGCTATTCCAAATGAGCTTAAAAAAACCTTCAAAGACAACCTAAGAAAAATTTGAGATGAGACAAAATTATTATTGGGATAAGATGCTAGATGGACTTTGTCCTCTCTTAGCTTTTTGTCCCATCTTGTTTTGTCTTGGATTTTTTTTAAAAAAAAAGTTTATTTACTTATAAATTATTACCTTAAGTCCTAAATATAGAACATAGTTTGTAGTACAAACTATATTCTATATTAGAACTAGAGGAGTATGTTTTTTATTTTCATATATATATATATATATATATATAAAGTCTACGTGATGATGAGCAATGCAAAAGAAATCATGTTATTTGTTATTCTATATCTATATCTCTATTATTTATTATAATTATACAACTTTATTATTAATATATAGATTTAGAGGATTTGAATTTAAATTCAATTTTTTTCCACCAGAATATTTAGTTTTTTCCTCATTTCCTACATTACAATTAGGTTCAATTGTTTTTTGCCCCAATTTATGATATGGCTCTTTTTAAGTCTAAGTTCTATTTTTATTTACAATCAGATGGAAGCTTTTTCTACTATATGATCATCCTTCTTATAAGGTTCAATTTTTACCTACTTAATATTTATTATGCTTTCCTAGTAAAAATGATAAAAGAGGGCATAATTACATATTTATATTATATATTTTCAGTTTCTTTTAAAAAAGTAATTGGGACATCTCATTCTCATCTAGATCCTACCGAGATCGGGGAAATGCTAAATATTTCTTTCATATATGAGTTAAGTAGTAAATCCGCCCTGAAAGTATATATTGATGAACAATGTTGCCTTGAAAGTTTTTTCAGACTTAAATTTCACCCCAGAAGTCTAAAACTAAAGTAATGTTGCCCTTTTTCCATTAAAAAGTTAACGGTCAATGTTAGTTTTTTAACGGAAAAGACCAAGACCAACATTGCTCCAGTTTTAGACTTCCGTGGTGAATTTGCTACTTAATCCTTCATATATTATTAATTCGCTGCAAAAGTGTTGGGGGTTCAGTTCATATATTCATACTTACCACTTACGCACAGGATGTACAAAGATGGTGCAAATGGGTTTTCTAACCATATGAACTGAACGTGTGAATTATGGCCAAAAAGTTTTAAAAAAAAACACACACACACACAACCTTCCTATAGGGTATAGGAAATTTTATTTATTTCTTAATTATAAGTCTCCTTAATAAATTTATTATTCATATATATAGTCAACTTTATCTTTAATTTATTGTTATGAAGATTTTTTCCCTTCAACATCTCATTGGTGTACCTGCCCCGATTTTAAATATAAGACATATTCTAAAAAGAATTATTGCTATATCAATCAATGATATAAGTTTTTTCCTCTATTATTAATTATTTTTTTAAAATAAATGCATTTGTTTTGGAGCATACTTGAATATTAATGTAATTTTTCTCTATACTCTTAAATATGAGTATTGTTAGAAAAATGTTTCATTTTCAAATAATTTTTTCTTAACAAACAATTTAAAACAAAGTTAAGGAGTCAATTTGCCTCTCATTTTATTATAGTGATGTAATTAGATGAGGCTTATAATATGGATCTAATGGCCCTGATTGGTATGCATCATTGAATTTTGAGGGATAGATGTTGGGACTTGGGACTGGTATTGTCACTAGGAATGAGATTGACAATTTGACATTGCTTTTGAGACATTATAATTATGTTTGGTATTGAGTAGTATTTAATGGAAATCCTTGCATTAGTTTTATTTTATATTCAGCCTAAATTACATAATGACCAAAATATCCTTGATGATAAATAAAATAAATAACATAATCTCGTCTCTCACGCCGTCTCACTCTGCAACTCTTTTTTTCCCCCCTTGCAAACCCAACATGCAAATGAGTCTAGCTATTCTTTTTCCACTTACTTGGTAAACTCTTGATTCCCAGTTGTTTAATGTTGTTACAGATATATTAAAAGTGGGTTCAGCCCAATAATCCAGGAAGCCCAGATGCGATGGATTATTTATAATATCTTAACAACTTCCTTGGATCAAGGAATAATCTATCGACATAACTACTAAGCTCCCAACAATTTAGGATCTAATCAGCTAAGGATATATCATATCTTTAACTGATCAGATAACAGAAGTCCAGGAATTTATGGCCCAAGTAAGCCTATAAATAGGGTACAAACTCTAACAAGATACACACGTTCTAACTATAGTTTTTAGCATTCGGTACACACAAAGCACACACCCCCACTCCCCTTTGGCTATAAGTCTATTCTTCACAAGCGAACTACGTAAACTTTGATCTCACAAGTGGTACGTAGGCCCCTGGGATTTCACCCCAGGCCAAGTCCAATCTATGTTCTACACCAGAATGAGATTGACAATTTGACATTGCTATTGAGACATTATAATTATGTTTGGTATAGGGTAGTGTTTAATGGAAATCTTTGCATTAGTTTTATTTTATATTCAGCCTAAATTACATAATGACCAAAATATCCTTGATAATAAATAAAATAAATAACATAATCTTGTCTCTCACACCGTCTCACATCTGCAACTCTTTTTTTCCCCCTTGCAAACACAACATGCAAATGAGTCTAGCTATTCTTCTTCCACTTACTTGATAAACTCTTGTTTTCCAGTTGTTTAATGGGAATCCTTCCATTAATCGAAGCTTCTCCATCATCCCTCTACCATCTTACGTTGGTAATGATTTGAAGGTCCTGGATTCGATGGTCCTTGATTTTTCTGTTTGATCTTGTTGGTCTAAGGTTCTTGATTTTTTGTTCGATTGCTAGTTCAATGTGTTTTGAAAATTGTTTGAAGGTCCTGGGTTCTGGTCAAAACCTGCTTTAGAGATTGGAAGACATGAAGGGCGTGGAGGAGAAAGAGAAAGGAACAACATGGGTGAGGGGGAAGATGGAGACGATAGAGGGATTTCGCGCTGTCTGGGGAAAATCAAAATTTAGGTTTTAGAAAGAAAACTTAGGTTTTTCTATAAGTTTACCAAACACTCTTATTTTTGTCTCCTATTTTTGTCGGAAGTTATCATGCCTCAAAACTAAAGTTTTTTTATAACCTTATTAAACACCTCTATTTTTATCAGAAGCTATTTTGCGTCAAAACCAAGATTTTTGGGGGGACTATTTTTTTTTCATATTTTTCTTTCTTTTCTCTTCTGTCATTATCAGTATTTTTTAGTACTAGTCATGCTTAGATATTTTTTCTGCTTATGCACCACCTTCAAGATATCTTGCTCACTTCTTGTATCTTCCTCAACCTCTATATCCCCAGTGTTCTCCTTCCCATCCTTCTTCTCGCCATCCTCCCTGTTTCCGATAATATATCATCTGTTTTACAAGTTTCAGCACAGTGGCCATACACTCCACAAGTAGTACGCAGCCAATGTAGTCACTCATACTCAATGTAATAATCTTCACCATCTAATGTAAATCCCGATATTAGCTGCTTATTCAAATCAATAAGCACACAAATACATGCATAGTGCCCACACAATTGACAAGATGTATTAAAATCAATTTTAATGATTTCTCCAATCCTATTCTCAATCCATGTTAAAGCTTCTTTGTCATAATATTTGAGAAACATGTTTGGCATGCGTACCCATACCGGCACCTTATCTATGGTAGCTCTCCATGACTGAAACTTGGGTTTCTAAGGTCTCACAATCAAATAATAATCAAACAACATCCATGGTCCACCTGTTAGCACATCGAAATAGTCATCTTTATTGGAGAATTTAACAACAAAGAAACCATTTCCAATATTAATTAAGCTAACGACACCTTTCTTGGCCCACAATGACTGCAAGATAGACAACAAAAGCTTATAGCCAATATTTCTACCAAGGAGTATAACAATCACTGCTCTATGCCAGGCCTTATATAATCACTTCTTCATCTTCTCGAAGAAAGAGAACGTCGGAAAATTCCTATTCGGGTCCTCTCTGATTACACAAAAGGGTTCACCGTCCTCAACATTTGACTCATGACGAGACATCAAATCATCAGACATAGCATTGTCAAACCTAGGATCTCCTACACCATTACCCTCATCATTAATACCTTGAAGCTTGTCTGCAAATGACTGCCCTTTAACCCATGGTTTGTTCTCTATACTTCCCAGCTTAGGTCACTCCTCCACGTTAGGCACACTTACTCCATTCTTAATCTTTTTTGAACTTCTTTGTAACAAATCATCTTCCTTTGATGAAACAGGGACCAACGAGAGCGTTTTCGAACTAGGAACTTGCGCCATACCAAGTGCCAACCCTCCTTGGTCTAATATGGATAGTTTGATATATTATGAAGTATTATTCATTTCAAGAGTTTGGGCTTAGTAGTAAATAGTTATTTTGGACCTTGTGAAGTCCAAAGTTCAATTGTGTGCATGATAATGTTTTGATAATGGTTTGATTAAACCCCTTGTGATGTCCAAAGCCCAACATGTTTCAAGGAAATGATTTTCCAAAGGATTGAAGAAAATATATTTATAGAAAATGACCATAAAAATTGTAATTATTTAGAAGAACTAAATGTAAAAATATAAAATTAAAAATTCTAAAATGCCCTTAACAAAATCTTCTACATTCCTTCCTACCTTCTCTTACATTCTATTTTTAAAACTGATTTTTCTCAATTTTCATTTTCACAACTTGCACATATATAAATGGTAAAAGAAATTAGATATTCTTCAATTATGTAAAAATCAAAATTTTTCTTTAAAATCAACAAAAATTTTAATTAAAAATAGAATTATATAATTTTAATAAAACTCAAGGTATTTTATAAGTTATCATATATGTTAAACCAAGAAAGCTTATATGATTTATTTTTGTTTTAAAAGACATTTATGTGGGTTAAAACATTCATGTTAATAAATTTTTTAAAAAAAATTTAAGTAATCTATTATATTCCGAAAAACATGAAATGAATTTAATGTTTTTTTTATGAAAAAGCTTAATTTTTTTTACCTAAGAAAAAAGAACTTAATTGATATCAACGGTGATAGTATAAATCAAAATACTTGATGGTGTTAATTAGTGAAAGATAAAAATTAAAAAAAAAAAAGAGTTCAACCGTTATTGATTAAATAATATATTGGAAATTTAAAAAGAAGTATATGATCACACACACACACATATATATCGAAAAGATATGATCATGTCATGGTAGGTTGTTTTAGTTTTAATTCTAGTTATTTCTTAATTATGATTACAAGAGATAACTGTTTATATAGACTCTTTAATTAATGACTTGTATATGCGTTTAGTTTGTTTTGTTTAAGAACAATATTAATGTTTTTGTATGATAATTTTAACCTCTGGCCTTATTGACACATATAATTAATATTTAAAAAATTAATAATTTTCCTATTCATTTTGTATATTAAATTTTATTAAAACTATGATTGAACTATTTATTCACTTATTTATTATTATTCTTGTTTTTAATGCAATAAATGCTTGGATATAAAACGTTTGGAGGGTCAAATAATTCATCATATCAATTACAAATTTGTTGAATTTATCAACTTAGTTTGAGGTTTACCTATTTTAAGTGGCTTTATATAAGATTTTCCCTTTAATATTTTATGTGACAAAAAATCAAATCCGCAAGAGTAATTATCTCTATAGATTGCCTACCATCATCCGATGACCGATTACCTATTAAAGTATATAAATAAGTTATTTATTGAATAAAAAATGAAATTATTTAAAATATATATCTCAAATGATGAATCAAGTGTTTGATGGGGGAAAAAAGTGCTCATTATTCATTCAGTATCATCAAATCCTTATACTTTTTTTATTCCCACCCCCCCCCCCCCAAAAAAAAAAGAATAAATAAACCGGTTAATTTAAATATAAATTTTTTGCATAAGAAAATGTAAAATTTTTTTCTTAATAATAATAGTAATAATAATTTTCTAATGTGACTAATTAAGTCACGTCTATAGATCTTGCAAATACATTTGAACTCTTATATGTTTTTAAGTATGTTTTTCATCCTCATGCCATAAATATACTGAGAAAGAATTTCTTGTAAGATAAACATGGTTTGTTCATGACTTTAATTAAAGAATTCCCCTTCCAACCAACCAAAGAAGTTAAATATTTGGGTTTATTTTACATGTAAGTGTTGAATCTGAAAACACTTTTTAAAGAGAAGTTGAATCCAAACTAAATAATTCTGCCACGAAGCAATCCTTAAGTGATAAATTACATTGTGCCAACAAAACCAGTAAAAAGGTAGATTATAATTACTTTAACAGAAATTTACATGAAACAATAACTTCTGTCAAATTGTTATTGCATTTGATTTTTTTTTTAAAAAAAATGAGAATATCTATGTCTCAGAAAACCCAAGATGACATTTTTGGATGATTGGATGCCTTCACATTCTCCAACTTGAGCTTCCACAACCAGTCTTTTCTTTTTTGGATCACCCAATATCTTGAGCCAACCCGCAACCAGTGTTTATCTGCATTATAAATTACAAAATACTATTATAAGTGTTTAGGGATTAAGTATGAACTGAGTTGCACTGAGAGAAAGTGTAGAACTAAATTACAATTGAGTCAAAACCATGAGGACCAAAAAATTATTTTTCCCTAATAAAAAATTTACCAACAAATACTGTTAACTTTCATACCTTCCTTTTCTTTGCCTTGTGAGGAGAACAAATATTCCAAACCCTATAATGATTGCAACTTTTATTACCTGAGGTGAAGATGGGAAAGGGCATATAAGCATTCTTGATCAATAGCTAAGATCAAGACTTTACTCTGTTTTTTCCATTTTAAGTATCCAAATGTATGTAAAAGTAAATTACATGATAGACCAGATATCATTTCGAAAATGAGACAATCCCAGTATCCAAAGGATCAACCATAAAAACGCATGTTAAAAATCCATAAACAAGATAATTAAAGGCTTAATATCTTTTTGTATATAACTTGTAAATGAAACAGGGAGATATCCGTGTCGTTGCAATCAAAGACTGCAAATAGCCAAATCTTAAAAGGATAAACATAAGTCCCGGTAATTTATTGCTGACAAGTAAAGCCTTCTGCATGATCAATAACCTCAGATAGAACAGTAATTATAGCACCGTCATACTAATCAATCCATACCTATTTTTTAGAACTCGTTTGACATAACGATATAGAAATCATCACATTGCTTTTTTGGCTGTGTCATATATCTCTTTCTTTTTTTGGCAGGCAGTTACTCAAGTGAATAGAGATTGCAGCATGTTTTATTCTTCTTGAAGAGTGTTATTACAGAATCCTAGCTCACTGATGAGCCTGAGGCCAGTGGTAAAAAAAAAAAAAATACTGACTTTCTTTCCACAAATTATGAAAAGATGGCTACACACACACACACACACACACATATATAACTTTGAAATAAAGAAGTAAATGTAGCTGAATTGAAAAATGATTATGACCTGTTTAACGGGTCTCGCTGAGATTTCATCTCCATTACCATCAGAGTTCTTAGACTTGGACTCTTTGGTCTCATCTATCTTCACATGTTTGCTTGCTTCAGCTCCAGTCCCAATATATGCTGCATTCTTATTAAAAGAAAGGAAACTTGATCAAATAATGTAAGCCAGATACTCAAATCATCATCTTAAATTCTTTAACAATTTACATCCCAAGTTAAGCGTTTCTCTCATTTAAAAGAAAGAAGAAGAAGAAGAAAAACAGCCCCAGATATGGCAGTAAATCAGGCACACACAAACAAAATGGTAGCGAAGCCATCGCTCAGAATCAGAAATCTTATATAGCTTAGTTGTGAAACCAGGCAACAAAATCATACAGACCTGAGATATGCTACCTATTAAAAAGCTGCTAAAAGTTCCCCATCTACTATTGGAAACAAAAGGAATAACACTAGAGTTCCTAGTCTGAGACATACAAAATAGAGAACTTTGTATTCTCAATCTTCTTTCTTTCTCAATGTTCTTTGGCATAACAAAAATGAAAACTACTTGTTCAGGTATTCTCAATATGAGAGGGACTTCATCTTTGAGACTGGTTGTTAAGACATGAATGACCTATTGAAAGAGAGTAATTAACCAAAATGGTTTGCCAAAAATCTTTGGATACCTTTTCCATATTTTCTACTATCGAGGAATCCAAACTTGTTTCATGGTTTATGCGCTTTGCAACCAGACTTTCCAATAAGGCCATTACATTTTTACCACCAGTTGTTAGACAGAACTTTCTTGGTTCATCAGGGAATATCCAGGCCCCAGAACATTCAAAAGGGAAAAAGTTATTATCAAAGTGTTCTGAATTCAGATTAGGTGGCGAATCCCTCTTCATACACAATTCAACTGAGCTTTTAAAGGCATTTTTCCTTTTTACTTCGTCATTCGGGTTGCTTTTAGAATCTTGCCTGGAATCAAATGGATTGTTAGGACGATATCTATCCAAAATCTTCTCAGGCATCTTCCCTGAATCTGTAACTGGCTCAAATGCCAATGTTCTCACAAATTCTTTGCTATATTTCTCTTCATCTCTATCTGATTTCTGTGACAATTTGAATTTATTCCTGGCATTTGAATCTATTTGCTTGTTCAGTAACTCCTTTCCATGACTTAGTGAATTAAGTCGCTCTCTGCTTTCTCTATTAAATAATTGAACCTGTTTCAACTCTCTTGCCCTAGAACTATCTTTGGATTTTCCTTGTAATAGGATTACTGGCCCTTTATTCCAAGCCTTCTCTTTCCCTGAGTGCTGAGCCTTGGAAGAAGCTTTTGTTTCGATTATTCCTGAAGGATGTTCGGTTGGAGGTGATTTGGTAGGAGATCTCATATCCTGGTTTTAAGAGAAGTCCCATGTGAACCCCCTGTCGTCAAAATATTTGCAATAACACATTGATGATATCGTACAACACTTGTAATACCTTAGCTAGATCAGGTTGCATTTCAAAGGCACTAATAATTTTTCTCACACTGCTGGAATTAGGCTGTATCAGATTATTCTCTGCAACTTCATTCTGATTTGAGCTTCTAAATGAAATTGCCACTACTTCCTCTGAATTTATAGCTCTCTGAGGATCTTTTGAAAATGGTGAACCAAAAGCGGGCTTCTTAGTTAAACCTTTTTCTTGTAATTTAGTGAAATCATCAAATGCATCTGATGTAGGCTCGTTTGATGAGGTCTCCTTATACTGAACTGCACTGTTCTAAAAACATACGAAACGAACATTAGGCAAACAAAAGTATTCTTTCCAATGGTTTTTCATCAGCACAAAAGAGAAAAAACATTGCAACTAATCAAATCCTTAACTGGGTGTAGCTGCGTTAGATCAGGCTCAGCCCCCAATACAATGTCAGGGCCTGGTTTTTTCTCGGTTTGGAAACCGACAGGACTTTTCCCTTGAGAAATGGCTTCAAGTTGTAGGTATCTTTTTGGAGATTCTTGAGAAGATGCAAAACATGGAATATCAGGAAAAACACTTCAAGGAAATGAAGGATGCCACTCATAATTATAGAGTTCAAGTCACTATTTGTTCTCATTATTGTATGCTTTGTCTGTTTTTTTATTTTTCATTGCTTCTTCAGTCAGTAAAGTAAGATCAAACCTGAGACCTCATCATTCCTGAAGATTAATGCAGCATTTCCAACAGAAGCACTATCACTTTCTGAACCCCTGGGACTGCTTCTGAGAAGTTCATCATATTTCTTCTTCAATGCAGATTCTCTCTGCAAAATCATATATGAATACGTCAAAATGAAACATATCTAAAAACCTTCAGTTCCATATTAGGAGAAGGTAATTTCCTGAGGCATTTTCATTAGCAATCTCTAAAAAATCTCATGACCATATGTCCAGCACAATCTAACAATACTAACAAATCATTCTTGTATCGCAAATAATCTCTCTCTCTCTCTCTCTCTTAGGCCATCCATGTTGTGGTTAGGGAATCCACAAAGAAGTTTTCTTGCTACAAACTAATCTTATTTATTACTCCTCCAGTATATAAGACATATTTGAGGAATTGATCTTGGTTATACATATAAGACATAGTTTTCATATTTATCAAACTTTTCCCAACTTACCCCTTATATTTCCACAACCATAATCAAAGAGGAAAGGGAATGAGGGAATTAAGGAAGATGGGTAAGGTGTTTAAAAAATATATATCATATTAACTAACTTCATTAAATTAATCACATTAGACAAATATATCTTATATTAAGAAACAGAGGATGTACCATGTTATGTGGCTTTTTATTCTTAAGGAAAGATTCAGAAACCCATTAAACTTGCATAATAGGCAGGAATCAACATCAGTACCATCATACGAATCTTGACACGATCCTCATCACTAAGGATGAACTGCAGCTTCAAACGCAGGTGTCCATGCCCAAGGGCAAATATGTCTTCCCAAACACCTTTCTCAACTATTGACTTCGTTTGAAACCCTTCCATAATATATATTAGTCAGGTTTGCCCAGAGAAACAAGTAAACTATTTTTTTCGAGTGGGTAGTGTTTTTGAGAGATACCTATACGAGATATTTCATACCCATCAGCATCCTGAAGTTTGATAATGAAATCCTCACGAAGACTAGTTACTGGGCTGCATAGGAAAGACAAACAGATTATAAACTTGAAATCGTTAGAAATGTTGGAAAGAGCCACAACATAGAATTTCCGGTTAATCTTACAAGAAAAAGTCTCCCTTCTCGTTGATTAGGTGCTCTGTTTTCCCCATGGAAACTGCAAGCCACAAAAATTGTTACCAGTTATGAATGGCATTTTGAAGAAATGTTCGGAAAAACTGAAAAATCAAAGATCAATTGCATACCCTTTATGGATGTTGAAGATAACGGAAGACCCATGAATTCTAGGACTGTAATATGAATAAGGAAGTGAGAATAAAGAAAAAAACCATATGGTGATTCAGAGTTGAATTGCTTCCAAAAGATGAAATTACCTGAGACCAGGATGGTTCCTGGCATTGCAGAGAGAATTCAATAAGATAAGAAAATTGCTCAAATCGGACAATCAAGAGACAAACATATATGAGATTGGCAGTTAAATAACATTAACTCTTTCAGTTCGTTCATACTCCTGAACTCTGTTTGATTGAGCAAAAGATAGAAGATGGGATGAGATTGGACAATTGGAGGATATGGATAATAGTTACAATCCTCAATCCAGCGAAATGAGCTATATTGTGGTCCCTGCAATTTTCACACTTATTACCATATTCAATGCCGGATAACCATGTTTATGGTTTGTCTCATTTCAAAGTCCACGTCATTGCTTTTCGATCTCTACTTCATTCACCAAACTAGCCCAGGCCACCGGCCGCGGATTCATATTTATTAATATACTGTTATATAAAAAATTATTTAGATTTTTAAGGAAATAATTAAAAAAATAAATTAATATTTACTAACTATTTTGCACCTACCACCTCTATTATTAGTGTAGAAAATACTATATAACCACTTTTTTTTATTATCCCTCTTTAATGACCACTTTGCTTTTTATTTTTTATTTAAATTTCTAAGGAAATAATCAAAATAATAAATTAAATATTTACTAAATATTTTGTACCTATGATCCCCATTATTAATTGATAAAATAATAACGCAATTTTAAAATATTATATAACTACCCTCCTCAATATCCATTTTCCCATTTTCTGTCTTTCATAACCGCCTTGTTTTTCATTATTAATTAACAAAATATTGTGTGACTACATTCTTCATTATTCATCCTTTATAACCGCTTTGTTTTTTATTTTATTTTTATTTTAACATTTTGAAAGTGTCATTTTGCTAATATATCAGTCAGATGGATGCTTATTACTTTACTTTTATATAGTTAAGATTTGGCAATAGTTCAAAATAGAAATGCCAAATATTATTCAAATAGTTAAATACATTGTAATATTTTTATTTATCCAAAGGGTTATACACTAATAGCCTCAAATTACAAACATGATAGAACATGTAACCTCCGCTTATAAGAGAATTCTCTCGGCCATTGGTAGGAAATGATATTTTCTATTTTCACCGTTTTCATGTGAAAAGTTAGCGCACAGCAACAAAGACATGCTGGGTCAGATTATGCTGTTCACATCACTAACATTATTTGTGCATTTGTATTTTTTGCCAATGTGCAAGGAAAGTCCATCTCCAAACATAAAGTCACAAGCAAACCGTGGTACACTTGCTCATTACAACAAGGTGTCCTTGGTTCATTAGAACAGAGTTCACATGTCCAAGGACCAAGAATGCAAATTGATGAATAGGTAAGTGCCTATAGTAGGGCAAACAGGCACTCATTCTCAGTGCAAGCTGTTGATGTTGCATTAACTCCCTGATGAAATGAAGCCTATAGTCACCCCAAAATGGTCATAGATTTTCATCAAGCCAATATAGTTAAAAAAAAAAAATGAATTTGCAGTATAATGGCACTTGTAAATGCGATGCTACCAGTTAAAAAACAGACTTCTATTTGGAATAATCCGAGCTTGTCAAGGTCTATCAGTTCTGTTGAAACTTTAATCTGTCAGCATGTAGAAAACTGAAGTGGGAATCAAAACTTTGGTATGTTTTCGGCACGAATAAACTGTTTGAGAAGGGCTTTCTCTTCATCTATTTGCTTCTTCTCTACAGGGTCCTTGGGTTTCAACTTTCTCTTTTCTTCGAGCATCCATTTGAAAATTTCACGTTGTTGTTCATCAGTGGTGGGAGGCCGCACTTCCTCAGGGATGGAGACAGGGAAATAGAGTGAGTCATCGTCAAAAATCGAGTCCATCATAGTCGTGGTTATAGGAGGTTCAGTGGTTGTGGGAGGTTCAGGAACTTCAACAGTAGTTTTCTCCTTCTGCGATTTGTGATCTTTTCTGGTATGAGTTTCAGTCACATCTTTCTTCTTTGGCATTGCAAAGAGACAAGCTGCAATAAATCACAGAGTAGAATCATTAAGGGGCAAGAAAAAAGTGTTTATTCCTGCTGTTGTCATTCAAAAAACAAAAAAAGTAAACTCTATATCAGGGATTTAGGTAGTACAAGAAATCTTTTGAACACCAAGATGATTTAGTTGCATATTTAAGGCATCAAGATAGACATAGTACATAACTAATAATGAAAGCGAGCCTCAACTTCTAGTTACCTTTGGTATTATCTAAAAATGCAACAAACATATTAGACTACCAAGACAAGGTAAACGTATCATCTCAAATGTAGGTACGACCGTACGAGTTTGATTGAATTGGAAAGTATATGATAAGAAGGGTCCCAATCAAAGAAGGAATATGAGGAGACAGTCAATGCTTCTACACATTACGAGTCAGAGCCAATAAAAAAACTGCTTGATTATAGGAAAACCAGCAAACAGCCAAACAAAGTTCTACGAGGCAATATATCGAACACTTCGAAGGCAAAATACACAAAACGTCGAAGAAGCCCTCCGTGACAATAAAAAGTAACAGCCAATCAATTAATCAGCTTTCTGCCGAGGCAATATATCGAACACTTCGAAGGCAAAATACACAAAACGTCAAAGAAGCCCTCCGTGACAATAAAAAGTAACAGCCAATCAATTAATCAGCTTTCTGCCGACTAAGAGCTATGGCAAGTAAGAGATAGAAAGCAGAACCTCCAACCGCAAAATTTGAGATCATGAATACACGCCAAATTAGCTTGGCACGCTTCGTGACCAATTTTGTTGGAGGCTCCGGTAGGGGCGGTGGTTGGGCGTCGTCCATTGAGGATAACAATGATGATCGCTCTCTGATATGGTGGTGACAGTAGCAGCAAGAAATTCAGCTTACTTGGAACGGATTAATTCTGATACTCTCTTTCTCTCTCTGATTTCTACCTTCAAAGAAGAAGAAGAAGAAGACGTTATTGGGTCTTCACTTGGATTCTCTTCCGCTGTTTCAAAGACTTTATACTATGAACTAGCAATTTCTTCATTTTAGCTCAATCTGGCACCTCGCTGCATTTTCTTCTCTTTGGGAAGCGCATATTGGGTTTTGATTATTTTATTTGAAGCCCATTGGGCTAACCAATGATGGCTAAACACGTGGAGCATTACATTGTGTGTTTTGGCCCAATCGTAGGTTTTGAAAATTTTCTTAAACTTTTGAAAACAATAAAGCCATAATTTCACCTCTTGTTCTTGGGTTCAACTAGGAAAGGGTCGGATACTCTCACCAAATGGAGAGGATGAGAGTATTCGATCTTGAAATTGTTCAAAGCGTTGGGAGAGGCATCCAAGCTCCTAAGTGCTTAGGTAAATGCCTGAGGGTAATAGATGGCTCGCCCTACCCAACATTGGTATCACCTAGAAGGCCTAGGTAAATGTCTGAGGGTAATAGATGGCTCGCCCTACCCAACATTGGTATCACCTAGGAGAAAGAGAGATTTCACTCTACCCTTGGATCGTGGGTGAACCCAACCTTTTTCCTAAAATTTTTTTATCAAAAGAAAAAAAAAATAAAGCCATAATTTCATAAGTCATTTTTTATAAATCCAGAAAATACTATTCTCACATATTTTTCCTCGTAAATTATAAAATTTATTTTGTAAAAGTTAATCTAAAATATATCATGTAAATTATAAAAATTATTCTCTAAAAATTAATCCATATATACAATTGTCACAATAATGATTTGTCAAAACCATGATTTTCTGTACAAGAAATACACATGCTAAAGAAAATGGTAGTAATATATAATCATTTTTTTTGGGGGGGACAAAATAATACTTAAACTTTAAAATCTTAAATCTTGACTATAAGTGTATAAATAATAATTACACGGGTGCAGCATTTAATAACTCATTTTAATAAGAAATCAATGTTTTGGGATTTTGAAGTTTCATTGATATTTTCTTCTAATTTTTTCTATCCTTTTATATAATATATAACCTAATACTATATATTCATTTCGGCCTACAATATAAGTCATATGGAAAGTAATTATGTTTTTTTAAAAAAAAAATTTATCCATATAATTAATGTTTAAATATAACTTATTGCATTTCTCTTCAATATCTGAAACCTCATTTAATATGGGTAAAGTTGGAATTCTCTTTCAATTTAAGACAAATATGAATTAAGTGTCATTTTTTAGTTTTGATAAATTAATTAAAGTGACTTATATTATGGATTGGATGGAGTACATAAGTATTTATGAGAGATCAAGTCACATGTATATTATAATTAAATAATTCATTTATCTTCTGAATTAGATAAAGAGGTATTTACTACATAGTAGCTTTTATAATGGATTATAAGGATTTCCCAAGCGCATTGACAAGCAACACAAGTTACTCGGAGAGGGAGAGAATGAATTTAACTACTAGGGGATTTTCTCTATTTATCATACTCTCCATTTCCTCTATATTTCTTATATTTATTATTGGGTCAATTTCCACTATTTTAATTTAGTATATTATAAAAAAAATATTATAATCTTAACTGACAAAAATTATATATTAACAAATTTTAACTATTAAAATTAAAACTTAAATATAAAATATTGTAATAAAAGTCTAAGATTTAAATTATTTGGGGCCTCATTGTCTTTTGATTAATTATATTATTTATACTATAATTTTTTTTAAAAATTATTTATACAATCAATAATAAAAAATTTTAAGTGTGTATTTGGTCTTCTGGGCTTTGTTTGGTTGGAGGTTTTTAGAGCTTAGATGAGGGTAGAGGAGGGTTGAAGATTAAAAATATGTATTTGATTGGAAGAAAAAGAGGGGAGACATGCGGTGGGAAAAAGTTTTATCTTGTAGCGGTCACCCCCCCTTCTTTTCTTTTCTTTTCTTCTTCTTCTTCTTCTGAAAAGAATGTTTTTATCTTTTTTTTTTTTTTTTTTGCTTAGAAAGGATACTTGCATTAACGTAAAGTCTAAATTACAGTATGAAACATCAAAACAATACAAGAGAAACAAGCGGCATAACCTACTGCAATAATAAAAAAAAAAACTAACAACCTGGAAATAACACACATAACAGTCGGCCTCACAGAGACTGAAAATGAAACAAAATACAGCCAGAGAAAAAACCAACAGCCTAACATAGACATAGCATAAAAACCTCCTCATAGAACAGGACCAGCAAGAGAAGATTCATCCATGACAATATTAGCTTCCCGCACATCCAAGGCTAGTAGAGACAACAAAGAAGGTGATGGTTGAGTAACCCACCCTATCGGGCATACCTCCTTATAAGCGCTTGCTGCAAGAAAGTCAACAACTCTATTACCCCTTCTTGGGATAAAAGAAACAGAGAACCCAGCCTTGTCAGAAAGCAAGCAAAAATATCATGAATAATACTACGCCTTCGTCAATCAATTAAATCAGGAGATTTAGAATCAATACAAGTCAGTAAAAGTAGGTTGTTAGTTTCAAAGATGGCTTTATCTATTCCTAAGTCCATTGCCAACAAAATGGCTCTCTTAAGAGCTAATGCCTCCGGCATGAAGGTAGATATAAACTTAACCTTGTCCACATAGCCCCAAATAAAAGAACCGACAGAGTCCCTACACACAATACCAATCGCAACAGAGGTCTTATCTTTAGAGAAGGCTCCATTTGAATTCAGCTTCACAAAACCATCAGATTGGGGGGGGGGGGACCAGCGAGCAAATCAGAAGGGGAATTATTCAAGGCACCCCTCACATGTTGAGCAGAAACCAATTCACCCCAGAAATCAGCATTGCTTTTTTGAGCAAAAAACAATACAATCTAGGGGTTCAGTTCTATCTGGTTAAAAATAAAATCATTTTGTTGTTTCCAAATAAACCACTATAACCAGCATACAAGAGAAAGATCAACGGGTTTAATAGCTTTCAGACCTATCAACAGCAGCCACCAACTGTTAAAATTAGAGATACTACCAAGATCAAACTGTGCCCCCAAACTACTATGAAACTAGACACAACAAGTCCATAAGCAATGAAAGAAGAGATGCTCACTAGTTTCTTCCCACCGTTACAAATAGGACAGAGGTTAGTTTGAGCTCGACGTCTCTTAGTAAGGGCAGAATTAGTGGCCAGAGCGTTACTAGGGATGCGCCAAATAAATTATTGTACCCTTGGTATGGTCTTCACTTCCCAAACTGATTTCCACCCGGTACTTGGAATCATAACGGAGGAGCTGGGCTTGTTAACATCAGTTGTAGCCAAAGCTTTCTTTCCATGATATCCCAACTTAACTAAGTAGCCTCCATTCTTTGCCCTTGACCAAACCAGTTTATCTTCCAAACCATTGTCTGGTATAGGGATTGCATAAATAGCTTCTTTAATCTCATTTGATAGAAGATGAGCAATTGGGGAGAGGTCCCACTGCCCCTCAACGATGAGATCACAAACCATATCATGTGAAGAGGCAAGATCATCCCTTACCATCAGCTATTAGGGAAAGAGATGCCTGGAACCCAAGGATCTTCCCAAGTACAAATAGACTGCTCATTACCCACATCTCACTAGAGGCCAGCCCTTAAAAAATCTCTACCATCTACAATACTGGACCAACACCAAGAGGCTTTATATCCTTTCCCCGCATCCATAAAATTGCCCCTAAGGAAGTAAATACTTTTTAGGACTTGAGCCCATAGGTCACTAGGCCGTTGCAAAAGCCTCCAAGTTGTTTTTGCCAAAAGAGCCTCATTCATAACAATTAAGTCCCAAAAAGCCCATACCCCCTTGATCTTTCCTCTTGGTTAAAGAATCCCAAGCCTTCTAGTGAGTCTTACCACCAAATGCATTACCATCCCACCAAAAGTTAGCAACTAGGCTATGAATCTCTTTACAAGTTTTGTTTGGGTAAAGCAATTCATAAGGCAAATGGGGATGGCTTGGATGACAACTTTGATCATGACCTCACGTCCCATAAAGGAGAGAAGAGATTGACCCCAACCTTGAAGTTTACTTGTAACCCTCTCCCTAGTATAAGCTAAAGCTTAATGCTTGGTTTTGCCCCAAATGCTCGGAATTCCAAGGTATTTACTAGGATCAGAAGTAGTAGGAATACCTAGGATGCAACCCCTTAAAGCCCTAACATCATGTGGTGTATTTGACGACAAAAAAAAATGCAAGATTTGTCCAGGTTGATGACTTGCCCAGAAGCAGAATAATATTGCTTAAAAATAAGGGCTAGCTAAGGGCAATCTCCCTGAGTAGCCTGCATGTATAAAAGGACGTCATCTGCAAAGAAGCTATGTGTAAGAACCAGATAACTCTGGCTTAGTTTAATCCCCTTAAGCAAATTAGCTTCCTGAGAGTTATTGATCATCCGTGAAAGAACTTCGGCTACAAGAAAAAATAGGTAAGGCGAGAGAGGATCTCCTTGTCGTAAACCCCTACTCAGGGAGAAGGAGTGGACGGTTTCCCCCGATAGACAAATGTTGAACTTAATCGATCTCACACATTTCATGATAAGCAAGACCCAACCATCACAAAAACTAAATCGAAGTAATACCCTCTCTAAAAAATCCCATTTAATTCGATCGTAAGTCTTACTCATGTCAATTTTAAGAGCAAATTCATGCTTGCCTCCATCTTTCTTCCTCCTTAGATAATGAAAAACTTCATGAGCAATTATGATATTATCTTGAATACATCTTCCTGGAATAAAGACACTTTGGTTTTGTGATATGCATCTATCAAGCATAGGCTTCATCCGATTTGCAAGAAGCTTTGAAATGATTTTATAGGAAAAGTTGCACAATCTGATGGGGAGGAAGTGGGTCACATGTTCAGGTTTATCAATCTTAGGGATCAAAGTGATATTGGAATCATTGATCGACTCTAGTGAGGAGTTACTTGAAAAAAATTCTTCCACCATAGAATAGATGGAATCTTCGATCTCGGGCCAAGCATTATGATAAAAAAAGGTTCGAAAAACCATCCGGGCCTGGAGCTTTGGAACTCCCCAAACTGAAAGCCGCTTTCTTGACCTCCTCCCTGGTCAATGGCAGCAAAAGGAAACTATTCATCTCAGCAGTGATTTTGCAATCAATACAATCTAAAACTGAATCTGATATCAAGGGATTTGAAGAGGAAAATAGCTGCTAAAAAAATTGGGCAATATTATTTGAGATATCTTTGCTCTCATCCAGCCATTTGCCCTCATCATCTCTAATCCTGAGAATGCTATTCCTCTATCTTCTTTTAATAGTAGACAAATGAAAGAAACAGGAATTTCTATCCCCTGCCATAAGCCAGTTCACCCTTGACCGTTGTAACCATAATTTTTCTTCCTGAACAAAAGTCGTTCAATGGACATCTTTATATCACTAATTGCCCTTATTGAGTCTCAGTACAAACTACCTGAGGAGAGTTTCGCTAATTGGGCCTTTAGATTTTCAATAAGCCTCGGATTATTAGGAAATTCAGATATGCTCCACCTCAGCAGGCTTTCCTTGCAATTCAAAAGCTTGTGCACAAAACCATTTATAGCTGTATGACAGTCCCCTGTAGTAATTTTCCAACTGTCTTGGATTACTTGATTGAAAGAGGGGTGATGAACCCAATTTGCTTCCACTCTAAAAGAGCGAATTCTTTTAGGAGGAGGGGGATAACATTGAATGTAAAGCAGATGATGATCAAAGCCAACCGGTTCCACATTAAAGACTTGAAGATTAGGAAACATATCCCTCAGAGGCCAGTTACCCAGTGCCCTGTCTAGACGTTCCCCAATAGTTTCAAAGTCCTCTCTATTATTGCACCAGGTAAAGCGAGATCCAGAAAAGCCCAAATCATCCAAATTACACCCAGGAAGAAATCATCTAAAATTAAGAATCTTTCTCCAAGCCTTACGTCTCCCTCCATACTTCTCTGAATGAGATAAAATGTCATTAAAGTCACCAACACATAACCATGATTGAGAAATGTTACTGTTGATTCTTATTATATTCTGCCAACATAGATTGTGGTCTTCCTCAATAGGAGGCCCATAAACAAAAGAAACATACTCAGGGGTAGCAATTTCCAATGACGAGATACAGGTATAAATTAAATTGGCTGATGAACAAAGTATATCTACCTTAATGGAATCCACCCACCAAAGATTAAGTCCCCCGCTACAACCAGAAGGCTCCATTAACCATTCTTCATGAAAGCCACAACGACAATAGATTTTCCTCACATAACCAGCTTTTTGTTTCGTTTCCATTAAGAACACAACATGGGGTTTTTTCCAAGAGCTTTCCTCCCTAAGATTCCTGATGTTAGTTCTTTATGGGTTTTGATGATAACAATCAATTGTAAAACCAAGATTGAAAGACTGTCTCAAGAAAGCAAAAACTTGCTGGTTGAGGCAATACTCGAGTATCAATAGCAATACTCGAGTATTGGCCTTTCAAAGAAAAACTCAATGTTAATGATTAAAGGCAATACCACAGTATCCTAGTGAATACTCGAGTATTGGACCTTACAGAGAGCATCGCAAATTTTCCATCAGAGCATACTCAATTTTTAGTTTGAATACTCAAGTATAGGTCAAGGAGACTCTTTAGTATTTTTCAGAAGAAATAAAAACTCCAGTTTCAAAAACTCAAGTTTTGGAATATGAAAAGTCCAATTTTCAACTTGGCTCCAAAATTCAAATGTTTTCACTTTTAATGAAAACTCGAGTATAACATTAACATACTCGAGTATTGGACAAAGCAAAAATGACTTGAACATTTATTACACTTACAAACTTCAGTTTTGAAAACACCAGTTTTTGAAACTCCAGTTTTGCACAGGCTAATGTTCTCTTTAAGTTTCAAAATGGAAACCTATACTCGAGTATGGTGTTGAAAACTTGAGTATCGAGTCATATAGAGAGCAACTGTGTTTTCAAGGCTTTCAATACTCCGGTTTTAATTGAATACTCTAGTATTGATGTTTTAGACATAATTTCATTAAGAGCCCAAAACTCGAGTATTGATTGAATACTCGAGTATTAGCTTAAGTTAAACTGAAGTACTGAAGCTCCAAAGCTCAAATCGCGAGTTTCGTCTCTGGAAGGAGAATGCTTGAGTATAGATGTAGAAACTCGAGTATGAGCTTAAGTACATAGTGACATACTCGAGTATGCATCGCATTAGTTGTAAATTCAAATTTCCGAAATCTACATAATGGTTGTTGATTGATCTAAATGCTTTCCAATATTTATTATCAACATCATTAGATATGTTTAATATATTTGCTAGTGGATTTCAGCCATTTCAGAGATGATTTAAGCAAATTTCAGGAGCTAACTTCACTAAAGCAAAAGAATTGTCAGAGCATTAAATGCAAGGTCACCTAACTTGCTATATTTGGATCTACCAAGCCTTACACGGTGCAAAAAGGATAAATAGACTTTCACCTAATCAAGAGATTGACATTCTAACAGATATAAACGTCTAGAAGTCAACATTTATCCTTCCAACACAGAAAAAACAAAGAGTAGAGAGAGAAGAGACTAAGGTGCTTTTAACAGTCAGAAAAGTTCTCCAACGGTCTTATAAATGCTTGCAATGGTTATAAAACATACTCTAAGTATAAATAGAGCAGCATTCAATTCTCTTCAACAACCATTAAGCTGAAAATCGAAAAATATTAAATTTGTTCATTTATTCTTGAGCATTTTGTACAGAGTATCTGTTGATACTAATTGAGCTTCAATGTTCATCTTATCTACTCTTTTAAGAGAGTTTATTATCTGTATTTCATTTATTGTAAGTAATCTCAAGTCAGGGGACTTGGAGATTTGAGAGTCTTTGATTACAACTTGTAAGGGGGAGTAAGTTCTAGAGAGAGAATTGCTTCAGAGTTATGGAGGGTGTAATCAAGAGACATAGTGAAAATACTCAGGGTACCTGAGGATTGGATGTAGACTAAAGAGTTTGGCTGAACTAGTATAATCCTTTGTGTCCATATTCTTTTCCCTGCTCTCTGTTTTGCTCTACCTTATCACCATAAAACAGAACCAGTCGAAAATTTTTAAGAATCCCCAATTCACCCCCCCTCTTGGTGATTCAGCTTCACTTTCACCTGACTGTCAGGGGAGACCCCAAACCCTGACAGTTCCAAGCAATTATATTCATGGTGAACCAGTGGCTGGTCCAATCTAACCATCGGTGGCTGGTCCTATCCTACCAACGGCTTTTTCATCAGAAATAGAATCAAATGGAGAATTAGTGTTACTTGTGATCCAGCTCTAAGGGAAGTTGATTTCCTGAGAGACTTGTAGAACATCCTGAGAGGCAAACTGATCTGTACCAGGTTTGTTTCTGATTTTGGACTTTAAAATCCTAAAATTACTATAACAAGCCTTCCGCCCTCTGTTTCCCGACGACTCACTCTGGAGAGGGTGAGGAGAATCCTCAAAACATAGCTTCCTTTGTCGTTTCACAATGTCCAGGTGCAAATCTCTATCATTAGGCCTTTTGAGGTGAAAGCAATTCAACGAGAGGGCCACTACAGAGATAGGCGAAAGCTAGTGTGAAGAGGGACCGTCGACTTTGTAGTGGGCTCATGGTCAAGGGGGAACTCCACTCTATATGACAGACCCAAGGACTTAGGAGAAGAAAGCACCTCTGTCGGACTCTTTGGGCTAGCTCCCTGGGCTTTTGAATCAGGCCCAATCAACTCACTAATTAGTATATTACTAGCGACACAAGGGGTGGGGCCACAATCTAGTTGACTTGAGCAAGAAGATCTACCTAAATCCATGGCAGGGATTACCTCGTCATCAGGAGTAGGTTTCTCATAGGAGATCGATCCCCTCGTTGATTGAGTTTGATATGTCACAATCACCTTTTTGCCTTTTGTCTCAACAAGGTGGTTGTTCTCCTGACACATCTGAGACCATGACTACAATAAGCCCCCAAACTTGATCAACTGTCCCTCCGCCCTTACCTTGTGACGGTTATCGGAGGATTCTGTCGTACTCTCCTTCTTCTTACTTTCTGGAGACCTGCTTCTTCCAGGAGCCAAGGATTTACACCAGCCTTCTTTGCACACAACTAGGGCCTCCTCCAAAGTTATAAGAGCCGCGGTACCTAACCAACTCCCATAAGGCTTCGAATTATCCTCCTCCTTCCTAACAACATTAACTTCCCTGCAACCGTGATTGTCATGGCCGATACAACCACATTGATAACATAAGTTTTGAAGTCTTTCGTACTTCACCTCCACCCAAGCCGAGTCCTTCTTATCTCTCGGAACCCAAAAGCCTTGAGTAAGGGGGACATCAGTTGAATCAAAGATCTTACGTGAATAAAGCCTCGCGCCAGCCTACCATCCACTTTGGGTTTCTCAAACATCACAGTTTCACCCACCACATTTCCCAGAGTTAATGCATTAGAGTCATTAAAAGCCTCCAAGGGGAGACCGTGAAACTGAATCCAAAAGGGGGCTTCCCCAAAGTTCACATCTTTAAGAATCATACAGTCCTCCCATAATTGTAGATTTAAGAGCCATCCTTGAATCAACCAGGGCCTACCTCTGAGGATACGATAATAATCCTTGACTTCACGAAAACAGAAAAGAAAAATGAGCTTTCCACGGTCTAGTTTGTGAATCTCCAAATCATCATTTAGCTGCCATCCCTTTGTAATCATTGAGATTACCGTTGGGACGTTTAAATTTTTACTGGTTAAAATCTTCCCAACCAAGGTTCCACCTGATTTTGAATCTTCCTTATCAAGTTGTAAAACTACACTCTTCATACTGATCGATCTACTGTTTTGCCCAACTTCCATGCCTCTAGAATGAAAAGGAAAGAAGAAGAAAGGGGAAATTATCGTTTGAATAATGATAATTGGAAGGGCTTACCGGAAGCCTAGATAACCCTCACAAAGAGAGAGATGACTACCATGGAAGAGAGAAAAGACTAGAACCACATGGTTTTGTCTCGCTTTGCCTGTTGAGACTTGAAAAGTCGGGCCATATTAGGCCCTAAACAAGGGAGAGATCATGGAGATATTCAATGAGGAGGAAATGAAGGGAGAGATCAATTAGAGATGAAAGTAAATTAAACGGGTGAGATTTTGGCTAAATAGTCATGAGCATGTAACAGGGATAAAATGCGAGCCAAAGCCTGATCTGAGGTGTTTTTTAGTTTTCATAAGGCCTAGTCGAGTTTGAAGCTTTTTTAAAGACTAACTTACAATTTTGGTCTTTAAAAAGACCTCATATTGCAGGCCTTAAAAACCATAATTAATTAAGGGAAAACATTTTCTCATGTTGTAGGAAAACCATTTTCTTATGTTACACGCACATAAAATGGTGGGACCCACATATACATAATGAATGCATATATGTATATGTGGGTCGTGCTATTACATGTGTGTGTAGGAAACTTTTTTTTTTTTCTTATGTAATATGAGAAAACCAAAGCCCATTAATTAATGTAAGAATAGATGAAAAACTATAATTAACTAATTACACTTGAAATTATAATATAAAAGTGAAAAAATTAAATATTATATTATTTATATGATATAAACATAGATATATTTATTTAATGTGAAAACAGATTAGACCTTAACAAAAAAGATCCAGCCTATTTACACATTTATACCTTTAAATAGGTTTTGACATGACATTTTAATAAGTAAATTGGGCCATATCAGACCCTAAACAAGCCAAGCCATATGCTCATATGCTGGACAGCGGTCTAGCCTATCTCCACTCTTAAAATCAATAGAGATAACCTTTCAAATTTGGGCGGTGTTTTGGGGAGAGGAAATTTATATTTCATTATGACCAAATTGCCCGTGACAATTTTTTTTTGATATTCCATGACTACCCTCCAAACTAAAAACCCTTTTTTCTCATCCATGCTCCCAGTCGATCGCGCCTGTTCGCTCGGCTTCGTCTCTTCCTCCAACCTTCGCCTGCTCCTCCAGCCACCGTCGCTAGCCCCTCCAAGCTTACTGCCTCCTTCATTCAGGTAAGTAAAAACCTTTCATTCTTGTTCATCCTCCTTGTTTCTTGTGACTCCCCAAAGTTCCTATTTTCTTCTTCTACCTTGCTTGAACTGAAACTTCCATGGCTGCCACAACAAAACTCTGTTTTGATAGTTCTTATAATGTTGAAGGCTGAAGCTATGGTTTCAACCCGAAAGACCTAACGTTTCTTCCCTTGCCGAGCTTCCAACACTCAGACCGCATTAACTCATATACGTCTAGCTTCTTCTTTTGTTCTCACATTTGGTAGCTTATTTGCTGCCTCGCATTTCTTCAACCTCTTCTCTTCATTGTTCTATTGTAGGAAGGTTCGTAACTCGTTCTTGCTCTGCTTTTTCTTTCTTTCTTCTTTTAATTGTCAAAACTCGTCTTGTTTGTTTGAATTCCTCGGAGAACTAGGATGAATAGTCGTTTGGTATGAAACTAAAGTGTTTACTTGCTCAAATCAGTTCGATACTCTACAATGACTCGCAGCCTGAAGAATCCCAAGAAAGCTAAGAGAAAGAACAAGGTTTAGTCCTGTGAATTATTATTCAATTCTGTTCGGAAGATCTTTTTTTCTGGGAATTGGCTGATGTATTTGGTTCTGGGATTAAAATTCAGGGCTCAAAGAAAGGGGACGGTTCTTCATCTTGTTCGATGCCTTCTGCTCCGGCAAAGGTTTGGCAACCGGGTGTGGACAAGTTGGAGGATGGAGAAGAGCTTCAGTGTGATCCTTCTGCCTACAATTATCTTCATGCCTTCCACATTGGATGGCCCTGTTTGAGGTAACATACGGTTTATTTTTTTCCCATCTTATTTGCTTCACGAGAGGAAAAGAAAAATTAGGCTTACCATGGGATTGTTATTTGCATAGTTATTGCTACTCACTATCTCATTCCAAAGAATTTCGCTTTATTTCTCTTTTACGGATGCAAATTAGGTATAAATGTATAATCTTGTGCTATAACTTCTGTTATATTCTTGATAGGATGGGATTAGGTATTGCTTAGCTTTTAGAACCTGGGGTATGTCATTTTTATTGTAATGATATTCAAAATGAGAGTCTTGGCGACATTACCTGGGTCTTTATTTTAAATTCTTCTTTATTTATGTACTGTATTATAAATATGTTTTACAGCTTTGACATTGTTCGTGATACCCTGGGCTTAGTTCGGACTGAATTTCCTCATACAGTATACTTCATGGCAGGGACTCAGGTGAGCTTTAATTTACAGACATGTAAGTGAAGATTTATTATGAGTTATTGGCCAGCCTCAGGGCATTTGTGCATTCTTCACTTTCTGCTGGATTAGTTTGTGGAAATAGTAGTTGTGAAGGTGAACAAGCTGATTTCATGTTTTGAAATAGTTTTTTATTGGTGTGCCATTCACTCTAAGTAGTTTTTTGTGGAATGTTTATAATTACTTGTGATGAACAGAAGAAAGCCAAATTCTCTCTTTCATCCTCTTCATTTATATATTTTTGTGTTTTGTTTTTCACATTTTTGACATTATCATGTTGACATGATGATGGTGCTCGTGCAGGCCGAGAAAGCTTCTTGGAACTCTATTGGAATTTTTAAAGTATCAAATATCTCTGGTAAAAGACGTGAACTGGTGCCTAAATCTGCAACTGATGATACTGAAATGGATAGTGACAATAGTGATAGTGAGGATGATAGTGATGATGAAGATCCTGATAGTTCTAAGTCTCCAATTTTGCAGGTGATGTCTTGTAAATTTGACTTTGTTATAGTTCAGTTCCTTGCTGTTTTAACATAAATAACATTTTTCATTGATCCTTTTCACTTTTATACTGCAGTTGCGGAAGGTATCTCATGAAGGTTGTATCAACCGCATATGCTCCATGACTCAAAATCCTCAAATATGTGCAGCTTGGGCAGATACAGGCTATGTGCAGGTTATATTTTCTAACCAAATTCCCCTCCCTTTTACTTTATAATTTTTTTATATAGCTATTTGATTAAGTTAGGTTTGAGTAGTGCCAGGCCCTATTGAAGGTAGTTAACTCGAGACTTGATGCTTAAGCAGCCAAAGCCCCTTCCACTAAGCCTAAAGCAATACATTCATACAACTTGTTTCAAGTAGTTTGATACGTATAGTTTATGAATAGAATACTGTTAAAATGTAATTACAATATGCCTTTGGATGGTAAATTATGTTCTTGCTACGTATTATTTCTATTGCGGTGCTGACACGGAGCAAACTTTGTATTTACTAAATTATCATTTTGATACCGTGTTAACTATCCCTAGATTAGATTCAAGATAACTGTTAATTAATAGCATTTGGAACAACACTATGCTAATCTGACTAAATACACTCTATTGTCTTGTAGGGTGGTTCTTGATTAAATTAGAGTAATTCCTTTTGATTGCCCCTGCTTCTCGAATGTTGCTCCTATTCTTTCTGCTATAAGGTCTAATGTGACGTGACCCATTGAGCATGAATATCATTCTATCTATTGGCTTGTAAAAATCTGACTCTTTTTACCTGAGTCATACTTTCAGTTTGCATATGGTCTTACTCTTGAGCATTGAATTTGTAGGTCTGGGATTTCAAATCTCATCTCAATGCTCTAGCAGAATTAGAAACAGAAGGCGTCCAAGGAGTCGCTTCAGTTTATAATCAGGACCCGCTTGCTAAGTATAAGCATCAAGATGAAGGATATGCCTTAGACTGGAGTCCAGTTGATCCTGGAATGCTTGCATCTGGTAATCTTAACTTGCCCTTAGCTTAGCTTAATTTAATACATCATCCCCCCCCCCCCCCCCCCCCCAAAAAAAAAAACCCCGTGTTTCATTTCACTAGCTTGGCAATATGAAATAGTCTCCTGCTCATGATTTAATCAATTTCTTCATTTTTTCAGGGGATTGCAAGAATTGCATATATCTTTGGAAGCCTACATCTGCTGCAACCTGGAATGTTGACAAAATGAATACTGCACATAAGGCAAGTGTTGAAGATCTACAGGTGAGCACTTAACGCGCAAAGCAACATGTTCTTTGTATTTTGAGTATATCTTGTCTACGGTTTCATTTGCAATAAAGGAGTTGTTATACTCCATTCTTAATATTTCTAAAAATTTTGTTCATTCTTGCAGTGGAGCCCCACAGAAGCTAATGTTTTTGCTTCTTGTTCTGTTGATGGAAGTATTGCAATATGGGATACCCGTCTGGGGAAGTCACCGGTAACATCTTTTAAAGCTCATAATGCAGATGTTAATGTCATGTCATGGAACAGGTATGCAACAGTGAATTTAATGATGCTCCCTGAACTTTATTCCAAATTCTATATCACATGCTTTATTTGTGTTAAATTCTTCTGTGTAGGCTGGCCAGTTGCATGTTGGCCTCTGGAAGTGATGATGGGACATTTTCTATTCGGGATCTTAGATTGCTCAAGGTATGTCCAGCCTGTATTTTCATAGCAAAGAAAATATTCATATTATGTTTTTTTTTTAATAAAAAAGTAAAAAGTAAAAAACAATGCTGATGTTAATGTGTGTTGATTGGTATATAGGATGGAGATTCTGTGGTAGCACATTTTGAATACCATAAGCATCCAATCACATCCATTGAGTGGAGCCCACATGAGGCTTCTTCTTTGGCTGTTTCATCATCTGATAATCAGCTCACGTAAGTGATATGATATTTTGATAACAAGTTCTTTGACATTTCAAACAGACTTTGGCATATCAATAAGCTTGTTTTAGATTTATCTATCTGGGAACTTTAAAAGTTATGCATTGGCTTCAAACATAGGATATGGGACCTTTCCTTAGAAAAGGATGAGGAAGAAGAAGCTGAATTTAAAGCTCAAACCAAGGAACAAGTGAAGGCCCCTGAAGATCTGCCACCTCAACTTTTATTTATTCACCAGGTAGGTCATATATCAATTATCAATTAATATCAATATAAGATATAAAACTTACAATATTTTATGTCATTATCAGATTCTGTAAAATGTGAGCAAAAACGTGTAAAGGTCATACCCTGATTGACAACATTTGCTGATGGGTTCTGTAGTTTCAACTCTTTGTTTCTATAGTTTCATAAGGACTTAATCTGAGTTGAAGTGTTTCGTCTAACACCAAAACTCATTAAAAGTATAGGAATCAAGCGATTTTCAACTCAAACTATATTCTTATGAAACTATAGGCATCAAAACCAAAAATTGATTGCAGTAGAACTAACAATAATATCAAGCATTTGCTGATTTATGTGTGTTGAATTGAAACAGGGACAGAAAGACCTCAAAGAACTTCACTGGCATACTCAGATTCCTGGAATGATTGTGTCTACGGCAGCAGATGGATTTAACATCCTTATGCCTTCAAATATTCAAACAACCTTGCCATCTGATGGTGCTTGATTATTGGTCATTGGTAAGGGATGTTTCCTGCAAAATCATGTCACGTATCTGGTGCAAGAATTTTTTGTGTATATTAAGTGTTTTAGAAGGTTTAAATTCTGCCTTTTTTCGGCTCATCATTTTCATGACATTCCTCAAGTTATGCTAGGTTGTTCTTCTAGTCATGCTTCATTGTTCTTCTGGTTTATTCTCTGTGAAGGATGTATCGATTGATGAGGGATTTGATATTAATCAAATCTTTCAGAATTTTGGGTTTGAGATATATTTAAGCAAAGTTGGTTTTGGATCGATTGAAGCAGAACCTATACATCGTATTTATTTATTTTTCCTGTTATTTAGAGTGAGAAATAATGCCATGAAGGCACCCAAAAGTAAAGGTAGCAAGAAAAGAAGACTTCAGAGTAAATTAGTCAAAAGATTAAATTACATACTTTGAGTAATACATAAATAATCTTCGTAACCCTTCAAATTTAATAACAAACCTTTCAGAGCTTCAAGTCTTAGTGGATAATGTTCAACAATCATATACCTTTTTTACTTATTTTTTTGGGCACATAATCCCTCAAACAAAGTTATATGCACCTAATTCTATAGCATCGATGGGCTATGAGCAAATCGAATCGTATGGTAGTTATCTGTATAAATAAATGAGTTCGGAGGGGTTTATTGTAACATTTTTGAGTAATATGAAAGGTTAATGAATGAGTCTATTTATGAAGTATTAGCCCTCTGCACATGACACCTTAAAGTTTTTCTAGGGTTAAAAGTATACATGAAATTTTTAAAATGATGTAAAAATATCACCATCATTAAGTCAATTAATATTGATGGTTCAATAAATATGTAACTCAAGAAAATGGTGTGAAAGTAAATATGAAGTTTTTGAAACGATGCAAAAATGACCCGACTATTATGTCGATCAACATTAACCGTTTAGCAAACAGCCCTTGCATAACGGCTGCATCTCCTTCGAATCAAGACTGCCACCCCCTACCTGCCTCATATGTCGTCCTTCTCTTTATTTTATTTTTTTTGTTGTCAGTGGTTTTTCCTCAGAGCTAATGAGATTAGTTATAGATTGGGGGTATTGTTATAGATTAGTTATGTGTTGGAAGGAGGCGAAGAGAAGAATGACAGAGGAGGTTGAGAACGACTTGTTTGTTGTTATGAAAATCCAACTCGTCGAAATCTTTTAAAATAATATTCATCAACAAAAAAATCAAAGAAAATCGAAGGATTGTGCTGTCATTACATCGTGCAGGAGACCCCTTTGTGGCAGGGATTTGGTTTCCCTTCTGTGCATCAGAGGCTCCGCTGCAGAGGAGACAGTGAATTTTTTTTTTATGCATCGAAGCCTCCGATGCATTGGAGGCAAACTAGGTCCTAATGGCAGACGAGGCCTTTGCAAATGAAAAATGCTATGTAATAATTAAAAGTCAATGCTTTTTGACTTAACAACCATAACATTCTGCACAATTTTAGAAAGTTCATATGTACTTATATACCCAAACTTGAATGGTTCAATCCACTTTTTGATTAGTAAGATCATTGCTATGGTGTCTCTTTCTATCTAACTCAACTTGTCTCCGCACCCTCTTATCAATCTTTGCCATCAAATCGCTTAATTGTCTCAAAATTTCTTCATTATCTTAGGAGAGAAGTCGATCATTGTCCATGTGTGACCTTGTATTTCGCACTCTTTCTCCACTCCTAAGGACGAAACTACAACCAAAAGACATAATAAGGTGATGGTTCAAAGCTTACAGATCCACCCACAACATTAGTTAAGGCATCACCATGAATGCACTCCATGAGGTTTCTATCTTGTATCTTTGTACAAGTAGATGATTTCATACTAGTCTTATAGAGATCACCAATGTCCTTTCTTGGTGATTCAAGACTAAGAACATGTTTTAGGAAATAGACATGTAGTGTTATCGAGTCCTCATGATCATGATCCCTATCATAGATCCCCGAATGAATACATGTTCTATTCTTAGGGCTTTTACTTTTAAATACATATTAACCTTAAAATATAAGTGAGACATAAATATGATAAAGATAAAGTGTGATCAAATATACAAATAATGAAATACCAAATAGTACAAGGTCTTCATCTGATAAAATAGATTGTCTCTATGGCACCTACATACGAACACATGATTGGACTATAGTTCCCTTCCTTTTAGCGAAACTAAGGAGGTGTCACTTTCCACTGAGATCGCTATAATTCTTAACCAAAGGAAAAACATTGGAGACAAGACCATGAGAATCCTTGTAGTACCTCATTGGCACACTGTCATAAGTGCATGGCTAAGTAGGTATTAACAGAGTATTGATACCCATGACCAAATTGATCTAGGTCCGACATCTCCATTCACTACCTTGCCTTGGGAGTCGCGTCTAGTGCGTTGTTCATTGCACATATAGTAATAAGGGTTGGGATCCCGAAGGTTCCCAGAGTAAGAGTTAATCTCAAATACAATGTATAGATAACAAATGTTAGCCAACTACAATCATGCAAATAACAATATGACGTTGAGCATATATCACACACAGTCACATAATGCACACGACAATAAAACATTAACTGTAGCACACAACAAGTTCTGGATCCACAACGCTGGGTCGAACCCAAAATACAACTGAATGCATACCAGGCTTAGCGACCTAAGGACCTCCAATCTATTAGGTCATTCAGCCTAAATGCGCGTTTCACAAATTCCTTAAAGCTCTGGGCAATAATACTCCCTATAATTATAAGTAATATTTGTCACTTATGCAAATTCTCATTAATTTAAATAATACTAGAATTAATTATCATTATAGGCCCAACTTATGGCTAAAAGTTTTTATATTAATTTCAAGGACACAAATTAATTTGTGTTGACTTTATGACTTCCATTTTTGGACATTTTCTTAAATCTATCTAGAATTTTCAACTTTGAAAATTCATAACTAATTGTATAAATGTCTAATTAAGGTGATTCCAAAGGCTATGTGACACCAGGTAAGTCTATTTTTAAACACAAATGTCATAGGTAGTCAATTATATGCATATTGGTCTAGTTTCAATTAAACAGCACCACTTCCCTTATTGACCTTCCAAAAAATTATATCTCCTTTCGTAGAAGTCCAAAATAGGTCAATGACCTATAAAATTAGAGCTTAGGTTGTCTACTTTAAGACTATAAATTTACATAGCCATCGGACATTATTTACTTAATCAAATAGTTGTAATTTAATCATAATGCTTTCAAAATCACCATCCAACCTTAATTGCATACAATTTTTCATTTTAAATACATTGGAAGCATCAAAATAGACAAAATCTCACTACTTCCTCATGCCTTGGTCTGACCAAATGTAAGGCATGAAAAAAGACAAAAATAATTTCTAACTTCTCTTTACAAATTCTATGATTTTGATGCTCTAGTTTGCCTTCTAGCTTATTATTTAGGTTTAATACAATCTTTAATCCATTTTTTTTATATAATCTTGGGCAGAATCTCCCTTTAGGATTCTTAACCTCCAAATCTACAAGAAACATGAGAGAATTAATCAAAGATTTACCAACACACAAACAAGTGCAAGAAGACTAGGGATGTCACTTACTTGACTTATGCTTGCACTTCTTACAATCTTCTTTCTCCTTGAACTTTCTAGGGTTTTCAGCCTCCCTTAAAATACCATGCATAATAACCTTTTAAAACTTGAAATTGTCATAAAATAAGATGGAGAAGTGATGGAAGTTTGAGCATACAACTTACCTTAAATACTTAGCTCTTTTCCTTCCTCCTTCTCTTCTTAAGTTTTAGCCAAGTCCTCCTCTTTGGCTCCCTTGAGTGTTTGGATGAATTCTTTCATAGGAGAGGGTGAGAAATGATTTATAATTGGTGGAGAATTAACCTAAGGGTCCCTCTTGTTGTCTTGAACAAAATGCCCTTACATTTTCTCTTTTATTTTATTTCAATATGACATGGCTTCTTGAATCTTCTACTCCCTTCTTGACTTGGCCGAATGTGTGTGTGCGCGCGCGCGCGCGTGTGTCTTTAGCTCTTAAATGATCTCCACATAAGTCAATATATGAATAAAATCCATTCTTTTTTTTTTTGGCTTCTCACGATGGTCGAAACTTGCATAGAAGATAGGCTTATATTTTATGCTTTTTGACAATTAGTTTGTGTTCACACCTCTTCCTTCCTTGGCCTTGTGTTTTAGACGATTTTAGGAGCTTATAAAGCACTTCTTTCATAAGTTAAACTCATTAAATTCATGATCCTTCCTTTCCTTCCTTGCTTGGCCGAATATCATCCCTAGGTTGATAGCTTCTCAATTACATTTATTTAGTTCATCACTTGACTATTTGACTTGGGAACATGTCATGTGAATTCATGTCTTTTCTCTTTCTTCTTATGTGTAGGACAAATTGAAGGCTTATTTAAGAAGCCTTTGAGTCATCCTCCTTACATTAATTATGTAACATCCTCCCAAAATTATCATTTAAATAATTATTTTATACCTAAACGTACTTAATTCCAGTCAAAATAAATCATTCCATAGTAAAATTCATATCAACAGTCACTATTTATATCATAAGTTCTAGTATGCAGCGGAATAATCAAAATATGAAACGTACCAAAAGAGGCACTAAAGTTTGACAATATACATCATATTGTGCTCATGTAACAAATTAAGACATACAAGATTGATAACTTCGATCATGTCTTGGATGCTTTCTTCCCCTTGGTATTCTCGCCTAAAAGAAGAAAAAAAATGACGGGGTGAGTCACAAAGACTCAGTAACCACATATCCAATTTAAAAGGTATACAGGGAATGATTACAAGATAGTTAAGCGGGCTAAGTATCCATCGTATATCAATAATTCTGAATAATTTATCAAACCAATTAGTAATTTCAAATTTTTCAATATGCATGTAACTCCCTCAACCCTCCTTATAACCGCTAACATAACCCATGGGCTAAAATATAATAGGTTTAATCTCTTTGACGAAATTATTCCAAGCTCACCAATGATGAGGTGTAGCCGGACCAAAGGCTACAGAACTCATATCGAACCATGGGTTCCCTTTCTCTCGAATATAGAAAGGTGTCACTGTCCCAAGGGCTGACCTTAATCCCTGCCAAAGGATTGGGATGATACCAAGGGCAATATCTGGCCATCCACTGTGCGCTTAGTGGTGGCAATACCACCTGGTATAAAATCAATCTTCTACAATCACATCTCATCTCATCTCAACCTAGAACACCTCAATATGTAGTGCATTATCACAATTTTCAACATCAACAATTCACAGTTATGTTCAATGATCAACATCATGCATAAATTTCCATCATTTCAAAGTAAACAATTTTAATTATAACAATATAAATATTTTAAGCCCACTTAACTAAAAATTTACCTTCAAACAAATATCTCACACATGGATACATTTTCATTGGTAACACAAGTTGTAATATATATTTATATCATTTAAATATATATATAAGCATACACTTATAATCACCACAACAAATATACAAGATAAATTGGAAAGTGGTTACCTCAAGTTCTTGATATAACACTAACTGTGAGAGAAATTAGTCCCCTTTAAAAAAATGAATTAGAATTAACACTGATTAGTAACATCTTAATAAAAAAAATTAATTAAACTATTATCTCATTTTAGTTTTCCTAGAATAAGATAACAATTTATCTATTCCTCAATTTTTAACCTAATATTAACTTTTATAAGTATAACCCAATTTATTAAACAATCTCCAAACCTCAAAATCACACCAATTTCTAATTTAAAATCTCATATCCCAGTTCATAATTTCATGTAGTTCAAAGATTTTAGTGAAACTAACCAATTAAAGTTATTTCCTATTCATTCTTGACATGTATATAGCCTTTTATTATCAAAACTCAAAATTTTACCAATGGTCTAATCCTAAAATTTTCAATAATCAATACTATTTTATCCTCTTTAGAAAGAGAAAAATAAGTAGACCAAATTTCATAAAGGAAAGTTTATTGAAAAGAAATTCATCTAACTACCTAAATGATTCTATAAAATAAATAACGTACCTTAAATAAGCTCCCTTTTCCCTTTTTTTTTCTTCCAATCATGTCGTCTCTCTCACTCACACTCTTCTAATTACACTCATAGGCTCTATTGCACATTTAAACACCACACATACATATATATATAATAGGATTTAAGGTGGTGGATTTTGAGGCAGTGGATTAGAATCAATTTTTTTTTTTTTATAATAATACCCCTCTGCACTATGATAAGTGGCATGACGCTGCCACTTCCAAATGTGGCAGCGTACCTGCCACAAAAATATAGCCATTTATATTTTTTATTTATATTTTTTTAAAATTTTATTATTATTATTATTATTTTTAAAATAATGTTACAAATTACATGCATATATGTCCCTTATCATCAAGTCACCATAACTCCTTAGCATAACAAATGAAAATATAAGATGCAACATGAAGTTATGGCTTGTACTTTAACTTTGGCATATCATAAATATTAAATTCATGTGATCTCCCTTCCTTATCTAGTTGGACGAATTGAGGGCTCATTTGTAGCTTAGTACACATGGCATAAATCCATGGTTTAATCAAGAAGCTTAAGAATTACACTTGTTGACTTTACTTCATGTATTCTCATGCAATTAATTACTCTTCCCTTTTCCATTTGGACCAACATGTAGGGTACTTGGAGCCTCTTAAATGTGTTTTACAATATGTCAAAACATCTTGGTTCCATAGGCTTCCCCCTTTGCACACTTGACGAAAATCCAAGGGCTTAGGTAAGAAGCTTGAAGCTTACTCTCTTAACTTATTTGCACATGTTTATATCATGCTTAATAATTCCCTTCTTCCTTTCTCTATTTGTCTGAACATGGGGGCCTAGATGGAAGCTTATTGTTTACATTTTCTTGACCATTTAAGTGTATGATCACATGGTCATTAAAAGTCCAACTCATTAGCCAAGTTGTACATATGGTGCAAGAAGAGGCAAGGAAAGGTGGATGATGACTTCTTCACATTTCCTTAGACTTTCTCACACTTATTGGTCACAAATAAAATTTCCATTTGGCTCCCTCTTCATTCTCTAGCTCATTGACCGAAATAATGGCCTAATTTCATAACAAAATCCTATATAATATTTATAACATATAAACATCATAATTTGGGATATCACACTTCCTAAACTGGGCTTAGTATTTTGCCTGATATAGGCCCTTTCTCAAGTTTGTAGGCTCAAAATTTAGGATATTACAACTAACACTCATTGTGCACTAAGTAGTGGTGTACCACATGATTTTTTTTTTACACAATACCTCCCATCACAACTCTACAACCATCCACGTCCATCAAATAGAATCAATCGCAATTGTAACATGTATCAAATAATGAATATGGTTCCAAACAAGATTTATCAAATAATACATCCTTAAAAAAAAATCATTAAGATGATAATACTATTTCAACTCAAGGAACCACAACAAAACGTGCTCATCATCTAAAAAGTATAACATTATTTACAAGTCACTATGAAAAATGAGATTTCCATCATAACACACAAGCATGCTTAAAAAATTTCCGAAATACATATTCATATGTTCTAATACTCACAAGCATGCTTCAATAGTTTCCAAGCATATTATTAATTTTTATCAAATATGCAATTCCAAATCAAGCCCTCCATAAGCGCAACAAATTCATATATATATATCTCTCTCTCTCTCTCTCTCTCTTTGTGTCTATATAGATATATGTATAGATATCTATATATATGTATGTAGTTGACAAGTATATAAAAGAACAACAAAGATTACCTCTGTTAGACTCGACTAATACCTAAGATAGGGGTGAATTGGGTGTAAGATAAAAACTAAGAAACTTTGTAAATCTTTTTGTATCTTAGCGAAAATAATAAGTATGAGGATAATGAGTCATAAAATGACAATCAATTATGCAAATAAGTTATAATGGAAATACAAGAGATAAGGAAAGAGAATATGCAAACTGTGATTTATATTGGTTTGTTCTAATCCTTGACAACCTACGTCCAGTCCGCAAGCTTTACTTGAGATTTTCAATCCACTATCTTCTTCTTTAATCTAGTCATAAGAGAAGCCTCTACAATCCCACAAATTTAGCTTGGCACTTATAAAGCTGTTTATAAATCTCTCACTAAGATACTCCCCCCACACATTGGAAGGATACAACCTTTATGATGAAGGATTAGAATCAATCTTCTCTCTTATAAGTGAATAAGTTGAACACTGAAGTACATTAATAATTTCACTCTTTATGATAAATTATATTATCACTGAGAAAATAGAGAGCAAATGAGATAAACTTAAAGTATAGGCATTTTTCAAGTGAAGGTGCAAGCTCATGTCTCTATTTATCTTTAATGCTTCTCCTTTTATGCTCGATGAAGATCATTTGACCATTGAACACATTCTTCTCGTTGAGTATCAATAGGATTGTTGTAAGTAGTCGTTGAAGCTTTTGTTGCTTTTGGGCTGTTGGGCTCTAATCTAAGTTTAATCATAGAATGTTTAATGTTGGCTTCTCTTATTTGAATGCTTCATTAATGACTATTCTAAGCATTCAAATTTGTACATTAGATAGGAATAGTAGCCATTGATGAATTTAAATGTTCTTTTCACTTTCTATCTACTTTTTCAATTGCTTTCGTCGCATTTTCTCGGTTTGCTCTACTATGCATCCATTTACAGAGGAATAGTAGTCATTGATTAAATTGAATGCTTCTATTGCTTTCCCTTCACTCCATCAAATGCTTTTGCTGCTTTCCCTTGGTTTTCTCTACTTTGCATTAAATGCTTTTGATAGATTTTTTATTTTGTTGAGCTTGAATTTTATCCAAGTTCTAATCACTTAAAACTTATGTATAAATGAGATGAGTAATATTAAGAAGTAGTATAAGTGATTATGATGTTCATCTAGATGTTCATCAAAAGTATCAAGATTATTGAGACAATGATTTTCAAAGAGATGAACATGCACTCAAGTGTGATTATTAATTACTCCCACTCATTTGCAAGTGATTTTGAATTACTCAAGTGATTCTCATGATCACTCGAGTGATCTACTATTAAGATCACTTCACTCTTGGTTCCTTTATGAGTACCTTGCTAGAAATTTGCAAGTTAGCACAACCACTCAAGTGATCACTAATGCACTCAAGTGATCTTGACATTATTACTTAAGTGCTCAAAAGCATCACTCAAATGATCTTCTCTAACTTTTGGATCACCTTTTGAGTCACTCACAAAATCCTATGAGTGACGCTGAATCACTCGAGTGGAAAAAACCATTACTCAAGTGATCTACTTCCTACTTTCAAAACCTATGCGAGTCACTCACAAAATCATGTAAGTGACATTGGATCACTCCATTAAACAAAACCATCACTCGAGTGATCTACCTCCAACTCTCGGAACCTTTCACTTGAACATGCTTGCAAGTAACACTGAATCACTCAAGTGCTTATCCACTTGAGTGATCTTTTCCTTTTTCAAACAAAGGCCAACTTTCACCGGGCATAACTTTTGAAATATAACTCAAAATTTCAAAAATGATCTATCCTCAGAAACCTATTTAACTATTCTTTCCAATTAAAAAATAATAATATCTAAATTCATTGTATTATTAAAATTTTCATCAAATTCATAGTAGCTGGTCTGGAGTAGTGTCTTGCAACTTCTTTATACGACTTTGAACTTCCAAAATTCATATATCTTCTAGTTATTCTTCATTGATCATGATATTGGTGTTTTTGAGACTATTTTTGAGTATAATTTCATATGCAACAAGTTTCACTTCAATTAGATGTGTTTTTTGTAAGATACATCCAAATTACTAAACCTATTATGAAATGACACGAGAAATTATAGTGTTAACTTTTGAATTTCATATCTCTTTCATCTGAAATCATTCGAGCTTTATCATAGTGTCTATGTGTCACATGGGGAGTCTAGTTTCATATTCAACCAAGTTTCACCTTAATCAGATTTGAGGTTTGAGCGATATAACCAACTTACTGAACCTCGTATATGTTAAACGAAGAGTAGAGCTGAACAAAGTAGTTGTAATAGTGTAATCACTTGAGTTGGATCATGTGTAACTCGAGTGCATAGTGCATCACTCGTAGAGCACCACTCAAGTGATGTTTTTATACCTTGAGTGTGAGGTTATTGTAGCAAATAGTCACTATTCATGATAAAGCTTGAACTAACTAATTTTAACTCCAAATTAAGTCATTCCAACTTCTATGTAATGATAAAGACTTCAGATATCAAATCTAAGAACTTGAATATTGATATTCCCATTATATTTTGCAAGTTCTTCTTTCTTTAATCTCTTATCTTGATTACTCTCCAAAAATATTTTGATAACTTCTTACTTTCTTGACTAATGTCTTCAATCTCTTTCTTCTTTTTCCTCTTGATTTAATTTTATTCTTGATCATTCTCTATAATTCAACTTGATATCTTATAATCTACATTAAATATAACAATTAGTCAAAGTAAGAGATAAATATATTATGTAAACTTTTTGTTCTTAATATTTGGCATCTATATTTGATATAATCAAAATTAATCATATTTAACATTCTTCGGCTTTTATGTATGAGTATGAAAACATATTATAAGCAACATATTTTTTTGTTATTCTCTTCCCCTATTTGATATGAGCAAAAAGTTTGAAATATAAAAAAGAAATGCTTGTGGAGAGGGAAATATGGAAATAAATTAGAAATGACTATCTCTCCCTAAATCAAAAGAAATGTTTCAAGAAAAAAAAAAAATTTCTCTTCCCTTATATGAAAGGATTTTCATTTTTAATGTGATGCAAAAAAAATGCCAAATATTCACTAAAATATAAAGAGATAGGGTTTAGAAATTCTCATGTAGATTCACAAAATTGATGAATGATTTGTGAAGTCTATTTGCTTGCTTTCTTGTTCTGTGAAATCTGTGATGTTGTGCTTGAAGTGTGCTTAGTAGAAGGATCATGAATAGCCTCTAAGATGTAGAATAGGACTAAAGTACTAGCTTCTCATGTGGTATCTCAACTGAATAAATATAATTAGTGCTCAGGATATTTGAAGAGACAGGTGGAGAAGGTGAAATTTCAAAAGGTTTACTTTTGAAGATATGGTCTCAATAGGTTCCTCGAGAGCTAGAGTACCCATGTGATCTCTAAATAGGGCCTAAAATGAATCCAATCTCTACTCATATCTCATCAGAATGGTGCCAACCTTAAAAATCATCTTTTTTTTTAGCCTCTTATTGCTCAAATAGAATATTGAAGTTATGCTTAACCATGTCAACAACTACCTCATCTTATAATCCACAAAAGTGATGAACTTAATATTGTTGGTGGTAATCTCTTTGTGAAAATTGTAAAGTTCTTTCTCATATATCACTAGATAAATGAACAAAAGAATGTTCTGCTTCTTATTGCTCAAACAGAACATTGAAGTTCTAATTAACCATGTCAACAATTACCTCATCTTATCCACAAAAGTGATGAACTCAATATTGTTAGTGGCAATCTCTTTGTGAAAATTTTAAAGCTTCTTTCTCATATACCACTAGATAAACGAACAAAAGAATGTTAGTCATGTATCCTTGAAGTCCAGCTTCCATCCTATGCCTCTTCTTCATAGAGCTCTTTAATAGAGCATATCTCAGTTGACTCTAAGAGGCCTTTCCTTCCTTTGTATGTTTTGTTATCTTGAAGGTTTCCTCCATATAGTTGTCTTGATTGAGTGTCAAAGCATCTTTCCTCAATTTTGATAGTTTCTCCTTGAAGAGCGTTAAGGAATGTCATTGTACAAAACGAATCTCCTACTACAAATTCAAAAATTTCTTATAAAAGAGAATTATTAGAGCATTCAAATATCAAAATATTTTTGTTTATATGATAATTTCAAATTAAGATAATGAAAGGAAAATATAAGACCAATTCATCATCAAAAGATAGTGAATGTAGATGAGTATGCTTAAAATATGTTTCTTCAAATAAAGGAAATGAAATTTTAAGATATAATACACATGTAAATATAAAGCTCCCCCTTAATGAATGCATGACTTAAAAAGATATGAAGAATATAGTTAAGAACTCCATGAATTGAAAAGCCATTGGAAGTTTTTGTAGAGGAATTGAGTATTAAAGTCTGAAGAATTGATTAGAAATCTGGTTTTGATAATGACAATGCTATTCAAGGGTTTTATGGATGAAACCCAATATCACTCGAGTGGTCACTCGAGTGTTCCTACTCAACCCAGGTAATTTCAATTCAGCAAGAGTATAATACAACACTTGAGTAATGTCATAATTACTTGAGCCATAATCCTCTATAGTACATTGATGCATCACTAGCTAGTCACTATCTAATGATATAATCAATACTGAGGATCTCTTGAATTTGATACATAAGGATGAGTTTTTGTTGCCAACGGCTCTGAAGGCATCTCATGAGCATAAATTCCAAATGATCTCAAAATAAATCATTTTCTGCTCATAGCTTCTCATCAGGTTGATATGCTCATGTATCATCTTGGTTTAAGCCTCTTGCTATTCAAATATGGCCTTGAAGTTTTGGTTGATCAAGTCACAAAGTTGCCCAATCTTTCCATTCACAAAAGTGATGACTTCAACGTTGTTTGTAGCAAGCTTAGTGTGAGATTGTTAAAGCTCCTCTCTCAGAATCCCAAGATAGATTGACCAAAGAAGAAATGACCAAAGGACCAGGTCTAGCAAAATGTTGTGTCTCAACTTTTGACTACAACTCAATTACACGTTTACTCGAGCGGCCACTCATGTGGTGAGACCATTTTCAACAAGACTACATCCATTACTTGCAATTAACTCAAGTGGACATTGCAAGTGAGTCTTATTCTAATTGTCTTTCTCTTTGACTACATCACTCGCTAGTTACTTGCTAGAGATGGGATGTTAATCAAATGATCACTTGAGTGATACCACAGATTCTGCTTCCACTGATACTACCAATGAGGCCTACTCTATTCTCCTCTTTTCTTTGTATCAAAAAACATAAAATTTTGGCCAACTCCTGCAAAAGTATGCTTACATGTTATTTGGTACCCAACTTTTCAAAGGTCCACACAATATTAGACATAACAACTCTTATGCTCTTATACAATTTAATCATAAGATATTTGAACAAAGAGTAGAATAAGCCAATCAAATACCAAAATATAATTGTACCCAATTAAATAAATTCAAGCCAATGAATAATATAAGATAAAGAACAAATGGCACAAGGAATGATGTTTTCCAATGATCAATGATAATTTGTAAATACACTTCATGTAGAAAATATGTCATTGATATGAACTTCAAAAAAACAAAATCAAGTTTGTCAAGACTAATAATGAAATATGTAAGTTGTTTCAAATCTCAAATGTTTTTTCAAACCATGATAATGAATTATAAAATTGAGATTTAGAGTGTATGAAAAATTCATTTTTGAAACATGTTTAAAATCAATGCTCACACTAAACATGGTAGAAGTCAACAGATTAAAAAAATATATAAGAAAGCTTCAGTTTTGGAGAATATGTCAAACATTAAAGTTAGCATGTTGAAGATTTTTTTTTTCAAGAGCAAAAGTCATAAAGGTAATGCATTATTGATACATGCTTAGCACAATAAAAATATATGAGCACAATGACTTTGTTATTAACCAAGAGATAATCTTACCTCTTAGAATTGAGTCTTGAAATATATGAACATTCAAGGCAAGAATTTGAATATAAGGCTCTAATTACTTGAAAATGAATGAAGACAATTGTTAATGTATTTGAGAAAGAAAATAAGTACAAGGATTTATGGATGAAACACATATTCATTAGTCCAAATGACTAGAGTTCCAAAGCATTATCCTAGTGAGTTATTCCTCTATAATGGTTTATTTATTAACACTCAATATATTAATGAACATTCATAATGTTTGGAATAACTCAGTCAATAAGGATTTATGCATTTGGCGTAAGGCTTTCACAAAATGAATTCTTTTCTTGGAGATAGACTTGAAACTCATATAGATAGTCAATTTGTTAGACATGAGGTCTAACTTGTTAGAGAATAAAGACTATGGAGTTCAAGCATTGGATAGCATATTTAAGATCAATGATCAAAATTTCAATGACTAAGGACATAATGGAAGAATTTTTTACTTAGATTTAATCGTCAGATTTTAAAAAAAACTCATTTGAACGTAAGCAAGTTATGAATAGTTTTCAAGGCATGTCTATACATTTTTATAAGAACAAGGTGAATTTAAATCTAAACAAGTTTTATAATCTTGTATTTCAAAAACATAAACTCCGAAATTTATGCACAATTTCACATTTGGTCAATTTAGTAATCTAAAAACATTTTGAAAACTATAAATGATTGATTGCTAATAGATTGTGATAATGGACAAGTATTCATTATCCAAATATGAATTTCATATAAGCACAATATAGAGAAAGGTTAGATATCACCATAAATCCTCTTGTCCTTGTACTAGCTTGCTTGGTTAAGAACTTAAGATGGATTGATAGAGATGTCTCATCATCAACATCAAGCATAGCTTGTTTAGTTTCGTCAAGACTCAAAACTTTTTTTTTCTATGTAGTTGCACTCTTGAGAAGTTTTTTTCTCATCCTAAAAAATCATATAAATCTTTTTCTTCTTTGGTATCCAACTTTACTTGGATCTATTCTTTGTTAGCTTGTAGGAACAAACATCACATGCTCGTAAAAATATAATCAATTCAAAACAATTGAGAATAATGAATTAATCATGACTTTATGCATAAAAGAAATATTTTATTTTCAAATCATCATGTATGCATAGAGAATTAAAATACTAAACATTACAATCCCTTTATAAATAAATATATTAAGTGAATTTTTAAGGGATGTGAAAATCCAATTTCAAAATAGTTTGCAATGCTTATTCCTAAGGTTTCAAAACATGAGACCTCAATAAATATTACATATAATAGCATTTGAGGTTTCACCACTCACATCTCCTAACTGATGTGAGTCTCCTTTTAGGTTTATGAGAAACTCTTTGGATTCTTCTTCCTCTTCTATGTACCCTTATACTCATTCTTTTAGGAATTAAATTGCACACACAAGGCACTAGATGATCATTTTGGAACCTACATATACTTGGGTCCTTGATTGCTAGTATTGGACCATACATGCCCTTTAGCAGACTAGATAAATTCATTTCTCACATTAGAATTTCTCATAATATGACAGGTGTGAAAAATATGGTAAGATTTTTCACAATAATTGCAAAATAATATAATTATGCTTATTAAAATCATTTTTACAAGTATTGTGCAATCAAGTGTAAGTGATGTCAAATGACCTATATTTGCAAGTTATTTCTTCCTACAAGATTTTCTAGCATGATTGAAATAATTGGTTGGAAAACAATTTTATTCAATCTTTCAAAATACTTTTTCTTAAACACACAAGAAGAATTGGAATCGTTTACCACATCTTAAGCTCCAGATAATGAAACATCAAATTTGTTCATGCTAAGTTCTTCTTGGGAATTGTCTTCCTCTTGCTCTTTTATGTTGACTAGATCATGAAATTGTTATATGATTTCTCCTTCATTCTCAACTACCAATTTTTCATTAATTGTGGATATGCAGCTTATAGTTTAAGATGAGCTGTTAACACTCTCAACTTCAACACAATTGTTATAAGCATATATAGAATCAAGAGTATCCTAAATATCTTCAGCACTACAACAAAATTTGATTTTCTCAAAATCATTTTCAATTAAAGCACTATATAGGATTTTCATTGCTCTAATGTTCGACAAAAAAACATCTTCTTTTCTTTTTCTGTCCAATCCTTTCCCAGTTTTTGAAATCAAAGGCGTTTGTAAAAATATTTCATATATCAAAATCAAAGGTTTTTATAAATGATGTCATTTTACCTTTCTAGAACTAAACAAAAATATCTTTTAAAAATGGTAGAACAATATAATCAAAATCTTCTAAAAAAAAGCAACACCTAAAATCAGTCATTGTAACTCTTGAGACGATTAAGTCATTTAAACAAGAGACCTGTTCTAATACCAAATGTTGGACTCAGCTGACACCCAAAAGAAGGGATGAATTGTATGTAAGATAAAAACTTATAACTTTGAAAGTCTTTTTGCATCTTAATGAAAATAATAAGTATGAAAATAATGAGCAACAAAACAACAATTAGTTAAACAAATCAAGTATGCTAGAAAAATAAGAGATAAGGGAAGAGAATATACAAACTTTGATTTATACTAGTTCATTTCAATCCTTGATGACCTACATCCATTCTCCAAGCTCTACCTGAGATTTTTAATCCACTATCTTTTTGCTTAATTCAGGCACAAGAGAAGCCTATACAATCCCTCAAGTTTAGCCAAGCACTTGTGAAGCTGTTTACAAATCTCTTAATGAGTACTCCCCCTTAAACATTGTAATGATACAATCTTTATGATAAAGAATTACAATCAATCTTCTCTCTCAGAAGTGAATAAGATGAACACCAAAGTACATTACAAACAATCTCACTCTCTATGATAAATTATATGATCCTTGAGAAAATAGAGAGAAAATGAGATAAAAGTTAGAGTGTTCGCATTTTGAAAATGAAGATGTAAGCTCATGTCTCTGTTTATCTTGAATGCTTCTCCTTTTATACTCGATGAAGATCATTTGATCATTGAACACATTCTTCATGTTAAGTATATTAGAAAATGATTGTTGGAAGTATCTGTTGAAGCTTTTAATGCTTTTTGGCTATTGAGTTTTAATTCAAGTTTAATTGTAGAATGTTTGTCGTTGGCTTCTTTGACTTGAATGTTTAACTAATGACCGATGTGATAATTCAATTTTTTCATTTGATAAGAATAGTAGCCATTGATGAATTTGAATGATTTGTCACTTTCTATTTGCTTTGTCAATTGCTTCCGCTACTTTTTCTTTGTTTGCTTTACTATGTATCCGTTTAGAGAGGAATAGTATTTGTTGATGAATTTAAATGCTTCCGTTGCTTTCCCTTTGTTTGCTATGCTTTGCATTTTATGCTTTTAATAGATTTTTGCTTTTGTTGAGCTAGAGTTTAATCCGAGTTCTAATCACCAGAAACTTATACATAAATGAGATTATTAATATTATGAAGTAGTATAAGTGATTATGCTTTCATCTGGATGTTCATCATAAGTATTAAGATTGTTGAGACGGTGATTTTTAAAGATGATGAACATGCACTCAAATGTGATTCTAATCACTCGTACTTGTTTGTGAGTGATTCTTAGGATTACTTAAGTGGACTATTGTTAAGATCACATTACAATTGGTTCCTTTGTGACTGTCTTGTTCGAAATTTGCAAGTTGGCACCATCACTCAAGTAATCAATAATGCACTCAAGTGATCTTAAGCATATCACTCTAGTGCTCAAAAGCATCACTCAAGTGATATGTTCAAAACTCTTAGATTACCTTGCGAGTTACTCACAAAATCCTATGAATGACACTGAATCACTTAAGTGGCAAAAACCATCACTCAAGTGATCTACTTCCAACTTTCAAAAACGATGTGAGTCACTCACAAAATCTTGTGAGTGATAGTGAATCACTCGATTGAACAAAACCATTACTTAAGTGATCTACCTCCAACTTCAAAACCTTTGTGAGTTACTTGCATATGCTTAGGAGTGACACTGAATCTCTCAAGTGCTTATCTAATCACTTGAGTGATCTTTTCCTTTTCAGAACAGAGGCCAACTTCCAATGGCATAACTTTTTCAAATATAATCCAAATTTGGAAAAAGATCTCTCCTCAAAAAGCTATTTAATTATTCTTTCCAATTAAAAAAATAATAATCTCCAAATTCATTGTGTTTTGAAATTTCTATCACATTCATAATAGCTGGTCTCGTCGTCTTGCAACTTCTTTATACAACTTTGAACTTCCAAAATTCATATCTCTTCCAAATGTTATTAGTTGACCATGATATTGATGTTTTTAAAAATATTTTGGAGTCTAGTTTCATAGGTAACAGTTTTCACTTCAATTGGATGTGTATTTTGTGATATACATCCAAATTATTGAACCTATTTTGAAATCATGCGAGAAATTCTAATGTCAACTTTCAAATTTCATATCTCTTTCATATGAAATCATTTGAGCTTGATCATGGTGTCTATGTGTCGCATGGGGAGTCTAATTTCATATGCAATAAGTTTCATCTCAATCAAATTTAAGGCTTGAGAGATATAACCAAGTTACTAAACTTTGTACGTGTTGAACGAAGAATAGAGATGAACAGAGTAGCTGGAATAGTGTAATCACTTGAGTTGGATCATGTGTAACTCGAGTGCACAATGCATCACTAATAGAGCATCACTCAAGTGATGTTCTTATAGCTCGAGGGTGAGGTTATTGTAGCAAATAGGCAATATTCATGTTAAAGCTTGAAATATATTATATTAACTCTGAATTAAGTCATTCCAACTTTCATTTGATGATAGAGACTTCTTCTAAAAACTTGAATAGTGATATTCTTATTATATTTTTCAAGTTCTTATTTCTTTAATCTCTTATCTTCTTCTTGATTTTTCTCCAAAAATCTTTTGATTACTTCTTGCTTTCTTGACTAATGTCTTCAATCTCCTTCTTCTTCTCTCTCTTGATCAATCTAACTCTATAACTTCTTTCTTAATGTTCTTGATAACATCTTGTTTTCTTGTTTAATAACTTCTTTCTTCTTTCTTCTTTCTCTTTCTTTGCTTTCTTGACTAATGTCTTCAATATTCAAGTTTATATCTTCTAATCTACATTAAATATAGCATTTAGTCAATATAGGAGATAAATATATTATGTATTTCGCATCTATATTTGTCAAGATCAAAACTAATCATATCTAACAATTTCAACTCCAAGGTTATTTTTACCAACACTTGAATGCTTCCAATTTGCCAACACCAAATAATTTAACTTCATTCTACACCGTTTATATAATTCCTTATCAATAAAATTACTAAGCAAATAATCAATCTAATTATATAGACTTAAAGTCTCCAACTCTACCTTTAACATCCAAATATCAATTTCAATGACTAAATATCTAATCCAATATTAAATCATATATTTCCAAATCCTAACATCTCATTTGAATTAATAATTAAACCATAATAATTCAATTGGACCAAAATTCCCAATTTCTCCAACCTAGTGTTGTAACATGTTGATTTTTTTTATATACTTTAAGAGAAATTAATTTATAGTAAATAAAATTTAGCATGTAATTATTCAATATGAGTAATTTTTCTAAAATAGGGTATGAAAATTTTATAGATATTAACTTGAATGGTAGATGGTTATGTGGTAGATAAGAATGTGATATTTGATCGGTAGATAAGTATAGCATTGTTAGATGTTATATATACATGTGTTTGGTAGTTAAATGACAAATATACATATGTTTGATAGCTAAAAGGTAGATATACATGTGTTTGGTAGTTACATGGTAGATATACATATGTTTGGTAGTTAGAAGGTAGATGTACATATGTTTAGTAGTTAGATGGTAAGTATACATGTATATGGGAGTGAGATGGTAGATGGAAATGTTAAATTTGAAAGGTAGTTGAGACTCAAAAATTCTATAAATACTTCACCCCTTCTCTTCTACCACATACACACACACACTTTCACTGTTTGGCCATATGAGAACATAAGAGAGAGAGAGAGAGAGAGAGAGAGAGAGAGTAGTGGAGATTATTTGGGGTTACTAGAAGACTCTCATTGAGAGATTTAGAGTAACTTTTGAAGATTATCTGTAAGCTAGGAAATAGCATGTAACTCTAAATATTCTTCCATATACTTGTGAATTGTGTATGATTATAAATGATTATTTTCTTAAAATGGTTTGAAGTATACATATATGTGGATGTACAGTAAATTATAACATTATTATAATAAAAAGTCAAAAATTATAGTTTTGTCCTTGGATTTCAGAAATGACAGTTAGAGCATGTTTGGATCCTCTTTTCTTTAAGCTAAAAGCTACTTTTAACCTAAAGCTAAAAAAAAGTTTTTACAAAAAAGCTAAAAGCTCTTTGATAGTTATATAGATTATTTAGCTTAAAAGTTATTTAAAATCTCAAAGTAAATTTAAATTGTTTGACAAAATTTTTGTCATAAACACTTTTTCTAATAAAAATTATCATAAAAGGTATATTGTAAAATAACCTTTAAACTATCAATATATTCACAAAATAAAAATAATATCTGAAGAAATTTGCCAATAGTGGAGCATAATTAAAAAATCATCAGTAGTCTTGCAAATTGTCAACCAGTAATCCATTCACATGAAATCTGAAGTAGTGAAACTTTAATGTGAATTTGTAAAACCATGAAGTTGTGGCCTTTTTTTGTTTTTTTTGGAAAGTGATAAAATATAAAACTTTATCTGAATTTATTAAAACCTTATGTAAAATTCTAAAATTCTTATCAGAAGAGAATAAAAAAAAAACATGTAAAAAAATATTATTTATTATCAATATTCAAATTTTTTTCTATTTTTAAAATTCTTTTGTGTGGGATTTTTCCCAAAAATAAAGAAAGAAAGAAGGAAACAAATTTTGGGATAAGAGCTTTTGGCCAATAAGAGCTTAAAAAAAAAAGCTCCTCTTAGGAGCTTCTAGCTTCTGACTTTTTTCTTCTTTGTAAAAAAAAGCTTTTTTTATGATAAGAGCTTTTGTAAAAACCTGTTTGGCCTAGGTTCTACTTATAAGGAGAAGATAAACTAAAAATAAGAGGATCCAAATAGGCACTTAGTCCTTCGAATTTCAAAAATGACATATTGGTCTAATGAGGCTTTATGAGATATTGGTTTACCTTATGATGATATTTGATATAAATGGAAGTATGTTTTAATATATTCTATTTTTATTAAATATACTTATCATGGAGGTTGTATTTGTGATGGGGTGGAGTACAGAGGGATTTGTATGATAAAATGTTTTAAAGCCACCGCTCAGTGCACAGTGGATAGTACTTGTCAAGGCCCTTTCTTCCATGTTTCCTTTGGCTGGGATTGTATTAGAGTTGTGGGACATGTGACACCTCCTTAGTTTTGTTTTTAGGGAGGGGAGCCATAGTCCAGGCTTAAGCTCTATACCTTTCATCGGGTGTATCTTAGGTTTTGGTGAGCTTGGGACAATCCAGTTAAAGGGATTTCTGTTGGACTATGTGTTAGCCTATGGCTCTAGTTAGCGGTATAAGGATGGGAGAGGATATAAGGGAGGCTGCATATTGCATATTGAATAAGTATATAGTTCACAGATTGACATAATGATAATTGATTTTGTAGAAAAATTATGTACGAGGAATTATGAAATATACTAATACATATGTAATTAGTTACTTTTTGTCATACGTGATTTGCTTGTATACGAAAGAAACTTTCATTAGTTACTGAAATGTGAAATCTGATATTAACATTTTTCAGGTGATTGTTCTAGTAGGGAGTAAGGAAATGCACCAATAGAGTGAGCTTAGAAAGCTCTTCTGTACTCCTATGGCTTAAGCTATGTTATTTTTATTTGCCATGATCCTAGGACTTCCACATTGTATTCAACTTTGAAATACTTCATAAATTTATGTTGACTTTGTATTATGAACTTTATTTCAAATAGTTATGCAATTTAATGATTTGGATGATGATCATAGAGATATTTCTAATATTTTGGCCAAGTTTTTAAGTTTTTAGGTGTTGAACTTGAGGTGTTACAAGTGTTCCAACCAAAATACACATTTTCATTTTACAAACCTTAACAATATTATAAACCGATTAAATATCAACTCTACTTCCAATAAAATAACCCAATGACAAATTCAAGTTTAATCGGTTATAACTATGATATTCAATCATAACAATCTTCTAACATTCAAACCTTAACTCTAAATTTCTCACATAATGTAATAGAAAAATTCTAAACTAGTTAAATGCAAGTATTCACTTACCTCTACAATCCTACGGTTCCCTTTTGTTGAAAATCAAGACTTGCTCCAAACCCCAATCTTCAAACTTGTTTTGCTCTCAACAAGATTTACACCACTAAAAATCTCTCATTGAGTAGAAAATATTTGTAAAACAACCAATGTTATCAAAATTAGACCGAACTAGCAGTTTTGGGTTGGAACCGGCCAACCATGGGTCTAACCAATCCATTTTGGTAGGTTGGACTAGTTTGACTAGTACAACCTTCTAAAAATTAAATTAATTTATTATTTTAAAATTTTATTCAGATTCATATAAAATAACCCTAAAATTTTCACTTTTTCAACGGTCTAACCCCATGTTAGCTCTAGTTTGACTCTACTGGAACCACTGACCCTTGAACTAGTACCTCAACTTATTTAGTACCCAGTTCGAGTTTAATAACCTTGGAAATAAACATTAAGGTTGAGAGATCTTATTAGGACAAAATGAAGCTTTAAAATATATGAACCTCCCTTAATGTAGGACTCTCATAGTCTCTCGGCGTTGAAGATGAAAGAAACGAAGAGGACGAAGATAAGGCTCTCATAAGAAGAAAAAGAATGAGATAAGTATTATAATATATATATATATATATATATATATATATATATATATATATATATATTAATTTCATTCTTCTTTTCTTTATTTTTTCTTTCTTATTCCACTTTGTTTTTACCTTATTGAGGCTTCCTCAACAATAATAAAGAAGGAGAAGCAAATAAAAATTAGAAAAAAGTGAAAGGATACTAAAAATAAAAAATGAAATTTATGAGAAAATTAAGGAAGATTGCTAAGGTATTTTAGAAAATGCATGTCATATTCAATTATTAAACTAACTTTCTTAATTCAATCAAATTTGGTAAATATGTACTTATGTGTTAATGTGCAAATTTACTTCAGAAGTTCTCACTAAGCAATATTGCCCTGAAGATTTATTGAGTTCCAACTTGCCCTAAAAGTTTCAAGATATAACAATGTTATCCTATACTATTAAAAGAACTAATGTTAACTGTTAACATTTTAACGATAAATGATAACATTGCTCTAATTTAACACTTCCAAGGCAATATTGAACTTTAAAAAACTTTCAAAGTAACATTATTTATTAACAAAAACATTCCTAGCAAATTCACCCCTTAACCCTATGTATAAGAGATGAAGGAGTACTAAATATCAATGCTAACATTATTTATTAATGAAAACTTTCCTAGCAAATTCACTCCTTAACCCTATGTATAAGAGCTGAAGTAGCAGTACTAAATATCAATATTTTGAAACTCAAACCAAAAATCGACTGGAACATTAGTTCGAGTTAAGGGGTGATCGTGGATTTCAAGTAGCTCGGCCTAACCTAGCTTAGTTGACTGAGTCACAGTTTATTGATTTTTTTTCAAAAAAAAAAGTCACTTGAAACTCTGTCAGATTGAGGATGAGAAAAGCTCAACGATGAGAAGGAGAAGGAGGATATATATATATAGTCACCAAAATCAAAAGAGATCAGAAGCATCATGAATGGCCTGAACGAATGCCATAGATTCTCACTCTGTTGTGATGTGACAGGTCCAATAATCCTGAGAGATACCAACCAAGTAATCATAGCCTTTAATTAGAAAAAGGAATTAGAAGAGAAGAGAGCATAACAAAGTAAGAAGAACGTAAAGGTTGGATTAATAAATAAGGAAACCATTGTTGACAGTTTGAAGGAGGAGATAAGATGAAGATGAGAAAGAGAGAGTGAAATACCGGTGAGAGAGAAAGAGAGAGAGAGAGAGAGTTTGAGGGTGAGAGAGAGATTTTCATTCATCAATATCTTGTGGTGTGATCTCTTTTTTGTTTTTTGAAAAGAAAATCATTATAATATTCAAATGTTGTCATATATATCGATGGATTAGTGTAGTACTTATTTCACTTGTGATTGATTTGAAATACAAAATTTGAACTATGAGGGGTACTCATATTATTTGATGAGTAGCTTTGCATCATAAACCCGTGAACTGTAATGAGAAAAATCTGACAATTAAGTCAAAAAATTGTGTTCTTTATTTTTTTTTTAAAAAATATATTACACATCCTTCCATATTACACATCTTACATGTTTACATAAAATATGTTTATCATTAAAATATAAATATTTTTATCTATTTTAATTAAGGGTTAAATAGTAAATCCACTCCAGAAGTACATGTCTAGGAGTAATATTTCCCTGAAAGTTTTTTTGGTTTCAATGTTGCTCCTAAAGTATCAAAACATAGTAATGTTGCCCTCCCCATTAACATCGTTACTTTCCACCGTTAAAAAGACACATGGTACTCAAATCGCCACCTACTTCTTCTACCCTCTCCCCTCCTATCCACCTCATAAGCCGTCTTCTTTCCTCCCTCTCCTTCCTCCAGTGTTCACGTCATCATCGTTCAAAGCTAGTAGTGGGGTAAGCAAGGGCCAAGGCCGCCATTGCCGATGTTAATGGTGAGTGAGGAGGCATCAATTGTGAAAAGGAAGGGATTGGTTGAAGGATGACGAATTTGAGCTGAAATGGTAATATCTAAGGAAGAGCCGATGATGAGGTGGATAGGAGGGGAGAGGGTAGAAGAAGTAGGTGGTGATTTGAGTGTCATGTGGGAGTGTGACATATCTATTTAATGATGGAAATTAAGGTTGTTAATGGGGAGGGCAACATTGCTATGTTTTGATACTTTGGGGGTGACATTAAGACTAAAAAAACTTCTAGGGAAATATTGCTCTTGGGCGTCTACTTCTGGGCTGGATTTACTACTTAACCCTTTAATTAAATTATATTTTTTAATTAATACCAATCTGACTCACTAACCCTTAACTCAATAGCACTATCGATTCAATTACTGGTTTGTTTTTCAGAACATTGCCATATACATACATACATACATACATACATACATACATATATACATATATATATATACATATATATATATATATATATATATATATATATATATATATATAGAAACTGGTTGAAGGGCGGACTTGAGGATCGTTATCTTTTATTTTTTTTCCCAACCTTATCCTTTAGATATAGATATATAATAATGCTTAACTTGTAGGCGTACATGTAGATCAATATGATTTTAGGTTGTATTCATTATTAGCTTGGGCCGACCCAAATGACTAAAGTACTTTGACGATACTCATTTACACCCAATATTTTATATTTATTGGATGTTTATTATATTTTTGGCATATTACTGCCATAAAGTATTTTTCTAATAGCACTAAAATATTTTTTTAGTATCGCTTAATATTCCTAATTTTGGGCCTTGATAGTACACTACAACTAATAAAATGCTTTAAATATAAAATTATATCAAAAATTATTTTAGAATACTAGGTATTGATAAAAATGCAAAAATTATTTTCTCAAATTCTTTGATTGGCAACATTTCTGGATTATGAAGATGCCATTATGCCAAAATGGCTTATTGGTCAACGGCATAAAATTCCATGTCACAAGTTTGATCTTGCTTGTAATTTAGGCTTTAATACATGTCCTTCAATTAAGAAAATAAAATTAGGGAGAATTTCACTTAATCTCCATAATAGGACTAATTTTATTCCATTCGACCCCTTGAGATTCTTAGATTTTATTTCACCCCAAGAACCAAAATGAAAATAAATTTTGTTGGTAAAAAGATAATAGTACCCCTTTCTTAAGGTTGTTCGAAGTTTTCCCTTCCCGATCTTCTTGTCCTTAAAATTTTCAGGATGGAAAAATTCGGGATTGGGAATTTCCCATTCTCGAATTTTCTTGTTCCAAATGAGTGTGTGTGTGTATTATTGCAATAATAATTTTAATTTGGCCATACCTTTGTCTAAGACTACTTTTACAAGATGTACAATTATCTTGATACTCACATTTGTGGTTGAGGAGGAGTGAACAGTCACATTTTGAAACATCCCAAATTAGAATCATTTTGTTTTCCAAGACCCTTATTGCTTATTGAAAGATGGAATTTCACCTAAGATGGGGTGAATTGGGTGATTTAAAATTTTTCTTGAAAGACCCCCGTAAACTCAAGCTAAAACAGATCAGAGAAGGAGAATGATTGACATGAGATTTATACTGATTCGGTCTAAACTCTTGGCCTACATCCATCCCCCAGACTCTTTGGGTATTTCACTATCTCTTTCAATTGATTACACACTCTGTAACTCTGAGTAATCCTCTCTCTAGGATTCTCTCCCCCTTACAAGTTGTAATCAATACACTCACTCTCAAGGTCCCACTATCTTGAGTTTCTTTACAAAAATGATGAACATAATTCAACTCTCTTACAAAGTAGATTGATAAACACTGAGGATTAAATATTCAAAGATATTACATAGTAATGAATGAAACAGTAAATGTGATTAGTTCGTTTTAGTGTTTGTGTCTTCGGTAGTTGAATCATATTGAATGCTTTTACTTATATTTTGTGAAGTTAATTAATGACTGTTAAGATGTTTTAATGAACCATTGTGAGTAATAAATATAGCTGTTAGATGTTGAGGCTCGTCCATTACTCACATACTTTGATTTTGCAAATGATCATCAATATTCTGCTGCTTGACATTCTTTTTGTTCTTCCTGTTGAATGTTGTAGTATTTAGTTAGGGAAAGAGAACAATAATACCTTTTGATTTCTCAGAGAATGGTTGCCTAGATTGTGTCTAATTTTTGCAATTGCATTGAATGCTTCTGACGTAAACAATGATTTTTGACTAATCTGTAGTTAATCCTTCATCTAATCATCTAAAACTCATTAATAAACTGATTAAACATAGTTAGGAACAATAATGAGTGATGATAAGAAGTTATCAAATCAAAAGCAAAGATTCAAGTTTTACGGACATGGTGATTTGCAAAACCAGAAAAGCTAACTCGAGTTGATTTCAGCCACACTCAAGTTTCGAACTCGAGTTGATCATTTATCACTCGAGTCATAGTTTCATCTTCTTTGAATTTTTTTTGAAAGAAATGGGGAAGATGTCTCTATTTGAACTTAACTCGAGTCTAAAATACTCACTTTAAGTTGTATACTTGAGACATGTATATTTTACTTGAGTCAATTTCATTTTTCACAAATGTCTTTAAGTTAAGTTTTGACAATCTTTTCAATACAAGGCAAACTTGAGTCATTAAGTCAAGATCTAATGGATGACTTGAGTCATAAACACTCAACTCGAGTTCCCAATATATCTTTAAAGATAAGTTTCAAAGTGACACTCGAGTCAAAATTTTCACTGTTAGAAAAGAATTGGAAACTGGGACTTAGGAATTTGAAAAGATAAGTTTAAGTCCACAAAGGGTCAACTTGAGTCTAACAATATTAACTCGAGTTGAGGCCTTTCATAAAAGCATTTCAAAAATTCTTTAACTTGAGTCACTAGGGTGTAACTTGTGTCAGTCAAAGTTAAAACATATTGTGATTGAAGTTTCAAAATACATGACTCGAGTCAATGAACCTTAACTTGAGTCAGTTTATGATAGATACTTAAAACAATTACTGATTCAAGATTTGATAAGACTAAAATATTTTTATTTGACTCATTATCTTCATTTCATTTACAATTGTCTATTATTGTCAAAACAAACATAGAGAACTAACACTTATATGTCTTTGTCATACAACAGAACTAAGGGCCAACCTTGTTACACCTCCACCGGCCTCGCCCTTCCGGATGGCGGGTTAGAGAGATTCCTTTTATAGTTTACCCGTCCTTTGTTATGAAGTCCATTTAATCATTAGTCAGAGTACGTGCAACAGAGCATTGGATCAGTTTGGACAACTACTGTACTAGTAAAAGTAAAAGCAACAAAAAGTAAAGTCCCCAGATGGTTAAGGTACAGTCATCCGGTAGTAAATACCAAAATATAAGTACAGTCATCCTCAAAAAGTAAAATACAAAATATGATAGGGTATCCCCTATCCTTCATCTGCACCATCAACCCTACCTCTGCAAAAAGGCCTTTCCTGCTCAGGCACGCCCTCCTGTGTCACTAGAAAGTCAGGAGTCCGTATGTGGCCCTCAAAGTAACCATCAATACTCATGTACTATATGTGTGACGTATATGGATGCAACCATATAATATATGTGTGTATAGTAAACAAGCCAAATATACCATATATGCAAACAGAAAACATATACAACATACACATCTTCGTACCATCGAGCTGCCTTACCAAGGTAGGCCCCGGATTTACCGAAATCACAAGCAGTCTGTTAAGCCGCCACACTCACATGGCCGACCCTGGCAGGCATCGCCTGTTCCCGTTGAGTTGCCACATAAGCAAACCCCGATAGGCACCCTCAGCTCTAGGGACACAATTACAAATATGTTTTGTATGCATATTTGGTCAAACAAAAACAAAAACACATATGTCAAGTAAAACATACATCAAACACATAAAAGTGTTGGAGTAAAGTGGTTACTACTACCTGGTGGTAAAATACCGTTTTATATTTTCAAGGGCCCCACAAGTCTCCCAACTGATTGCTTGACCCTAAATATCACAAAAATAATTTATCTGAGTATTTTCCAATAATACCCTTACATTTTTTAATCAAAACCGTGCTCAATAGATTTTTCCAGAAATCCAGTGTTTCTGTCATGACTTCAACGATTTTTCATAAATTCCACAAAACTCATTTTTGAGTGAAACTAGCGCCATCTGAACCATTAACATGTTTACTTTTTAGTAAAAATATTCCCAGGGGTAAAACGTACAGGTATCTTGGCGGATACCACTTTTCTGCCCCCTGGTCCAGATTCGCATCACTGGTCCCATCTCTGTTTTCATCTATCTTTCGCAACAAGTAAATCTTATCCAAATATATCATATTATATATGCAAACTCATGCCCCCAGATGTCTAGTTTTCTCCTGTAAAATATTAGCTTAAAAAAAGTTCTTTTACTCCATAAAAAACGCTTTAGAAGGTTCGCTGCTCAGATTTTCCAAAACTGGCAACAACCCTTCTTTTGGGGTTTTTTGGTGTTTTGATCTCGGAAACTCAAACCCTAACCATACCCAATACAAAATCACGTTCCAGAGCCATTTGAGACCTTAAAAATGCAGAAATCCAACCCTAAAACCATGCTCCTACCTTTTGCATGAAAATAACTTAACAAGACTTCAAGAATCTAAGTTTTTCGCGGTTACCTTAAATCAGAGAGTTGATGAAGGAATTTTGGAGCTTGGAGCTTGGAGCTTGAAACCCTAGCTATGGCTGCTGTTTGGTCTCCCCTGGTTCTCTGAAAATTTTGTGCCTCTAGGGTGAAAAAGAAAGGCTAAACACCTTTTTAATAAAGGTGAAACTGATCTAGTAGCTTTAGAATTGACCAGTGTAATTTCTGACTGATAGGAAGTAATTTTTGAAATTAATATCTTGACTTCCTCCCCAAGCAGATCTAGAAACTTCCAGAGAACTCTCTGGATCAGACAAGTGGTGCAACCCTAGCTAAAGAGGGCAGATTTTTATCTACTCTCGGGGTAAATTACCTGTTTTGGTCTGAAACTTTTGAAAATTATAATTTTGGCCTGTAATTTTTGGATAATTACCAATTTTAGCTTGGAACTTTTCACCTGCCCAAAAGCACATATGTGGCGCCATGGTGGGTCCCATAAACCTGCTCCAATTGACTTTTACCCATTTATTCCCATTTTGCCCTTTTTCTATGATCGTGTGACCCGCAGTTGACTTTTTGCACTACTTTTTCTTTCTTGCTCTCCAAGTAACATTTTTAATAATTAGAGAGGGTTATGTGGTATCTAATGGGGCCCACACATCTGATCCTCTTTAATTAATTTATTTCCTTCACTTTATCAGTCCAGTTTCTGATCAACCGATCCCTGCCAGGCCCCACCGGGTACAAAATGCTTCTTCTTATACTTTTCTACTACTTTTCTAGATATTCTCCCCTGAATGGACACTCATATGTGACGCCCTTCCATCTTCCCAAAGTGGCTCCGCATTTGTCTCATTCAGTCCAGAAGAAACCCCCAATTGGTCCTTATCGATCCCCTTTTTACCAGTTAACATCTTGCGGGACCCGTACTTTGTGTTTGAGTCTGAGTGAAGATAAAATCATCTGATTTTCATTCTCTCTCCTAGGATGGACGAAATTTCATGCCTAAGGGGTAAGGATTTGACTATTTTGCCCCTACTTTTCCTCTTTTAACCCTGTGGTGACATGTGTCCTCAAATACCTGACCTTTTAGTGACTCTTTCTCTTCTTATTTCCTCAAAAATGCAGAGGATCATTATTTGTCCAGGAAATGTCACATTTCTTGAATTGGGCTTAGTAGTATTCATAACTTAGGCTCATTCTCAAGTCTCTATGCCTGAATTTTAGGATATTCAAACCTCTCCCCTATCAACTCATCCAAATTCTTGCTTCGCCTCTACAAAGTCTCCTAGGTCAAGAGGCCTTGCATTCAACGATCCCTTTGCCACCCCTTCTGGATGATCTTGTTTCTAGTTCCACCATAACATTGGTGTTTGTCTCCTTCAACACTCCTCTTACAACAATCCTCCCTTCATTAGCAACCTCTTTATGTCTTATAATACCACTTTTCTTCCTTGCCTTATCCTTATTAACCCTGCTCAAGTTACATCCTTTATTTTTAGGACTTAAAAGGTCATTTACTGCTTAAGATGAATATAATTAGAGAGTATAAAGTGGGTTGTGAGAAATTTTAAAAAAATAAAATAATTATAATACTCCTTCGGTTCTTAATATAAGACATATTTACTTAATTTTATTATTTTAAGGAAGTTAGTTGATATGACATATATTTTATAAAATGTCGTAGTCATCTTCCTCTATTCCCTTATTCTCTCTCCTTCTTGATTATTATTGAATGAGCATCAATACGGGTAAATTAAAAAAATGTTGCCAAATATGAAAACTTTGTCTTATATTTAGAACCATTATCAACTCCTTAAATATGTCTTATATTTAGGACAGGAGGGAGTAATTATTATAAAAGAAAGTTAATTAAGTTTATTAATAATGATAAATGATGCTGGAAAAAAACCCTAGGAGTGATATCTTCATAAAAAAAAACTAGGATTAATATGCACTAAATGATAGGGGAAAAACAAAGAAAGAAAGAAGAGAGATTAAAATTATATTATTTTATTTTTTAAAAAATAATAATATTTTAATAAAAGAGACAAACCCTAAATTCTCTTTCTATAAATGCTCTATTTCCTCACTCTTTATGGTTATCACACAACCCTGAACATTGAGGGCTTATTTGGTATAGGGAACATATGAGGAAGGAAAGGAAAGGAAGGGAAATGAATGGAAGGAAAGGAAAGATTGAAAAGCAACTACTTAAGAAAGTGATTTGTTTGGCAGACATGAGAATGAAACTTAAGTTGAGAAAAAATATAGTGTTTTGTAAGAAGAAAAGACAATAGGTTGAATGGGAAATATAGGTAAAATACCCGTAATTCCCTTGACATTAAAAATGGCGAAACAGCCTTAGATGACTTTTTTCTTGGTAGCATACAGAAGCAGAGCAAACCCAAAGAGCAAACCCAATGACTGTGTTCATTAAGAAGAAAGATCGAAGGAGCTATCAATGGGATCTTTAAGGGTGATGAAGAAAACAACACCTGGAGGTGAGAAGGAAGATGGACATGGAAGAAAATATGGCTGTAACACCATTTTTTTTCACTAGTAAGTTTCGATAGGAGCAATGAGGGGGAAAAAGTACGGTGGGGTCTAAAGCTTGCCAATTTGGGTTTTGGTTGTTTTTAGAGGAATGCAACACTAAATGAGTGTAGGCAATTAAAGAATAGAGTGGGCTTGGGGAATTTTTTATCAGTCGCAAAAATTAGGACATAACATGAGCAATACACATTGCTTGGCAGTTGAAGTCGGAGTTGGCAAAGGAATTGGCTTAGTAGAAGAATGTTTTTGGTTTAAGTTTGTGTAGGAAGAAAACAAATGTGAAGTTCATATTATTGTTGTTAACCTAAGCAAACAAATCAACTTATAAGTAATGAAAAACATGAGATGCAATTTTCCCAAAACTACTAGCATCTAAGAAACGACAATTGAATTTACTATCATTCTTGAATCAATAATCAATGTAAAAGCTTGGAAGGAATTCATATTGCTCACAATTTACGAATGGCAGTAAAAGCATGTAAGATGGCCCTGCGGTACATAGAACTTGTCTGTAGAAGATGAAATGAAAAGAAAAAATCATGAAAGATATGACAGAAGTATAAAGATAAGTAATAGAGACATTTAAATAGAACATAGATAATGTTTTGGCCATCATTCCAATAGCATAAGGCTGACATGGATTAAATGTTAAATCTTAGTTGACCATTCATATTCATATATATCATATTGATTGTAATGACATGGAAAGATGTTGTAAAGCTGTCAGATGCAATATAATCTAACAGGGAATGAAAAGTTAAAATGTGGTGTTAAATTTTAACCTTAATGAGTAATGGCGCAATTCACACATGAATTGGATGCCATGATAGCCCTGACTGCACAAGTCTCCTCACTCACGAGTATAATCAAATCTATTAATCTAGTTGCTAGATTTCAACCTCTACAATCTGCATTAGTATCCTACACATACTATGGAAGAGAGCATACTTTTGCTAACTGCACAACCAATCTAGAATCTACAAACTATATGGGTTATTATAACAGGAACAAAGCAACAATCCATATTCAAATACATATAATCCAGGATGGAAACAACATCCAAACTTTGCTTACAGAAAGCAAGGACAATAATGTAGTGCTTCTTTATAGCATAATAAACCCCAATATTCTCCAGAGTTCAATCAGTAGGCAAGGCCACCAAATATGAATTAATCCCCTAAATCATATATTGAAGACTTACTTAAGGAGTGCATGACCAAGAATGATGCTATAATTCAGAGTCAACATGTTTCACTAAGAAATATGGAAAATCCAGTTGGGTAGCTATTGGTCAAAATCCTCTTGTGGCAAGTGAACCAGTTGAACAAGTTATAAAGAGTAAGTAGAGTATCGTCCCATAAAGACTGTTAATACCGATTATGTAGTTAGTTTCCTTTTTAAAATTGCTTGCTGGGAATAGTTTTGGTTATTGTTTTGATTATTACTACTAACAAAAAAATAGACAAATGATCGAGAGTTCGGTTGAGAGAAATCAGAGTTAAAATAGGAAAAGCTCAAATCTCATCCTAATTCACATTAATCCCCCTGTTTTTATATGATGCATTACTACAATTTTGTATTGCACAGCTTCCGCAATGCTACAACAAAATGCCTACCACAAAATTATTTAGTTAACCCACCACTAAATTATACAGAAGCGTTTGCATCCTGTAAATACACTCTTTGCTATACTTCTCCCATATTCCTATTGTGATTTTTAGGCTTAGATCGTCAATTTAACCTAAGTGTATTAGCTATGTAAGGTAGACCAATTCCTGTAGCCCATAATTTAGATCGAACCTTGCACAAACTCACCTAGCACATACTATTTAATAGAGGCCTAACCTCAACTCCCTTCCATTAAGCCGAGGCTAATGATCTAGCCTACTAGTGACCAACTAACAGACAAGACGATAAATCACAATTAAACAAATTAAATTTATTGAATCAAAAACTTGGCAAACTGGGTTCATACTACAACTTAGAAATTCGTCATTGCTCAGCCAATGGAAATTAGTTCATGATTGATGAAGGAAACAAAATCAAGATTATAGTAGAACAACCCATGGAAAGATTAAGAAAGAAAAGTAAAACAGAGAAGATCGTTGGAGTAGTTGACGATGTAGGGAATGTCCTGTTACATAACGTCTCTACATCTTTTACAGGTCTGTCTAACTTCTGAAATGGATTAGGTCTTTTCTGCAGCTCTCTCTCTCAATAAATCTTGATCTCTCAATGTGAGTTAGGTCGTATCAAATTTGTACTCTGTATTTTCGACTCTCTAACCCTCTATAACTCCACAATATTTTTTAGGTTTAGCCGCCTCTTCCTTTCATAACCTAGTCCTTCACTCCATACATCTAGTGAGCTGGCTTGACTCCCCAAATTCGGTTGATTAATCCATTTTAATTACGAGGGATTCTATATATCTTCTATTTGATTCTTTGCATCTTCTATTTCCATCTTTATCAAACCAACTACCAACTTAACGTTCAACTCGATAACCTGTATTTATTTCCTGAAATAACTCGAGAAGAGGTCAACGTAACATATCACATAACAAATCATCACTTATAATGCTATAACATTATGGTGACATTGTGGTGCTGGTTCAAAATAAAGATCCATAATGTTATAGCATTACCTTAGTTTTGTTACGTGATCTCAAAATGCATTAAGATGCAACCTTTTCTTTTGCCTACATGCGAGATAGTGCTTAAAATGCAATAGCTTATTACATCTATCCCCTCTTTTCGTAAGTGCATGAATTCCAACCCATTTTATCGAATAGCACACATTAAAGCTTAGAATTACCATACAAAGCAATCATAACACATGAGAAATACATTATAGAAATATGACTCATCAAACCCCCCACACTTAGCTTTTTGCACTCTTGGCCAAAAATAGAGATAAAAGATACAGCAGGGGTGACTTGGCAGTTTTACTCCTATCGTTGGAACCATGTATCGTTTTACTGTCTTAAGTTCACTTCTTTCGTGTAGACAATCCCACTGCCCAACACTTGATTGAACAACATATAGGGCCTTGCTCTAATAGGAGAGCATCTAGAACTCTCAGATAAGGTGTTTGTTGCTCTCTCACATTGGGGATTTTATCTCTCCAACTTTACTAGTTTAGACTATCTATAGGCTTGTCGAAGTTATACAGTCTATGTTGTGCATATGAGTTTATCTGCGTTAAAAGGGATTTCAGGGTTGTAATGTAAGGAATGGTTAGATTAATGGGTGAGTGGAGCTTTTTTATGGATCGAAGTTGCTATAGTAAGAGGACAGACATGTACAATATACTTCCTTCTGTAGCATTTCTCCATTTTGTTGCTTGTCTTGTCAATTTCTTCGTACACTCAAGACGATAATTTTTTTTTAATCACAAACTGAGGGCATTGTTTTATCATAATAACCTCATTTGGTTCAGTATGTCACAACAATTGATTCTTGACTATGATGTCATGTCCAGTCTTATCATGGCATTGTGTAGAGGCTCAAGGGGGTTGGCAATAGAATATGAGATATCAGTGGGTGGTGTATGGGACGTTGGGTGGAAAATGAATGCCTTCGTCATGTACATTTTTAATCAGATGCATGATAGCTTAAACTTAAGAACTAAGACAAAACAAAGATAGTTCTAAATCTAGTAAGTATGCTAATTGAATAAGAAATTTAAGACTAAAAAATCTTTCCATGTGGTTCAATATATGTCTTCTTCCTAACTGTTGCTCTATCCTATATTGTGTGACCTAGTGCTGTCAATTTCCCAAATCTACACAGTTTGGTTCTCTCAAGACAACTCTATTTTTCAAAGTTCAGCCAACATTTATTCTACTACCAAGTAGTTTCTGCTCACTGAAAATAATTTTTACCGCTTAAAATTGGCCCATGTTTTGTAAGAATCTAATTAAGGGATTTAGGGCATAGTCATTCATCATACTACTAGCACATATATCATCACATACAATAGGCATAGACCTCCCCCACACTTAAATGTTGCAATGTCCTCATTGCAAGTGAGATTTAGCCTGAGGGGCAGGCAAAACAGGACAAGCAAAAGTGTGATGTGAGCAGATAAACATCGAGCAAGAGAAAAACAGAATAGAGAGCAGGGAAACAGACAGACCCAAAAGAAAGAAAGAGAAAATATTTGATATTTCAAATCTCCATGTCAAGACTAGGGGGTCACGCATCAGAATTTCTTGGATATGTTCGGATCAAATTTAGGCTCGATGACATTTCATGTTGATCCTTTAAGAAAAATCCGATTCCCTGGTGTGAAAATTTCTTGGGGTTTGCGTAAGAATTACTACTACCGTGTTTATATTTGTTTAAATAATGTAAAAGGATAATTGACTAAAAATTTAAAGGACAAAAGAAACTGGCCAGCCATTTTCCTAGTCTGTCATAATCATACATGATAGAAAAGTGATAATATAGTACTAATGTCAATTGTGTGTGCATTGAATTATTGGTGTTCACATTTTTTTCAAAAAAGGAATTTAATTAAAAAGTGTAATAATGAAAAGTATTAAAATCGTGTTGGAATTGGTTAATTCAAATGTTGGAAGATGTTGAAACTTGAGAGGAATTACCAAACAATGATTGGTGAATGGTGGCCAGACCAGACTCACTCTTCTCTGGTCTTTGTTCCCTCCCCCAAGCTACAACCTACAACCTACAAGCTACCGTATCCCCAAAAGAAAATTATGTTGACTCCATTTATTTTATATTATCCATTACATAATAGATAATCCTTTCATTATGTGTTAGATGACAATTTTTGAAAGAAAAAATGGATTATGTGTTAGAAGACATTTTTTTAAAAAAAAAAATGGGTGGCCTTTATTATAAATTACTCCCTTCAATCATTTTCATGACAGGAACCATTATTAAAATTATGCGGTTTAAAATGTTAATTAAAAAGTAATAAAACTTAACTTTCTTTCCATTTATACCTTTGTTTAAAAAGAGTGTACATTATAATGATGGGAATCCAAAGGGCAATTTGGTCAATTTTGTTAGGCAAAGAGATGCATGTGGAATAAAACCAACGGGCTCTTCTTTTCTTTTCTTTTTTCTTGGTATACAAAAGTTTAAATGAGTTGGTTCTAGGAACTCATTAAGGCCGAGCATGCCTTTTTTGTTATTAGATAAAAATAGAGATAAAAGATACATCTTTTTTCTTGGTATACAAAAGTCATTTTGTTTTTATTTTCTACGTAATTGTATTATTTGAAAGAGTCAATTTGTATTCCTAGATTATTAAGAAGATTTTATACATCTTCAAGATATTTTGAATTATCCTAAGAATCTTTTAATTTTATTAGTATTTTTCCTTTAAGGGATATTATTCCAGATATATAAAATGCCAAATAGGAATCTCAATGATATTATTAATATCTAATTATTATCCTTGATTTAATTATCTTTAGATGGCATCTTATCCTCAATATTTTATAATATGTTTTTTTAGTTGTACTAAGGTTAGAAAGTTTCTCCGACCGAGTTGTATAAAGTTATTTTTTCAGATTTTGAAAGAAGAATTTATTTTATGAGTAAACTTACTCACGAGTTTCTATTATGGATAGAACATGGCGAGGTCGCAATAGTCTAATCATATCTTGTGAAACCTAGCTTTTATAGCTAAAGTAGCTAAGGATCTAGAGACAATAATTTCTTCTCTATAGTTTTATCTCATCAAATTGTAAAATATGTATGAGTCTCATGTTTAAAAGGATTATTATTATTTTGATTTAATGAGAAAAGGGTAAAAACGTAACATTGGTATGTAAGTTATTAGAAGTTATAAAATACACAAGTTGATTGGTGCAGTTATTAGAAAGTGAAAAGGCATTTGTTTTCCAAAAAGAGAAATATATAGAGAACAAAAAGGCCTTCATTGTGTGCCCATGAAAGTTGTATCACTTCCCTATTATAAGAAGATGCAAACTAAAGAAGAGAGGGTCAAGATTTTGTGAAAGTTTTCCATCATAATAGATTTTCCGCAGTTATGGATGAAGGTTAATGCATTTAACCCTATTGAATATGAAATCATGATTTCCTAAGATTCTTAAGAATTGTATTCTTGCATGAAAACTTAAGATAGAGAACACAAATTTATGTTTTATATTTGATATAATTCATGTTTTTCATGTATGATTATAAATGGATTCTTGATTTTGAATGTTTTTAAAATTTATGACTTCTAAAATTTTTGTTTTACAACTATCACTTAAGTTATTATTACTGTTTGAGTTGAATGGTGGTTATTGATCTATGCACCTCTGTTTCGTTACTAGATTCGGTGCCGGGAGACGGTAGATAAACACACACATATATTTGTATATATGTGTGTATGCATGTGTGTATGTAAGTATGTGTATATATGTGTGTGTAAAATAGAGTTAGTGATTGAAAAGTATGGTAGCTGCGTTAGAGAATTATGAATCAAAAGTTAGGGAAAGACCAGTTATGGAAAATAAAATAAGTTTTACCGACTAGTTTTTTTTTTTTTTTTTTAAATCCATTCAACATACAAAAAACGAAAGAGAGTACGAAGGATTCATATGCATATATTTCCCTGTTTGGTTTCTTTAAACGATTGCGATCAATGTTTAAATGACTTCTATTAAGTTGGACTTAGGGTTCCAACTCATCTTTTAAATTATTTATATAGTGACATCTTGTTTTCTTAAATATTTAACAAGCATCCCAAAATTAAAACATCAAGGGTTTAATGCGCCAAGTGCCATCATTTGTTATGGTAACAATAGAAAACAAAAAAGTTTAGAAGAAAGAATGATGGCTACATCCTTGTATTTACAAATTGTTAATTTTATAATTATGGATGATTTTGTGGTTATGATTTTATGTTTCTTAGATGTTTTGAATAAAAATTGTATGAGTGTTAAACATTTAAGTTTTTGACTTGAGTATGTTGGATTTGTTAGTCACCAAAGTGGTCAAATCTTTATGAATTATTTTAATTCTAAATATTATGGTGATGTTTCAATTATCCATAACCTTGATGCAATGAAAGTTATATTTGTGTTGTGGGTGAATTAAAGTTCGTTATTATAAGATGGTTAAAGATCAACTCAAAGGTTGATTATTTGTATTTCTAATAATTGAACATGAATCTTGGCATTGTCCATATACTTAGTTTTCTTTAGACATCCAAAGATGATAAATATATCTAGCTGGGTATGCATCACAATGAAATAATGTGAAATATCTATAGCGTCATTATGGTTGAATGTTGTATATTAGTGGGTCCCCAAAGATAAACATTGATATGCATTTTTTCTAAATTTGTGGAGCATGTTAGTATTTGATATGTATAACTCAAAACATTAATGTTTTCAATGGTTTTTATTCCTTGAAATACATATTGCTACACATTGGCTATTCTCAACTATTGCAATTTTTAATGCACTAAACTTCTTTGAATGGAAGGAGCAAATCGAATTTTACCTTCAGGTGATGTATTTGGATTTAGCTCTTAGAGAAGAGAAACTTAGTGCTATTACTAATGAAAGCACTAAGGATGAAAGAAATCATTTTAAGAATTGGGAAATGTTAGTTCTCTAGATGTTTTGATGATAACTGACAATTGTAAACTTAATTTGAAGTTTGTCTTTGAAAGTTATAAAACTTTCTATTTAAGACAAACTCGAGTTTAGGTAGCCAAACTCGAGTTTGGACTTGATAGACAGAAGCTCAGTTTTTGACAAAGAAAGCCAAACTCCAGTTTGCATAGGCAAACTCGAGTTTGCAGAGTTACAGAGAGCAATCAAAGTTTCTAAGAGTTGTAAACTCGAGTTTGTATTTAAAAACTCGAGTTTAGATCAAAGGCAGTGACATTCGAATTTCAACTTGTTTCCAAACTCTACCTTTGATTCTGAGAAACTCCAGTTTACAAGAAAGTTTAAATGCTAAAAAGTTCAAAAGACTTGTAAACTCGAGTCTATGTTTTGGAAACTCGAGTTTTGAGACCAAACAAAAGCTTCAAGGTTTTATCAAGTTTTCTAAACTCCAGTTTACCAAATGGAATAGCCTTTCTGTTTTCAGTTTTCACTGGAAACTCGAGTCTGGATTATGTAGACTCGAGTTTGGTATAAATAGAGATACTCGAGTTGATACTTGTTTTCTAAACTCCAGTTTAAGTTTCAGTGACACCAGTTTATACTTAAATGAAAAGTTTTCAAAGTTTCAATGTACAATGAAACTCGAGTCAGATTTCTGGAAACTTGAGTTTAGGATTATTTGAAAATACTCGAGCTATTACATGATTTCTAAACTCCAGTCTTGAAAATGAAAACTCCAGTTTGAGCCTTCAAAGTTATTTCAATGTTTTAGTTTTCACTGAAACTCGAGTCTAGGTTTTGGAGACTCGAGTTTAGCTCAAACAGAAAGCACTCGAGTAAATGACTATTTTGAAAACTCCAGTTTACACTTATAAAGATTTTTCAAAAGTTTCAGTTTACACTGAAACTCGAGTTTTGTATATCAAAACTCGAGTCTGGACTATACAGAGAGCTAAGTAACATTTCAGGTTTTGTAAACTCCAATTTGCGTTTTCTAAACTCCAGTTTTGAAGCTCTGATCTTAAACTCAAGATTTTCATAAAAGCTTCAAACTCGAGTTAGTCACTAAATGACTCGAGTTTAGCACTGTGTTCAAAACTTCATTCAAGAGCAACTCGCGACTTTCCTCTTTGTAAGAACTAAACTCGAGTCAGTCACTAATCAACTCGAGTTTAGGAACCTTTTCAAAACAAGATGCTCTCTGGATGAACTCCAAACTCGAGTCTGGGCTTGTACACTCGAGTTTGTAACACACAGTTTTGAAAAATCAGATGGCGCGAATTTGCGAAAACCATTTGAATGATCTTAATACTTCATATCTTTAATTGTTGTTATTCCTAATGTCTTTTAACCAGTTTGTTAGCAAGTTTCAGATGGTTTATTGAAGGAAACAATGAAGATTCAGACAATGAGCTGTAAAGCAAGAGAGAGAGAGAATATATTGTCTTATAAAGTGCTCCAACTTGGATTAAATAATTACAACTTTAAGCACAGCCCATTCCAACACAGGGACATCAACATTATCTTCATATTAATTAAGTCCCACATTGCAAGAATGTCTACAACAAATTAGACAAAAGCAGAATCCATCCATCAAGAAGATTTTAGTGGATTCTCAACAACTAGTTTATGGGAGTAGAGCTTAAAACGGTCAAAATTCATAGTGCTCTTCCAACAGCTATGTTCTTCATTCAAAATGAACTTCAACAGCTATAAATATGACTCAGATTCGAAAAAGAAGAAATATAGACAATATACAAGACATTTACAGTGAGCAACATTGAGATTTTTGTATTCATTCTTCTGTAAATTATCCTGAGAGATTTGAGCTTCAGTATTTATCAATATCTGCTCTTAGAGAGAGTTTGTTTCTATTAATAATTTGATTGTAAAGAATCTCAAGTCAGGGGACTTGGAGATTGGTTGTACAACTACAACTTTCAAAGGGGAGTGAGTCCTAGAGAAAGGATCATCCTGAGTACAGAGTGTGTGGTTGTGATATCAGTGTATAACTTGTAAGGAGGAGTGTATCCTAGTGAGAGGATAACTTTCGAGTACAGATTGTGTAACTGATTGAAAGTGATAGTGAAAATCCCAGAGAGTCTGGGGACTGGACGTAGGTCAAGAAGTTAGACCGAACCAGTATAAATCTTGCTGTGTCTTGTTCTTCTCTCACATTCTCTGCACTTATGCACTCCTGCGATTAATTTCCAGAATCTCTTATAAGAATTTTTCAAATCCCCAATTCACCCCCCCTCTTGGTGATTTGTTCCTATTTTTTAGGAAAGATCCAATAAGTTGAGTTTGATGTAGATGCGGATGAGCATTGTGAGCAACATTAAGTCAACTCTTCCACGAATTGAAAGTGCTAAAGAAATGAAAAAACTTGTGGAATAGTGCTCCCAAACTGCTGACAAGTTTCTTGTTGGGATACTTATGAGTACACTGATCATCATGAAATTTGATGGTTCATATACTATGCATGAGCATGTTTTTGAAATGACAGACATTGTAGCAAGACTAAAGTCATTGGGAATGGAAGTGGATGAAAATTTCTTGGTTTAGTTCATATTGAACTCATATCTATCTGACTATGGTCCTTTCCAAATGAACAATAATACCATGAAAGACAAATGGAATGTCCTTGAATTGCACAGTATGCTAGTTCAAGTGGAAACTAAAATTAAGAACCAGGGAATTCATTTTGTCAATTATGTGAAACAACAAGGAGCCAAAAAGAAAAGTGGTAAGAAGCATGAGAAGAAGGGAAGGGGACCATTAAAGATCAATGAGTCCTCTTCTTCTCAAATCCGCAAAAAGGAACATGACAGAAAAGGGTGTAATTTCTGTGATAAGGTGGAACACTTCAAAAAAGATTGTTTGAAACATAAGGCTGGGTTCGAAAAGAAAGGTAAGCCTAGTACTTATGCATGTCATGAATCAAATCTAGCTAAAGTTCCTTATAATATTTGGTGGATTTATTTTGGATGTACATCTCATATTTCTAATATGATGCAGGGATTTCTTTTAACCCAATCATAAGGCTAAATGAAATGTTTGTCTTTATGGGCAATAGAGTGAATGTTCGGATGGAAGCTGTTGGGACGTACCATTTGATTCTTGACAATGGACATCATTTGGAATTATGAGAAACTCTTTATGTACTTAATATATCTAAGAATTTAGTTTCAATTTCCAAACTTGATAAAGCTAGATACTATTTTGAATTTGGTAGTGGTTTTTTTAGTTTGTATAAGCACAATCATTTGATTGGTAATGGTACTTTATGTAATGGGTCATATAAATTATGTCTTGATAATTTATATGTTGAAATGCTTATGACTTTGCATCATAATTTTGGCACTAAATGTGCTTTAATAAATTTTGCTTACTTGTAGCATAAATATTTAGAACACATTTCCAAAGAAAGAATAGAAAGATTGGTAAAGAATGAAATCCTTTCAGATTTAGATTTTATCAATCTAAATGTTTGTGTGGATTTTATTAAAGGTAAAGAAACAAAACATACAAAGAAAGGAGCCATAAGAAGCACTCAACTTCTTGAAATTGTACATACTTAAGTATGCGGTCCTTTTGATGTTAACGGTTTCAATAAAGAAAGATATTTTATCACCTTCATTGATAATTTTTCATGTTATGGTTATATTTATTTATTGCATGATAAATCTCAAGTTGTAAATGCCTTAGAGATTTATATTAATGAAGTTGAAAGGCAATTAGATAGAATGGTAAAAATTGTTAAGTCTGATAAGGGTGGTGAGTATTATGGAAGGTATGATGAAAGCAGACAACATCCAGACCCATTTGCTAAATTTCTCAAAAAATGTGGTACGTTTGTGCTCAAATACACAATGCTAGGAACACCACAACAGAAAGATGTATTAGAAAAGCGTAATAAGACCTTGTTGGATATGGTTAGGAGTATGTTAAGTAGCTCTTCTTTACCCATTTTATTGTGGACTTATGCTCTAAAGACCATTATTTATCTTTTAAATAGGGTCCCTACTAAGGCAGTTCAAAAGACTCCTTTTGAATTGTAGACTAGAAGGAAACCAAGTTTAAGGCACCTGCATGTTTGGGGTTGCCAAGCAGAAATTAGATACTATAACCCACAAGAAAAGAAATTGGATGTAAGAACAATCAATGGTTATTTCATTACTTATACAAAAAATCAAAAGGTTACAGATGTTACTATCCTAATCATACCATAATGATTATTGAAACTATAAATGCTAGGATCATTTAGGATGAAGTTAGTGGGAGCAAAATACCACGTAGAGTGGATATTCAAAAACTTAGATTACAAGTTCCCTTGACTTGTGTCTTTAGTAAAGTTATTGTTCCTCATGTTATTGAACTAATGAATAATAATGAAGAACAACAAATGAATGACCCCACTACTCATAAAGAAATTTTGTTAATGAACCAATATATAAGATTCACAACAAATAGCATTAAGAATATCTCAAAGGGAAAGGAGATCCACTATTTCCAATGATTATATCATATATCTCCAAGAGTCTGAATTCGACTTGGGTCCTAATGATGATCCAATTGCTTTTTCACAAGCCATGAATAATGAAAATGGTGACAAGTGGCTAGATGTGATGAAATATGATTTGAAATCTATGAAATAGAATGATATTTAGGACCTTGCCTAGTTACCAAAAGGGTGTAAGAGAGTTGGTTGTAAGTAGGTCTTTAAGACCAAACATAACTCTCATGGTAACTTGGAACATTATGCAGCTAAACTAGTTGTAAAAGGATTTACACAAAAAAAAAACATTGACTATAAAGAAACCTTTTCATCAGTTTCTAAGAAAGATTCTCTAAGAATTATCATTGCATTGGTGGCTCATTATGATTTAGAGTTACACCATATAGATGTGAAAAATGCATTTCTAAATGGTAATTTAGAGGAAGATGTGTTCATGGACCAACCAATGGGGTTGATAGAAAAAAGAAAAGAGCACGTGGTGTACAAACTAAAGAAATCAATGTATGGACTTAAGCAAGCTTTAAGATAATGGTACCTTAAGTTCAATGATATTGTTGTTTCCTTGGGATTTAAAGAAAAAATTGTTGATCGGTGTATATATCTAAAGGTCAATAAGACCAAGTTTATATTACTGATTCTACATGTCGATATCTTGCTTGGAACTAATGATCTTGGTCTTTTAAACGAGACTAAGAAGTTTCTCTAGTAACTTTAAAGTGAAAGATTGGGTGAGGCAACTTATATGATTGGGATAGAAATATTTTGTGATAAATCAAAAGGATTATTGGGTTTGTCTTATAAAACATATATTAATAAAGTTTTAGAGAGATTTAGAATGGAAAACTAATCATCACCTCTTGTTCCAATTTAGAAAGGAGACAATTTAGTCTCATGCAATGCCCTAAAAATGAATTGGAACGAAAATAAAATGAAGTAATTCTTATGCTTCACTAGTTGGGAGCTTAACGTTTGCTCAGACTTGTATGAGACCAGATATTAACTTTGCACTTTGAATGTTGGGGAGATACCAAAGTAATCCTAGCAACGAAAGTTATGAGATATTTACAAGGAACTAAAGGTCACATACTTACTTATAAGAGGCCTAGCAACCTTGGAGTGATTGGATACACGGATTCATATTTTGCTGGATGTATGGATACAAGAAAATCAACTTATGCTTACTTATATCTTTTAGTTGGTGGAGCTATATCATGGCAAAGTGCAAAGGAGTCAGTAATTGCTACATCTACTATGAAAGCTAAATTTGTGGTATGCTTTGAGGCTGTGTTTTAGGCTAAGTGGCTACGGAATCTTATTCCAAGCTTAGATTGGTCGACAGTAATGAAAGGACACTGAAAATGTATAGTGATAATTCCGAAGCAGTCTTATTTTCTAAAAATGACAAGTATTCAAAGGGTACTAATCATATAGAATTGAAATACTTTGCCCTCAACGAACATGTTCAGAAACATAGCGTCTGTAAATCATGTTAGCCCCAATCTTATGATAGTTGATCTCTTGACGAAGGGATTATTGCCCAAGATGTTTACTAGCCATTTGTATAGTTTGAGAATTATGTCAGCTAATGAATGTTGATCATTATTATAATTGTTTACTATCGAAACTTTTAATTAAATGATGTACAAGTTTTTGAAAGTCACCTTGTTTTCAAATTTTGTTTGCATTCATGCATAAATAATTATTTTGAAAAATAGGATTTGTCCATAATAAAGATATTATAGTATTGTTGTGGGACATAATGTTTACTTCCATTAAAGTGTCATGTAAAGAAGAATAACTAATATAGTAGTACATGGAAGGTAATATGCCAATTTGATAGCATAGAATTGCCATGACTTATATTAGTTTTTATTTATAATCATGATGTATGATGTTACCAATGTATGGAACCTTTGGCCATATGGATGCGTATTATGATGAATTTTCATTAAACCATGAAGGGACACTTTGTGACATGAGCCAAGTGGGAGAATGTAAAATATGTATGTGTCTCATGTATAAAATGAGTGCTATTTTGATTTAATGAGAAAAGAGCAAAAAATTAATATTGGTATGGGAGTTATTGGAAATTATAAAATGCATATCTATAGGTTCAATTATCAAAAAGGGAAAAGGTTTTTTATTTCATAAAAGAAATATATAGAGAACGAAAAGGTCTTCATTGTCAGCTCATGAAAAATGTATCATATCCCTATCACAAGATATAAGCAAAAGAAGAGAGGGTCAAGACTCTGAGAAAGTTTTTTATCATAAAAGATCTTCTACAAACATGGATAAAGGTTAGTACATATAACCCTATTGAATGTGAAAACATGATTTCTTAATATCCTTAAGAATTGTGTTGTTGCATGAAAACCCTAAGATAGAGAACAAAAATTTATGCTTTACACAAATATCCATCATTTTTTTGGTTTTGTCATATAATTCCCCGCATCAAATAATGAGTTAAAATTTATTACAGAGAAATAATGAGTGACATATATTTAATGAGAATAAAAATAAAAAGATCAATTTAAAATTTTAGACCAATAGGATTTGTTGTTTATATTAAAGACCACCCATATAAAAAAGAATGTTTATTACTAACTACTGAGAGAGTAAGGGTTATTGATAATATATTTTTGGGTTAAATATCATTTTTTCCATGGAAGTTTACCTTAAGGAGCACTAGTCACCCAATTTTTTATTTTTTTTGTATCAAATTTTCCCTGGAAGTTCAAAAATGTAGCAATCTTGCCTATCCATTGATCCTGACCGTTGAATTGTTGCTCCTTTTTGCAAAATTCCAAGGGCAAAATTGCTTATAGAAAAAACTTTCAAGGAAAATTTGCTCCTACAAAAAACTTCTAGAGCATATTTGCTCGATTTTTAAACTTCCAAGGCAAAAATGAAACCAAAAAAACTTCCTGATGACCAGTGCTCCTTAAGGTAAATTTTCATGGTAAAAATTGTATTTAACCCTATATTTTTTTTAAGATTGCTCTCATTTGAAATTTTATTATTCAATTTACTTAACTTATAAACTGGTATATATAATATAATGTTATATATTGGTATTTTAAGGAGGTCATATCATATTTGATAAAGTATACTTATCAAAGTGTAACCTATTATTTTAAAAGGTTAATTAGTAGATTTGCCCTGAAAGTTCTTGCTAAAGAACAATGTTGCCCTATAATTTTTTATTATCCCAATGTTGCATCAGAAATTTCAAAACTTTGCAATATTGTCCATTTCCGTTAAAAAGTTAACCGTTAACGCCATTTTTTTTATGATCAACGTTAGTTTTTTAATGGAATATGCCAACATTGCTACGTTTTGAAACTTTTGGGGCAACATTCAAAATAAAAATCCTTGTAAGACAACATTACTCCTAGGGCTATACTTCCGGAGCATATTTATTACCTAACCTGATTTTAAATGTGGGTTTATGGCTATGATAGAATTAGATTTGGGTATGAAAAAATTATTATTTTCCTCTTAACACAATCTAAATTACATGAATCCAATTTAACTAGTCGGTCTTTTTTTTTTGGGGGGGGGGGATTAAACTGATGAACAAAAAGATAAGATAAAACTACACATCTTGACCAAAAGTATTATAATATTTATATTATTAATTTAATATCTATGATAAATATCAAACCTACCTAAACACAAATATTGCTTGATTGAAAAGCTATATGTTAGAGGAATGGGTCCCCCATATTGAGACATGAAACGGGTAGAAACAATGAATTGTTCATTGCTTTGGTCAATTTCCTTGTTGCCATCATCCATCCATTTGTGGAAAAGTCAAAATATATCATATTGCTAAATCATTGGAGTCTTTCAATCAAATACCAATTCTCATCAATATATAACTCTTATAAAAAAAATAAAATAAAAATGTTAATAATATGAAGTTATTTAATTAATTAGAACCTATGAAGCACGGACACTCTGACACCGTCCGACACTCCTATTTTTTTAAAAATATGTGTGACTTTGAATATTACTGAATTGATGATGAATTTTCCTTTTATATTTTTTTTTTAAAAAAGGAGGCACGACTTTTATAATGAAGCCAAATCTATGATGAGACAAAGTTAGAGGCCAGGATTTTACGAAATATTGAACTTGAATATAAATTTTAATATATATAGTTAATATCAAAACGTGTCCTAACGTGTCGAAATTTAGATGTTTTTAGAATTAACGTGTCGAAGTGTCGAATCGTGTCATATCTCATGTTTCGTGTCAGTGTCGGTGCAACATAGATTAGAACTCATAGGGTCCTATTCATATACGTTATTTGCACCGAGTTTGACAAAAATTTATACTATTATTTATGATTTAAACTTCATTGTAGTTTTTATATCATAATGTGTGTCAAACTTTTTTAATAAATTAATTGTGTTATTATTTTTAAAAAAATAAATTTTCAGCTAATTATTTATTTTGTATTGAGGCCTCATGAGCAATGTATTATTATTTTTTAAAAAAATCTGGTCACAAAAATAAGCTCAGGGTCTAAAATATTGTTGAAGAATTAGGGATTAGAATTATTGACTTGACTGTTTAATTTGAATATTTTCAAATATCGTATAATGTTTGTTATATATCATATAAAAAGTTGCATATTGATTAGATTAATTCATTTTGTGGCGGCAATTATTAGGATACATAGTGACACCCACTACATTATTGACTTTGTCATTCTATATTTATGGCTTGCCTTTTGGGTTAACGATATGACATATTATGTATTTATATATTGATGATTTGGTGAAAGTTGAAATATGAAAAAAATTAAGGCTCTATGGTCAATTGCATAATCATCACACCTTTTCATAAAAAAGCACATTGTATGTGTGGGGCCAAATTGATATTTACTCCCTTTAATATTTAACTTAATACTAGTTTTTTTTAATAAAAAAAATTGTTCTTTAAAAAAATGATGTTTTATTTTATGAGGCTTTTTGCAGAAGATTAAGAATAGTTAATTTATTTAACATGAAAATGCCTCTAACAAATTAGAAATTGCTTGACCCCAGTTAGTTGTATTTATTTCTATTCAAAAGAGTCATCAACTTTGTATCTAATGAATGGTACTCCTTTTAGTCTTTTTTTTAACAACCTAAAATATGAATTATTTTAGTATTTTTTATAAAGTCTTAATAAGAGATGTCTCAATATTTAATGAGTTTTTTTTTCATGTGTTCCCCATTAATTACACAGACACACACACATATTACATTAATTAAAGGGTTGGTTATACTATATATATATATATATATATATATATATATATATATATATATATATATATATATTCTCTATTTTACTTATCCCATCATAAATAAGGACATGCTTGGAAAAAAATTTATTTTAAGACATACTTATTATTTTTTAACTACTTTCTTAAACTGCGTAATTCGATTATCAAGTTCTTATAAATAAGATAGGAGAGAGTATATTTGAAAGAAATAATATTTTAAGAACATTAATTTGTGTTGATTTGAGAGTTAGAAAATGATTTATAACAATAAACTAATTTGACTTCCTGGTGTAGGGGCTTAAGCTTTAAGCTTCTAAATCATATGATACTAATCAATGTTGTGTTAATTTATTCATAAATTGATAGTTAATTAAATATTTAGAAACTTAATCTGACTGTCTAAGATATCTTTTAGGTATCCCTTTCTTCAATACTTATTTTGATATGGGAAACTCAAACTAAATATAAACTATATGTCATTTAATATTAAATTAGTGATATTTTCTAAGAAAATAAAGTGCAAGATAAAATTCTTATTGATTTCCAATTCAAAAAATAATGATCCAAATTAAAAAAAAATACATATAAATTATAAAATTTGAATCCCTTAACGCATAGAAATGATTAAGAAATAAACATGACTAGCAATTGTTTGATAAAGTGAAAAGAATCCTTAAAAAGAATTGAGCGTGTGAAGGAAAAAATCAAGTTAAAAAAATTACTCTTTTACAACTAGATAATTATATTTTTAAGAAATTAGTAATGACTGGAGAAAGCCAAGGAAACTAATTTTTCTTTGTGCATTGTACATTGTATTGTAAACGTATGCAATTTTAATAATAATACATATGTTTACAATACAATAATAATACATACATACATACATACGTTTAAACACACGCACAAACTAATAATAATAACAATAATAATTTTTAAATTTATGTATTTTGATTCAAAATTGTTAGCATTGTGAAATTTCTCTGAATTTTCTGTCATTTGGTGCCTTATTGACCTTCGCTTTGTGGGTTAGCTCCATCAACAATAAAACGAAAGCAAAAGAGAGAGAATTAGTGGTGCACTAACAATTAGATATCTAATTGTATTTTGTGGGTTATCCCAATTTTAAAAGTCAGCATATGATAGCATCCGCTTAATTAATGCATTGAATTACAAGTGAAGTAGTAATCTAAGTAGCTAGTACTCATTTCAAAATTAAAATCTAAAAAGTCAGTCAATTCTTTTGGTGTTTTAAATATTGAATTAGTTAGATTAGAGCGGGCCGATTTGTTATGTACACTGACATTTCCCTATAAAACGAGTGGGTAGCAAAGTTAAACAAAGTTTGTCCAGAAAAGTTAGAAATTGTGAAGTACTCAAAGGCTTTGTCAGACAATTAACGATCACGAACATAATGAGTGTCAATCTTAATATACTTGGTACATACATGGAACACCTTATTGGAGGCAAGAGCCGCAACACTAACATTGTCGCACCAGATGCGAGAAGTAGCTGATCGATGAAGCAAAACAAAGTTCATGCTACAACTTGCCTTAATTCAATCTCTAAACTTTTAAACCGAGCTAAAAGTTTAGAGTCTGAATCATAAAGAATCAAAGTATGGGCTAAGTATATATGTAACAGCCCGCTTGCTCCGCCTACCAGCCTACCGAAGCACGACTGCAGGGTCACCTGTAAGCCCGCCAAAGCACTACCACAGGAAAGCAAAGTCTGACCCCCACTAGCCAGATATTATCCTCTCCTTTAGAAGATTTATCCCTAGGGAAATAAATTCTCAAAAGTGCCTCCCTAAGTCTTGAAGCCATGAATATATCTAAGGATAAGGTTGTGCTTCATGGAGACTTGGTAACCAAAGTGAGACCAAAAAGAAAACGAATTGAATCTCAATTTCAAAACAAGAAGATTTATCATTGTGGGAGATGCCATGAAGCTGGACACACGGTGAAGACATGCAAAAATCCGACACTTTGGTTACCAAGTCTTCATCAAGCACAACCTTATTCTCAGAGTCGTGGCTTCGAGATTTGGGAATTTATTTTTTAAGGGACAAATCTTTTAGAGAAAAAGATCATACTAGCCCAGTGGGGGGTCAGACCTTGCTCTCCCATAGTCATATAATTTTATACATATTGTTACGGACAAGCAGGTTGGGCCCCACTAGGCCCAAAGCTAAATGGATCCGCCAACGGATAGAGAATTATTTGGTAAGATACTGACCCTATTTTCTCGCTAACCGCCATATGCCATATAGATAGTGGAGTAGTTACCAGTGAGGGCACGTGTGGAGTAAATATCATATCACAACCTCAGGTACACTCTATATATATACCCTAGTATGCACTAATCAGGTATGCACGAACTACTTATGCCACTTTTACCTTCAGCATACACAGAGCACACACCCTACTCCCTCTGGCAAAGTGCCCAGTATTACATCGAACTACGTGGACTTTGATCCCTGATAAGGGTACGTAGGCTTTGGGACTCATTCCTAGGACAAGTCCTATCTATTTGTTCATCTACAAAACATTGGCACCGTCTGTGGGGACGCTAAATTGTGATTCCCTGAATTACGAGGTAGTTAAGAATGGCAAATACCAGAGGCTGGAATCAGGCACCTCGTCAGGAACAATCAAAGTCGCTGCCGCCCGCAAATCTTGAAGCAGAGACACAAGATGAATTAGTGCCACCATATGAAAATCAGGTGCTAGTGGAAACCGAACACAAGCTTGCCGACAATGAGATACCTTAGGACCTTGGTAACCAAATCTCGCGGCCGACACAACTGTTACCCATGTTTCAAAATCCTCCGCAAGAGTTCCAAATTGAGGATCACGATGTTCGTCGCCTACAGATAGTAATAGAAACAATGTTTAAACGGATGAAGGACATGGAAAAACGCCATGCGCTACAAAGGGAAGCTGACGTTAAGCGTCTGCAGGAGGATATGGAGCGCATAGATGCTTTATGGCGGCTAGAGGAAGGGTGGAGACTCCAGTAGATTCTGGACGAGAGGCTAGGCAGAGAAGAGAATAGTAATCAGAATGCCAGCAGAGACAAGGATGACCTAAGTCAAATAGGAACGCAAACTCGGCAAGGAAACTTAGCTGAGGCGGAACAGAGCAATGGCTGAGATAAAGACAATCCTAATACCACCATAGTAACACAGCAGGCAGATGTAACAACGCCTCGAAGTACTACAGATATGGATGTGCCGCACGTTGAGAAGATACGAGATAAGGGAGCACCGGAAGCAACCCAGGCTAACACGGAAGCTTCGGAGAAAACTCATGCCGACGGAGTGTAGGGATCTTTTGTCGACGAGATACGGATGACAAAATATCCAAAGGGTTTCGACTCAAGGGATTTGCCAAACTACGATGAAACCTAGGACCCACAGGTTCACCTTAACAATTTCAACATGGAAATAATGGTGAAAGGATTCGAAGGACCAATAGTACCTCGACTATTCGCGGGAACATTGCGAGGGGCAGCCCAATTATGGTTCCATTCTTTACCACGGAAATCAGTCCGAGATATGGAGAGTTTCGGCCAAAAGTTCTTATTGAACTTCGCAACAAGCAGAAAACAACCCAAAACTTAGTTCCAATTGGGAAATATAAGGCAAGGTCCTAATGAGACATTGCAACAATACCTCGAGCGTTTTAAAGATGCCGCCCTTCAAGTTTCAAACTTGAAGGAAAACATGCACTTGCATTTGGCAATCTCCAGCTTGCATAATGATTCTCGTCTCAAAAGGTCGACAATGAAAGATCATGTAACAACACTAGTTGAGTTTAGAGATCGTTCAAAGAAATATCTGGAACTCGAACAGTTAGAAATGGCTAGCCGAAGTTACATGGGATGAACTAGGAGCCCACCTCCGAGGAATAAGGACCATCAAAGTAGTTCAAAGTTGGATAGCCGAAGATGGACAACGGATAACCAGCATCGGGGAAACAAAGCAGAAGGAAGATATAACCAATATACGCCTTTAAAAGTATCCAGAGAACGGATATGGAGAGAAGTCAGCTTAACCGAGATGAGAAGGGCCGAACGACCGCGGCCCATGCGGCACAAGGCTATCTTGAACAAGTCTCGATACTGCGAATTTCATGACCAACCTGGCCATACAACGGACCAATGTTGGGATCTAAGGGATGCAATAGAAAAGTTTATCCGAGAAGGCAAGTTGCAGAAATACGTGATTCAGACTCAGGGACGTTCAAACAATAAACATCTTGGGGAGGAGCGAAATAGAAGTCTGGAGAAGAAGAAGAAGAGGAAAGAAGAAAGCGACGATGAGTTTCCCGTAGCAAAGTTTGATTGTTTTGTCATCAGTGGAGGACCGGGTGGCGGAGGTGACTCACAAAACCAGCGTCGTAAGTATCTGAAGGAATCTTGACAATCCGAGACCGCCCACATTTCAAAAGGGAAACGAAGGAGCGAGACAAGCCGACACTCAGTTTCACTAAAGCCGACCTAGAAGACGTTGTCCTTGGCCACTACAACAACCTAGTAATGACAGGCACGATTCTGGATTGCAGGGTCCAAAAAATCATCATCGACAACGGAAGCTCGGTGGACATCCTCTGATGGGAGGCATTTTGAAAGATGAAGCTGAACCTAAACGAGTTAAAACCATGCAAAACAACCTTAACCGGCTTCAATGGCCAGGATACTAGACCTAAAGGTTGCTTAGACTTAAAACTGACCTTGGGTACTAAAGAGGCTTTTAAATCTGAAGTGGTTAGATTCGTAGTTGCTAACTTCCCATCCCCATACAACGTCATTCTTGGAAGACCAACGATCCATAATTGGGATATGCTGGTATCCACAAAAGAATCAAAAGGCAAAAATGATCGGGAAAAAGAACAAAATAGTTGTCGTCCGAGGAGATCAAAAAGAGTCGCGAAAATGCTACTATGATTCGGTGAAAGGGAATAAAGAGAATGCGATTTCTTCCCAAACTAGGGAAGAAAAAGATGACGTTCATTTGGTCAAGATGGACATGAGAGTGGAGGAAAAGATTCAAAGGCCTGGGCCTAATGGAGAGTTGAGAGACTTCATCCTGGGCCGTAGGCCGGAACAGACCACGAAGATCGGGAAAGAATTAAATGCCGAGGCTCATCGTGCATTAGCGGAGTGCTTATTGAAGAATGCTGACATATTTGCTTGGGGACCAGCCAACCTACCAGGCATAGATCCTAAATTCTGTTGCCATAAACTGACAATTCGACCGGGCTCTATCCCAGTTACACAAAAGAAAAGGAAGATGGGCCTAGACAAAGTAGCCGCTCTTGAAGAGCACATCAAAGAGCTCCTAGAGGCCGGCTTTATAAGGGAGGTCTGGTACACCACTTGGCTATCCAATGTCGTACTGGTGAAGAAACCCAATGGCAAATGGAGAGTCTGTGCGGATTACAAAGACTTAAATAAGGTATGCTCCAAAGATGCTTTTCCTATGCCTAATGTTGATCAGTTAGTGGATAGTGCATCAGGTTTTAAACTCTTATCCTTCATGGATGCATATTAGGGGTATAATCAAATCGCCATGCACCCCGAGGACCAAGAGGAAACGACGTTTATCACGGAAAGGGCTAATTACTGCTACAATGTAATGCCTTTCGGATTAAAGAATGCCGGAGCAACGTATCAACAAATGATGACAAAAGCATTTGAAGATCGACCGAGTTCTCAAACATGAATGACGGTGAGGTGTATCGACTTGGAGAAGGAAGGGCCTTTGAAGGGGAAGAGGTAGCATCGCCAACGGTATGAGGCGAAGACAGAGGCGGAGTAATCACCTTGGTAATTGGCCCAGTTAGGGTGATGGAAAACTTCTTGGGAGGTGGAACCGAGCTAGTTTTCTCGGCCTCAGCTGCTTTTCGCTTTCCATCAAGTTTCTTCATAAAAGCCGGCACTGACGGAGCCGAAGACTTTGGCGGCATAGTTGGTTTTGCACAATAAGAAACCATCAATAATCCAATAAAAGAGATAAAGCAAGAAATGCTATTACAAATACCAAGCATACTTTTTCGTGGTTTCTGTTTCTTTAAAGGAACATACAAATACAGCCCGGCATCGAAAGGCCCCATCTCCTTGCCAAGATCTCGTAGGAGCTCTTTAACTTTCTCCTCTTCCGGGGTAAGTTTGGTGACTTTCGAGCTAAAGGCTTTGGTTCCTAAATTATGATGGTGGTAAGTCCAGTAGAGAGGGAATTTCTCCTCTAACTCCCCGCGGTCATTTAGGCGAAGGAACCATGGGACCTGGCAAGGAGTGGCTTCAACCTTAAAATAGGCTGACTTAAAACCCTTAAATGATTCGGTATAAGGATTGAACAGTTTTTTAAAGCGGATACCCCAAAGATGCGTCCATTCAAATTCCAAGGGCTCTTCTTTGGTCTTATAGGTGTTTACAGGGGAAAAGAAGTGAAAAAATACAGGAATGGTACAGGGGATTTCCTGTTCCTTGCATAAATTGTCAAAACCAAGAACGTAAGCCCAGCTATTCAGATGCAATTGTGTAGGGGGCAAGTGTAGATAGTTCAAAATTTCCATAGTAAAGTTAGAAAAAGGAAATGAAGCACCTAAAAGGGTAACAACGTCTCGGTACATGAAAAAGAAGTGAGGAGACTCCCTGACACGCCGCGACGCTACCGACTCTCCTTCTAAAGGTAACCGAACAGTGTACCCCTCGCCATCTCTAAGAGTAGGCCCCCTAAATTCTTCCCAAGTCATCTTGTTCAAGATCCCAGTGACCTCTGGGCATATAACGAAATGACACGGACTGTGGGCTACTTCGGTAGAACCCGATTCTTCGGCCACCGACTTTTCACTATTCTGAGAGGAAGAGGCCATCTATACCTATATAAATACACAAAAAGCAAAGACGAGTTAGATAGGAATCTACCTCGACATGCAGGCATGCGATGCAACACACTCTTCGATGTTAGGACAGGAGCAGATTTGTGAGTGCAACTTCTAAGCACTATCTTGGCCACCACCTCCCGACCAAGGGTCACAAGAGCAATAGCCTCATGTTGACAAGCCTCGTAAGGAGCGACCAGGGTGGGGCGGATCTTACTAACAGTCAAAGGCTGTGAAGCCGAAATAGGAACCGCCCTAACAGGAGACAGAGGTCTAGTGGCTAAGCCAGGAAGGTCTATAGGAGGTAATAGGGGCCAAGATAGGGAAGGATGAGAAGCTTTCAAAGAAAGAGGAGGAGGAGATCTATGACTACTCCTACGATCCCCACTCCCAGAGGATTTAAGAACATCTGCAGCCATGGCTACCTCAGAACGATGAACACCATACAACCAGAATGCAGTTTTTTCAGGCATGTTTTTAACAACCTCCCAATTCTCTTCCGGAATAGGCCTACCATAAATATCTACAGGTACGTTTGGCTTTTTATCCATGAAAAAACTAAAAGAACCCCTCAAGAAAACCCAGGAAAGCAATATTCAACACACATAATCCCAGGAAAAAAGCAAAAAGACACCCGGAAGCGCAACTAATTAGGAGGAGAGTGCAATTTTCACGAAAGAAGGAGAAAGGGAGAAGCAGCAAAACACACTTAAAGTGAAAACCGATAATGAAGATGTACCTGGGATAGAAGAACTTGTTAAGGATGAAGAGCAAGACTTGGACTTGGAACGCCTGGGTATGGAGTGTTTTCTTTTAGCGATGACAGGAAACTCAGCATAAAAAAGGAGAAAATCGTGACATTCGCGTTATAAAGAGGTAATCTGAAGAGATGTTTTCAAAAGACTCCAACGGGTTCGAAGGCGAAACGACAAGACCTGTGACGTCAGACAGGCACAGGGGGGTAGTTATAGCTGGCGAAACCCTAAAGTAGATAGCCATCATGAGTCTTGAAAAGTCACGAGAATTTAAAGAGCGCGAAAACCAAAGACGGCTGGCAGAGAAGTGGGTGGCATCAGTCTCGATACAAGGCTACGCGTTCCAATGTCATACAAGAACGGGCGCCTATTTTTAAGGCGGGTCCAGTTGATGCTCCAGACTTGGGGGCAACTAGGGGAACACGTGCTACCAAAATATAACTAGGAACGACATAGTAAGGAAGGCCGAGATATAATTAAAATTTAGGTAATCAAGCTAAGTCGAAGAGTAGGAGAAAATCGAGCCTAGTTAAGGGTGAAGAAGAATTAAAAATTTCATCCGAGGTAATGAAGACTTAGCGTCATTACGAGAATGAAACCAAGGGTAGCTCAAACCCGATTAAGCCCGGCATGTCAGAAGCCTGAAACACCGAGCTTGGGGGCATCTGTTACGGACAAGCGGGTTGGGCCCCACTAGGCCCAAAGCTAATAGGATCCGCCAACGGATGGAGAATTATCTGGTAAGATACTGACCCTATTTTCTCGCTAACCGCCATATGCCATACAGATAGTGGAGTAGTTGCCAGTGAGGGCACATGTGGAGTAAATATCGGATCACAGCCGCAGGTACACTCTATATATATACCCTAGTGTGCACTAATCAGGTACGCATGAACTACTTATGCCACTTTTACCTTCAGCATACACAGAGCACACACCCCACTCCCTCTGGCAAAGTGTCCAGTATTACATCGAACTACGTGGACTTTGATCCCTGATAAGGGTACGTAGGCCTTGGGACTCATTCCTAGGACAAGTCTTATCTATTGTTCATCTACTAAACACAAATAATTTTTTTTTCCCTTGCCAACAAATATATATATTTTCTGATACACACAGACATAAGACATCAATGTTCTATTTTTTTTTTTCAACTTTCACCACTTCATAGATTGGAATACTGATCACCGAAAAAATATTTGGATAAAATTATCATTTATATGTTTCTATCATTATTATTCATCCATGGATGCATATACATATAATAAATGAAAAATTATTTAAAAATTAACCAAATAAAATGTCTAGCTAAGATTTTGACCCACTAGCTCTCTTCTCATCAGTTTCATGAATGTCAGCCGCTCAAAAAAGATGGACACCCAAAAAAAAATCATAATAATTAATTCCATATCCTCAACAAAACTAGTTTCTCTGATCAAAAAAAAAAAAAAAAAACTAGTTTCAATACTTAATTATCGTTGCGATGAGACTTGCATTGTCCTAATACAGTGTCAAAGATAATGAGCAGAGTTTTGATCAGTCTAGATCTTTTACTATTATTCTTTCTTTTTTAAAAAAAATATATATATATATTTGAACTTATAACAAAATTAAAGCATAGATAATCTCTCAACGTTAAATTATCAAAAAATAATTTTTACTTATAAATTATCAATTAAATATTTTAAATTTAGATTGTTGAAATTGTATTTGCACTATAAGCACCATCATTATAATGATGACTGAAAATTGTTTCAATACCCTAGGCAAAACATAAATTATAACCACCATTACTAATTTTGTATATATATGACATAAAATGTTGATTGATTTGGAGACAGAAATATTAAGTTTGTAGTTTGTGTGTCTATACATGTGTGTGTGGAAAAGGCAAACAAATATTAATGATCACTAAAAGTGTATGTCTTATGTATCCAAATCCAATAATATCTTCTACATAATATGTATCTTTCTCAATATCATCAGTTGCTACTATATATCCCCTCTATGGCTCTATCTCTCTAGCTCTCCGTACTGTGCAGTTTAATTTGGGACCACTGATTTTCAGTCTTCTTCTTCAATTAATTAATGGCCTCTCACGAGAGGAATTGAACATAGAGTCAGTGTGGCTGCTTCTCTTGACAGTTGAATACCGTTATCACTGCTTCCTAAAATTAACGGTGGTGGTGACGATGAAGATGACGACGGCGCTTCAACTTAATTTCAGGCCGCCTCGTAGTTCCTCTACTTCTTTCTTCAACCTTATGTTCTCCTTTCTTAGGTTTTCGCAACATTTTCTCAGCAACTCACAGTCTAATTCCGTTTGCTTCAACTTCTTCCTTCACAGAAAAAAGAAAAAAGGAAAAACAAAACATCAATTCCGTTCTGTGTTTGATTGGTTTCGGTAAATTTGTGAGAGGAGTTTTATATACAAAAGCCTTATTTTTTTTAAACTGTTCCCAAACTGGCTGGAAATAACTGAGTTTTTACATCTTAACCTCGTGTTCCCAGAAGATCATTATCAGACTTTTGCAGAAGTTAATGATAATAGGAGAAATAATGTCATCCTCTCTATGGTGGGAAATACTACAAAATATCATAGTCATGTGTTAATGTGGACTGCGAAATATTGAATAATTATCACATAAAAATGTTATATTTGATATACATACACAACATATACATATTTTACTAATGTTTGGAAACTTAGAGCCATATCTAGATCTCAGATAACGACGCTATATGTAATATACCCAGAAAAAAAAAAAAAAAAAAAAAAAGCATGACAGTGTGTTTAACAGTTTAAGCGACATCGTACAGACAAGATATTGAATCCATGAATACAGAACCGTTTTAAAGATAAACGTATAAACATGCCAAATATACGTTACATACACACAGTCACAAACACATATAAGTGTATGTGTATGTATGAATATGTGTACACACAGAGTCACAAATATACCTCGCTCTTCTGTTCTGAAACCAAACTTCGATCTGTCTGGGCTTCAAATTCAATCTCTGGGCAAGTTCTTGTTTCTGGAGCTGCATGGAATATGAAATAAGAAGAAACCAAAATTAACCCACATAACTTTCCAATTTTACCCTTCCGGGTAGGTAAGTAAGAATTACTAACAAGAACCAACATATTCAATTCTTATGGACACAAATCTCAAGATCCTGCAGTTTCATTAACGACACCATCAAGAATCATTCTTAATCATCACACCCTGAACCTGGGTGAGAGAGATTATATACAGACTGTATGAGATAGAAATTACAATATATATATTAATTCACTAAAAAACAGTGGATTAGAGATTCAATTGAATGATTTTGTTGTCAAATAGACATTCACTAATTAGTTATATACGGAATCCCATTGACTTAACGGCGGAACTGTGTCCTAAATTCCATCGCTGATTAACTATTTTTTAGTGATATATATATAGAGAGAGAGAGAGAGCCTTACTGGGTTGAGAGAGCTATGGAGCTGAAAGCTATCTTCAAGCATGGCGGATTGTTCCTTGCTGAGTCTCAGTTTCTTTCTGCAACTATTCCTATGACTGCTTTTTTCATCATCATCTTCTTCTTCTTCTTCATCATCGATTGATCTGGTCTTCAAACTGATAAATTCTTTATTAATAATGGTTTCTTCAAACTTCTGCTTCTTTAATGGCATCACATAGCCTCCTATTCCAAGCCCTAGACTCAGCCTTGTGTTGCATATCGTTCCATCATCTTCCATGGCAGAGAATTAAACAGAGAGAGGAGGGGAGAGAGAGAAGAAGAAGATGGAGGAGAAGGTGAAGAAATAAAAATAGTTGATTACAGGGTTTATAGGAATAAATATACAAACGAAGCGGATTTAGTACAGATTTTATTGTTGGGTTTGGTCTTGGGAGATTCAATTTCAATCAGTTATTGGTGGGCTATCAAGAAAAAAAATTGAAAAAAAAAATTAAAATTTTGACATGAAGTAAGTAATTAATAATTAATATTATTAATTAATTATATGGTTATAGGACTTTTTATGGATATATTTAATGGAATAATTAAATGAGAAGAAGAAAGAGTAGACTAGCTAAGAAAACAAATGCGTTAGAACATAGAATTGTGATCCCTTTTAGGAAACCAAAAAGTTCTTTTATTATTAGTGACATAAAATAAAATAAAATGTTTGACTTTTCAATTTTGTTTCAATTCTTAATCCAATTTTCTGTATGTGTCTGCCTTCCTAGTACTTTCTTGTGATCCCATAGTGCCTTGTTTGGTGGTTTCAATTCAAACTTTTTTGCTTTACCACTTACTCAATCCATCCATCAACATCCAGGAATCAATAATTAGTAGTAAGAAAGAAAATTAACAACAATAATATATAAAAGATAAATAAGTTATATAAATCTTATTTGTTATATATGTTCGGTTAAACTTAAAATTTCACTTGAGATATTCAAATATTTGTTTAAAACATATTACTTTATTTTTTTTTGAAATTCATGTATTTTTGTGAAAGAATGTTTTCTTTATACGTAAATTTATTCTTAAAATAAATTAAATAATTTTATGCTTAATTAGAAAATAGTAAAAATAATTCTTGCGTTATGCATGTAAAGCTAAATTTCAATTTGTTCAAAAGTTTGCCTATTAGTGAATTAAGATACGTCTGCTATATCCTTTAGATCTTGAATTCAAATTATAAAGGAGTCATTTATATTAGGAGGGGCAACTACATACCCGAACCGGATACCGGATAATAATATTAAAAAAATGGTATATTACTTTTTTTAAAGCAATAACATTTCATTTATGTTAGGTTAAAAATCCACAAAATTATCTATAAACTTATTTTTAAAACACTGTCATATAGTTAAAAACATAAATGAAATCATGATAATGCACTTCATTACACATATTACTGAAATTAATATCCATGAGGTTATATCAGTTTTTTTTGGCCATCAAATGAGGTTAAATCAGTTTTATTTAAAAAAAAAAACTGAAGTTTTATATATGCTTATTATAATATTTTTTTATAAAATACATCATAATTATATGGCATTAATTAACTCAAACATAATGGGTGATTGTTAAAAAAAAGGGTTATATAATAAGGGGGATATTAATTAATTAGCAAAAACACGTATCATATAATAATATTATTTTTTATTGTGGATTGAAACTTGCAATTAAGAAATATTTGACTTACCTACTCTGCTCTTATTACAATAGACATCTAACTATTTTATCGGAACTAAGAAAAGTGTTATTTAATAATTAACTTTGCCTAGAAAATGAATAAATAATTTATTTTACCCTTTTAAAATAAAAATTTCTCAAATCTATTTTATGTTCTCTCTCATATTTAATACTTTACAAATATGCAATGTTAAAAAAAATGTAATATGTCATCAAGTGGCTTATAATAAGAATCATTCATCTCTCCCAAAATGTATAGTAAGGACAGGATAGGACATGTATTTTACATAACTCACCTTCAAAATATAATTAATGAAAGCCAAATTGGACTTGAGAACTTTTTACATTTCCAACATGGAAATAAAAGAAAAAAACTGTCACAATCCAATCCTAGAAAAAAAAAAAAGAAAAAAGGATAAAATAACAATTCCAACTTGTGACGATGTCTAACATAAATGATACCCAAAACAAGTGTGTTTCTACCACTAGCTAACCTAACCCCCCACGAGGTTAGACAAGTATTAATCTCAATTCAATGTTTACAAAAACTGATTAGTTGACATTAACACAACAATAATGATGATAGTTTGGCAATAGTGACCTGGGAGAACCAATAATTGAATATAGGTTGCTGTTATATATTATATTGACACTTGGACTAGACTCACATATTGGCGTTTCCATAATATTTATACCCCAATATTGAAGACATTTAATTTGTTGAATATTCAACAAGAAACAGTTCACACGTATTTATGAATATATATTTCTCCCTTTACTCATTAATACAAAATATATTTACTTAATTTGATTAGATTAAAAAAGTTGGTTGAGTTAATTAATATAAAATATATTTTTTAAAACACTGTAATCATTTTTCTTAATTTATTCATTCTTCCTCTAGAGATATCATCAATAGGGATAAATTAGAAAAATATTGACATGTGTGAAAAATACGGGGAAAACTCACTTTTAGGTACCTATACTTTTCTTTAATTTTTAATTTAGTACCTACATGTTTTTTTCCTCATAATTAAATGCTTTAATTTTGATACAGAGATAACTCCTGTACAGGGGCTAACATAATTAATAGAGTAAAGTTAGAGGAGTTAACGATGTTAACAAAGCCAAATTAATGATTTAACTAAAAGAAAATAAAACACACATATACTAAATTTTTTTTTAAAAAAAAATGAGTCAAAGCATAAATACTTATAAATGAGTTTTTTTCTAAATATATCTTATATTAAGTATTGGATGGATCCAGGAGGAGGAGTATTACGGATTACCCAGATGAGAGGCAAAGTGTTGGTTTTAAAATTAAATGGTTTCATATTATTGAAAGCTACGTTTATTGTTTATTTGTGATAAGTATGAAGTGGCGGGTAGTGATGATTCGTCAGGTCATGGCTTTTTGCAGTGTTTGTATCTTTGTGAGAACATTCATGCAGATTTGCAGAGACCAAGTCTCATTAATTGACTGAGTCACAAAGCAAGTGTGGACGTGTTTTAAGGAGATCCTTCTAGGCCTTTTTGCTACGTTCAATTTATGGTCTGTTTGGTATGTATGAGGAAAATGGAATAAGGGGGAATTTGAATGAGTTCAATTTTAAAAAATAAAAATAAAAATAAAAATTGGAGAAGTAAGATTAAACGCTTTTAATTAATTTCTCGTATTTTATCTTCCATCTTCTCTCTATTGTCTCATTAAAAATTTCATCCCTTCCCCTTAATTTTCGTCATGCCAGGAGGGGAGTGTGCATATGACCTCAACACCAAATTAAGTTTAACCCAAAATCTTTCCTTTGGATGGAGAGAAAAGTGAAGGGAAAATAGGGGGAGATGATACTATAAAGGAAAACTTTCAAAAATAGTTTTTTTTTTTTAAAAAAACTATTTTTTGAGAGTTTTCCCTTCTATTTTTATTTTCTCCTAATTTTCTCCCCATCCAAATATAAAAGGTATTAAGTTTATTAGTGATGGATCCATGGGGGCAAGTAGCTAGGTGACTATTTCGTTGAAATTAGTATACATAACTATTTGTTTAGTTTAATTATATTTAATGCAAGACTTCTTCTTATTTTAATTTATCACAGTTAATTTTCAACATTGTTATATTTACACATAAGAAAAAAATAGCCACAAGTTGTGTAATACCCTAAAAATCCTATTTATCATAGCCACTATATTTTGCTAAATAATACCTATTTTTAAATAGGTGAGTTTGTGGTCTCAAATTTTGGTGTTGTATTTATTTTTATTCCTAAGCAATTTTCCCTAGAATTAGAAAGCCTAAAGACTACTTTTTCTAAATCATATTAAGGATCATAAAATATCTTAAAATTATCATAATTTAGTATAATCATAATTCTACCATTTCAACAATTAAAATCATCAAAGGATGATAAAATCAATTAGAGGAAATTAGTAACAATTATTGGGCAATTGAAATTGCAATAATTGAGATACTTTAATAATTTATGAAATTTAGTTAATAATTAATTTATAAAGATCATGATTAAGGAAATATCAATTAATTAAGGACCAAATGGTATATAGAAGCTAAGATTAGCATACAAGGAGTTGTTAATCATCAAAATTAAATTAGAAACCTTGTCAAATTTTGGTAATTAAGTCTAGTAACCCCTAAAACACTATATTAGCAATAGTAACCAAGGATTAATTGATTCTCCCTTAAACTAATAAAAGTGGCGAAAATTACTAAAGAATGAAGAGATTTTGTTTACCCTTAATCCTAAATCCTAAATTGGACCAATGAGAGAGATTTTTCTTCTTAAGTTGTGAGAACAATTGAAACATAAATTGATAATTAAAAGAAGAAGGGGGAGGACGGTTTTTCTTGGGCAACAAGAAGAGGGAATTTGTTTTAAATAAACATACAAACACATGGGAGAATTAGATGATAAATGGCCATTAGAGTATAGAAGAAGATAAAAGTACCTATGGAGACTTTTTGGGCTTGAATTAAATGTTTTGGAAGAGGATAAAGGAGAGAGAAGAAGGGGGAGAAGGTGGAGAGTGTGTGTAGTGTGCGTGTGATGTGTGTGTGTGTTGTGAGTACGTGTGTGTGTCCAAGAGTTGTGTATGTGTGTGAGTGTAGTAAGAAAGTCAAGATTAAACCAAAGTGGATAATGGTTTGAAATTCAAAGTGAAAACTTAAGAAGCAAGTTTATTACTTAATCAGATACAAATGAATGAGAATCTATAGAAATTAAATCATATCTTGAAATATTGAAACTGGGTATAAAATATAAGTAGATACTTGAAACCAGTAAATTATGGGCTTGAACTTGGCTATTCCCAAAGTCATTTTCGTATACTTTTAGGATTCATACCTAAGTGTTTCAGGAAGTTTAAAATGACCATAAAACTAGTCATAAAATTATGATTTCAAAAGTGAAATTAGATCTTGAATAAAAACACCAACTTGCACCTAACTAAATTAGCATTTGGAGTAACTAAGAGATGAAGCAAAAGAATTTAAGAAGAAGGGGGGAGAAGGGCGGTTTTGAGGTGTAGAGGTGAGATTAAAACCTCTTCACCAAGTTAAATCCAATGGTTAAGATCAAGGTAAAGATGTTAGGAAGTTAACTCAAGTTTAGCTATAAATAGAGGCCTTGTGCATCACAAATTCTCACCAATTCACCAAGCTAGAAACCGAAAATCTAGTGTGTGAGGAAGTGAGTGGAAGAGCTCCAAAAGCAAGGAGCAAGGTTCTACAAGAGGTAAGGAAGCTTTTAGTCTTTTAGTTCTAGTTCTTAGTTTTTGTAGTAGAAATGTTAGGAAATGTTATTTTGATCTTTAATTTTCCAAATATAGTTTTATTCTCATGTTTTTATGACTTCCATTGCCTTTATTTCGGAAAAATGATGAAGAAGAGGTATGGTAAAATTTTTTGGAAGATTATGATCAAAATAGCGAAACTCTGGCGAAATTTTATCGGTTAGCGATTTCAGGAGCCAGTAGCAAAAACATTAATATTTCATAAAGGAAATGAGGTTCTAAAATTCTGTGTAAATTCATGGTGAAAGTAGACATATATGGCTTTCCAAATATGTATAGAGTATGTCATTTGAAGTTCTGAGCAAAGAGATAAAAATTCCAGAAGTTAAGCTACGTTTTCTGGGAAAAATTCTGGGCAGAGGTTTAAAACGTTGAAACTGAGAATTATTCTTGAATTCTAGGTGAGTTCCAGTATTTTTACTTGAAAATAGAGATCTCAAGGATTCTGGGAAATTTTACGGATCTTCGTTTAGATTTTTCTGGAATTAGTTATGATTTTTCAAAGTTAGACAAAATTCTACCCAGAAATGCTGAACCAGCGTTTTTTCGAAATTTTGAGGAGATAATTGAAAATAAATCCTCCAAGGGTAAAATTGTCATTTGTGGCCAAGATATCTCTTGGAATAATGTTTGGGAATTAATAGAAACGATATTACCCTTATAGGATAAACTGTGAACGTGTTCCGACCAACAAACATACCCAAAATTCGTCAACGAAGGTACAGACGCGTATTCTAACATTAACTCTTATGCTTATGGTGTGCTTATATATGATAGTTGTACTCACATGCTGAAACCCTGTTTTGAAAGTTTGCTCTTTAAATATTGAATTGAATATGGGTTATGGTCTTGATAACACCGTTGAGTTTTCCTAGCGCTGAGGACACGATAGGCCATCGTGGCACTGGTGAATAGTGCAGACTGGGATAACATACATATTGCAATGGCTGTTGTTATGAATTTGAAATTGTGAATGTGTACTTATTATGTGATACCTGTCATATATTGTTTACATAAGCATGAGGTTAACCGTTACCTGAGATCCGATGGGTATTGGACCTCAGCTCTTACTATAGCTTCAGGTCGGGGCACCAAGGACTGAGGATAGGAGTAAGCAGAGCAAGCAGAAAGCATAAGGACCTAACTGAAGATCCTATTTTTAGACGTATACCGTTATAACAACACTCTGATGAATGTACTGTACATTATAAACAAACAAAAACGCCACAATTAATGATATATCAGTTACTCACTCTTTTACTTGCTCCGATGCTCTACTCTGATTTTAAAAAAAAAAATTATTCCGCTTTTAAAAAATTGGGATTTACAAGTTGACTATTTAGTTCATAAAACTGAATTGTGAAGATCAAAAGTTTGTTTTGATTATTGTCGATGGTACAAGCACTCTTAAGGGTAGTGTAGGAATAACCTAGTGTTAAAGTTAATCTATGTATAACCATGACGGGTGGGCGTGATGGTTCAACATCTCGTCTCTTAAGCAAGTGGTTGGGGGTTCGATCCTCAACTCTTGTGAATGGAAAACATCCTGTGGCCAGCCCTTTACCGCTTTGTGCGCTGATCCGGGGAGGGGGATTAGTCCCATGGCTATCGGTTGTGGGGATACCTCGGTGAAATCAAAAAAAAAAAGTTAATCTATGTATCATAAAAAGAAAAGCCATGGGAGTTTGCTTAGTTAATACTCATTCAGTCTAGTGCAAAAAAAAAAAATACTCATTCAGTCATTGGATATAAGAAATAATTTGTTAAGAATTATTTTTATTATTATATGCAAGGAACATTGCAAAATTCAATGAATATTTAATACAATTTTTTTTAAAAAAAAAAGTTCCTAAATCAGAATCTTTTAGAAAATGGGGAGGAAAAAAACACTCAACAAAATTATTAAGCGGAACCTATTAGTTGACAATTTATCCAAAACTTTAGTTGTAATTAGAGAATAATGAGATCAAGCAATTCATATAACTAACTGATCACACTTAGTGAGATAAAGTTTATTGATATTGTGTCATTTACTAAAAAAGGAACTAATACCTATAAAGGGTCAAATTTGCAGCCTTGCGTTTGATAAAGACTTATGTGGATGCTTGGTGTAATTAGGTTGGAAGCTCCCAGCGGTCAAATAATAGTCTTTGGTTTGATTCTTCTTAATGATGCTTCAATGACACACACCCTAATGTTTTTTCCTTCCAATTACAAACAAATGAAACAAAAGGCCATTGTTTTGAAACTTATTAATTAGCTTGTTAGTGATCCCTTTCAGTTGAGTAATAATTAGTACACTCGGAGCCATGAGAGCTCATGTTATTGTGTTACCTTAAGCTACAACTAGTTAGGCCCAGGGAGAATATTCAAAAATGTAGCAGCTTCAAATAGTGAAATTGGTGTGGATTGGTGGGGTTTGCTTAGATTGTTGGTCACATCCCTTTGAAGATAAGGAGCCTATATCATGATGAACAAGGAGAAATAGGTGCAATGAATTAATAGCTTGCTTTGTGTGACTCTCATGTTTTGATTTAGACTTAAATGACAGATTAAATTTAATGGGGTGATAAAATATTTTTCAAAAGTTAAAACTTTGAACTCGAATGAAAAATATTAAAATTCAATTAATAATCCATTGCTTTTGTTCACACACACAAAGATACGTAAATGTACTATACTCCCTCAGTCGCTTTTTATAAACTTCACATAATCGATTTGTGTTAATTAAAAAAATAATTAAAATTAGTTAAAGGCAATGAATGTGTACTATTTTTTCTACATATTCCTTTATATGTAAGGAAGATACATAAAAGAGAATCAATGCAATTAATACAGTTAACAATGTCTACTATAAGCAATTTCGAAATATGCCTTTAATTTGGGGGACACTAAATGCAGGTGGCAGATGAGGCAATGGAAAGTTCCTATGCCTAGGATTATCCCACGGCACTATAGCATACAAGCAATAGAAGCAATCCTCTTGATATTGTCTAGCACACAGATTATCAAGGAGTAACAACTCATCAAATTCCTAAACATCCCAAACCATACGTTGCAGCTTTAATTTTCCCAGGAGAGAGATTTACGCAATTATCATCACTTCTATCATATAATTCTAATCTATATATGAATGCAATGATTTTAAGGTGCAAAAATGCACATGTGCTTTACACCAATGAGCATCCAACACCAAGTGCTTTTTTTAGGTGCAAAAGTATACACTTGGTTACAAATTAGGTGCAAAAATATCCTTTGATTATTAAGTTTGACTTGTTTTACTTTCAAATGTGTAAAAATACACATGTGATTTGGCAAAAAGAACGTCTAACATCAAGTGTTTTTTTTAATTTAATAATTTTATTTCATTTAAAGGAAAATTATTATTTTTCTAGGTATAATTCTTGAAAGGCCAAATTTTTTATTTCCATAATTTATTTTATTTTTTTAAAATCCTTATTGGTGCAAACATTTATATTTCATAACTAGAAAATGCAATAAAAGTTACATAATATTGATTGAAAAATTATTTAAATAATTTCTTTTTCAATTTGTTAGATCAAAAAATTAAAATTATTTTTAATTAAATATAGTATTTATAATATCAAATTGTAAATGCATAAATACTCATCTATTAATTATTAATTATAAAATTTAATAAGTATTTAGAAAAAGAAAATAAATTATGGAAATAAAAAAATTTGGCCTTACAAGAATTACACCTAGAGAAATAATAATTTTTCTTTAATTGAAATAAAATTATTAAATTTAAAAAAACACTTGGTGTTGGGCTCTCTTTTTGTCAAACCACATATGTATCCTTTGAAAGTAGAAAAAGTCAAACTTAACGATTAAAGGGTATTTTTGCACCTAATTTGTAACCATGTGTATACTTTTACACCTAAAAAAAACACTTAGTGCTAGACGCTCCTTGGAATAAAGCACTGTTAGTTCCCTATGTGTTTTGATGATAACTAACAATTTTAAACTCAAAATGAAGTTTGCTTTTGGTAAACTGTAAAACCTACTGACAAAGGCAAACTCAAGTTTAGGTAGCAAAACTCGAGTTTGGACTAGACAGAGAGTATCTCAGATTTTACAAGAAAAGCCAAACTACAGTCTGCTCGAGCAAACTCGAGTCTGGAAGAAACAAAAAGTAGTCAGAGTTTTTGACAACGAGACAAACTCGAGTCTGAATCTCAAAACTCGAGTTTAGACCAAACAGAAAACACTCGAGTTCCAGCTCAATTTCTAAACTCCAGTCCTGATTTATAAACTCCAGGTTCAAACGGAAAGATTTCAAAGTTTCAGTTTACACTGAAACTTGAGTCTAACCTTGTAGACTCAAGTTAAGGTCAAACAAGAAAACACTCAAGTTATTACCTGTCTTGCAAACTCTAGTCCTTGTTTCCAAACTCCAGTTTACACCTGACCAAGAAAAATCTCAAAGTTTCAGTTCCTGAAACTCGAGTTTACATCTGTAAACTCGAGTCTGAGTCACACAGAGAGTTCAACAATATGTCTGATTTAAAAACTCCAGTTTATGTTTCTAAACTCCAGTCTGGAAGTTCTTGAACTTAGGCCTTCCTCGTATCAAAGCCCCAAACTCGAGTTAGTCATTAATTGACTCAAGTTTAGCCACATGTCCAAAATCTCATCCAAAGACCAGAGCCCGATGGTCTTCTCTAAAAGAACCAAACTCGAGGCAGCCATCTCTAAACTCCAGTTTAGGCCCTTGCTTAACATCCATGCTCTCAGGATCAACTCAAAACTTGAGTCTAGGATTACAAACTCAAGTTTGTATCGGTAATTTTGAAAAACCAGATGGTGTTGATCTGCGAAATCTTTATGGGTTAATCTGAAAATGTTTTATCATATGATACTATTACTTCTAACATCTTTGATGAAGTTTTGAGTGAATTTCAGATAAGTCCAACAAAGATCAAGATGAAATCAGATCTGGAATAAGTGCATTAAATGAAGAACCAAGAACAGGGTTGATCATTCTCCTCTATCCCAATGGTTCAGCATAGACCGTTATGAATCAATTAAATCACTCTCCAACGGTCAAATGAAGGTTATGGAATGACAGAATGTCTGTAAGACCATCTGCATCAACATATTCCAAGATTCCAGCTAAGAATTGAAAGAACAGAGGAAAATATGCAACTGTCATTTCCCAGATTTGTAGCTAAACGTTAGAGAAGAAAATGCAACGGCTAGTTCCTCTAGTTTGCCTATAAAAAGCTATGAAGACTCAGAGCAAGATACACACAATGAAGCTACATTTGATTATATTTGCAATTTGAATCTGTATTGTGGTTTTTGGTCTGTTCTTCAGTGTTTATCAATATTTACTCTTTTGAGAGTCTTGATTCTTTGAAAACATTTTTCAAACATTTGTTTGTATGAACTCAAGGTTGTGGAACCTGTGAGTTGGGTTGTTTAATTACAAAGTGTAAGGGGGAGCAAGTCCTAGGTGAATAGGATTGCGTGTGATTTACATTGTTGTAGTTAAAACCTGTTGAACTAGTGGAAATACCCAGAAGATATCTGGGGACTAGAAGTAGGTCAAGGTTAAAGACCGAACTGGTATAAATCCTGTGTGTCTAGCTTTTCTTCCCTTACTCTTTCGTTATTTACTTTTCGAGTTTTAAAAAAAGAGTTCAAAAGAATTTTTGAAATCCCCAATTCACCCCCCTCTTGGTGATTTTTTCCATTTTCAAGCACGTGTGCATTTTTGCACGTTAACCCTTTTTTTTGTGGAGGAGAAAAGAAAGTGTTGTTCCATGGCTCATGCCATTTGCTCAATGAAGTAAAATATAAAATTCCTTGTATTAGCTTAAAGAACAATCGAATTGGATAAGTTGGCTGACCAAGCAAACTATGAATTTCATATATATTTGTTATGGTATTGAGATGAAAGTGATAGAAAAACAGGATAAGAAAGAGAGAAGAGAGAAGTAGAGAGAGGAGAAGAAGCTGATATGAATTCTGAATAATTCGTGGTAATTCTCTTATTGATTTACAAACTGAACACTCTCTTACCATAGGTTTAGTGTTATTTATAATGTTGTAACCTCACTTATATCTTCCTTCACCACCTAATCATCTTATTAGGGACTAAATAACTAACTAATCCCTTCTTTACATATAGATCCCTATTTTACATTAAATTTTAATCCAAAAACATCCCCAATGAAACAACCCTTGCCATCAACAGTTTGGTTCTTGAAACTCAGAAAACTATTTCTTCAATTTGAACAATGAGATCCAAGTAGCTTTCTCTTGCAAATATCCTTGCCATTGAACTAACTCTTAAGTGGTTATGCGATGTTTCTTCCTTCCAACTCGTTGGATCAATACCTTCTTTGGATGTAATGAATTAGGTACTACTAGCCACTTAATGGGAGGATGTTGCTGCCTCACACTCGGTCTTGGTACAATTGTAATAGAGACATGAAAAGTAGAATGGATTCTTGTCTCAGAGGGTAAATCCAGCTTATAAGTGATGGAATTCGTACACACAGCAAAATTGAAAAACTTACGAATCCTATCAGAGGATCCATCAACGATATTTAAATCAAGTTAGAAAAAGAACCATACTTATGCGAATTAATAAGTGTCTCCTTCAATTTGATCTCGTGGGCTATGTAACATCCCAATTTTCACAAGAGGAATAAATTTTATTTTCATTTAAAAATCATTTCAAACCATCAGAGTAAAGTATTTGAGCGGAAGAGTAACTGATATATATTTAAAATGCCGTAAGTCTGGCTGGAAACAATAGCGATATAGGAACCAAGTATTTCAAAAGTAATGTACAAAACAAAAGGAAGGCCTCTGCCGGATCAACAACGGGTATTCTTCCACCAAGTCTTTAAGCATGCTGCTTCCCCTTTTCCTCCAACATCGGTTCTCCCAACCCTGACGCTATATTAAGAGTTGAGGTCCCATGCATATGGACCCCAGGTAACGGTTAACCTCATATTTACATATTGGGTATATAATCACAGCAAAATGAATCATTCTCAAATATGTCACTCCCAGTGAATGCAAATGTACCGCTCCCAGCGAAATATATCACTCCTAGTGAAAACAGATATATCACTCCCAATGCATGCAGGTGTACAGTTATCCTTTAACAACAACATGTATTCAAACAACAACACCACAACATGCATACAACACACATAGTACATATACACATACTGTAAATATCAGAGTTAGTGTTACAGTACGCGAACGTACTTTTCACCGGATAATTGTCAAATGACCGACCTTTGAATCCGACCCCGGACTTCCTGGATATCCTAACATATCACCATCTCACTTAGAATAATATCCTAAGAGATATTTCCACCTCTATTTACTCATATACCCTTGGTGAATTTGTTATTTACAACTTTGCCCTTGCATTTATTAAAAACGTGGTGCAATATTTTCTGGGCAGATTTTCGCCTAACTTCGAAAAATCATAACTAATTCTAGAAAAATCGAAATGAGGATCCGTAAAATTTCCCGGAATCCTTGAGATCTATACTTTCAAGGAAAAATACTGGAACTTACCCAGAATTCACGAATAATTCTCAGTTTCAACGTTTCAAACCGCTGCCCAGAATTTCACCCAGAAAACGTAGCTTAACTTCTGGAATTTATATCTCTTTGCACAAAACTTCAATTGACACACTCTTTATATATTTGAAAAGCCCTATATGTCTACTTTATTTCTGGAAAATTTCATGATTTTATAATTACATTTGCTTCATAAAATCATAGCATCTTTTCCGTTGTCTGTCTAAGCTTTAAGAACCGAAAATTCTACAACTTTCACAATCTTAATTCTAAGACTTCCAAAAATTATTTCCTATCATGTTTTTGCCTCTTCAGGCATTTTTTAATGCAATGAGGCCTAAAAACAAGTATAGGAATTTATTCTCTAATTTTCTAGATTAAACTAGCATTTATACTAAGAACTTATAAAAACTAAAGACTAGAAATTTAAATGCTAGAACTTACCTTTTGAAGACTCTTGAACTCCTTCCTCCTTCTTGCTTCACTCTCCTCTTAAACTCTCCAATCTTTGGTATGAGTTTGGTGTGAAGAATGAAGAGAGGAGAGCTCTCTATTTATAGCCAAAGATGCCTTAACTTCCTTGCATCTTTAATCCACATCTAACCATTGGATTTCACTTAGCCAAGAAGCTTAAATCTTGACCTTACACCTCTTACACAAAAATGCCACCTCCCCCCTTTTCTAGATTCATCTTTTCTCTTTCCTCCACTACACACACACATATGCACAACACTTAGGCACACACACTCTCACAACATACACATGTGCTCTTGTGATGTCATCTTGATGACATAATCAAGGCATAGGTGTAATTGTTGACTTTTCAACACTAATTAGAAATTCTTAATTAGGATTATTTATTATCTTACAACTATTTTATTGACATTGGTAATTTTTGCACCATGCATAATATTAAAAATCATAGGGCAACTTATGTTCCCAAAAATGATATTTAATTTTGCCTCATTGTTTTCAAAGGAAAATAATCCCATAAATTACCTAAATTAGAGACAACATACTTTCTAATTTTTAATAAATATTTAGTTGCCTTTTAGAATTTATCATAATATTCTCAGGGTATCTCATAACCCACAAATTCACTTGGGGATTTTTAGCTCTTTATTCCTCCTAATTTCATGAGAAATTACCTTTAAGAAATAAGGTAATTATTTCCCTAGTTTTGAGACCACAAATTCACCTATTTTCAATAGGTATTTATTTGTAATATAATATTCCAGATAAATAATTATCCGGGTATTACAGGCTACCTACTCGATCAACTAGAGCCGACTCTATGAATCCACTCCCTCTACCGGTATCCCCACGAACGGCCTCCAACATCAACAACAGCGTGCTAGCGCCTTCAGTATTCTCACGTCTCTCTATTTTCTCTTTAGGGTTTCTTCCGGCTTTTCTGATATGTTTGACAAAAAGTCCCATAGGTTTTTCAAAACCCAATAGACGTATTATATTCAAAATTAATCCTTATTAATTTTGAAATTTGAATTTGGAATAAAATAATATATTAATTAAATCTATCTAATAGATCTAATATAATATATTTCTTTAGTCTCAATTAAAAGCCCTCTGATTCAATTTATCTCTATAAATTAAATCTGAGAAATGATATATATCTATTTAATTAAATCTAAGATACTATTGTTAGTTCCCCATGTGTTTTGATGATAACTAACAATTGTAAACTAAGAAGTAGCTCTTTGTTGTTAAAGTTCAAAGAAAGGTAGAAGTTTGTTAACATTGATTTAATCCTTGTTATGTAAGTCAAACTCGAAGTTAAACTCGAGCCTACTCATGACAGAAAACTAGTTTCATGATTTTATCTAAAATAAACTCGAGTCTATGGGTTACAGAGAGCAAAATAGGTTTGTCACTCTTAGTTAAACTCAAGTCTGACATAATGAACTTGAGCCTATGTCTTACAGAGAACATATCGACATTTTGAGACTCAAGCATGTTTTTATCTGACTCAAGCTTAAGCCTTACAAAGAGCCCTCCCTTAATTGTTCATGTGAACAAACTCGAGCCTGCTAGGATAAACTCGAGCTTGTCCCTTACAGAGAGCATTCAAAAATATTCTTTAAATATGAACTAGAACATGATTATGTAGACTCAAGCCTATCTCTGATTTCAAAAAGAGTTTAAATGAAGCAAACTCGAGCCTGGAACTTATAAACTTGAGTTTGGCTCAGACAGAGAGTTGTCAAAAAGTCTACAGCACAATTAGACTCGAGCCTACATGTTTTTAACTCGGGCTTAATGGAACTCTGTTTCATAAGCGAGATTCTATATCTATTTGATTCAGACTTATAGGTTGATTTACTCACATAATAAGTTGTGAATCATCATATATATACACTTGATCGATATGCTCATATGTTTCAGACAAATTTAGCAAGGATCAAGGTGAAATCAAATCTGGGTTCAATGTATTTAATGAAGAACCAAGAACAAGCCTGAAACTTCTCCTTCTTCCCAAAGTTTCAGCTCAGACTGTTATAGGTCAATCAAATCATTCTCCAACGGTCAAATACGGATCATAGAATAACAAGAACTCCGGAAGATCATCTCCAACAGCTAAATCCAGGATTTCAACTGAGAATTGAAAGAATGGAGAAAAATATGCAACTGTTATATTCCAGAAATGAAGCTGAACATTGAAGAATAAAAGAGAAGAATATGCAACGGCTAGTTTCTCTGATCAAGCTATAAATACCCAGGAATACTCATTGCAACAACATACACAAAACTACAACTGATTACATTTTCAATTTGAGTCTTTGTTGTGCATTCTATTTTTGAACTTTAGTGTTTATCATTATCTGCTCTTTTTAGAGTATTGTTTTTGAAAATCTTTTTGATTACTTGATTGAGAAAACTCAAGGTTGTGGAAGCTGTGAGTTGGGTCTTTTAATTACAAAGTGTAAAGGGGAGCAAGTCCTAGTTGATTAGGATTGCTTGAGAGTTACATTGTTATAATAAGAGAATATTGATGGTTGAAAAAAAACCCAGAAAATATCTGGGGACTGGACGTAGGTCAAGGTTAGGACCAAACCAGTATAAATCTTCTGTATCTAAGCTTCTCTCTCTTTGCCTTCTTACATTCTGCTTTCTTTTAATTCAAAAACTTGGGTGTCTTTCAAAAAGAATTTTAAAATCCCCAATTCACCCCCCTCTTAGTGATTTCTTCCATCTTCAACTATATCTTAATTTAAATTAATTCAGTTATATGATATTTTTATTCAAAAATTAAATCTGAGATACAATATCTCTATTTGTTTTAGATATTTAATTTATCAAATAAATTAAATACAAAACAAATATTATATAATAATCTTATAATCTCTATTAAATAATATTATTATATTATTTTCAAATTTAATATATATATATATATATATATATATATATATATATATATATATATATTTAAACATCTTAGGCTAGCTTTGATGTTGTTAGTTCTTTATATGTTTTGATGATAACTGATAATTGTAAATTAAAAAGATAATTATTAATGAACAAAGCACAAGACCATTTCTCAGTTAGAATTTGTCTTGCTTTGCAACTGTGTTCTCTGTACACAAATGACTCGAGTCATCATTGTGTGATTCCAGTCACTGTCTTTTGAAATAACATTGACCAAAGCAGAGTGACTCGAGTCAATCTACTATGACTCTAGTCATAACTTTCTGTTGCAGAATGTTTTCAAGCTAAATGACTCTAGTCAACATGTTGTAACTCCAGCCACTCTAAGTAAATTTCAAATTGAGTCTTTTCCAACGGTCAAAAGTGACTCGAGTCATTCATTAATAGACTGCAGTCATCTACTATAGCAAAACTTTTTCACAACTCAAACCCGACATCAAACTTTGTGAAAAATGATATGACTCGAATAAGGATTGCTTGATTCCAATCATAGCTGCTCAGAGGCGCTCTCAGATGTGTTAAAGTATTAAGTGACTTGAGTCACTTAATCATAACTCCAGTCATATTAGCACAGCGAAACACCCATGTTTTTTGGAAATATAAATGACTCCAGTCATCTTTAAGTGACTTCAATCATATTAATACAGAGAGCTACTCAAGTGTTTTTATGAATTAGATGACTCCAGTCATTGTGAGTGAAGCTTTGTGTTTTTCAATTGATATTCAATGATGACTCTAGTCAATATTATGTGACTCTAGTAATGCTAACTCGAGTCAGGCTATTATGACTCGAGTCATGTTGCTGATCATTGAAAAACACCATGTTCGTAATATCTAAATCACTAAGTATGTCTTGAAATGTTTTATACTCTTACTCATTATTGTTCCTAACTATGTTTAATCAGTTTTTTTAATGAGTTTCAGTTGATTTTGATATGGATTAACACCAAATTATAATAAAACAATTGTGTGTTAGAAGCATTAAATGCAAAGCAAAGATGAATGCCAAAATTAGACAACCAACTCTCTGAGCATCTTAAAGTATTGCAACCTCTTCCTTTCCACTTCTAATATTCAATCTCAACGGAGAAATTGAACAAGAAATGTCAACATGGAATTACGACGTTGATTGAAGAAAGAATTCGTCAATTGTCATCTTCATCAGTCACAACAAATAATTCATGAAGTTTCTCAATGGTCATAAATGCCATCAACTATAAAAGCCAGAAGCATTGAATTTTCCACCTACATAAACGTTGTGAATTCAATTTGTGAAAATTAGCATTTACTGTTTATAACCATCGAGTAATATCTTCAGATATACATACACTTCAATGTTTATTCATTTACTCTTTTAGAGAGATTTTCAACTTATCATTCTTGTATTAATCTCAAGGTCGTGGAACATTTGAGATTGGGGTTAAGTGATTACAACTTGTAAGGGAGAGTAAATTCTAGTGAAAGCATTACTCTAAGAATTACAGAGTGTGTAATCACTTCTTGAGCTAGTGAAATCCTGGAGAGTTTGGGGACTGGACGTAGGTCAAAATTTTGGACTGAACCAGTATAAATTTCTGGTGTCTTCTATTTCTTTACTATTCTTTGTGTATCCCTATTTTACTTGTGTAATCTAGAGGATTAAGAAGAAGTTTTTAAATCACCCAATTCACCCCCCTCTTAGGTGATATTCCATTTTTTAGATACAAATTTTAACATCTTAGCATCTCACTCTTCATATTTCTATTTTGGGGCCCATCGCCCCTCATGGCTTTCAAACGCGTTAGAAGGGGAGGTATCAAGACCTTTATAAGGCGTCTTTCTTTCCCCTCCCCAGCCAATATAGGACATAATGTCAAGTGTTATGTCCCATATAGCGTTATGTCCCATATCGGCTGGGGAGGGAAACGTAAGATACTTTATAAGGGTCTGGATACCTCCCCCTCTTGACGTGTTTTAAAGCCATTACCCCCAAAGGGGACAATATCGAGAGGGGGACTGGGATGTTACAATTGGTATCAGAGTCAAGCTCAAGTCAATGTGGGTTAACATGCCAGCGAAGATGATAGGCCCAAAGGTGTGTTGAGTGTTATGTCCCACATCGGCTGAGGAGGAGAGCAAAAGACACCTTATAAGAGTCTAGATACCTTCCCCTCTTGACCCGTTTTAAAGTCGTAAGGGACGATAGGCCCCAAAGCAGACAATATCAAAAGTGAGGTGCTGGGATGTTATATAAATTAATAGGATGGTTACAATTTGACTTCTAGGATGGCAACCCTTTAAGCTCCCCAAAAACTGCTTCAAACTTGTCTAAGGTGTCCCAAATTGCTGCTAGCACTTCCTTCGACAATTTTGTAATAGTGCAACATTGTTGCTTTTTCTCTAGTCAAGGCTGCAACATTTGAATTAAGAAGGCATATTGTTCAAAGGGTCCATTGAACTCCAATCTTCTTGAAGGAACCACCCAAAGGGTGCTTAGAGGTTGGCTTGAAGCTTACATAGCTAACCTTTATACCAAAATTCCACAGAAATCTTGTCATAGTCTCAAAAAGCACTTTTAATTGATCTCAACCAAGATAATCCTAACACCATGTCAAAAGTTTGTGGCTTGATTATTCGAAATGAGCATTTAGAGGCCATGCCCTGCATCTTCCACCTAAACCCATGCCATACTCCAAAAACTTTCAATTAGCGCCCCCTACAACCTGAACCAAAGAATAAGGTACTTCTGTTTCTTGCCAATCCAATTTCACAGCAAGATCAAAATCCAAAACATTGTGTGTGCTACCATGATCAACCAAGATTTGAATTACCTGTTTACCAATGCTACTTTGAATTCGCATAGAATCACTAGTATCAACGCCATTAATTGAATGTAGATATATCAAAGGGGCGTAATCTTCATCGGACTCATTATCTTGCTCAATAAAGTCAACGTTTTCAGAAGCTTCAACTAATTCCAAATAATAGAGCTACATTTGTTGTCTCTAAGGACACCAGTGGTCTTTAGAGAACTTTTCATGGCAATAGAGGCACAAATCTTTGGCACGATGCTTTGCTTCATCTTCGGCTGATAGGATTCTTGATTTCGGATTCTTGGAAATCAAATAGGCTAATGTATCTTTTTGGTAGGTTATGGCTCGATTATAATAATTCTTGCTATTATTATTATTTGTTGGCATGGATAAAACATGCAGCATGACGATTCTTTAACATTAGTAGCATGCCTCCTTGATTTCTCACTAGCAATCTTAGATTCTTGGCGATTCATTACTACTTCTTAAACTCAAGACAATCGTCGAGCTTCACCAACCATCTGAGAATTGAATATTAAAAAAAAATGGCTATATCATCTTTAAGTGCTGCCACATAAATATGTCAACAAGATACTCCTCTGTTAATTCTAACTTCACCGATATCGCATTGAATTTGGTGTTGAAATCAACCAACAATCATGTTTACCGTAATCGTGTCGGTCACTTATAAGTTGATTAACTAGAAGGCTAAAAGCATCTTTAAGTGGCTCCACATATTCCAACCATGTAGGTGGTCGCCTCTATCACTTCTTTGCTACTACATGCCAAGAGAAGCTTGCATCATCCAAATTCATAGAGGCCATTGTTACCTTGGAATTTTTCCAAGTTCCATCAAGATTGAAGAATCTTTCACGCTCAAGATCCATGTATTAATATCTTGGCCTTGATATCTCAAAAATTCCATTTTTGTGAATTGTGTTGACCAGTGATAGCACCCTTGTTGCCGTAACCATTCCTGTGTCCATTGCCATAGTTTTTGAGTGGTTGTTCACCTTTATTCCCTTGGGTCACTGCCACCAAGGCTCATAACTCATCACAAAAATCCAAGATTGTATCTTGGAGCTCATCAACCTTGTTCAACTTCTCTAATTGTTCTTCAATGGCTAAGATTATGTCTTCCTTTATTCTTGCTATTCTTGATTGAGTATAGACCATGCATCAGAGTGTGACAAGAAAGAGAAAGAGCTGAGGAACAACTCTGATACCACTGTTATAGTATTCAGATGAAAGTGAGAGAAAAAGAGGATTAGAAAGGGAGAAGACACAAGTAAAGAAGGAGATAGGAATTCTGAATAATTCCTGATAATTCTCTTATTGATTCACAAACTGAACAGACTCCATTACTCTAGGTTTAGTAGGTTATTTATAATGTTGTAACCTCACTTTTGTCTTCCTCTACCACCTAATCATCCTAAAGGTCATCTTGGGACCAACTAACTAATCCTTTCTTTACATGAAGGTCCTTATCCCCACTTTACATGTGTGTCCCAATTTTATATTCAGTTTTATTCCATAACAATATTTCACCATGCAATTATGATATGACATATTCTGGCTCAACCAATAGAAATTGAAGAACATAAAAACGTTGGAATTGAATTAATAATTACACAGCCTTCAATATTTTTCCTGAAATTAATATATCTCCTCACAATTTTCAAAATTTACTCTCCTCCCTAAATATAAAAGTTATATTATATCTTAATCCACTTTTAAATTTGATTTGTTTACTAAAATACCCTCCATTAACCAGAATACATATTTTAATTAAATATACAAATAAAAGATAGGTTGCAAGAAATTTATACGTTTAACCAGAGAACATATTTTATATCTTATATTATATTTATAAGTTTAGGCCTATGGATGATATAAAACAAAAAATTTAAAATTGGACTATATTTAAAAAATAGATGGGAAAAGCAATATAATTTCAACAAAATTGAAGGTCTATGTAATTTACTCTAACATTTATCATGTAATGAAATCATTCCATTGTGATATTGCTTTCTAATCTTCCTACATTTCTGAAGCAACATGACATAACCAGCTATTATATTCTCATATACTACCTCATTACAAAACCTGGACTTAACACCTAGAAAAGCAGCTTCTACTTCATCCTGGTGCTGAGCACATAAAGACAGTAGGTCTTCAATCATAAAAGATTGACTTAGATCATGTCTTTTGAAAGACTCTGTTTTTGGATGGAGAAACCATAGCCATCTGATTTGATGATAAGGATCTTCATTTTTCTTAATTGCCACCTCCAAGCTGTTCATCACTTCCAAGAACATAGATTCAGTTGTGAATTTTATCAATTACATAGCAAAAAATGTTTTTCTGATTATGAGCAAGCCAATTACAAACATGTGGTGGCAAGGAATCTGCTGCAGCCAAGCACGCCTTCCGAAAGGTGGGATCGGAATCGCTAATGATCTTAATGGCAAAGTGTAATAAACCCACAGAAACCAGATCAAGCTTTTGAGACCAGCATACACAGTCATCATAACAAGGTCTCTCCTGGTTTTCACTCCCGTAATGAAGTGCAAAATGAGCAACTCCTTCCCATCTGTGTTTAACAGAATATATAAATTATTAGTGATGCCAAAAGATATTTTAATCATTGCAGGTATAAAAAGTTAATAAAATACCACCATATTTTGAATTAGAAGTACTGTCATTGAATCTTTCATGAACAGAGATAATAGTTGCTCTACTAGCACAAAATATCAGTATATATGCCAAGCCATTAGAGTGCTCAAACTCTTCAACTCTCTCACGAGCTCCACTAGAAGCAAACGCTAAAAATGGTGACAAAGAGGAGAGAGAAAATGAAAAAAGCTGTTTGAAAAGAAAACACATCTTTCAAGCATGAAGGACCAAGGCCAAGTTGAAATAACTTGTGACCAAGTCATCCCAGAAATCCAAAAGAAAAAAACAGAATAAAATAGATAATTCATCAAATGACAGGGAGAGTTAATGACTGGATAGTCTTAAATAAAAACACACACACATATATACGAACTATAACATGTCCCACATCAAACAAACATAATAAAATCCCACTTTTTATGTGACAAGACATTCTTTCTGAAATTCAAATCTTCCCCATTCTTCAATGGGGAGCACAATCAAAGATTGGTAATATAGTACTCTTCCTTATAAGATGGATTAAAATTGACATAGGCATCATTATCAAAATGATAGCATAAATGATGGTCCCTCAATAAGCTTTTCAGAGACACAAAATCTGATGGGTGTCCCATTGTCTCTGGGACGCTAATGTCTAAATTTAATGATTGATTTAGTGTGGGTCAGTTCACATGCATTGTTTCAGTTCTCTGTTCTAAGAAAACCATCAATCATCAGATTTTATTTATTTTACTATTTTTTCTGGTCAATAAAGAGCAATATACTATACCCCCAGCCCCCACGGTGGGGTCACCGATTATGAGCAATCTTAAGCATGGGCTCTTGGTCTTTCTTTCTAAGCAAAACCACCCAATTGCAGATGCAAATAAGAGATGTTTCTCAATTTGCCCCTCATTAAATGACCATTATTATGGTAGGAACAAAGTTAAACATTCATAACATGAGCATTTCAGTAATAAATAAATAAATCAATCAATCTGAAACATAATTATGAAGATTAATAAACTTCCTAAAGAATTATGAAACAGTTAAGATTTGCTTATAATTAGGGATGAAGGAAGTACATGACAAATGTGGTTTGGAGAAAGAGTCAAGGGAAAAAATTATGCTTGTATGAGAGGAGAATTCATAGACAACTAAACGTCCAAACTATAGATTTGCAAACCTTGAAATCATGAAATACTGAGAATTAGTCCAAGGGAACCTATACAATATTAGTATTTTACTAAGCTCTCAGATGTGATAAGGTTATGATTCTGCAAGATTTTATGATGTTACAACAAACCAAACTCTGGTAGTATTAGTAGTTCAATCAGTGGGCTACCCCATGTGATCATCGACCATTCAAAATTCTACATTTCTTCTTCATGGACCAAAGAAGCACGCTACTTCTTTTAATTGGCAAAGCTGGACTTACTCTGGCTGAATGGGGACAAGGACATTACCATTAATACGACAGTACTGATTTGAATGTGGAATATTGGAATCAAGCATGCTTGCCAACAGTGGAGGAATCAAGCATGCTTGACATTGGACATATTTTCAAGAAGTAAAGGTCAAATTATAATTATCCCCAATCTGGATCCTCTGCTTGTGAATGTAAACATTGCATGGGAGATGAAGAGAAAAGAGATGATGGTGTAAAGGTATGTACATTCCTACAGGAACATGGGAAACAAAGCACATCCAGAATTGATTTTACCACACAACACTGGACATCATTCAATCAATCATTGTCTTCAAAAGAAGAATGAACACCATAAACATCACAATCTCCACCTTTATTAAAAAAAAAAGGATAAAAGAGGAAAATGAAATCAAATTAAAACTTTTTAGCCATAAGAGAAGAAAGGGAACCTTCAAGACTCAAAAAATCACAGTCACATTTATTGTTACATGTTAAAAGCATTAGTTAAAATTTACTTACTCAAATGGTGGTTCAACCTCAACACTAACGGTAAGATGCAAAGAAAACCCAGAAGAAACATCATCACAGCCAGATTTAGTATATGCTTCATGAGGGAAACCTCTGGGAATATATAATACATCACCCTCCCTGAGCAAGAATTCTCTGCTACCAGCCATAGTACAGTTAAGATCAGAACCATGTAGACCATCATACAAGCGAGGTAACTGCTGACTAGATTGAGAAAAAACTGTCCATTGCTTGGATCCAAAAATCTGGCAAACAAATACACAGTGATCATCAAAGTGACACATAAGACCCTGAGAATTAGGTGGTGTCATGTACAAATTAGCACCCACGGATGGTTGACCAAACATAACTGCTAATTTATCAGCAATAGCAGCAATGCTTTGATAGCGGAACTCTAAACCACGCAATGCAACTGTATATCCTTCTTTATATGCTTGTTCACACTTCAAGATATCATCTTTAGTAAAATAATGAGGTTCTCTTGTGCAGCCTGAATTAAAATGCTGAAAGTAATGCACCTCTTTTCTTGAGTGCCTCTCTGTCTTAACAACTCGAATATCTCGATGGTAAGCTATAGGGCAACCCAATTTACCTTTCACCTCGTTCAAAAAATTGAGGATATCCTGTTCATCTGAGGCAATTGGAAATCAAGATACCAGACCTTGAAGAATCAATGACAGAAGAGAAGGAACATTCCCTGTCCAGTGAAGAGATTGTATGAATGGACTAAAAATATCATTCACATTTAGATTGCTTGGTGTCTTTTTCAGAAGGAAAGGTGAAAATTCCCAGTGGTTCAAAATAAAATCTTCAAAACTTGATTCACTTGTACCCAATAGACTTCCTTTAACCACTTCAAATGGTAAAGCTGAAGTCAATGAGCAAGAATTAATAGAAATCCTAAATATAGCTTCTGCAAGGTTATTAACCCCAACGTTGCTCTTACAATAATGATCATCTTCATTAACTTCTATAGCACTTTTGACTGCCCTTTGATGACTTACTTTTGCCCAGAGCTCTTTTAGAAGGGTTGAGAATGATTCCAAAAGGCTTACAGGGACATTCTGTAGTTGCTCAGCATCACATGCATTAATGAGAATAATAGTTGCACTAAACAATGCCACTGAAAGTTCATGATGTTCACCCATCCCTGTCTTGAGACAGTGGAGACTTCCATTTTCCTCGGACCACAAAGAAACAGAATTTGAAAATTTTGGAATCTGAATAAATGCGAACCTAAAGAGTGTCAATTGTTTAGTTATTTCAAAAATTACATCGGATACTTCAACATTAGACAAAATAATGCTGCATGCATCCAGAATAGAAATTGCCCAAGACGCTTTTTCTGACAACCATGATGGAAAATATGCAAAATAATTCAAATGAAAGGATCAATGGTTCTCTCATAGTACATGTCCAGTTATATTTCAAGTATAGAGTTTATAACAGCATACAAAAATTTACTTTTGGATCACATTTCAAGAACAAGATTCAAATAATTTAATCATTCAAAATTAAATCATATTTTTGCTATTGAACTGTGCAATACAAATCGGCATAAATAATAGAAAGGGTTATCCATTCAACTGGGTCAAAGATGCTACGGAACTTCAAGCCTGTAGCACATAAATAGGCAGATCAGCAAGTCTATGCATTTGCACACAAATCTTGAACTAAAACAGCAAATTCATGGGAAAGAAGGTAGGTGGCGTTTCTTAACTATTTGCTGTCATATTCCCTAACAAAACATTGTGTGCGGACATTTTTCATAGCTCAGCACTTGCGGTCTTCCATTTGCACTAATAAGTAGAACCTTATGACAGAACAACCCGCCCCCCCCCCCCCCAAAAAAAAAAAAACAAACAAACAAAAAACAGGAAAGAGGAGTTTATGTGTTTGTAAGAAATTAAGTCCCAAAAATATTCCCAACAGACACAAACAGAAAATCCTACCAAAGGCTAATTGCTACTTGAAACTAATCCAGAGCCAATGGCCTGGTTTCACATGTAGGAGCGAAGGAATATAACCATTGAAAAAAGAATGGTCATATTTTTTAATGCTTACATGAGTTTTCCAATGCAGAAAATTTCAGCAGCTGCTGTTGCCCAAAAGAGGTAATAGACATGTCCAAGACAGCATTGCAAGCAGACAACAGAACCTTTCTCTTCGAACTCCCCAACAGCGAGATTAAACCATTCAAAGTTTCGGAATCAGACGCAATTTCATTGTTCATTTCAAAAGAAGCAAGCGAAGCGGTACCCACAATTTTAGCGCCACGGCACGCAACTTCAGGACATCTGCAAAGTGAAAACTCAAACAACCGAAACAAAACATTACACACACAGACATATAAAAGAACCACTCAAAACACAATTTGGCGCAGATTTTTCAAGCCAAAGAAGCACAAATTCCACATAGAGGAATAGAAAACTTACTTGGAGTTGAGAAGAGTTGGAAGCAATGCAAGAACGGGTCTGAAACTGATTTCGGAGAGAAGAGAGGCGCGGATTTTGCTTAATCATTTCTTGACTAAGGAAAGAGAGTTTGATTTATGAAGTTGAGAAAGTGAAGCGAGTATCAAAGCGAAGATGCCATTGGTGTCATCACATTGAAGTTGAAGGATGCTTGTGGAAATCTTGATTTCCTCTTCCTCTTACTTCGTGTTTCAGCTACTCCATGCTTCTCCATTGTTTTCCCAGATGTCATAGCTCACCTCAGATGCTCCCAGCAAATTTTATTTTGATAAAAAAAAGTTTTAGGAAGGTTCTACACCAGTCCCTACCAAGGTCAGGGCATGGCCCCGGGCTCTATGAGCAAAGATTGCCTACCAAAGTAGTCCCAATAACAGCAGAGGAGATCGAACCCATAACCCAAAAGCCTAGTCCTGTCCTGGATTCTTTATCATTTGTGACAACTCTGCTCCCAGCAAATTTGCATATGAATAATGACGATCAAGGACAATGGGCCCGAGATTGATCTGTGAGGCCCAAATAAAAGCCCATAGTTCGATGGGGACGACCCAGATTAAATTTAATCGATATAGGGCTTGTTGGGATAGCTGTAAAATAAGTCGATATGCTTGCTGATGAGACTTTGAATATGAGGGGTACCTTTTGATCTGGAAAATCAGACAGCTTTGCGGGAGGAATTGGAATTTAAGGATTAACTTCATTCCAAGAGGAGCTAATTTGGTTGCTGACGCATTGGCAAAACAGGGACTATGCTCATCAATGTTTTTAGATAGCTGTCCTGAGTCTTTATTTACGCTGTTAGTGCATGACAATCTGGGATTAATTTCCCATGTGTAACTCTTTATTTTATGAATAGTATATCTCCTTTATCAGAAAAACAAAAAAAAAAACAAAAGAAAAAAGTCCACTATCAGTGAAAACATGATTTTTGAGTATTTGGCATGGTTTCAAAATATGATAAACTTTTGGGAACAAAGTAGTTGATTGGCTGAAGTTACTTTTTGGAGCTTTTTAAGTCCATCACAGTGACTTCTTGATAAAAAATGACTGTATTGTGTGTGTCGTATATAATAAGATTCATGTCATTTTCAATCATTTTACTTCTCAACTTACCTTTCAAATGCCTTGCAAAACAAATGTCTATATAAAAAAAAAAGGTTATTTATGTCACCGCTATCCCAAACAAAAATCACATCAACAATCTAACTTTAGAAAAAATCCTTCTGGAAAAGTCTAATAGGAAAAAGTCACTTGTATCATTGCTATCTCAAATAGGCACATATTCATATAATTCATCACATATAAGAATAATTGTGACTTTACCAACAAGTTGTCAGTTAAGGGTGTAAGGGTTTTACCAACAAGTTGTTGGTTGAGGTTGTAAGGTGCCTTACCTCTATAATAAGTAGAACACAAGTCAAAATCCCGAAAGCACACTTATTGGAAGAGATGAAAATTATTTACCCTTAAAACATTGAGGGAAAACCTTTGATAATTTTTTTTTAAAAAAATAATAATTGTGACTTTAAAAGTGTTTTCCATTTTTCAAAATATTTATCATTTCAAAATTTCAAGTAAGAAATAATTTTATTATTAATTATTTTTCCTTTATTAATATCTCAATATAATCTGATAATACGTTTAAAAGAATATTTAATGCAAGGGTGTTTTATTAAAAATTTAACTTTTTCCTTACTCAAGATCAATTAATAATTTTATTAATTTTTACCAAAAAATGAATAATGTCCTTGGTATTATTTAAAAAAACCTAAAGCTGAAATTATCACACACACACACACACACATAAATTATTTTTGAGAAATCTGAACTCTTTCTGAGATTGTAATTTGTAAATAATGTGTCTCCTCCAGAAGACGAAAATGCATACCAAAAAATTATCTAATTAACCAATTTTTGAAGCAGAGTGAGAGCCAAAAGTTAATAATTTGAGTATTATTCGAGTAAAAACAAAATAATAAATTTAATCATTAATCAACTTTAATTTGGATTTATCTAAAATATAATTTTAATTTTTTAATAAAGGATTGAATATGTTAAATAAATTAAATTCAAATGTTCTTCATAAATTTTATTTATCTTTGGTATGATAAAAAAAATTTCTAATGGATAAAATATAAAGTCTGCAAGAATTCATAAATAGAACATTCTTGTGTGATAAATTAGGAGTAAAAAGGAAAAAAAAAATTAATATGGCATTAATTAAAATTTAATCTAATCACCAATGAGTTATTGGTTGAGCTCTTTTAAACTTTACACTCAGTGTCCAAAGGGATTATACACTGACTAAATGAAAAATAATAATCTAATCTAAAAATTAAGCACTTTTAAACTAGAGTTAAATATCATTTTTACTATAAAAGTTTATTTTAAGGAGCATTGATCACCCGAAAGTTTTTTTAGTCTCATTTTTACCTCAGAAGTTTAAAACCAAAGCAAATATGCCTTGGAAGTATTTTTTAGGAGCAAATTTACCATGAAAGTTTTTTTTATAAGTAATTTTGTCCCTAGAAGTTTACAAAAAAAACAATAATTCAATAATCAAAATTAACAAATGGGCAAAATTGCTACATTTTTAAACTTCCGACAAAAAAATGAGACCTAAAAAACTTCCGAGTGATCAATACTTCTTAAGATAAACTTCCATAACAAAAATGATATTTAACCATTTAAACTATATGGTATATAAGTAGTGATAATTCAAACATTATTATTAGGAGCATCGCGATTCTAGGACCCAATTCCCATAAGCCTTTGCAATTTTCCACTCCCATACGCCTCAATGGTATCTGAAAATAAATTAAAGAAGAAGAAACAAATCTTAATAAAAACTCAAAATATATAGAATGGAATAGAAAAAGGGAAAATTAGAATGAATGACCTAGAGGAAAATATATTTATTGAGAAAGATCACAAAAATTGTAATTATTTAGAAAGACAAAATACAAAAATTAAAAATTAAAAATGCTAAAATACCCCTAAGGAAATCTTCTGCATTCCCTTTTACATTCTCTCATATATTCTATTTGTAAAACTAATACAAAATTCTAAATTTCACTAAATTAAATAAAATCTTTCTTAAATTTTCATTTTTCACAACTTACATAAATATCTATGAAAAAAAATTACACACTATTCAATTTTATCAAAATTATAGTTTGTTAAAATCAACGAAAAAATTAATTAAAAATATATTAATATAATTTTAATAAAAATCAGGTTTTTTTTTATAATTTATTATAGATATTAAACCAAAAAATTTTATATGATTCATTTTTATTTTAGAGAAATTTATGTGAGCTAAAAATTCATTTAATGTTAATAAAGTCAAAAAAATCTATTATATCTTAAAAAAAATGGAATGAGTTTAGTTTCTACTTTTATAAAAAGATCTTAATCGATATTACCTTTGATACTTGATAATATAAATATGGAAACTTGATGATATATTTGTTAATTAAATTATCTAGATTGTATGAATATGGAACTTGTTGAAAATTAAAATTAAAAAAAAATGAGAGTTTTAACCATATAGTTAATTAAATAATATATTGATTTTACATGAGAATGAAGCATGGTGAAAAATAAAAATTTTAAAAAGAAAGAGATATTATCATATTACATGTGAACTTATCGTTTGTTTTAGTTTAAATTTTAGTAATTTTTATAATTATGAATACAAGAGATAATGCAAGAGGTTTAATTAGGGACAACTTAGTAATTTTAAATTTATATTATGATATTTGCTCCTTATAAGTAATTATAAGTTTTATGGTCCTTCTCAATAAATATATTTTCCCCTAAGTCCTTCATTATAATTTTCCCATAGAAAAAACGAGTGAAGTTTTAAAGTTGAAAAAGAGAGAGAATTTTTTAAGTTAAAATAGACTATTATCATTATCAGAAGACCATAATGCATAATCCTTAATAAAAAAAAAAGTATTTTTTTTTGTCCAAAATAGTAATTTTTTTAATTAACAATTCTCGGTTTTGATATTTATTAACTAATTATTTAAGAATCTCGTCTAATTTAATTTTATTGAATATGATAGATGTAATAATGCGAGGAATGTGCATAAGCTTTTACAAAAAGTTTTTGGTTTTTCTTTCTTTTTCGTTTATGTTGAACTCATCACTTCTTCCTCTCTTACTCTTCTATCACTTTTTTCCCACACACACACATGATACTTAGAGTTAGGCCGAGAGTTTACCTTCTCAAAATATTTTGTTGACAATACGATGTTATTCTAACATCTGTGCTCGATGGCACGTGACAAAAACAAAAAACAAAAAAAAGTTTGATTTTACCAAAAACAGTTTATATATGGATTTTGCATATGATACCTAAGACCCTAGTGGGGATGTTAAGGTTGTATGACTCGTATGTTGAGGCAAGTGATTTACCTCCATACGTAAGTTATTATATGTATGATATCATATATGATATGCGGTGGCTAGAGTAAAGATGTGATGAATTATACCCATAAGTTAACAAAATATTCTGATCCGTAAAATCTCAATAGATCTTTAATCAATATTAAAGATGTGATGAATTATACCAATAAGTTAACAAAATATTCTGATCTGTAAAATCCCAATAGATCTTTAATTAATATTCTGATCTGTAAGGAATTTTTGGTTTTTCTTGCTTTCTTCTACTTACTTTAAGCTTCTTCTTCTTCTTCTCTTTAATCAATATTAAAGATGTGATGAATTATACCAATAAGTTAACAAAATATTCTGATCTGTAAAATCCCAATAGATCTTTAATCAATATTCTGATCTGTAAGGAATTTTTGGTATTTTTGGTTTTTCTTGCTTTCTTCTACTTACTTTAAGAAGCTTCTTCTTCTTCTGTAAGGTATTTTTGGTTTTTCTTGCTTTCCTCCTCAAGAAATTTAGTTCAAATATATAAATCAAAATATTGACGATTAGGCTCTTCCTTCAGTCACCAATAATGACCTTTACCAAATAAAAAAGAGTTGGTTCTCAAAAAGCGATTATTTAATCAGAACTGTTGAAGAATCAATCTCCATCCAACTAGAAAAGGAAGAATTTTGCCTTTTATCTCCAAAATATGTGGCCAAACACAAACAAACTTACAATTTTACGCACATCAGTTGTATACAAATTGCTCTTAAACCTCTTGTTCGCAGAGGACTAAATGTCTCCGGCTTAGTTTGTCTTAAAGATACAAGGCATTACAACTTTGCCGATTATCTCTTAACAGCAGCCATTGAAGTAGGACTGCATGATGAATTGATTATTTCAACTGCTATCTAGATAGGATGGTAGATTTGAAAGTTAAACATGTCCTTGAAGCTCTCAAACTTAATGGTTTTAACATGAAACCAGGATCTATACATCTTCCCCTAATATATAGGATACAATATAAGGTCTCAAACTCTTTAGCTTCCATGGTTCAGAGACCTCTTGACAATAGGCAAACTGTTGTCTTCATTACTGACCATGCCAATGCAAATATCACAATTCCTCAAACTATCATATGTCATATGGATAGACGTGGTCTTACTAGATGATTGGGTAATAGAAAAAGCTATACAAGTTGTACCTAGACCTATGCCTCAAATTAGCATAATTTCACAAACACGGACTGGGAATTTGTTAAATTAACTTTTGATAGACCCAGAAATTCTTGCCATATATCCATATTAGGATCTTTAAGGTATGAGGACCGTCAATATGTAAAATCTGAATTACCAAAACACTCTTGCTCTTCAGAACAATCTCTTCCTTCAGTGATACACTTGCCACCTCCACCAACTACAACAAACCCTCTACCCACAAACGTCTTGATTCAAGGAATTGACAATTCTTCAAACATTCCTCAAGCAAACTACCAAAAAAAGGATGACCTAAGATCAATAGAGTCTCTGACTTATTCATCTCTAGGGGAACCTCATTTTATAAATGTTGTCGAAAAACCTTTTGAAATTGATAAACAAAATTTGCAAAAGAAGTTTTATTCTAACAAATATAGCCTTCAAAGAAATTGGTTTCTTTATAGATATAAAGGATTTGAAAGGAAACAAATTTAAAAAAGTTTTTACAAATTTCTTAAGCAATTTGAAACAAAGATTCCATTTTTTGACTGGCTTGAAGCTTATGCTCAAGAACAAAAGTTAGAATATCCTTATTTCCTAAGTATAAACATGACAAAGAAAGATTGGAAGACCTTTGAAGGAGAAACCATCTCTTCAGCAGAACCTCCAACTAGTTCTTTTCAAGTTCCTCGACTTCAATACATTAAACAAAATCCTATTTTGGCAGTACCCTTCAAATTCAAACATGTTGACCATCCAATAGATTCTTGAGATATTAAAATCTCATTGAAAAAAACAATTACACCATTCACTATCTTCAAATTGTTGGAGATCATGTTATTCAAATACCAACAACATCACAAAAAGTAGGGGTAACTCTAAAAGAGCAACCTCTCTTCAAACATTTCCAAATAAATCCTACAGTGATGTCAAATCTTCAAATGAAGACCAAATCAAATCTAATATGAAGAATTGATCAAAAAAAATAAGTCAACTGCAACGTACAGCTGTTCCTAAAACTCCCTAATGTTTAGCTTCTACAACCAAAGAGAATTTATGAACCTTAAACAATGTGTGTGTGTGTGTGTGTTCAAGAAAAGCAGCTTAGACACGGAAGTATTTCATTTTTTAAGGTGGTCTAGAAAGGGTTATCACTAAGAGAAGCAACTTGGAAAGCAAAGGAAGACAAGAAGAATCGTTATCTAGGGTTTTTGAGCTAGAATGTGTAATAAAATGTGTAATAAATTTAAGGAGGAAATTTATTTAATTGGAGGAGACATGTAATATTATAAATTTTCTCTAAAAAATTCCATGTATAATGTCTGTGCATTTGGAGAAATGAAATAGTAAAATTTTGACAAAAGGTCAATTTTACCCGAAATACCGGATTTTGTTGAAACAAAAAATTCTGTGACATGCGTTAGCAAGAAAGAGGCACATGGAATTAGAACTTATTTTTTCCATTTTAGTGCATTAAATTTGACCAAAATGAATGAGAATAAGTTGCATGAATTTTATTAGAAATTATGAAAAAAATTGAAGGAAGTTTAAAATTGCAACTTTTACGAAATTGTGCCACAAGTCTCATTATTATTTAAAATTTATGGGCACATGGACATGAGATATAAGATAATAAAATGGATTAAAATCATCTTAAGAAGGCCCAAGAATTTTGGCCAAAAAGGATACAAAAGGAAAGTTGAATTCCAACTAGAAAGTGAACTAATGGCACAGTTTGTAATTACATGATAGTTGAAGGGAAAAATGGTCATTTGCCCCTCTAAACCAAAATTTACCTTGTATAATAAGCTATTTCTCTTTTCCAACTATCTACACAATTCGACACTTACATCCCAAAGCTCCAAAGACACCGAAATACAAAGGGGAAGAAGTAAACAAGAAAACTCACGAAACTAAGACAATCTCTCGTACTATGGACCTATAACCTCTAGTCTTTACCTCCTACTCCCTAATTTCATGAAATACTTTTGTTCAATGTCTCCAAAATCTGGCTGAAATGTTGACGAACTAAGGGAAGGAGAAATCTTGCAAGAAACACCAGATAATGATCAAGGTGAGCAATTATAAGCCTACTAGTTGAAAACTGGAGATTTTTGGTGATTTCTTTGGTTTTTGTGAATTTTGGATGGGTTTTTTTTATTCTTTAAAGTGGGTTAACATGAGTATATAGTCTAAATAATAAGATAAAATTTGGTTAGGAAACTGATATTAGGGTGTTTGTGAAGTGAGAATTGCAAAAATTTAAAAGCCATAATAAGCCCTAGGTTTAACTAGATGTAGGGTAGACCAGGGATGTCTGAATTTGGCTGATTTGATGGTTCCATTGTGTCTAACATGAAAAATTATGTAAGATAAAGGTTTGGTTGAAATTTTGGAAGCTTCATGATTGAATTGTGTCAACACCTAAAAACTGTCTTAAAAAGTTCTTTATGGGCAGCAAGATTGTGACGAAAGTTTAGGGTAGTAAATGATGTCCAATTGCAATGAAAATTTCCAGAATTCAATTAAACATAATGATCTTTAATTTGATAGGTCATTGGTTGAATTTAAACTTTTGTATGCTGAGTTATGAATTTTTAAAAATCGCCAATGATTTTATAATGTAAATTGGACAACAACTACTATTTGATTAATTCTGGATTGATATGCGCATGACTGGCTATTGAAACCATTTTCTCTGAAACTAGACTTAATAATAAGTTCACAGTTTTGACATCACCTCATTTGGACACTTGTATTATGAGATATGATTTTTTAAAGCTTTAGTAAAATTTTTGGAAAAAGTGTTCAAATGTGCAAAAATGATGCAAGCCAAAGAACTTGATGATCATTTTACTAGATGACATTTGAAGTGTCAAGAGTTAGAGTAAGTATTGGCCATAGTCCATAATGTATTTGTATAAGGACTCATAATTGTTCAGAGCAATTAAAGTTTGTGATATCGATTCGGATAAAGCAACTAGGTAGTAACTCTAATTTCACATACTCTGTATAATTGTATATGACTGTTTGAATCATATACGTAAATGTCCCGTCCTAAGTGAGACCAACACCACTCATGGCTCAATTAAGCGAAGAACTGACCATGGAATACCTTCCCAATGGTTAGAACTAGGTGTAGAGCCTATTAGACTGGTAGTCCTTAAATGGCTAACCTAGTTGCATTCAAGCGACTTAGGCCCTCCCAATTGAGAACTTTAATGTACAGGAGGACTCTCAATAGTTACCAGTCGATCATTCTTAGTGGGGTGTTTGGATTGAGAATTTCGACATGCAGGAGGACTCTTGGTACATGCCAATTTGTCGTACCTAGGGTTATGGTTATGTGATACAAATATGTTTGGTTGGATATATGTGATCTGCAGTATGTGTTCTAAATACTTTACGCTATGTGGACTATTTGTGTTGATTAACTTTCATATACTATTTATATTTTGTTTGTAAAATTAACTATTACTTGGGATTTAAATTGAATCCCAAGTGTCTCCAAGGACTCGGGATCTGGACATGGTCATAGTAGTGGACAAGATTCCAAAGGAAAGGCAGTGAGTGCAATATATTGAGGCTGTGGTTTGTACATTAGATGGAGCTTTAGAGTTTCAGTTTTGCCAAGATAGTTTTATTTTGTACATTAGATGGAGCTTTAGAGTTTCATTTTTGCCAAGCTAGTTTTATTTTGTAATTTTAATTTTTTGACACTGATGTTAATGGATCACTATATTGATAACTCTAAACTTTATTCCTATACATTACCAAGAATGTTTTAATTATCAGTATACTATTCTATACATGTGTTGCTCACTAAATTTCAATGTGTTACTCTGATAAATGTCATAATTACAAGGGGTATGACAAGGTCTATATGGGTTTTCAAAATAGAGAGAAGATTTATGTAATTAAAGCAAAATAGAGGGGTGGTTAAAGTATTTTACTTTTAAAAAAATAACTGAAATAAAAATGCATATCATGATATAATTAGATCTTTTACTTAAAATTTTCAATATATATTTAATTAACCATGGTTAAAATCATTTTTTTTTAATTTTTATTTTTCACCAATTGATATCATCAATTTGCACAATTTATATTATCAATATTGATATCAATTAAACTCTTTTTATAAAAAAAAAAATAAAAACTAAAATCCATTAATATTTTTAGGATATAATAGGTTAATTAGATTTTTAAATTTTTTTAACATTACATGAATTTTTTAACCCACATAAATTGCTTCTCAAAGAAAAATAAATCATACAAACTTTCTTGGTTTAACATATATTGCAGATTATAAAAGACTTTGAATTTTATTAAAATTATATAATTCCACTTTTAATTAAAAATTTTGTTGATTCTTGAAAAATTTATAATTTTTATGAATTGAAGAATGTGTAATTTTTTCGTAGATGTATATTCAATTTATGAAAAATGAAAATTGAGAAAATTATTATTTAACTTAATGAAACTTAGAATGTTGTATTAGTTTTAAAAATAGAATGTGGAAGAGAATATAAGAGGGAATGTAGAAGATTTTGTTAAGGGCATTTTAATACTTTTAATTTTATATTTTTATATTTAGTCCTTCTAAGTATTTACAATTTGTATAGCTCTTCTCCAAAAATATCTTTTTTCTTTAGGTCCGTCATTTTAATTTTCCCATTTTTTTATGGAAAATATTAACGTGGGGTGATAGAAGAATTTAATCACCTAAAATGTTATCTTTTGAAGTATTTCATATATCTTTCTAAAACTATAATATCTATACTTACATGTATACTAATGTACAATGTACAAAGTATGTAATGAATGTTAATGGAATATATGAATTGTTGTAAAGTTCTTGATCATAGTTAGTTGCCTTCTTTAGTTGCCTTCTTGTATAAAACTTTCTAATTTAGTACCATAGTTTTTTGAAGTACTATAACAGGGGGAAAACTATGTTTATAAAAAATTTAGTTAAATTTTGTAAGTTTTATTATAAACATCACTCTTATATGTTTAAGATTTCATTTTTTAGCCATCATGCATTTAACTATCGAATAAATTACATATTTCAATATAAAAGATATTATTTTAGATAATTAATATTTATAAATGATTTTTGTCTATAAAATTTATTAATACATATATGTTTGATCTTTTTTTTTTTATCATTTTACATAATTGACTAATTTTATAAGTTTAATTGTAGACAAATTTATTTAATTTTTGGATTTATTATGAAATTAAATGTTAACAATATTTAAAATAGAATCTTATCTTTCTACATAATTATCATAAAAGCTATTGTCATTTTTTATAATTTGAATAAGAAAAAAGTGATTATGATAATAATATCCAAACATGTATCTTTTATTAAGGGTAAAGTAGCAATTTTACCCCAAAAGTATATGCCCAGGAGCAATATTGTCTTGTAAGTTTTTTTTTTTTAATTTCAATGTCGCCCTAGAGGTTCTTAAACATAGCCCTCGGCCAACGGTGAGACTAATTGACATCTAGCACATAGGATAAGTTGACACATGGAATGCTATATGGGACAGCCACGTTGGACTTCACATAATCATATGTGGACCCTGCACTACTACCTCATCATCTTCTTCCTTCCCTTCTTCCCCCTTCCTCCTTGTTGGACCCCGCACCACCACCACCAGCACACCTCTACGAGGGCTAGCTGATATATTTTCCATGGAGGCTTCCATTGACAACAGGCAATATGGCTTCCCTCGTTCCTTCAACGTCCCCCATTTCTAACAGTTACGACTTACCTAGGAAAGCACATATTTTTCAAGTTGACAGGATGATGATCTTAGGCCCCGTATCATTGAAAATCGAGCGATGGAAAAGGAAAATTCAATATCATGTAAGTAACTGTGTATAAGTTATCATTTAAGTACATTTTTTCCTCTATGATGAGATCCTAATCCCCTATTCAATTCAGTCAAAACATAGTTAAATAGAGGATCTCGATATTTGCACACTTGAGTACACTATGAAAATAAGGAAAGAAGCTATCACAAATACATAGAACTCAAGTGTGAAAATGCCATAGTCGAGTATGGCATTTGTGCTTTCAAGTGCATTATGAAAATTTGGAAAGAAGTTGTCACAAATACACAACTTAAGTGTAAAAATGCCACACTCGAGTGTACACACAAATATATAGCCATTCCTGATCCTAAGAAACCAGAATGTGGGTGGCTGCCTCACACAAACTGATAAAAAAGCAATCCCTTGACGCTCATATACAAAGTACACACATTGTATTGTTTATTATTAATTAATATGTATTTATTAACAATTTATTAATTTATTATTAAATAATATATTAATATTAATATTTATTTTATATTGATTTTAATTAATTAAAATGATAATTGAATATTTTTCTATTTTTTTAAAGAAATCCACGATTTGATTTTATAAGATATAAATTATGTATAAATTATTCAAAAATCCATATCTTCACAAACTCAACCACACTCAATTGTGATAACATCCCACTCGGGCTTACACCCGAGTATGATGTTATCACACTCAAGCACTATTAATTTTTTTGCACGCACTCCATTGCTTGATTCTATTTTACCTAGAAACCCCTAAGCCCGAGCCACATCAGAGATTTGGCGTTCCAATGTGGTTATATAGCGATCGAGCATGGTAATCAGCGATTGACGATCTAAGGCGAACTACTACGAATAAACCAGTGGTTTTACGATCTCAGGTAGATTTGTTTAATTATCATTGTTGCTTGTTCTAAAGCAATAGAAAGGCAAAAAAAAAAAAAAAAAGCAGTTTGTTTGAGTTTGTGACGAAGTTCAAACAATGCTATGGCTCGAATATCCTCTAAGAAGTTTTGAGCTCAAGCCTTTTTCTCACACTTATGCATATGATATATTTATCGATCAATATAATTGGTTTTTCCTTTTTCGCTATTGGAGCTTGGTTGCGAGAGGAAGATAGGAATTCATATGTCTGTCAGTCCACTGATAATTGTGATGTTAATATGAATCAAATTAAATATAATTGTCATCTTGTTTACAATTACAAGTGTCGCCATGTTATCCTCAAGGTTACATGTAAATTTTAATTATTTGTTCCATTTTAGTCTAAGCATTGTAATGGTGCAGTGTTTTTTTTTTTAATACTTCATTCTTACACAAGATGTGTTTTTTGCTGTAGATTTCTTTACTACTATTGAAGGTGTATTCTTTGTTATCCTTTTCATTTACGTGACAATGGTGCGTATGGTTGAGTCAATCTATGGCACACTGCCCCCAATCTAATATTGCCTGAATGATGCATTCAACATGTGTAATATAGAAACTAGAGATCAATAGGTAGTGGTTGTGTCTGCAGATTTCCTGAAACGATTGTAATTGTAAAATTCTTGAAAATGCTGGCACTTGTTCATGTGTTGAAAGTGTGTTAGCTTCCATGGTTGTTTTGATGATAACTAACCTGAACTTAGCCAACAAAAAGTGAAAATATTGAGTGCTAAGGATTCCTATCAAATTGAGTCGAGTTAAAGGATTATGACTCGAGTTCAAGCCTAAACTTGAGCCAGAAAATGTGACTCGAGTTTAGGCGCTTGAGAAAGTTTAATAAATAAAGTATATTGACTCGAGCCAGGAAAGTATGACTTAAGTTCTATCCAAAACTCGAGCTAGGCCAGATTGCCTTGAGTCTTTAGAAATACTTTGAACATCCATGTTTTGAACATTATTTATGAAATTACATATTCTGACTCAAGCCTACAACAAGTGACTCAAGTTTATGCCAAGACTTGAACCAAGCAAATGTGACTTGAACCAGAAGCTATATTCTAAATATGTTACCTGATGAATTTTGACCGTTACCTTTGAAAATAACTCTTGTGCCTCAAGCCTAAAAAGAATGACTCGAGTTTTGGGCAAAACTCAAGTCAGGGTCACCAGACTCGAGTCTATAGTGTTTTAGACAGAAAAGATTGACTCGAGGCTGAGAACTTGACTCGAGCCAAATATGATAGATTTTGAAAAATCGCTAGTTGAACTATAACAGATTTTAGATGTGATGAGTTGTCTTTTGCTAAATCATATTATTACCTTTAATCATGATTTAATAAGTTTGTTGATGAAGTCTCAGGAAAGATCAATCTTCAATAAAGCAGTGCATGATGTCATCAACATTTAATGCTTATTTTTCATATCAGCAAGAAATCTCTGAACATTGTAAAGTAGCCCCACTCTTTACCTGTTGTCTCAACGATCGAATGGTCGAATGAAGAATGTTAATGATAATCCAAGAATATTCTCTTGCGGAATCAAAGAAATATTTCTTAAAGCCTATTTATTTTCCCAAGACAAACCTTCACCAACCAACCACCAGCATTTAATGAAGCTGCAAAGTTCATAATTTCGACACCAGAACTAACAGAATTACAAACCAGAGATAATGGCTATATTTATAACGACATTAATGGCGAAGCTATAAATGGAAGAAGCATTCATTAGCGCCAACTACTGAACCTACAGAAACGCTGTGCAATTAATTAGAATTCATTGTAACTCTATTTCAGTAGTTTCATATTCAACTGTACACTTCAGTGTTTTACACTTAATCTACTCATTAGGAGTCCAAAAACTTTACTTGATTATTTGTAAAATCTTGAGGTTGGGACCTCAAGTGTTGGGTAAACAATTACATCCTGTAAAGGGGAGTGATCAGTGAGAGGATCATCCAAAGTGTAATTGTGCTATGAGTATTAGTGGAAATCCCAGGTGTTTTAGGGACTGGATGTAGGTTAAGTTTTAGATCGAACCAGGATATATCGTGTGTCTATGCTTATTCCTTCCTTCTGCTCTGTCTTACTTTGATTTGTTTAAAAGTTTTCAATTTTTATAATATCACCTATTCACCCCCCTCTAGGTGATTTTCATTTTCAAAGTGTGTACTTGAAAATTTTGGCACTCGTTAAAATATAGGCATATGAAGATATTGTTTGTGGTATTATATAGAAAGGAGTAAAAATGTCTACCATATTTTAATGTCTGAAGGATTAAAGTAATACATGAATGAAAATGAGAGGTAAGTAAATAACTACACTCGAGTGTGCACTACAAGTGCACACTCAAATGTGGTTGATGAGCCATGGTTTATTGGCGTTGGTGGGGGTTGAACGATGAGGAAGGAGGAAGAGGTGTGCAGTGGTAGTGGAACAGGGTCTAACGACAAGGAAGGAGGAAGAAGGGAAGGCAAGAAAGAAGATGATGAAGTAGTGGTGCGGGGTCATATGTGAACTCCAACGTGACTCTCCCACGTTCCACATGTCAACTTATCCTATGTGACAAACATCTGTTAGTCTCACCATTAGCCATGGACAACATTGCTATGTTTAAGAATTTCTAGGGCGACATTAAGATCAAAAAAAACTTTCAGGGAAACATTGTCCCTAGGCATGTACTTCCGAGACAAAATTGCTACTTAACCCTTTTATTAAGTGGAAGGGTTTTTGGGATTTTAAAATTTCACTCTACTTTTTCTCCTAAAGTTTCACCTTTACTGGTGTTAGGAAAATATATTAGTATTAATGTATATATTTGAGATCATAGGATTGTAATCATATCCCATATAATTAGGGATTACAACATTATAAGCCATTATGTGTAAAGGGTCCTCCTCTTGTATTTATCCATACATTTATCATGAATATACAACTTTCTAATTCACTTGATTACATGGTACCAAAGCCATAGAAATTGAAAAGATTTTTTTTTTCTTTCCAGTACTGTTCATCGGTACTGTTCAAGTACCATTTGGGTACTATTCGTCACTATTTCACAAGGTATTGTTCACGTGGCACTATTTGGCTTTATTCCAGTACTGTTTTGCACTGTTCATAGTCACAGTTTTGATACTATTTGGCTCTATTCACTTGTATTATTTGTTATTACTATTTATCAGTTAGTGATTATACTCATTGTTGGGTGTTTCTGTTGATTTCTAGTTTCTCCCTTGACCATATTTATTGTCTGGTTATTGTGAGTATTTGGTTATTAGTCCATAGCTGAATCTAAGACATCCGATCTGCTGCCCATATCTACTACGATTATCGATGTAAAATTGAACTAGACCAATTATAATGATTGAAATAAAACTATCCAGGTTTACCTCTTAGAGGTTGAAAAGGAAGCACATTTAACTCAAGATCCTTCTTTTGAAAATACTAAGAAAATTTTGGCTTGGTGTCAGGCAGATGCTCGTCTTTTTTTCCAAATTTGTAATTCTATTAAACAACGGATTTGTTGGTTATGATTAGTTTTCATGATGTCTTATATAGATGTCATTATCAAGAGCAAAAAGTTTATATCATAAAGTTTATACCATATACATTGACTAATTGTTACATTTAATGTAGATTTGTTCATGTGGAGAAAGAACAAGAGAAGAGAAGAAAGAAAGAGTTGATTCATGGAGAATAATCAAGAAGAGAGAAGAAAGAAAGAAGAACTTGCTGAATAAACTAAGAAAATCATTATACAAGTTCTTAGTTTGATTCTAGAAGTCTCCATGATCAAATAAAAGTTAGAACAGCTCAATTCAGAGTTAAAACAAGCATATATCAGGTTCTGGATGAGCAAAATCGAGTTAGATACTTAAAAGTCAAGTTTACTGCATTACTGGAAGTGATCTGCCTCTGGATTATGAGAAAACTCGAGTTTAGGACACAAAACTCGAGTCTGGAACTCAAAACTCTAGTTAGTCACTTAATGACTCGAGTTTGTAAAGTCTTCAGCAACTCTGGCGTCTCTGGATCATCAAAACTCGAGTTAGCCAATGTAAACTCGAGTTTGGAACTCAAAACTCGAGTTAGTCACTTAATGACTCGAGTTTAGCAAGCTTTCAGCAACTCTGTCCAACTCTGTTTCACGATCAGAACTGGCGACCTATGGTAATTCGATGATATCTCCCAAACCAGAGATCGGTTTAAGGTGAAATCAATTTTGTACGAAACTAGACATCTAATGCGTCATCTTGACAAAGTTTCATGCCCAAAGAAGCAGAGATGAGAGAGCTATGAATTTCAGAAGTTGGAACAGGAATTCATGCCACACAGCAGACCAAGCTTCAATGATTTGAGTGTATCTCACAATCTACACATTAGAATGAGCTGAAATCGGTAGCATATGAAAGTAGACTCACATACCTTTCCAGAAAAATAAAGATCATGGAAAACAAAGATCAAATGAGTGAGATATGATCTTCGAAAGTTGACTATAAATTCAAGATGCTGCAAAAACGCTGGCAAAGAACAACCTTCAGTCATCAGATCATAACTATCAGAATATAGTGAGTTTGGAGCTGATTCTTCTTGCAATGGAAAGAAGACTTAAAGAGCTTCATGGAGATAGGTACTGGATTCCAGGGATTGATCTTTATCAGGTCAGAAAGCAAAGAACTTTTGAGAAGGATATTTGACTGAGCCATGGAGAAGAAAACTCGAGTTTGTGTTAGCAAACTCCAGTTTTGAGACTTGACAGAAAGATATTCAATTTTACATAAAAGCCAAACTTGAGTCTGCATAGACAAACTCGAGTCTGTACAGACACAGAAATGAATCCAAAATTTTCACATTAAGCTAAACTCCAGTTTGCAAATCAAACCTGAAGTCTGGAAGATACAGAGAGCACTCAGAATCCTAAGCAAGCCAAACTCGAGTCTAGATTCCCTAACTCGAGTTTAGACCAAACAAAAAGGAACCCAGAAAACTCAATAGACTCTCAAACTCTAGTCTGGCCTTCCAAACTCTAGTCTAGCCTTCCAAACTCCTGTTTGCACTTGACCTAGATAAACCTCAAATATTTCAGTAGTCACTGAAACTCAAGTTTGCTTCCCAAACTCGAGTCTGGATCATACAGAAAGATCATCCATTTTGGCTACACTACAAACTCCAGTCTATGACCCTAAACTCCAGTCTGGAAAATCACGAACTTAGGCTTGTTCTTCAAACATAGACCCAAACTCGAGTTGGTCACTAATTGACTCGAGTTTAGCTTCCTGCCCAAAGTTTCATCCCAAGTCCAGAACCCGACAGTTCTCTCTGTAAAAGCCAAACTTGAGCTAGCTTTTATAGGCTGCAAGTTTAGACCACTAATCAATAGACATGCTTTCTAGATGAACCCCAAACTCGAGTCTGAAAGAACAAACTCGAGTTTGCATCGGGAATTTTGAAAAATCAAATGATATTGATCTGCGAAATCTTAATGGGTCTTCCTGAAATTATTTCCTCATATGATATTGTTGTTTCTAATGTCCTTGATGAAGTTTTGAGTGTTTTTCAGATAAGGTTTAGCCAAGATCAAGGTGAGATCAAGATCCAGGATAAATGCATTAAATGACGAACCTAGAACAGGCCTGATCCTTCTCCCTTATCCTAGATATTCAGCTCAGACCGTTGTAACTCATAAGAATCATCTCAAACAGTCAAATTAAGTTTATGGAATGACAAGAATTCTGGAAGACCATCTACAACAACTAAATCCAAGATTCCAGCCAAGAATTGAAGAAACAGAGGAAAATATGCAACTGTCATATTCCAGATTTACAGCTGAACTTTGAAGAATCAAAGAGAAGAAAATGCAACGGCTAGTTCCTCTTCTTCATCTATATAAGAAGCCCAGAAACGAAGAACAAGAGACACAGATACAAGAGGGAGAACAAGAACAGTGACGTGAGCTTACACAGTGAAAATGCCAATATTCTAACGTCTGCTTCATCTACTCTCTGAATATCTCAATGATCATATATCTAGCTTAGAGAGTGAGATTATATGTATTGTGCTTCAGTGTTTATTCACTTACTTCTAAGAGAGAAGATTCATTGTAAACATCCTATTATTTTGAGAGTTACTCAAGATTGGGTGATCTTGAGTGGGAAACACTTTGTTGTGATTATAGCTTGTAAGGGGAGTGAATCCGAGTGTGGGATTACTTCGAGTACAGAGTGTGTAATCAAGCAAGTGAATTGGTTACAGTTTGTAAGGGGGAGTGAATCCTAGTGAGAGGATTACTTCAAGTACAGAACATGTAATCAAGTTCAAAGCAAATAGTGGATTGAAAATCTCAAGTGAAGCTTGGGGATTGGACGTAGGTCAAAGATTGGACTGAACCAGGATAAATCACAGTTTGCATACTCTCTTCCCTTATCTTTTACATTTCCAGTATATGCTCATCTTTGAATATCTAATTGTCAATTTATAAATTGTGAAAAGTTTTTTTTAAAAGTTCCTAAAGCTTATCAAACACCCAATTCACCCCCCTCTTGGGTGATAGCCAGGTCCAACAGGATTTTGTCTTCGGTTAGCCTCGTAAAAGAAATTATGACTTATCTGGAATTTATGTTCTCTACAAAAGGAAACTTTACTTGTATTCATAAAGTTTGTAAAGGATTGTATCGCTCTCAGCAGCAGGGTCATCCTTTAAAGGATTTCTTCTTGGACTTTAAACCATTATATGAAGAAATGAAGGTACTTATGTCTTCGCAGGCAGATCTCCATACCTATATCAAGAATTTGGAATTTCAAGCTATCCTTAGTTTCCTTGAGGCTCTTGATCCATCTTATGACACCATCCAATCTCATATTTTGTCTAGTCATGAGCTTCTATCTCTTGAAGATGTGTTTTCATGGGTGCTTTGTGCTGATTGTCTGCTTCGTCCGTCTGTTGATCCCAATGCCAGTGCTTTGGCTAAGCATGACCCTTTGAAAATAGGAATTTTGGATCGAAACAAGGCACTACTATTCCACCTTCTGGCAATATTATCTCTATTATTGCAAGGAACTGGGCATGTCAAGAAAAATTTCCGTAAGTTGCATACTAAACAACAACGTGATCAGCAGCCTGGTTTTGCTCATATTGCCTAGACCCCCGATTAGTCTGATTCTAGTCCATCCTCTACAGGGACACTTGCTTCAGGTACTTTGTCTTTTCACCTTGCTACTAATTCCATAAAGTGGGCCATTGATTTTGGTGCCACGGATCACATGACAAGTAACCATAATTTATTTTCATTGTATGCCCTCTATGCCAACCCATCCTCCATATTTATCCCTTATGATTCCCCGACCCGAGTCCTTGGATTAGGCACTGTTTTACCCACTTTATCCATTTCCATTTCTTCAGTCCTTAATGTTCCTGATCTTACATTTAATCTTTTGTCTCCCAATAAATTGACTTGTCATTTGAAATGTTTTGTCTTACTATACCCTAACCATTGTTTAATTCAAGATCTTTTGATACAACATATTATTAGTAGAGGCTATGAATCTAGTAGACATAACATACTTGATGATCAGGGGCTACATTTTGTTACTTGTTCTAGTGGGTCCTTTCCCATTGTAGTCTATTATCGTCTTGGTCATGTGTCCCTTTCTTCCCTAAAACAATTGTACCCTCAGTTTTTTGTCTATGTCTTCTTTAGATTGTGAGTCATGTCAATTTGCCAAACACCATCATGTTCATTTAAGTGCTGAGATGTCTCTGTTGTTTACCAAGGGATTTCAGAATTTGGATGGGATATACGCTATTTTATCCGAGTTCCCACTTTATAAAAGATGTCTCACTGCTATGCTTGTTTATGTTTTCATCCAAGCTCAAATGACTCTTCGATTTATGTTGTAGTCATAAGTTTCCCCCAAGTGCATAGTCTAGGTTGGCTTATTTTGCTTCACCCAAATCAAGTTTCTCTTGATGTCTAGCATTCGGGTTCCATGTTTAAATGTTTGACAACTATTTTGGACGTCAAACATCCAAGGTTTGGCTTGTAATTTTCTGATCAAGAATTTCGCCCAATCTAAGTTAATTATGTCGATTACTCGAAATCTTTATCTTTTGCTAAGATTTCTTCATTAATATTCCGGGTCCTCGAATCTACTAGCTTGTAGCCGATTCTTCCCCCAAGCTGGATTTGCATAATGAAGGCATTACCCAACCTAACTGTATTTTAGGTATCTTCTTCTTCACTTGCTTTGTTCTCAACCTCTTTGGTGTGAAGTCAGCATTTTCTTTGATGCTAATCATGCATTTAGGAAACTAGGATGAGTCTTTGAGAAATCAAGCAAGTGATGATTTGATTTCTGCCCTAGTTTTCGTTCTATCATGACCTACTTGCCAACTGGTCACTGTCTACTACCTAGAAGCCAAAACTGAAAATGGAGCTAAATCACCAAGAGGGAGGCGTGAATTGGGGATTTTAAAATTCTTTTAGCAAGTTCTGTTTTAACGACAATGAAACAGAGCAAAACAGAGAGTAGTGAGGAAGAGTAGAGACAACAAGATTTATATTGGTTCGGTCCAACTCTATGACCTACGTCCAGTCCTCAGGCACCCTGAGTATTTCACTATTTCACTTGATTATACCCTCTGCAACTCAAGAGCAATTCTCTCACTATAACTTGCTCTCCCTTACAAGTTGTAATCAATAAACCCCAATCTCCAAGTCCCCTGACTTGAGATTGTTTACAATAAATGAAATACAGAGAATTAACTCTCTTAAAGAGTGGATAAGATTAAACACTGAAGCTCTATAGTATCAAAAGATACTCTGTACAGAAAAACTTAAGAGTAGATGAGCAAATTGAATGCTTTTCATTTTTTGGCTCAATAGTTGTTGAGAAGATTTGAATGCTGCTTTATTTATACTTAGAGTGTGATTAATAACCGTTGCAAGCATCAATATGACCATTAGTGAAGCTGTACTTAAGTTGAAAGCACTTTGGTCTCTTCTCTTTCTACTCTTTTGTTCATTCTTTGTGTTGGGAGGATAAATGATGGCTTCCTTGTGTTTATATCCGTTGGAATGTCAAACCCTCTATTAGGTGAATGTCCCTTTATCCTTTTTGCATCGTGCAGAGCTTGGAAGATCAAAATATGGCAAGTTAGGTGGCCTTGCATTTAATGCTCTGACATGACTGTTTGTTTTAGTGAAAACAACTCTTATAATATGCTTAAATCAACTTTAAATTAACTAAAATACACTAGCAAACTCGTTAAACATATCTAGTAATGTTGATATAATATTAGAAAGCATTTAGATCAATCAACAAACATTACATAGATTTAGCAAATTTGAATTATCAGCTATTGCGACACAAACTCGAGTTTGTGCATCAATACTCGAGTTTGTCACTATGCACTTAAGTCTATACTCGAGTTTACAAGTCGATACTCAAGTTTCCCACTTCCAGAAAGAAAAGTCGCGATTTGATCATTGGAGCTTCAGTTTAGCTTAGGACCAATACTCGAGTTTTCAACCGAAACTCGAGTTTTGTACTCTTAATGAATTTATGTCCAAAACATCAAAGCTGGAGTTTTCATTTAAAACTAGAGTATTGAAATCAGTGAAAACTGTCGATGCTCTCTATATGATCAAAAGTCGAGTTTGCAATCCTAAACTCGAGTTTCCAATTTTAACTTGAAACTCAGAGAGATCCTTTGACATTTCAAAACTAGAGTTTTCAAAGCTAGAGTTTTCTAAACCGGAGTTTATAAATGCATTGAAATATTGATCATATGTACTTAGCTCGAAACTCGAGTTTTCAATGCTATACTCGAGTTTTCATTTGAAATATGAAAACGTTTGAACTTTCGAGCCAAGGAGGAAACTAAAGTTTTCATTTCATGAACTTGAGTTAATACATGAAAACATTTTTGGCTCTCAATACTCGAGTTTCCAAAATGAAACTCGAGTTTTCCAAAAATTTGGAAAACTTAGAAAATTTGGAAACTGGAACGTTGAAGGGTCTCTTTGGCCTAAACTCAGTTTTCAAACTGATACTCAAGTTTGTCCTGACATAAAACTTGCAATGCTCTCTGTAAGGCCCAATACTCAAGTTTCCAACAGGAAACTGGGGTTTTGCCTTTGGTCATTAAAATTGAGCTTTTCTCTGTAAGGCCAAAACTCGAGTTTTGATACTGAAACTCGAGTTTTGCCTCAAACAACAATTTTTTACTTTCTTGAGACAAAACTTCAATCTTGATTTTACAATTGTTTGTTATCATCAAAACCCAAAGAGAAATAACAAAAATGCCATGCCTAGTCGCCTGCAACACAAGGCGCATTAAATGTGTACCTCATTTTTTGCGCGTCGTCATCACTTCCTGCGTGTTTTCCCTCTTTTACCCCCGACTCTTCAAATTCATGGATTCGACGGTTACACTTATATATACTCCTTTTTCCCTCCTTTTAATGTTACCTTCAACATAAAGCTTTCTTTATCTTCCATATATCCCTTTGAAAAACTGCCTTGTTCTGAGGATTCCCCATCTATACTTCTCAAGCTTCACCAAGTTCCCGTATAACAAGGTACATTTCCTACTTTATTTGTTCTTTTTGTCTTTAACATTGCATCGCTCTTTATTCCTTCGTCTAATACACTCTACATTGTGGAAAACTAGATTTCTAGGTAGCTTTCAATAGGATTTTATGGGTAGTCTTTTCAAAATCTCTGGGTTTTCTGGGTTTAACCCTTTGGCTTCTTTGATTATTACCCCTCAATATTCAAAGTTGTATTCATTCTTCCTCTTCGTTTGTGTCGGGTGGCAATGACGACCAAAAAGGAATTCCATGCTGAATTCAAAAAAATTGGAAAAGCTGGACCGAACCATCCTAACGCTCTTTAAACCTATCTTTTTTAGAAACTCCATGGACAAGGGCCCTCCTTCATCCTCTTTGATTGATGGGAAGCCAATTCCAAAGGAGGAGTGTGAGATACTTGTAAAACTACATTCAGGAGCTTGATTCTGGCTATGGGGGGTCGAGCGTACTAAAGAGGAGAAGCAAGAAGCCTTGCTTTATAAACCCTGGGGTAGTAGGAGTAAAAAGAAAACCCTGACACGTTTAGACATTTCAAGCTTCTCTAGCCCTCCATCACGAACCTGGGGCGAGATAGGATTTCTCCGAACCCGGTCTCAAATATTTCCCTTTCAAAGGATTCAAAATATATTGTTCGAGATTCGATCTAAAGGGCGCTGTTGACCCATGCTAAGATTATGTTAGAAATTATGCCCTAAGGGCAAGTCATTGTAGTTTGAACATTAACGTCATTTAAAGTATTCTCCATTTTGTTATCATTTCAATTGCATGTTTATAGTGATAATTGTATCCTTGTATCCTAAATGTCTCTGTCAGTCATTTACGCGGGAGCGAAGATGAAATAAGACCAATATGACTTTGATGAGGTATGGAGATACGAATCAAAGTCATAGGCATTTGTAAGAGTACAAGATGCTGGACCAACTCACTATAAGAAAGTTACATGGATTTAGTCATAAGCTTATCTCATGAATAATCGTGTCACAATGCCCTTTGACCTGAGATCATCATGGATTCCTACATGATGAGTCACTAATCTTTGACCTAGTCAAAAGGCACCTTTGACTGGATGATGATAAAGGCTATGATTGGGATCAGTGGTTTTCATGTGAAGGAATGTGAATGGTCAAGATGGAATTTGTCCCTCACATTTGTAGAGAGATAATACCGGGCCCCTCGATAAGTGAGTCTGAGAAATGTATGGCTATACTACGATAGAAAGGAGTTTCTATTTCAATTATTAGACTACTCAAGAATTGAGAAAGTAATGGTCAAGAACAGGAGGTAGACATTATCCATGTCTCATACTTGACCAAATTATCGCGTGACAAAAAAGACTTGACATCGTTGTACGATAGGTTTGTATCGTATCATTAATCCCATATGAATTGGGTAGTCGCAATGTCTTGCTAGAGGCTGCTTGTGACTCGTGGTCTAGTATAATATTGGCTCGCTGCCAATCTTATGTGGACCTGCAGGGTCGCACACAAGAATAGCCCAACACGAGCAAAAGTGTCCAAATTCATTGAATCTTAGATATATATATATATATATCATTCAAAAATAATATAATAATATTATTTAATAGAGATTATAATATTATTATATAATATTTGTTTTATATTTAATTTATTTGATAAATTAAATATCTAAAACAAATAGAGATATTGTACTCAGATTTAATTTTCAAATAAATATATCATATATATGATTTAATTTAAATTAAGATATAATATCTCATATTTAATTAAATAGATAGATATCATTTCTTAGATTTAATTTATAGAGATAAATTGAATCAGAGAGCTTTTAATTTGGATTAAATAAATATATTAGATTAGATATATTATATAGATTTAATTAATATATTATTTTAATCCAAATTCAAATTTCAAAATTAATAAGGATTAATTTTGAATATAATACACCTATCGAGTTTTGAAAGGGACTTTTTGTCAGACATATTAGAAAAGCCACGAGAAACCCTAGATAGAAAATAGAGAGACACGAGAATACTGAAGGCGCTAGCACGCTGCCATCGGTGTTAGAGGCCGTTCATGTGGATACCAATAGAGGGAGTGGATTCATAGAGTTAGCTCCTATTGATCGAGTAGCTAGCTCATGAGACCAAATTGAAAGAGACACTTACTAATTTGCATAAGTATGGTTCCTTTTCTAACTTGATTTAAACACTATTGATGGATCCTTCGATGGGATTCGTAAGTTTTTAATTCTGCTGCATGTATAGATCCCAACAGATTACGCTTATACGGCCTGTAGTCTTGTCTCTCGCAGTCTTAACACTCAAGTTGGTTTTTTGTTATAGGTATAGGATGGGTACCCCTTCGCGTCATGCTGACAAACATAACATTGAGGAATCAAGTGGTATGAGCTCTTCTGTGAACCCAAAGTCCAACTTTCTTGAAAGTGTCACTCATTCCTACTCCACAATGCCCACTGCCGAGATGGGGAAGCTTCTTGTGAAAGATGGTGAAAGTTACGCATTTCGCCTTCCGCTTAACCAGGAGCCAGTTTGTGCCCAACTGGGAAGGGACAAGTCTCACTGCTCTTATTTCTTTTTTATCTACCAGGATATGATAACCCAACTCGATATTCGCTTCCCATTTATCAAATTCCAAACTAACCTTCTTAATCACCTTCACCTCGCTCCTACCCAATTTCACCTAATGGCTGGGCATTCGCAATTGCCTTTGAGCGTTTTTACAAATCTAACCACCTAGCTTGTACAATTCTGCTGTTTTTTTTTTCACCCTTTTATGGTTCATGAAGCCAACCCTGGCAAAAATCCATCCAAAAAGAAGGGGTGGACCTTGCTCTAAGGTGCCGTGAAACATAAACACTTTATCGTTTTCACTGAATCCTTCAAAGGTTTCAAAATGAGCTTCTTCAAGGTTCTGGCCGACAAAGGTCAACAACCCTGGTTCCTCAAGACCACAGAATCCAACCTTGTAGAAGGAAGATTCCCCCTATACTGGTCTAGAGACCACCATTACTTCTCTCCAACCTCTTACCGCTTCTTGATAAAGCATTTTTCTGATTTCAAATCAAGCGTTGCCTCCTTCATACAATCATTTATTGAAAAACATGGCCCTATCAGCTTGGTCAACTATATTTCCCAGTTTGAGGCTGAGGTCACTCCATCTAAACGTATGGTAAAGAGTCGATTGACACGCACAGATTGAATTTTTTTCTTTTCATATTTATTTATTATTTCTTACTGCTCGTTTCCACTAACTTGTAGCTCTAAAAATGGGAAAGAAACCTTAGTACTTGGACACCTGATCTTTAGTAAAGATGCGGAAATGGGCCCCGACAAGGGCAAGAAGTATGCAAGCCCGACGACCAAGACAGGCAAAAAATGAGCTCCTTCAAAAAGGCTTAAGAAGGCTAAGAACACATTGGATTTAAAGCAGAAGGATACTGCTACCCAAGCTTCTGCCGAGGTTATATCTACCCCAGATTCAGGGGCCTTTGTTGCTCCCTCCTCCCATCAACAAACTATAACTCCTCCTCCTCCTCCATTATCCCAATTTGAGTTTTGGGAAGGTAGAGTTAACAAAGTAAATCGGGCTGGATTCCATCCTCCTCAGCATTATTTCAACGCAACTGTCTAACCAAAGCTGAAGCCCAAGAGCTGAATAATATTGAGAGCTATGCCGCAAAGACTGTCTGGTTAGGCCAACTTGTGGTATACCTAAAACAAAAATGCGCTAAAGCTTGCACTTATTTAGAGCATGTCACGATAGAGCGAGACCATGCTTTAGAAGAGGCAGACAAGGCTAAAGTAGAGTCGTCAAGGCTGGAGGAAGAAAAACAAAAACTTGACGAGGAGCTTGCACAAGTTAAAAAGGATCTTCAAGAAGCAAGCTTGGCTCTTTCTCGCGCTCAAGACAATTATATTTGGGATATAAATATGATAAGCAAATTGAAAGACATGCATCGTGAACTGGAGACGAAGTCGAGAGACACTGAAGATGCGCTCAAAGCAAACATCTTAGGGCTAAAGAATGGTGTTAAAGAATCCTTCAAGAATGCTCTAAAGCAAGTCCAGTTTCTAAATCCCAATATTAAATTAGGCCTCTCAGGGGTGGACTTCCGGGCTTATGTTGATGAAAGTGAGAAATTAGTCCGCCCATCCTCGTCTGCTCCTAATGACTCAGCGCTCCAACTAGCAGATGACCGAGAGGAGGAGGAGGATAAAGAGGCTGAGATTCTTGAGGCAGTAACTAAAGTGAAGGTCCCTTTGAACGCTAATCTTGAGGCAAATCCTTCTACAAATTGAAGAGCTGGGAAGCCAATGTCATTTGTATTTATTTGCTTTTTCTTTTTTGTTGCCGAATTCGACTGCCTTGTACTTCGACTTTTATGAATGAAAATTTTCTTGATTAGTCTCTATCTAAAAGTATTTCAATTTCCTTTATTCACCATGATCTCAATAAAATAATTAATCGTGAACTCAAACTTAAATTTTAAAGTTCTTGTTGAATGGCTAGGCCATAGCCAAAAATGTTCACGTAGAATCTGCATTTATATTCATCCGGTAATAAAACCAAGCATAATATTTGTAAAAATATTCTTCAATCTTTACATAACATTTTGATTACTTCTAACCAGAATTCTATCCGAGGTAATGGCGATCCGTCACATGTTCAAAATTGGTTTAATCCACCTTTTAAACATTTCGACCTAATCAGGGTTAGCATGACAGTTTACTTCACTACCCCCTAAAATAGTTTTTGATGCATCATGGCCACAGCGAGTCTTTTAATCCCAGCTTAGTTTAATATTGAGGCGAAATTGGTTTTAATAAATCAAGTACTCAGATATTTGAAACTGTTCTCATTTCAAGAATTCATTTATTTATAGATTTAGTGACATAGTCATCTTACATAACCCCATAAAAGGAATTTTAAATAGACTGGGAGACATAGTCGTCTCACATAATCCCTTAAAAGGAATTTCAAATAGACTTGCGCGACATAGTCATCTCACATAATCCCTTAAAAGGAATTTCAAATAGTCTTGACGACATTGTCGTCTTTTACATGGAGCTCAGCTTTAACTGTAGTATACTTTCAGCTTCTGCGTTCAATGTTCATTTGATTGGCTTCTTCTCCAAAGTCTCCAAGCTATAGGCTCCTTTGTCGAGCTTTTCTCTAACCTGATAGGGTCCTTCTCAGTTTGTAGCTAGCTTTCCTTCTTTGGCATTTTTGTTTCCTATGTCGGCTAGTCGAAGTACTAGGTCCCTTCTATGGAATGACTTGGGCTTCACACTTTTATTAAACCTGGCCGTGATCAGCTGTTTCATAGCCATATCTTGGCAATGTGCCGCGATTCTAACTTTATCTATCATGTCTAGCTCAAGCGCCAAGGATTCATTATTCATCATTTCTTCATCTACCAAGGCCATGATTCTCCTCCAAGAAGGTTGGCCTATCTCTACTGGGATTATAGCCTCGCATCCATAGGTTGGTTTGAAAGAAGTTTCTCCGGTGGAAGATTGAACACTGGTCCGATAACCCCACAGGACAAAGTAGAGTTGCTCAACCTAGCTAGTCCCTGCGTACTCCATCCACTTCTTTAACCCATCCACGATGATTTTACTGGCTACCTCAACTTGTCCATTTAATTATGGATGTTATACTGAGGCAAAGTGGTTTTGATCTGGACTTCCTGTTTAGTCTTTGGGGCCTTCATATCCAACATAGACTTACACTTATCCGGGGTTGCCTCAATCCTTCTGTTGGTTAACAAGAATCCAAGGAATTTTCTTGTTCGGACTCCGAATGAGCATTTAGCCGGATTTAAACCTATTTGAGAGGCTCTCAACTTATCTAATGTCTATTGGAAATCCTGAATATGGCCTAGGTGGTCGGTTGACTTAACAATCATATCGTCAATGTAAACCTCTATGTTCTTACCAAGTTGATCCTTGAAAACTTGGTTTATCATCCTTTGGTATGTGGCCCCAACATTTTTCAATCCGAAAGGCATAACATCGTAGCAATAGTTCGCCTTCTCAATTATAAATGTCATTTTCTCTTGTTCGTCAACATGCATATCAATTTGATTGTAGCTGGAATACGCATCCATAAAAGACAAGAGCTGGAAACCACATGCGTTGTCCACCAGCTGGTCAATATTAGGTATGTACACATCTTTGGTATAGACTTTGTTAAGATCAATTTAATCTATGCATACTCTCCATTTTCCATTTGGCTTCTTTACCATAACCACATTAGACAGCTAGGTGGTGTACTGAATCTCCTGGATTAAACCAGCGACAAGTAACTCCTTTACATGATCCTATAGGGCCTATCTTCTCTCTAGGCTGACCTTTCTTTTCTTCTGAACCATCGAGTTTGACCCTGGATGAGTAGTTAGTTTGTGGCAACATAACTCAAGATCAATGCCAGGGATCTCAAATGATTTCCAGGGAAATACATCCTGGTTTGCCTTTAGTAATTTGATCAACCCGGTTTTAACGTTCAGATCTAACGCTTTGCTAGTTTTTGTAATCTACCCTGGCTCATTGACCAAGACAAGGTATTCTAATTCTCTATCTGGTTCTGATCTTGAAACCTTAGCATCTTGGCGCATATCTAGTTCCAACATGTTTACCGACTTACAAAACCGTTCGGATTTATCCTGGGCTCTCTTACCCTTACTACTAGGCCAAGGTAGGTATGATGATCCCCTTTCACTCCCTTTAACTGCTTCATAATAATACTGTCGTGATTCCTACTGGTCTCCTTTCACAGTCATGACCTTGTTCTTGGTGCTCACGATTTTGATCTTTTGATGCTTGGTGGAAACCAGCATATCCCAATTGTGAATGGTGGGCCTGACAAGGATTATGTTGTAACTGGATGGTAAATTAGCTACGATGAACCTGGACTGTGTAGATTTGAGCACTTCTTTCGTCCCCAAGGTTAACTTGAGGTTGATGTACCCCTTAGGTTGGGTATATCGCCCGTTAAAACCTGTGAGAGTTATTTTATATGGCTTTAAATCCTTTGGATCAGGGTTCATCCTCTTAAAGGCCTCCTAGAGGATAATATTGCATGCGCTACCGGCATAAATAAAGATTCTTCTTACAAGGCATTTTTCCAGGGTTCCTGAGATTACCAACCCATCTTGATTGCCGGGAACTACATCCTTTAGATCCTCTCTGGTGAAGCTCAATAGAGGGGGTTCAGGCTTACTCGGGTCTTCTTTAAATCTAGGCTAGTCTCTTATAGACAAGACTTCCTTCAGATATTTCTTCCTTTAACTAGTCGTGTCTCCTCCTCCTTTGAATCCCCCACTTATAACATTGCATTCAAACTCTAGCTCTAGGAATTCATTGCTGCCACCTTCCAGCTTCTTCAAGTTCTGGTCCTTCCTCTTCTTCTCGGGTTTAAGTCCTTCCTTTTGGCACTTGTAATAACGCCCCTAGGTCTTAATTACATATTACTATAATTTTCCCTCTCTAAAAAACTTTTCAATGACATCCCTCAGATCCCAGCATTAGTCAGTGGTATGCCCTGGCTGATCAATGAACTTGCAAAACCGGGATTGGTCGAGGGTTGCCTTGTTATTCAACGGATGAGGTTGATCGACTTTGCACATCTCAGTCAAGGCGACCTCTTTGTAGACTTGGGATCTTGACACGTTCAATGGCATATATTTCTCATATTTCCCTTCCACTTTTCTTCCCCGAAACTTATTGTCAAGGTTTCTGCTGCGGAAGTCTTGCCTTTAGTTTCCAGGCTATTCTTTCTTCTTCTAGGGAGAATCATTTCTCTTCTCTTTCCCTGTAGCGTTAGCTATTTACAGCTGCTCCAACTCCAAATACTTTTTTGCTCGAGCTTTGAATTCCTCTAGGGTCTTGACTTCACCTTTGATAACTGACTACACTAGCTGAGATTCAGGATCTAGACCAATTATAAGTAAATGGACATGTACACTTTCCTCCATCCCATACACTTGCAAAGCAACATCCTTGAAACGCTCTAGTTATTTATGCAAAGTTTCCCCTGGCCTCTGCTAAATTTTATTCAAGGTGTACATGGATGTTGGTTGTCTTTTACTGGTTGCAAAGTTCAATAAGAACTTTTCACCCAAGTCTTCAAAACTTCGAATCGATTTGAATGGCAATGTATGAAACCACCTTTCGGTAGCTCCTCGTAATGTTGCAATAAACAAACAAGAAATGATAGGATCCTGGAATCCTCTCACGAACATCTCTATATCAAATGTGTTTATGTGAGCCTGTGGGTCTTGGCTAATATCATATTTAGGGAGCTCGGCGGAATCAAAATCCTTGGTATACGGGGCTTTTGCAATTTCGCCAATGAAAGGACTGATGTTATTCAACCCATTGTCATACTTTCTCTTGTATCTTCCCAATGCCATTTGCCTTGGTGGAGGTATGTTTGGTTTTGAAATTTCATTCCCTCGACGAGGAAATCCAATATCCCAGTCAAGAACTCTTGTTTCTCGGTTGGGCCTTGCTTATCGGTCATTCACAAGAATATGCTCTGAATCCCAATTCTCAAAGTTATGAGCCCGGCCTTGAGCTTGACTATCTTGAGTTTGGCCTTAGTTAGCCAAGCTATTTTCAGTGTAATTAGCTCGATGACCTCCATTTGCTACCTGAGCTGAGGTTGAGACATTACCTCGGCTTGTACCAGTTGCATCTCGCTGCTTCCACTTACAAAGCTTTCAGTTTGCCTAATCCGCTCTTCAAATAAACGTGTTTGTTCTATCTCTTCTTGTCGTAGAACTGTATTTTGGCAGTCTATATCCTCTTGCATGAGCCTGAGGTCTTCCTGCCTTTGCAAGCTGTTTTACTGCTCCATTCTATCCATGTGAGTGGGCTCTTTGCATGTAACGAACATCAAAATTCATGACTTGAGGAACATGTGGTTGGGCAACCGCGTGTTGATGTGCCATCCTAACTACTGGTGAAGACGTTGTGTCAACTACTTCTTCCACCTCCACATGGTTATATCCCTGAATGGTCGTAGTGTCATGTTGTAGTTGGTTTTGAACATTTCATTCTTCCGGCGGGGGTAACTCATGATTTTACTGCATCGTGTTTCTGGAATGCTTTCCTTGGTGAGGTAATCGATGAGTACTTCTAGTATCAACCATCTTGGTCACGAGGATCAAAGTTTACAGTCCCTACAGTCAACGCCAATGTTCTAGTATAGAACACAAATGTCTAGCCTCAATGGGCTAGTGGGTATTTATCTCGGATCAAAGGATTCTTCCAAGATATCTATAAGCAAATATCCAAGAGAATATCAAATAACTATCTCTGGTATCTATAAAACAAATATTGAGAGTAGCAATGGATCACTGTGCACGAAACAGACATTTAGCTAAGAGGGGTGGGGTGTGCACATAGTGAGGCTGAATAGTAAATAAAATGAATAGAGAATGGCACACCTGATGGGTAATCTTCTATTTATAGAGATCACCTTTAGGGTTTTGGTCCATCGCTCAGTGTCTGTGCCTCAAGCAATATGCGCCTCCACATTCTGATCATGCCTACTCCACTACCTGTAATTTTCTGGATTATAGGCATGATTATAGGATGATTAGCGTTTTACCTGATTATGGAGAGATTCTGTCATAAAGCCTTCTCACTTGGCCGCATATCAACCAGGTCTATTATATGAGTCCATAACAAAATTGTTGGTTATTAAATATTTTGGTCTTAAATAAAAGATGTATTTCCTATATTTGTTATTTTTACCAATTAAAAAATTCAAATAAATGAATTCAAATTTCATAAGCAATAATATAATAACTACTATAGTTAACCAATCAGTCTATTAATATCAAGATGAATACTGTGAATGATGCAATTTAGACCTTCAATTTGTAGTATTTTGTGAGAGCCCCATATTTATTTTTTAAAAATTAATGCACTTTATCTATAGCCACGCGCTACAACACATCTGTATGCTTGCATGGATAGTAGCAATTATGTAATTTAATGCAATTTATTAAATAATGTTGCAGTAAATCACTCCAAAAGAGGTTTGATTTTGACCGCACTTGTAATCGAGAAATACTTACGTGCTATCAAGGTTGTTAAAAACGAGTTTTACGTAAAAACAGAAGAAGAATGAAAAATTATAAAACGTAAAATCGTAATACAAAACGTAGTTTTTACCTCTGTATGTGTGTGTGTGTAAGAAAAGTAAGGCACCTGCCATCATTTATACATATACTGATCAATGCAATATCAATCAAAATATCTAACATTGTCATCAAATATCATTCAAATAAAGGCACTTGTCATCATCCATAGTTCTATATATATACTGATCAATGTAATATCAATCAAAATATCCAACATTATCACCAAATACCATTCAAACAAAGGCAAATAACATCAATACAATTCAAAATTCAAGTTTAATAAAATTCAAGCTAACAAATCATTCAAGTCATTATCATCAAAGTCATTATGTGAGAGTTGGATCTAGTCCAGCGTTTTTTTCAAAAAAGGGTCCGTTTTTACATTTTTACATTGAATAGCAGCGTTTTCTTACATTTTTACCGGATATATGTTTTTTGCTCAAACGAAACGTGTTTTGCTAAAATTAAAAAGTAAAAACAGTGTTTTTATGTTTTAAAACGCGTTTTTGGCTACCATGTGTGCTACTCTTCTAAAGGTAGAATGTGATCTAAACTCCATCTAAACTCTATCGATACTACCTTCACCGGAGCTCTGAAGGTAGTATCTTCTTTTGAATTTTTCAGACAAAAGATGTTAATATAGATACTTGAGTTGTTAATAATTTTCAGCGGAGCTCTAGTGGCGACCATCACCACCAGGTATCAACACCAGAGCTTCAGCAACTGAAAATGGGTTGATTATTTTTTATTTTTTAAAAAATTAAGGGTAGTTAGGAATTTCTCAAATTTTACAACATTTTAAATTTTCGAATCAATCCTTTTCAGATTATTAAAGTTCAACATTATTATTCGTTTTTTTTAATCAATTTTCATAAAATGTTTTTGTCTTTTCCCCTACAAATAAATAGTGGTAGGATATAGGGAGGCTGCCAACTTTATTCAAGAGTTGCCAATTGTGTAAGCTGATTCTCATGGAATGAGCCAATCAGGATAGTTTCACTTCTATTATTATAAGACTTAAAAAAATTATTTTGATTCATTCTTAAAAAACATAATTTGATTCATTCAAAAAGAAGTAATAAAAAGTTCATGGAAAACGCACTATAATATTCTATGAATTTAAGAAATTAATTTTGATTCATTCGATAAGAAAGAAGTAAAATAAGCCAACTCAAAACTTGAAGGGAAATATACGATAGGATCCGGCTCCCATCATTTTCTTTATCTCAACTGCTAGACTGAAATATAAACGATTTAAATTTCATCTTTTATAAAAATATTAATAAAATATTAAATTATTAAAAAATATTTTAAAATAATATTTTTATAAAAGATGAAATTTGAATCATTCAAATTTCAATTCAACAGTTAGGATGAAGAAGATGATGGGAAAGGAAAAGGATGAGAGCCAAATCCTATACGATAGCATTTCATGGCTAAGATGGACTGGAATGATTGACTAAGGCCAAAAAAATGGATTTTGTTGTTGTTGTTGTGTGGGATACCTTCACTAGCAAAGTTAAAATGAAATATGAGCATTTACCTTTTGATAGAAGAAACATAGATACTTCAATTGTTAATAGTGATGTTAAAGTTATTATTCTAGATACTTGAGCTATTAATATTTTTCACTAGAGCTCCAATGATTGTTGACGCTGCCAGGCTTTGGCGGCCTGCAATGGGTTAATGATTTTTTATTTTAAGAAAAAATTTAAAGGTAGTTAGATAATTTCTCAAATTTTGCAACATTTAAAAATTTCCAATAATCCTTTTAAAATTATTGAAATTCAATATACTTATTTGTTTTTTTTTTTTATCAATTTTCATGATATGGGTTTTTTTTTTCTTTTCCCCTACAAATAAATAGTGGTAGGATATAGGGTGGCTGCCTACTTTATTCAAGAGTTGCCAATTGTTAAGCTGATTTTCATAGAATCAGTCAATCAGGATAGATAGTTTCGCTTATAATATTATAAGACTTAAAAAATTAATTTGATTCATTCTTAAAAAAATTAAGTTGATATATCACAGAGAAGTAAAATAAATCCATTCAAAACGTACTATAATATTCTATGAATTTAAAAAATTAATTTTGATTCATTCAATAAAAAGAAAATAAGCCCACTCAAAACCTGAAGGGAAATATAAGATAGCATTTCATGGCTAAGGTGGAGTGGAATGATTGGCCAAGGCAAAAAAAAGAAAAAAAAAAAAAAGGTTTTTTGTTGTTGTGTGAGGTACCTTCACTAGCAAAGTTAAAATGAAAGATAAGCATTTACTTTTTGATTGGGGATACTTGAGTTGTTAATAACGATAATTAAAATTATTATTGTAGATACTTAAGTTGTTAATAATTCTCACCAGAACTCTAGTGATAACCACTCGGCAATGGGTTGATGATTTTTTATTATATTTAAAAAAAAAAACTAAAAGTGGTTAAGTAATTTCTCAAATTTTACAACATTTCAAAATTATAAAATAGTCCTTTTAGAATTATTGAGATTCAACATAATTATTTGTTTTTTTTATCAATTTTATTAATATTTTTTTTTCTTTTTCCCTACAAATAAATAGTGGTAGGAAATTGGTTGGCTGCCTTAACTTTATTCAAGAATTGTGTAAGTTGATTCTCATAGAATAAGCAAAACAGGATAGTTTCACTTATAATATTATAAGACTTCAAAAAATAAATTTGATTCATTCTTTAAAAAATTAATTTGATTCATTCAAAGAGAAGTGAAGTAAGTCCATTCAAAACGTACTATAATATTCTATGAATTTTAAAAATTAATTTTGTTTCATTCAATAAGAAGTAAAATAAGCCTACTCAAAACCTGAAGGGAAATATAAGATAGGATTCCATGGCTAAGGTGGCGTGGAATGATTGGCGAAGGCAAAAAAAACAAAAAAACAAAACAAAACAAATGGATTTTTTGTTTAAGATGAATGAGCAAGGTTGAAAGCTCCAAATTTGTGTAGGGAGAAAATTACACTGGTAGAATTATCTACACTTAAACCTAATAATACTCAAGGTAATACCACATCCTAATATAAGAGATTCTTAATTACTAAGTAGTTTAAGAAATGAAATAAATTAATTAATTATAATGAAAATGACATGATCTTCCAAAAATATCTTATCTAACATTATATTATAATTAGTTTATAAGTTGGAGAACAATATACAACACCAATATCAACAACAACAACAACAACATCAAAAATTTATCCCCAACTAGATAGGGGCGGCTATATGAACCACAAAGCGTCATTGCACTTTACTAAAAACAAGATCTTTAGATAAATTATTGTTCAAAAAATCCCACTCTATATGATTAAAAAATAAACATAAGAGAAAAAATGGATTGAAATCTTATACTTCATTTAGTTCCCAATGTAAACCACTTTAATTAATTCATTAGAACCAAGAAGTAGTAATTAACTCCTTAATTCACCATAAATTGAAAGTGATTTTCAACTTTACCCATAAAAAAAGAGAGAAAAGTATAGGAAAAATCTCATTTAGATCCAAAGGGTTAGAAAAAAATATTAAAAAAGTTTCCTTGTAGATTCATCTATAAAAAAAGTCGCTAAAGACCTCAATAATATAGATTATAAATGTGAACTTACTTTATTGATAAGTGTATATGATTATATTGACGAGTTCAAAAGCGACCATTGACAATCTCATATCTATTAACTAAAACAGCTCATATTGACAAGTTTATGTTACTATATTGACATGTCTAAAAGTAAGTATTGACAACCCCATCTATATTAATCAAACAAGCTCCTGTTGACAAACTTATTTTAACTAAAACAATTTTCATCCAGTGTATTTAACTACATTGACAAGTGATAAAATGATCATTGATAAACTTATCTATGTCAATAAGATAAGTAGAAACACTTTTTAAGAGGAATTTACAATGAGATATTTTTGATATTTTCTCTAGTATTCGAGACTTGAGTGAGATTTTCCGAAACATACAAGGAGCCCGGTTTGCACATTAATTACAAGGAGAAAATTGAAAAATAAATATTAATTACTTTCAAAATGACTTATTGGGTGGATCAAGATATTCTTCTGGAAGCCATTTAATATTATGAATTGAGGGAGTATTAGAATCAAATTTAACTTTCAAAATAACTCTTATACTAGGAATCTAAGGCGGCACTAAATAGTTGTGTGTAATAAGATCCTTAATCAATTACCTCTATCTTTCATATGAATCATAACGGGGGATGCTTATACTAAGATAAAATCATTTTTATGCGAGGCCGTGCAGGAAAGTCGAACTCACTTTAATTCTATAACATGCAACCAAGATGCTAAGATAAAATCATAAGAATGATAAGATTGCTTAACATATCCCAAGAGAACTGATTAAATATTTAGCAAACTGAACTAATCGTAACGTACTTCATGAAAACAGAGAAATGTACAAACCGTAGTCTGTATTGTTCATCTTCAGACTTAAAAGCAACTGAAATCTAAATACACATCATATATCTCCTACGAACTAAAAGGAAAACAGAAAAAAGAGGAATGAACAACAACCACGGAAGACCTGTACATGAGAGAGAGAGGATGCTATCTGAACTTGAACCAAGTACAGAGCCTTCCTTCCTTCTATACAGGAGGAATGTTTGAGAATGAGAACCCTTTGTATCCCTTGTAAGCGTAATATGCAATCCGTGTGTAGTAGAAACCAGGAATGAACAATACCATCCCGAGTATAGCAAAGAACAGTCCTGTAAATATTCAACAAATACATTCAAGTCAACAATCAAGCAAGCTCAATAATCTGTACTTAGGTAAGTCAAACTCAACAACATTTCAATTAGGCTATCAGAACATTCAAAAGATAGAATGCCAATAACGAAAATCTGGGGGTACCCAACTTCTGGTCAAGTGAATTTCCAGTAAATCACCAGCAGGGAAAAGATAGAAAGAAAGAAAGAAAGAAAATTTCATCACAGCTCTTTTACTAAAATTTCACTCCTATTTAACCGGTTAATCAGTAACATAAGCCATAAATCCATAACAGTAATTGATAATCCAATGCAGCTGAGATTCTCAAGATCAGGTACAGTTTAAATCACCCAGCAAAGTTTTCAATTACCAACCACCTGAGAAGCCAAAACCCCAAAAAACCCAACTTCAAGTTAGGGTTTATCACCCAATAAATAGTAATTTCAATTGTACCGCAACTGATTAGAAATTTCAGAATTTCTCATAACAAATTTCAGCTCAATTGACGAAAAATTTCACTTGAATGAGAAAAGAAATCTGGAAAATAAAAAAGAAAAGAAAAAAGGTAGGGTACCGTGGGAGGAGTCGCCGCCTATGTGCTTGTAGGCCATGAGGGAGCCGATGACGATGCCTAGGGTCCCGAAGACAAGGAGGGAAATGGCGAGTGCGATCTCCTTGATGGGAGGCTTGTTGCGGATGATGTAAGAAGTCTCCATGAGATCGTCGTCCGTAATGGAGAAGGCGTGATCGACATAAGCCATTAGGAGGTTTTTCAATGCAAATAAAGAGAGGGAAAATCAATCAAAGAATCATAATCAGAAGTAGTTGTTATTGCAAGAACAGAGCGTATGTGTCTGTGTCTGAATGAGGCAGAGTGACTGCTTGTTCGAGATTGAGGAGGCTTTTCGATAACGATGCAATGAGAGAGACACACGAATCTGAATCGAGAGGCGTCGGGGAGACGGTGGGGTGAGCTAATCAAGAAAGCATTTACTGTACTTTGCTTCGTCTCAAGGTTAGTTTTGGAGAATAATAGTCAAACACGAGACTTTTGTTATGTTGATCAACTTTTTTTTTTTCACTTTGGATTTTAAAGAAAAGTCAGTGCTAATAAACAAAAATTTTCTGCTTTTAACGTTTCTATGGAGAGAGAGAAAATTAAATGCTCAATGAAGAATGAAGAAGAGATCTTGTCTTGTGTCCCATCTTTTATTGAAACTAGCCTGCAATTCATGGCTTAGGTGACATATATTTATTAATGTGTTATTATATAAAATATTATATAGATTTTTAAGGGAATAATTAAAATATTAAAATAACATTTACTAAATATTTTATACCTACATCTCTCATTATTAATTTATAAAATATTGGGTAACTATATACCCCTCTATCTATCTTTTACAATAACCTCTCTTTTTTTAAAAAAAAAAAAATTTGTATGTACCTCCTTCATTTTTAATTTACAAGAAATTATGTAACTATTTTTCTCATTATCCATATTTTATAACTGCTTTTTTTTTTTTAATTTTATTTTAGTGTCTACCATTATTAATTTTTAAACTATTGTATAACTATCCTTCCTATTATCCATCTTTAATAGGGGCTCACATAAACTTACTCCTCTGGTCCTTATTATAAGGCACCAACTATCTTTTCTCACAAACCAAGAAAATGGAAGTTAAGTCATTAATGAGCCTAAAATTAATAAAAGTTTCTAACTTTATCCCTACTTTAATGAGATAGATTTAAAAAAGTTTGTTAAAGTAAAGACATAATAGGAAATAGTAATAAATAAGTTCGTTAAATGTAGTTGGTGCCTTATAAAAAGGACCAAAAATTTTAGGTAGTTGGTGTCTTATAATTATAATAAGACGGGAGTATATACTTTCTATCAATTAAATATATTACACAGTATAATTTTTTAATCAATCTTTCTGATGATTTATTTTCTTTATTTATTTAATACATATATAAAGGTGAGTACCCACAGAAAGTGTATAAAAATAACAACAGGATGTTGTCAGGTCACAGTTTTAGCCTCAAACGTTTGGCACCAACGCGCCAAATGGTGCCCCTAGCAAAAGCGAGACTGTGAGAGCAAGCTCCCTGAATTGAGCATATTCATACTATTTTAAAGCATAGAAACGCCTCCTGGTTTTTACTTTTTGCCCATAATAATATGAATCCCACCGAATTACATTACTAGCTTTGAACCATATATAGCCATCATTTTGGTGCCTCCGCTTTAAAAGTTATAACCTTCTTCGTCTTCCTCATCCAACTTCATCATCTTGCACCAGTACATAATGTTTCAATTCATAAGGAATTCTTTATATCCCATCAGGTGGGTGATGGATTTTGAGCAGAATTTCTGGGCAGAGAATCACATACTGAGGAGAGAGCCATCCACAAGTATTGAGAGTGCTGACAATGATGATATTACAAGTGAGGTTAGCATTTTATTATCAGAAATATCTGATGATTTTTGCAATCACTCAGAGTCATTTAAGAAGCTGGTAGAGATGGGTCTTCCTCTTAATAATGATTCTGTGGACGCAAAACTGGCATGGGTTCGATCTCAGATCATTGGTGACAATGATGCAGAGTTTGATTCTCCTTTTGGAAGACGACGAATTCTCTATTCTGATCATACTGCTTCAGGTCGTAGCCTTCACCATATTGAAAATTTCATCATCCATCATCTCCTTCCCTTTTATGGTATGTAACTTGTTAAGAATTCAGTGTTGATTATCCAAATTTTATATTTCCAACACTTTTTTTTTTTTTACTTTAGTCTTTATATTTTTTTTGGGTCTTCACATTTCCGCTGGCCCTCCCTACTGCCCCTAAAAAATGATGGGCTCCCCAAATGTTTTTTTTTAACCATTATATTCTACAAATGACATTTTGATATTTTATAAGTAAAAATTGGAGTTATTTTCATTTTTTATGATTTTTCAGAAAAATGGTGCAAGTTTCTTTTTCCCTTAAAACATTGGATCTTTGAAAAACCATAAAAATTGAAATCAACTTTATTTTTTGTCTATTTGATATCAACATGTCGCTTATTAATGTAGAATCTAATGCAAGCAAAAAAGAAACAAGAAAAAAGCACTTGGGAAGCCCTCATTTTTAGGGAGAGGACAGCATGAGGCACATTAGGCCCAGCCCCTCATTTTTTACGTTGATCCTATATTTTTTATAAGAAATTGAACAAGAGCTTAACTAAATATATGAAGCTCGCTTATACGGTGAATAAGAGTTGACATAGATGGTAAGAGATCCAGGATTAGTCCCTTAGGATATGGGTTCGATCTCCTTTACCATCGCTGGGACTCCTTTGGTAGGCGATCTCGTAAGACCCCTCTCATAGAGTCCGGGGCCGTATCCTGGCCTTGGTGTAGGACTGGTATCGAAACCCACCAAAACTTTTTATTATAAAAAAAAAACTTGGCTTATAGGAGATTGACATCTCTGTCTGCTCTTATATAGGAAACACTCACACATGCGACAGCTATGTCGGAGGTCGGACGACAAAAATGGTGCATGAAGCAACCAATTACATCAAGACATGCTTAGGTGGTGGACCAAACGATGCAATCATATTTTGTGGGTCCGGGGCAACCGCAGCCATTAAAAGGCTGCAAGAAATGATGGCCATTGCTGTGCCTTCAATATTAAGGGACAGAGTTCTGAAAATCTTGAGCCCAGAAGAAAGATGGGTCGTCTTCGTTGGACCTCATGAGCACCATTCCAACCTCCTCTCATGGCGACAAAGCTTGGCCGAAGTAATAGAGATTGGTCTAGACGACGAGGGCTTGCTAGATATGGACTCGCTAAAGCTTAACCTTGAAGCATATAAAAACACTGGCCGACCCATGTTGGGATCTTTCTCAGCTTGTAGCAATGTCACAGGAATCTACTCAGATACGCGAGCAATTGCTAGGCTTCTTCATCAGTACAGTTGCTTTGCATGCTTTGATTTCGCAGCAGGGTATCTGAAATTCTTGTTTTTTTTTTCCCTTTGTGGTGGATTTTTCCATTTGTGAGTTGGAAAGTTTAAAACTCGAATTGATTTTGGCTTTTTAGTGGTCCATATTTGGAGATTGACATGAGATCGGGACAAAGTGATGGGTATGATGCTGTGTTCCTCAGTCCACACAAGTTTCTGGGTGGTCCTGGTTCTCCTGGTGTACTCTTGATGAGCAAGGCCCTTTATATGTTGAGATCTTCACCGCCATCCACTTGTGGAGGTGGAACCGTGAGCTACGTCAATGGCTTCAGTGAAAAGGTAATTCACAAATATGTGAAAATCATTTCAAGGAGATCTGAAACTCTGTAAAATGCAAATGGGTGGGAAATTTAACTAATTTCATTGATAGGGAAATCCTTAATTACTCTTTAAATGAGAGACTAGGCTTCCACAAATCACTTGAAATATGTTGATTATGAACTACGGCTTCTTGAAGATGCATCAAAAGTTCTTAACCTGAGTCAATGTTTTCTTAAACAAACTTGGTGAATTATTGTGGGTCATTATTAATGCAGGATACATTATATTTAGAGAGCATAGAGGAAAGGGAAAATGGAGGAACCTCTCAAATAATCCAGACGGTGAGAGCAGCATTGGCGTTTTGGGTCAAAGAATACATTGGCTACGAAGAAATTGAAAAACGGGAACAATTGTTCATAAGGAGGGCACTTGAGAGGCTTGTCCCAAATCCAAACATTGAAGTTTTGGGGAACTTGAGCACCAAGAGGCAAGCAATACTGTCATTTCTCATCTATACAACCACCAATGGAGAGAGTGATATAAACAATGAAAAAGAAGGGGAGCTCAATTTGTGGGTTGAGACGGGAAACAAAAGAGGTAAGCCTCTTAATGGTGCTTTTGTTGCAACTCTTTTGAATGACCTATTTGGAATCCAAAGTCGAGGTGGTTGTGCTTGTGCTGGGCCCTATGGTCACATATTGCTCAACATCAACAAATGTCACTCTCTTGCTATTAGATCAGCAGTTGAAGAGGTAAAAAAACCCACTGACTAGAATTTTTGAACTTCATAATGCAAATAATTTGTTTGTTAAGACAAGTGTTTAATAATACCATGATGTACAGGGGTATCTTGGAGTGAAACCTGGATGGACCAGAGTGAGTTTTCCATACTACATGAGCCAAGAGGATTTTGAGTTCATATTAACAGCCATGGAGTTTATAGCAGACTATGGCCAGCGATTTCTTCCATTGTACAGCTTCAATTTGAGAAATGGAAGTTGGAGACTAAAAACAGAGGAACTTGGGACGCTTGCAAAAGAAGACGACTGCAACTTTTGTGTTCATATGTTGGATGAAGAAGAAAAAACGAGAAGGAATTTGTCATACTTAGAAGCAGCTATCTGTATGGCTAATCGACTCCCAAAGTTCCCAGCTCAGGGTTTACTTCCAGGGAATATAGATCCCAGTGTCCTTCATTTCAGGGTTTAATTTATGTTTTTTCCCCCCTATGCTGCATACAGACTTTGTAAATTTACAGAAATTTGTTGGCATTTAATATTATCTTTACATGATGAGCATGTTATACATTCTCTTATACGCATTATCCTCTGTTTCTTACTATTCTTGATGAAACGATGAGACAGGAAATAAGACAATGCTCTTTTTGCCTTTATACTGTGATTTTGGTCTCACTCCTTGGTGGAAGTATTTCCTTCTCTCAGATTTCTTTCCCCCATTCCAACTTGTTCCTCTTGTTTTTGTCGTCAAACAATGAAATCAAAGAAAAAAAATTTGTGTAAAACAATTGTTTTGGGCTTTTTGCCCCTATTTTGCTTCAACTTGTGAAGACAGAGGAGCTTGGTAAGCTTGCCGAGGAAGAGAATTGCATCTCTTATTCAGTTGTTGGAATGATTATACGAATAGGAATACATCTCATACTTAGGTGCGTCTAAATGTATGGATAATCCTCTCCTGCTCCTGCTCTTTATTTCATACTCCCTCCATAATTACCAGAATTTGGAGAGATTAAGGAAGGAAGTTAAATTAGTTAATTATCTTTATTTTCCTAAAATGCCCTTGCTCAAAATTTAAAATGACATCACGAAAATTTCATTGAATCTGTCTCGCCCGTGCTTTTCACAATACTCTTCACGATTTCTCCAAGTTCACCCAACGTCGAATTCTCCGAGCTCACAGTCCTGCAACGTCGACTTCTCTGAGCTCGCAGTCCGGCATCATCGATTCTCTGAGCTCGTAGTCCGGCATCATCGATTCTCTGAGCTCACAGTTCGACATTGTCAAATCGATAGGTATGTTTCTTATTTTGAGTTCCAATTTCAAATACTCCATTCTTCAAAGTTCCTTCTCTTGATTTTAGTCTCAGATCTCCATCAATTGTATCTTTGGACTTCAAATTGTATCGATTTCAGATTTTGTTTGCTATAGATCCCTAATTAGCTGTTGTCGATGGATTTTAATAGTGAGGAAATTGGTGCAGGTGATGGCATTAAAGCTTGTTCTTATTATAGTCAAGCAGCACATTTGATTATACATAAATACAATTAGTAATTTTGTTTCCTTATCAGTTTCAGGTGGCTTTCTCTTTGACCTGAACATACTACCAAGTGATCAGGAAATTTCAGAAACTCAACATGATAGTATTGAACAACAAATTGATGAGGAACTCATTCATGCATCTGAAACTAACGGTAATTTTCAAACACCAAGTTAGTTTGGATTTCAAACATTAATTTTCTTTGCTTAAATGGTGAGGTATCTGTCTCCTGTTATATCTAGTTTCTTTGCCTATATGTAATATGTTCTGTTTGTGATTCTGATGTTGATTAGCCAAGAGTTTCTTCTTTTTTACTGTCTTTACTCTGGTTTGGCTGCAAACACTTGATTCACTATATCTCCATTTTAGTTTTATTTGTTCATTCTACTCTTTCACTATATCTAGACTCTTTTTGCCAAATCTGTATATACAGAGCTTAAAATTGTGACAAAGTGACTCTTAACACTATTAACCCTTCGTTTGGATAAAAAAGTTGAAAGAATATTAGGAAGAAAACTCATAAAAATAGTCATTTTATTATTATTTTTATAAGTTTTCTCTTATGGTATTTTCTTCCCCTTATTTCTCTCCTATTTTACTCCTAATAAAAGAAGACCTTGACAGATGGAATAAATTGAAATTCAAAACAGGTAAATAATTGAGGAATGAATAAGAAATAAGACTTGCTATTTGGCTGCAAAATGATAGTATAGCCCGATGGCTTTAGAATGTTGCATACACATGATTATCACCCCTTCAAAAATATAGCGTCTACATAGAAAAATTCAATGGAAAAAGAAAAGAAGGGGATGTAAAAAGTAAAGGATACAAAAAAGAACAATATGAATAGAGGAGGGAGCACCTATTCAATTTTCTGAAGTTTTCTCTTCATTTGGCTAAAAGGTCCAACTGATCTGTCCATAATATACATGTAAATGACTTGGCTCCATGATTTATATGATGCTAAGCTCTCATAATACTCTGGAGCTATCTCCTTCACCTTGTGAAGCTATCTCCCATTACTTTTTAACTAACCTTTATTCTCTGAAGTTTTCTCTTCATTCGGCTAAAAGGTCCAACTGATCTGTCCATAATATACATGTAAATGACCTGGCTCCATGATTTATATGATGCTAAGCTCTCATAATACTCTGGAGCTATCTCCTTCACCTTGTGAAGCTATCTCCCATTACTTTTTGTCGAGTTGCCACAGAAGATGGGTTTGATATCCGCTTGATGAATCAACCCCCGAATTCTCCAAACTTGAATATCCTTGATCTTGGTATTTTCAATGGAATACAATCTTTACAATACAAGGAAGTGCCAAAGACAACTGATGATTTAATTGCAGCTGTGGTTAGAGCATTTGAATCATTTTCATCTATTAAGTCTAACAAAATATTCTTAACACTTCAATGTGGCATGGTAGAGATCTTGAAGGAGAGGGGTTCTAATAAATATGATCTTCCACATATAAGAAAAGAAGTCTTGGAAAAAAAAAGGCTTATTGCCCAATCAAATCAAGTGCGATCCAAATTTAGTGGAAGAAGTGATGGAGTATTTGAGGTAATTTTTCCTTTCTCTAACTATTTCTTTTTTTGCTTTATTTTTGAAACTTTTGATCAATGTGTTTGTGGTACTTCAATTTTGGGAGTTGAGATGGATAATTCATTTTGTATTTTGGTTATACAACACTCGGTCAAGAGAGCAGAATTAGGGCACTGTGAACATCAATGGTAGCAGAGGTGAGCTTTTTTTATGCAGTGTATTCTTTTTCATTTTCCTCTCTTCTATACCTCAGTATCATTATTCGTCATGCTTTTACAGTTTTACTTTTCCAATTCCATTTTCTTTAACACATATACTTCTTTGAAATTTTGAGTATAATCATGAGAATTACTACAGGAAGATTAGTTGCCTTGAGAATTATAGCAGGAAGGTGACCATTCTTAATCAGAGACTGGAAAGAGTCTGATAAGGATTCGGTGTCAACAAGGGAATTTCACAGCTAGTTTCAGTTGTGTCTGTCCCAACCCAAAAGATGAGGGTGGTGGACAAGATTTGTGGTTGCAGAATGGATAGAACCCTTAGAGCATAAGACAAAACAGACTCGTGGTTGCAAATGAGTGCTCTTTTAAGTGCTTCGCCCTTGTCCTTGTGACTTTTCGTGGACTGAATAAGAAGCTCATGAAGATGGAAGAAATCACCAAGAGGGGGGGTAAATTGGGGATTTAAAATTTCTTTTAGACTCCTTTTTTTAAAAAAAAAAACTGTGAGAAGTAAATGATGAGAGAATAAAAGTAGAAAAGCTGGACACAGAGAATTTATACTGGTTCGGTCTCAACCTTGACCTACGTCTAGTCCCTAGATATCTACTGGGTATTTTCACTAATTCAACAAGCTTAAACTACAATAATGTAAACTACAAGCAATCCTATCCACCAAGGACTTGCTCCCTCTTACACTATGTAATTAAGCTTCCCACCTCACAGGTTTCCACAACCTTGAGCTTTCACAAATACAAATGATTTCAAAGAATCAAAACTCTCAAGAAGAGTAGATAAAGATAAACACTGAAGAACAAGTTGAAAATAATAATACAGACTCAAATTTCAAAGTATAATCAAGATAGCTTCGTTGTGTGTCTTTTTCTTTGAGTCTTCACAGCCTTTTATAGACTAAATGGATGAGCTAGCCGTTGCAATTCTTTCTCTAACGTTCAGCTGCAATTCTGGAAAAATGGCAGTTGCATATTCTGCTCTGTTCTTTGAATTCTTAGCTGGAATTTTGGAATTTACTTGTTGCAGAAGGTCTTCCAGATTTTCAGTCATTCTATGATCGTAATTTGACCGTTTAGAGTGATCCTGAAGTGTTGCAACGGTCTCAACTGAGCATCTGGGAAAAGGGAGAAAGATCAGCCCTGTTCTTGGTTCTTCATTTAATGAACTTACCTTGGATCTTGATCTCACCTTGATCTTAGCTAAACTTATCTGAAAAATACTCAAAACTTCATCAAAGACATTAGAAACAATAATATCATATGATAGAATAATTTTAGATTGACCCATTAAGATTTCGCAGATCAACATCATTTGATTTTTCAAAATCCCTGATGCAAACTCAAGTTTGTTCTTCCAGACTCGAGTTTGGAGTTCATCCAGAAAGCATGTCGGTTGGTCAGTGGTCTAAACTTGCAGTCTGTAAAAGCTAACTCAAGTTTGGCTTTTACAGAGAGAACTGTCAGGCTCTGGACTTGGGATGGAACTTTGGGCATGAAGCTAAACTCGAGTCAATTAGTGACTAACTCGAGTTTGGGTCTAGGTTTGAAGAACAGGCCTAAGTTCGTAATCTTCCAGACTGGAGTTTTGGGTCATAGACTCGAGTTTGTAGTGTAGCCAAATGGATGATCTTTCTGTATGATCCAGACTTGAGTTTGGGGAGCAAACTTGAGTTTCAGTGACTACCGAAACTTTTGAGGTTTATCTGGGTCAAGTGCAAACTGGAGTTTAGAAGGCTAGACTGGAGTTTGGGAGTCTATTGAGTTTTCTGGGTTCCTTTCTGTTTGGTCTAAACTCAAGTTTGATAATCCAGACTCGAGTTTGGCTTGCTTGAGATTCTGTATCTTCCAGACTTCAGGTTTGATTTGCAAACTGGAGTTTAGCTTGATGTGAAAATTTTGGATTCCTTTCTGTGTCTGCCCAGACTCGAGTTTGTCTATGCAGACTTGAGTTTGGCTTTTATGTAGAATTGAACATCTTTCTGTCAAGTCTCAAACTCGAGTTTATATACCTAAACTCGAGTTTGCCTTTGACAGTGAGATTTTCATATTGCCAAAAACAAACTTCATATTAAGTTTATAATTGTTAGTTATCATCAAAACACATTGAGAACTAATAGCTCACACTATATGGTTTATTGTAAATGTATGAATGTGCTGTACCTACCTATTGGGAATTTGAATGCAAACACCTTTCTTGAATGACAACTCTGCATGATTAATCTATTGTCAGTCTTGTTGCTGCGAGTATAATCACCATGTCAACCTGTACATATTGGCATAAGAAACACTAATTTGGAAAGGAGTATTCCTTATAGAAAGTTTAGGATTGTTGAGGTGTTCAAGAGAAACTCCTATGTACTCCATAAAGACACTATTTTAGTCTTTGATGGGATGAAATCCTGCCTATTATAGTGATATTTGTTTTTTTTTCATGTGCACATTTTTTTGGGGACAAATTTATGTACACATTTGCAAAGTCTATATAATCACCTTTTATATGTTTAATGCTAGTTTATACTCCATGGAGTAATTTATATATAATCACCATTCATGGAGTAATTTATTTATTTTTTGTGAAAATGATTGTTTATAAATTCAAGATGATTTTTTTTTTTGGGTAAACTTTCATAATGATTTTTTACTATCATGAAATGCTAGGTTGTAGATTTAAAATGAATTTTAAATGTATAGAAATATTTTTTATATATATATTTTCCATGAATTTTTTCAAAGGAAAAAATTTTTTTATCAGGAGAGCACCTACTTAATTGGGCATAATACAAATGCAACGTTATTTTTTCTAGCCATGGAAAAAAGAAAAAGAAATTAATATTTTACTCCATGGATCCATTTAATCTTCACAAATGCACCGAAGGCTATTACAAACCTGAAGGCTGGTGAGATTCAAGCTAATTACCCAGGCTGTGCGAGATTCAATCACTACTCCATAAGGGCATTTTAGGTAGAATTTGACAAAAATTTAAAAGTTGTCCTATAATTAGGACCAAACTCAACTCTCAAATTTTGTCCTATAATTAGGACCGGGGGGAGTATATTTTTTTTACCAATACAGTAAAACTTTAAAGACTAAAGATGTTATTAGTCACAAAAATTCACCCACAAACTGAATTTCATTTTTACCCAGGAAATGGAGTGGAGTTTCATTTTTTTTGGGTTGATTGAAGTAATTAAAGTCTTTTTCTACGGGAGCTAATTTAAAGTTTTCCTATGGAAAAACACCAATCTGAGTATGATGAGGGACAGAAATCATTGGTTACTACTGAACTGAAGTCTTGTAATTTTGAAATTATTGATTTACCAAATAATTACTTTGTGTTTAGAGCAACTGATAACAGTTTGGAAAGCAAGTTACTGTTTGATTGTCCGTGGCTTATCCAGGGTCATTATTTAGCTGTTCAAAGATGGATTGTAACATAATCAAACGAGTTGCAATATGGGTTTGGATTCTGACACTTCCTGTCCATATTTATTCAGAGGAATGCTTATTAGAGTTGGGGAATATGGTAGGAAGAGCCTTCAAGTCGATTTGAACACACTTGCACAGTGTAACAACTCTGGCAATCAAGTAGAAAGAGGGAAGTTTGCTTGAGTTAGTGTAGAGGTTGATCTCAACAAGAAGCTACAATCTCGGTTTATGGTGAGGAAGCGGATGTTTACTATTGAGTATGAAGGTCTGGAAACCATTTGTTTGAGATGTGGTAAATATGACCACAATGTGGAACAAGAACAAGAGGAGAAAAACTCATTGGCAAAATATCCGGTTGGCCGAGAGGATGTTGAAATAACTCCGAGTCCGCAAGAACAGCAACCCTTGGTAAGCTTGCCAAGTGTCACAATCAACGAGGAGTTTGGTACTTGAATGAAGGCAACAAAGACATTTCGACAACGACCCATGAAAGGAGTTGCAGTCTTGCAGAGAAAACTCCAAATCTGAAGCCACAAGGAAAAGGGAGGTCAAAGGGGTCAGAAAAGAAAGCTACTGCAGGTATGAGATATGAGATCCTTAGGGAAGAGGAACCAACTGGAAAACCACCGAGTCCACATTTTGTGCCAATATCTTACATGCTTCTTACCTGCATTTCGTTAAAATGCACCGTTTTCATTAAACTTACATGTAGTCATATTTTGGCTGGAAAAATTTTCCCGCGAAAGCATCAAGAAAATGGAAGAATCAGACTATCGTGAAAAACAGAGGACGAGCCAGAGCGGGAAATAGAACCCTCCTTTGAATAACATCACTTTGTCGAAATTAGAGTTCACAGATTCTCAGAAGTGTGTCACGCAGGCGGGCGACGGATGGGACTGCCGACTTTGGAGCAAGCAGGGATGTGGCTGGTTGGCTTTCGGAGCTAACGACCCAAACAGGAACTCACGGCCCCTTCCTTATTAATTTGGAGCAGTAGCATGCTATCCTTAAGAACAAATTCAATCTTGCTTGAGCTGTGGTAGCCTTGACTTGGGTCTTGCTTTTCATTGCTGAGAGAAAAGACGCGACTCGCATGAGGGATGAAGTGAAATTGGAGCATGTGAAGATAGGAAATATATTCCTCTGGGTATTAAAACAGAGAGAGACTGAGGGGAAGTTATCTTTGACTTTAGAACTCAACTGTGCAACTTATAGAACCTCTCTTTGTCATTAAGACTTTCCAACCATTGACTTTTATGTTGCTTGCGGACAAGGTTTTTAATTACCCTTCCATATCTTTCATTATAGTCATAATATGTAATCATATATAATAATAGACCTTGTCAATTATATCGATTCAAATTATGATTAATCGTTTAAAAAAATCTCAATCCCCCTCCTTTACTTTTCGGCAAAATTCATCACTTTTTCAAAAGTTATTTGACTTTTGATTTGTGTTGGTGGTAATGAGATTGTAGATAGAAATAATCCAATTCTTGATCTTCATTTTTTTTCCTTTGTGCTGCATTTGATTATAACTTGTCAAACTTGAGGTGCAGCTGTTGAAATATTGAAATATGAGTATTATTTAATCACCTATCTTTACAAAACCAATGATATTAATGTTCCAGCTCTTCTACAACTACAAATACTTTCTAGGGGTCCTAATTTAGGTTGATAGGAAAAAAAACACATGCAGAATTTAAATTAATTTAATTTGTGCTGTTATATAACAATTATGATTTTTTTTTATAAGATATGGTTATTTTTTGTGTATAGGTGAATCATAATGGATGATGATCAATTGAAACCAAAAATAGGTATGGAGTTTGGAAGTTTAGAAGAAGCATGGATCTCTTGGAATGATTATGCTAGAAGAACTGGATTTGGAGCTAGAAAGCATGGTGGTACAAAGAGCAAAAAAACTAGTGAAATTTTGCATACAAGTATGTATGTTGCAAGGACTAAAAGATAAAGGCAAAGGAGAAAGACAATCTTCTAGACAGCGAGGTGAAACAAGGACTAATTGTAAGGCACAAATGGTGGTATCTCTTATTAATCAGAAATTCAGAATCACTAGATTTGATGAAGAACACAATCACCCCCTTCACACCCAAGAAACAATGCACTTCTTGGTATCCCAAAGAAATTTATTAGAAGTTGATGCCTGTGAAATAGACCTTGCAAGGAAGTCTGGGCTCCAACAAAAGGCTACATTTGACTTAATGAGTACGTATGCTGGGGGTAAAGAAAATGTTGGATATACTCACATAGATGTGCAAAACTACCTTCAATCTAAAAAGAAAAGAAGTTTGAAGTATGAAGAGGTGATGTGCTTATTTGAATATTTTCAACAACAACTTGTTGCAAATCCTGCATTTTATTACAAATATCAGGTGGACATAGAAGAATATATTACCAATGTCTTTTGGGCAGATGCTGGAATGTTAATAGATTATACTCATTTTGGGGAGGTTGTCACTTTAGACACAACATATGGTATAAATAGTGGTAATCGACCCCTTGCAATTTTTTCAGGATTTAATCATCATAGAAGTGCGGTCATTTTTGGAGCAACATTAATGTTTGATGAGACTATTGAGTCCTTCAAGTGGGTGTTAGAAACTTTTTTAGATGCTGATATGCAGAAGAAGCCTAAAATTGTCTTTACAGACCAAGATCAAGCTATGGCAAGAGCTTTGAGTGAAGTTTTTTCGGATACAAAGCATTGTTTGTGTACTTGGCACTTAAAACAAAATGGCATTAAACACCTTGGAAACTTGATAAAAGGTGGGTCGCATTTTTTGACTGATTTTTGCAAATGTATGTCTAAAATTATAGAAGTTGACAAGTTTGAAGAAGCTTGTCTTCTTATGATGTTTATGAAAATAGGTGGTTGAAATCCATATATGATACCAAGGAGAAATGGGCTTGGTGTTATGTGAAGACTTCTCGCACATTAGGAATGAGGAGCACACAACTTGCTGAAAGTATAAATGCTGATGTGAAGCAATGTACGTCACCAAATTTAGACATAAATGAATTCTTCACCACTTTTGACAAAGTTGTTCCAGAGAAATGGGACAAGGAATTAAAGTTGGAGTTTAATTCTAGGCACAAGATACCTAGGATGGTAAATCCAAGTGCACCAATATTACGCCAACTTTTAAAAACTTATACCCTAGGTGCGTTTGACATGTTCCAAGAACAATGGGATCTCCAATTTGCAGTGAAGATAACTGAACATTATGAACAAGAGCCTTTATTTGTATACACTACCCAGATGATTGATGAAGTGGGGGAGTGGAGAGTTACTTTTAAGCCTGACACACATGAAATTTTTTGCACTTGCGGCATGTTTGAGACCACTGGGATATTGTGTTGTCATGCATTGAAAGTATACGAAACAAAGGATGTGAAAATTATGCCTGAGCAATACATTCTCAAACGATGGACTAGGGAGGCAAGGAGTGGTGTTGTGCATGACACCATAGGACATGAGATACAAGTGGATCCTAAACTTGAAGTCACACGACGATATAGAGAATTAGTGCATAAATTGGTAAGATTGGCAAGAAAAGCTGCAAAGACTCGCAAAGGATATGAGCATCTTCAAGGGGTAATCAATGAAGCAGAAAATAATATTAATGATGGGAATGAAGATGATATGGTTTAGCCAAGTGTAGCACCAACCATAGAATCAAAAAATATTCCTAAAGGTTTTAAAAAGAGAGAAGGAAGGAAAAGAAAGCAGGGTTACAAAAGTTGGAAGGAAAGGAATTTAAGCAAGCCCAGAAAAGTTATTCCAGAGGAACACGTATTAAGTTTTAATTTTATTTATATTTATATGAAACATAAAAGCTTTTATTGATCTTGTATTTATTTTGTGTAGGGTGTTCAAGATTTATTTTGTGTAGGGTGTTCAAGAGGCTCTGCCATCTAATAAGAGAAGAAAGACTAACACAAAGAAGGATGCAGAAACACAACATGCTCATTCTGTAGAACCTGTAGAAACTCAATATGCTTTCTCACCATCTACATCTCAACCGTTGTCATTTACAAGCTTATTAATGGTATGAATTGATAAATTTGTCTCTACTTATGTTTCACATGGCTATGATTTCCTCAAGTCATATTCATTGATATGTACAAGTGTAGGCAAATAAAGAAAGTGACTTCCCATCACTTGAAGCCATATATCTCAACGCAAGCAATTCTCAAGGTATTGAAAAGAAAGATAAAAAGAGATGTTGTGAAAAATAATAACATTTTATTCATTTCAATATTGTCATTTACAAATATTGCATTACATGTACATGATAAAACTCTCATACATTAAACATACAATCCTCACATATTACACTAAAATATACATTGGACTCTTTTGGTGGCTACTTTTTTTTTTTTTTTTACTAAAACGGACTTCATATTCTTTCGTGGCTATTTTTTGGGTTGCACCAACTTTGCTCAGCTTGTTACACATTTCTTTTGGAGCTTGGGAGTGCATAGAAGAATTTTTTTGGAAGGATGGCAATTGCTCTTTTTTACATGACAGCTACCATCTCCACCTACAATCAATGTCAAGAAGATTAATTTCCATCTTTATCAATATATCTCAAGTTTTTTCATGTTACAACAACAATATACAGTGTCTATGTTAAACTATGCAACTTCTTACAATGTCCAATGCAAGTACATTTAACATTGTTTGTTAAGCTTTCAGCAAGGAATTTTCATAGCTTACCACAATCATTCTGTCTGCACTTCTTCCTGTTGCAATATGTTTGGCCATGATTAGTCAAGTTAGGCACTACATCAATAAGTAACTTCGTACAGATTGTATATTGTAATTAGTGTATATGTAATAAATACTAGCAAGCAAAAAAATAATAAGAAACTGAAGTATAAGTAAATGCATATGCAAAAATATGACTATGCAAGACACTTGATGTTTCAAAGTAAGAGTGTTTCAGCATGCAAAGTCAAGTAAGAGAGAATGCAAAAATTTGCACTTGAGGTAGCAGGGATTTTGTTATGCTAAGTGAGCAAAAATCAGAATTTCAGTGACTCATCACATTCAACAGAAGCAATTCAAGTCCAGAGAAAACTCATTCTGAATAGTGAATACTACCATAAAAATTCACATGAATGAGATCCTGTTTAATATAGTAAGTACACATTCAAATCAGATTGCAACAAATTAAATAAGGAGAGGGATTTTGAGTCAGCGGCTTAAAGGCTTAGTGAGAATGCAATTTCACTATCAAAACAATTTTCATGGAGCTCTATCATTTATGGACAATGGACAGTAGCAGGAAGTATTGTCATTCAGAGCAACTTCATAGCTTGAGATGAATGAAGTTGAAAATATTACAACAAAGGTGATGTAGAAACAATTTCAAAGAAAGCAGCAGAAATTTAGAATAGTAACAGCAACTTGTCAAGGGACTCGCAGGATACCCAACCAGCAACAAGAATTGAATGCAATCAGCATTTTATAAGCATAGTTTTTAAGTCACAAAACCACGTCAAAGTTCTGCAAGATTATGTGTTGTGCAAGTTCACGAGTTCATTTCCACTACATGAGAAATGTAGCAACAACCACTATGCAATGCTAGGATGCAAGTTTAGGAAGAAACTAGTTATAATTGCAAATGCAAAGCTAAAATGCACATGTGATGCAAGTCAGAGCAGAGAAAATTCAGTTCACTTTTACTAATGAGATTAGTACATGTGAAGACAAAATACAAATGGCATATAATAGGGACTTGTCAGTAGGTAGCAGATCAAATTTGGCAAACATAATGCCCTGCAACCACAAGGTTAGATTTTCTGTAATGAGGCTACAATTTATGATTCAAGAGACCCAAAACACAGACTTGAGGCAAATGTGAATTCAAAGGTTTTTTCACAAAAGAACAATGTTTTCCACACCATTCAGTTCAAGCTCAAATTGATTAGAGCATCAAGTAGGCATATGAAAACAGGACATTAGTAATTTCAGGTAGTATCCAAGATTTGGCAGCAATGAATACTTATCAAGAAAATGAAAGAAGCAGACAGTTTAAATGCACAACCGAAAGCTCTTGTGCAAGAATTTTGACAAGGATATCACAAAGTCTCAATCAAAACTTCCAAAAACCATGGTACTGTAGTAATGATAGATTCATCAATTAATCTCACCCTACAATACTTTTGATAAACCCAAAATATAACAATATGGGATTTATGCTTTCACAGTAGTTAAATCATTCCTGGGCAACAGTAAAATTCAGCATTTGAAATCATTTCAGAGATATCCAACATCAAGCAAGAAACAACTAATTAGAAATGGGGGATTTCACAAGCAAGAAGGTAGAGTAGATTATCAACATCAAGCAAGAAGCATCTAATAGAAGTGGCAGAACTCACGTGAAAAAGTTGGGAGCATTTTTTAAAAAAAGCTACCTATGAAGCTTTTCCTTTTTTTTTTTTTGATATAAAAAAAGTTTTGGAAGGGTTCGACACCAGTCTCCTACCAAGGCCATTTAGAAGTTTTTTTTTTTAAAAAAAACCCATTAAATTTAAAGTTTAATCCAGATACTCCATGTAAGGCTTTTTTTTACTGGAGTTTTTCTTTTTTTTTTCCCCTAACTTTAAATTACTTAATACTCTCTCCAAACAAAATTAATGTGGGTAAAGTAAGTAAAAGTAGCGTTTTAATAGGCCAAGATAATGGGCCAGTTAATGTTAATCCAAAAAAGCCGAGCCCAGGTTTCAAGAGCAAGCTCGATGACTCCTCATATCGAGGGCCGAAACAATTTTGTTCGAAACTTACAAGGGGCTTGGAACGTCCAGGAAACAAAGATGATTAAGTAACCCCCAGATGATAATGGAGAGCAAATTGAGTTGGTGAAGAAGGCGAATGATCTGGGCAGTGGCAGACCTAAGATTTTTTATTTATGTCTGCATAATTAGTGAGAGTGATTCGCAGGTGATCCCAAATGTTTTTTTAAAGAAAATTTTAAATACATTAAAAAAGATAAAAGAATGTAAACAAAGAAAATTCTACAATAGACAATATATATGATATTCCACAAAACTCGACTCTATCAATTCCATTTTAATGTAATATATAAACTTAAGAATATTGTAATATGTTCTATTTCTCCCCATCTACTATAAGAAAAAACAATTATGTTTCATTAAAATTTGGAATGGTAAGTGGCATCACCCCATAATAATAAGGAAAACACAAATTTGAATATTGACAAGCACATTTACTGGGAGAATTCAAAACCTTGTGTTGGAATGGATTTAGTTAATAAATTATTGGTTTAGGTGGTAAACAACGTTAGTCATAAAGAGAAGAAGACAAGCTTAAATTTTAAAAAACACATTTGTTAGGAGAGACAAAAATCCTTTACGTTGTAAAATCTTGAAAGGGAAAAAATTGGAATAGATTTTTTAACTCTTAGAGTTTAGCGTAATAACTATTAATTATTAATCAAATAGGCCGTGGTCCTGAAATATATAACAATAAAAAATAATGTCAATCACCCCCCAATATATGCATTGAAGTAAAATCTTTGACATATGATCCATATTTACTCAAGCAACTAAAACACTCAAGCAATTTCATTTTTTTTCCATTTATTTTTTTTAAAAAAAAAACTCTCAAAGTTTATGTCTACACCTGCGGAAACAAGCCCTACCGTGGGTCCGCCACTAACCCTAGGGATCAATGGTATGAAACACAGCACATGGTGGAGGAAAATGAGGTTAGCGAACAGAGGAATGAGATGTAGCAAGGAGAATCCATGTAAGTGGGATCTAATCTCTTCATTATTTATAGGGCATGATGGGATAAAGAGTTGCTTGATCACTGTGCTTTTTATGTCAATCGAGCCGCAAAGGTCACTCATGATGTGAACCTCCCCGCTGGCCATGTTAAACTTGAGGTGGGTGGGTCCGTTCTTTAAACAGGAACGTGTGGATGAGGAGGAGGTATCAAATATGCAAATTAAATAGAAGATAGATTTATGGATTTAGCTGCAAGCCCCTTACAAATGCTGAGATGTTAGGGAACGTGAATGGATTAAGCTTATGCTGGAACAAGGGTGATAGGAATATTGTAGTTTATACGCACTCTTTAGATGCTTTTGATTTTTCGTACCAGGGATGTGACAGCAATCATCCGTTTAGAGATATTATGAATGATATACTAGACTAGTTTTACTTGGGAATTGGCAGGTTTCCTTAGTTTTTAGTTATAGGGATCTTTTTGTATTTTGCAGACTATCATGCGAAACTGTCTCATATAGTTTAGAATGACTTTTTTGTATCCTTGAATCTTGATCAATCTCTATCTGAATTAATACGGGTGGATCTTGATGAAGGAAATTGATCATTTGTATGGTTGCTATGATTTGGTAATCATATCTAGTATTTAATCCAAAAACAAGCAAGTGAAAAGTTTCAGGTGCTGAATGGCACGGATTTATATTTGAAACGAGTTTTAAGTAAATTAAAAGTTCGGGTAAAAAAGAAAAAGAAAAGAGTTAATAGTTAATGGATTAAAAAAAATCTCAAATTACATTTAAATTTTTAGATGGTAAAAACCGAGGACGGAGTAGTTGTTACTTCAGTCAATGAATAATCAAAAGTCTTAATTTTAGAAAAATATTAAAACTAACATGTAGCCAAAATTTATATATTATGTTCAAATTATTTTTTTATTTTAAACTCAACTATCTCTAATTTTTATTTATATGCTCAACTTTAATAAACATAAAGAGAAAATGTGAAAATTAATTTAGCGTTATTAGATAAAAGTAATATTAAAATCACTTAAATTTCATAAAAAATTTATTAATTTATAATTTGTTTCTTGATATAAATTAAAAGTAATTTATATTTGAGAAAGTTATACAAATATTTTAGAAGTATGGAAAGAAAATAAGCCCCCGACTCAAGCCAGATGAGGTAGCTTAGGGAATGTGAAAAGAAACAGTTGGATGAAAATATTAGGAAGGGAATGGAGTGTACTCATGAAGACTTAAGCCTATCAAATTGAAGATAAAGTCTAAAATTAAAAATGGTACCATGCTTTAGGCGCACAAGACAAGCATCAATTAATCTCATCATATTTATATTTAGTTTAATGCCAAATAATGTAAAAGTGACTTCTCTCATCTACCTTTCCGTTCCCATCCACTCCTACTCCCTCTCCATTACTCATCTCCTTGGTTACTCTAAGATTTAAGGGGTCTTAATTGAATGTTTTATAAAGAGAAAAGAACCGAAAAAACCATCAAAATTGGTAAAAGACAAATAAGTGTGTGGAATTTTAATAATTCCAAAGAGATAATTTGAAATTTTAAAATGTTGCAAAATTTAAGAAATTACTTAACAACCGTTTGTTTTTTTTTTCTTATATATAAATCCTCAACTCCTTGACAGTTGTTTGCGTTGCTGATGAGGTGGTAGTCGTTACCAAAGCTCTAGTAACCTTGCTGGTAATTGGTCACCATAGCTTTATCACTGGGGACCAATGACCAAAGCTTTGGCAGACTTATATATATTTTTTGAATTTCTCAAGCAAAAGTTATCAATATAGATACTTGAGTCATTAATATCAACACTAAAGTTGCAAATAGCGATTATATATATGTATGTATGTATGTATGTATGTATGTATGTAATTTAAATTTTCATGTAAAAGTTGGCAATAAATATCAACAACTCTAGTATTCAGATTGACAAATTTTGCTTGAAAAATTCAAAAAAAAAAAAAGATCAACAAAGCTTTAGTTGACCTTATTTATGACTTTAGTATACATATTAATAACTCAAGTGTCTATATCAACAACTTTTGCTTGATAAATTCAAAAAAACTATATGAGAGGCCCTTTCTCCGGTTGACCATGTTTACGAATTTAGTGTGGATATATGCATGAGAGAGAGAGAGAGAGAGAGAGAGAGAGAGAGAGAGAGAGAGAGAGAGAGAGAGAACCAGATTATATGCTTAAACTCAGAGGAAATATGGGTATGGTGACATCCATATCATAGATTAATCCAGGTTTTGACCAACCGCAATCCGGGTTATAGAAGAATACCTGTCTTTTTTTATATAGGAATATTTTTACAGAGAATAAAAATTATCAGACCTTTTTCCTTCAGATCATGATTAGCATCACAACCTTCCTTTGTTTTCTATAGGAGGCGTGACTGGATTTTTCTATAATTTTATGTGATTATAACCAAATCTTAACCTCGCTTAAACACATAACCATGTATGACTCAGTGGATCATAACTATTAAATTTCTGATAATATTACTCCCTAATTTGATCCCCTAGAAATTTAAAAACTCATACCTTATATTTCTTCCACAACAAATTAAAATATTCTTTAAAGAATTTAAAGAAATGATTAAATTTTTGAAGTATTATTTCTCAAGCAAAACTAGGTACAAGAGTATGTAAGATAAGGAGAGAATTTGAGTAAGAATTCAACTCAATGTATGCTACAAAGCAAAGTTACATGGTTTTAAATAGAGAGTCGGCATTCCGACTGTTTCTAATCCTAACATAACACTTTTACACATAATGGAATATTTACAAAACATACTAATAATACCTATGAAAACCTAAGATAAGCCTATGATTTAAAGTGAAGTAATAACATGCCTAAGATTTAAAGTTGATAGTTAAAATATAAAGTAGACAAGCCTACAACTTAAAACTTCTTTGTAAGATATGCAGAACTTTTCAAAAAGCAACTTTAAATTTTCTGTCTTTTTCTACTTTTTTTTAACAATTTATATGCATAACTCTTTGTAGGATGACAAAAATATTATTTTTGGCGTTCTGAAATACATTAAGGACGCAAAATAATTAGTATTTTTAAAATGTTTTATTTGTTTTGGCGTCCTAAATTAGATATAGAATGCAAAAAATATTATTTTTGGTGTCTTGAATCAGGGCAAGGACGCCAAAAAAACATTTTTGGCATCCTGAATCAAAGGTATACACCAAAAATTGTAATAAAATATAAATAGCGCATTATAGATGGCAGATCTTGGGGTAAATATTTGGGGGGCCAAATATATACTCATTAATCACTTAAAAGGAAAAAATATTTGAGGGGGCTAAATATATAATAAAAATATTTTAACTATTAAGATAACATACTTTTTAGGCTATATTAAATTTTCAAAAAACAAAAATTCTCAACTGATTTTTTCAATGTTTTTTTTTTTTTAGGGGGGCATGCCAAGAAGATCCGCCATTGTTGTAGATAGTTCAACATAAATCTGCAACCAAACCTCAATCGCAAAAATCTTGTAAGATTTTGAGGGGAAAAATTGAAAAGGAAAGAAAAAGAAAGAGAGAGCTCGAGAGAGAGAAATAGAGCGTGACATAGCAAGAGGACATTCAAAGATTGGAGCCCAGTTTAGTGAGGTTCGATTTCTATGCAATTCTTCAGCTTCTCTAAGGTCAGGGTTTAATCAATGTGTAAACCCGTTCGTTTTCCCCATTACACTTGCAAGCTTTAGACTTTGCTCTTCATTGTGCTCCGTTCCTTTGCAATTTGTGTTTTGTTGTTATGTCGGGACTCAAATTTGTTTATCTCACTGATCTCTCCCCCTCAACTTCAAATTTCAAATTTTGAAGTTCAGAGTCTTTTGAATTCGGTCAAACAATAGGAGTTTGAAGTCGTACAGTGATGCAATGTTAGCTTCGTGCTGTTCGAGGCAAGCATGATGTTTCAGACTCGAGTTTGATGATTCAAACTTAGGGTTTTGATTTATGATGACATTCAATTAATGAAGTTTGATTTTCCGGATTTTGTGCTTGTACTTGGTGAGTTCCGCTGTCGTTTGATCTTTAGGGTTTTGCTGTTGGGTTATGAGATTTGGCTTTGCATTGTGTGGTCTATTGGTTCATGAATTTGGCAGTTTTCTTGCATAAGAGCAACTATTTTCCGGTTTAGAATTGGAAGTTCCTATTGGGTTACACAATTAGCATGACTTGTGCATCTGGTTGTTCTACGATGCAGATCATGGAGCAGTTTACTTTTATTCAATGATATGGGGCAGAGCAAGTTTAGAGTTCTTTGGAAACAGAAATAACTGCAAATTGGGGTTACATAAGTGTGTTTATTTCTGTGAATTTTTAAGCAATGTATGAATCTGTCTATCGAAAAATGCAACCCCAGCAGAGCTCAAGAATTGACTTGGGTGAGATAAAAGTGCAAATTGTAAAGAGGATTGGTGGTGATAAGTCAAAAAGGTACTTCTTTTACCTGAACAAGTTTTTGAGTCAGAAGCTGAGAAAGAATGAATTTTATAAGCTATGTTATCGGTTACTTAAATAGCAGTAAACAACTTTTGTTGTGAATGATGCATTGTAGATAGTCTTATTTTCCAGTGTATAGTCCTTAAGCTAATCGTGTTGAATGCAGGTGATTTTGGCCTGGCTAAATTACTGACATCTGATGTTCTTGCTTCCTCTTTGAGTGATATGGTATGGATATTGATTTCATTCATTGTTTTTGGTTTTTAAGCTGAACAATTATTCTATGCTCTTGAGCTCTTGCATCGTTATTAGCCATATGAGAGATGCTAGAAAAAAAAATATTTTTTTCTTAAAATTAGACACTTACGGCGTCCTAAGGAAAAAAAAAGGAAGTCCTAAATGAAAATAAGGAAGCCGTAAGTTGTATTTATGGTGTCCTGAATTAAAATGTAGGAAGCTGTAAGTTACGGCTTTCTTATTTTTTATTTAGGACACCCTAAATGGTACATACAATATCCTAAATTAAAATTTAGGATGCCGTAAATACCACTTACGACAACCCTTTTTTTGTAAGTATGCCATAAGTATGACATCCCCCACATAAACATCCCTAAAAAAAAAAGGACATTAATTGGGCTAAATTTTGGACGTTGAAAACGTTTTTTGTAGTAGTGTAAGAGTAAGAGAAGAGAACATTGATGACATTCAAGATGATGTATTTGATTTGAATAAATTGTTATAATTTAAAAGTTGTTAAACTTAATTATTTTGATTTTTTAGACTTATGTTTTATATATTTATATGATTTATATCTTTTAAATATGAAGTTTTTTATTGAGTAGTGATTTATAATTTTTTTCCATTGAATAGCGCATTGTGAGAGACTTCCAAAGAGGAATCCCTCTCCAAAAAATAGCGTGTTCATGGAGGCTGCGTAACTAACTTCAAGCTAACAAGTGGCTTTATATGTGGGATAAGGTGTTACGCTTCTATTATTTCGCGATGTGGGGCTGTGTCACTGTCATGATTCTTAATTTTGTTTTTCTAATGTTGTAGTTCATCATGATACAATATCCTATCTCCAAATTTAAATATATGACATATTTTGTAGTATAATCCACACTACGAGTAATATTATCATCCTCATAAGTATGACCAAAAGAATTCACTTTCGGTTTGGGAATAACATATCTGATCTGGTGTAGATCACAAGTTGGGTTGGACTTGGCCTGGGGTGAAATCCCGGGGTCCTACGTACCACAGTGTGGATCAAAGTCCACGTAGTTAGAGAGTATACGACAGGCTAATGATAGCCAGAGGGGGTGGTGTGTGTGCTCTGTGTGAATAGAAAAGCTAGGGTTTCAGAAGTGTGTACCTTGTAAGGGGTTTACCCTATTTATAAGCGTACCTGGGCCCTATCTTAATCAGTTAGATTTGTCCTTTATTTTAGGGATATTAAGATATGCTTTTTTGAATAATCTCCTCTTTTCATAGGCAGTTACCATCATGATAGATATTCTTGATAAAACCACTCCTATTTTCAAGGAAGTGGTTATAAGCATAACTGAAGACATTTTGACTGGGCTCTTTGGTTATTGGGCTGGGCCCATTTATGAGATATCTGTAACAGTTGCCCCCAGCCCAGTTGTTCAGGGCTCCGAGCAGCCGGGATGTATTCGTCAGGTTACGTCTTGTGTTCTAGTTCATTTCGCCGTCCTGAAGTTTTTGATTTCTAGTTCTTTCTTTTTCCAAGGTCGGACATTTTTGGTCCCCGGGCTACCCCATCTGTCATTAATTTGCATTCCGGTTTATTTGGGTGGGACGCGGGTGCCCCCCAGCCCGGTTAACGTGGGTCTCATTCGTTTGCTATCACGAGAGAACATTAATGTTCTATAATTTTGATTCTAGGCCGAACTCCTCCCATGCCTTCTCGAACTTTCCTTCTTTATTGGTGTCGGATAGTATTAATATTTCTACCTGGTCTTACTCCCCGTTTACAGGTACTTTGTCTAGTTTTTCGTGGATCGGGACTTGTTGCCCCCAAGTTTGAGATTGCATGGGGAGTTAGGTCGGACGACCGGGGTGTATTCATGTGGTCGGCCACGTGAGCATTTCAAGCCGGGATCATTGTCCGCCTCATGTGTTGATTCAACGTTCGTCTTATCTCGAGGCCATGAGTGTCATCATTGACTCCTGCTGATTTGATGTTTACTAGCCGGCCTCTGAGTGGAGCAACTGCCTCACTATCTTGGTTTTCGTGTTTGCTTAACATCAGCATTAAATGCGCACGCCTTTTAACGTCCACGTCACTATTCGTGTATGGGCCCTTTGGGCCTTCGGCGGTTGAGTTTCCTGACTCTCATTCGTCTGCTTGCTTTGTTTACAAGAGCCTTCGACTTTCCTCTTCTTCTATTTTGAAAACCGCCAAACCTTGAGTTTTCTTTTTGAGAGAAATTTGCAACCAGTCACCAGTTCATTTTTCTCAGATTCCCAGTTTTGATCTTCGTGGCTCGCGTATTTCCTCTTCCCTTAATTTATCTCAAACCAGGTATTTTCCTTGTTTCCTTCTCTGGTTATTTGGCTGTGTTCTTCTCTTTCTCTATCTCTTGGTCTTTCTTTTTTCTGGGTAGGTTATTGTGAGTTCTTTCAAGTTTCTTCCCCTTTGGGTTCTGGCTTCTGCTTTGTTCTTGAACTTCTGGTCTATTCAATCCTTTTTCTCTGTCTCTGGGTTCCGGTTTCTTGTTTAAATTCTATCTTCTCGGGATGAGCCATCAAGGTTCTCCTCCGCCTTTTAATCCAAATGCTTTTTCCCCGAAAGAGGCTGAGCTTATTCAGCGCATGCCTCCCCGGACAGCTTGGTGGCTGTATGGGAAACCTCTGATCGAAGAACAAAAGAGGGAAAACGTTCTTCGTGGTTATGGCGGAGAAGGTGGTAGTCAACCAGGACGGTCTGGTCGGGTTAGGGGAAGGGCTCGAGGTCGGTCTGAGTCTGTAGAGCACGAAAGTCTAGGCCGGGGGATTGCTGCCACTAGGGTTTTTTCTTTAGAGCCGCCCTTAGGAAAGAGTAGGAGGGAAAATCCTTCTCTACCCGTTTCTTCCTTTCCTCAACGAGCGAAGCCCCTCATCTCCCTTACCCGGCCTATCGGCCCGTGCGAGGAATGTTCTTGGCTGATATCTGAAGCCACGATGGTTGGCCGGTCATGGGAAGCTGAGAAAATAGCTTCGTGATGCCGGCATATCCAATCGCGGGTTGTTGAAGCCGTTTCTACCCGTCCCGCTTTAACACCTTCAGGTATCATCTTCCTCGTTTCTAATTTATTTTTGTTTTGCCTTTTCTAGGTAGTATGTCAACTTCTCCCCATCCTATCGAGGATTCCGAATCCGTGGAGTCAGCGGCCGCCTGTATTCCACGTCATCTTGCTGAAAAGTATGACTGGGTTGCGACCGGGGTACTATCCAGGCTCTCGAAAGCCACGACCAATCAGATCACCGAGCTCCCATTAGGGGACCGGGATCATTGTTCTTTATCTCTTCCCGGCTCTTCTGAACAGGTGTGCATTGCCCGGGAAGGGAATGAGCGTTCTTTTTTCTTCTACCTAGATTTCGTTAAAAAACTCGGCCTTCGTTTTCCATTTACCAGATTTCAAGTAGATCTTTTAAACATTCTTCAGCTGGCCCCTACTTAGCTTCACCCTAACTCCTGGGGTTTCATTATTGCGTTCGAGTGGCTTTGCCGATTTTTAAATCGTACCCCCACCACCGGAACATTTTTTTATTTTTTTAATATCCAAAGGGCTCGTCAACCCGGGGAGCTCGAAGAAAAGAGGGGTTGGGTTTCTTTCCGGGGGAAACCAGACAAGAAGCTTTTCCATGTGGCAACCGACACCTGGAAAGGCTTCAAGGTTTCCTTTTTCAAAGTTAGTGCTGAACCCGGTCATAAACCGTGGTTTTTTCAGGGTGTCGATTCTAGCTCGGTGGAGCTGCTGTTTCCTCTGTATTGGTCTAAAACTCACTATGACCAAGACCAGAACATTTTTGCATCCTCCAATGATAGCTTAGAGTCAGCCGAGGTTGAGACTGTGATAGCTTTGGTTGACCATGTGGCTGAGAGGGATGTCATTGATTCCCGGATTTTTATTCGACAGTCGGTGGAGGAATTGTACCCACCGAGTATGATTTCTGTTGGTTGTTTGTTGTTCTTTGGATTTTTTTATGCCTCTTGTCCTTTCTAATATTCGTTATGTTTTTTGTAGTGCCTGACATGGGGAAGACTTCTTTTCAAGAACTGGTCGAGAAGCTCCGAGCTAAGGTCAAAAGGAAAGGGGAGTCCTCTTCCCAGAAGAAGGTTGTGGTTGCTCCTTCGCCTGCAAAAACTACTTCTGAGAAGAGGGCTGTGCCCTCTCCGGCCCATACGGAGCTCATTTCGCGTAAGCGATTGAAGTCGGTGGCAACGTCATCGATTTCGGTCGAAGAAGAGAGTCTGGCCTTTGTCTCGGACGCCGGTGCTGCCACAAGCGTCCCTCCTTCTCCACTTCCTAGCAAGTCTCGCCTTCACTCGCGGGGTGAGGTATGGACTGATGGGGTCTCGAAGGAGCTTAAATATGCGGTGAAGCCCCCCAGCAAGTATTTCAGTGGTGAGGCCTTTGCCGACTCCGACCTTGATCACCTACAGGTTCTGCGGGACCATCTGATGGAGACGGCCGGCGTGTTGGACGCTTATGCTGCCGTTAAGCACAAATATGCCAAAGCTGCAGCTGAGATTGCCAAGGCTCGGATTGAAAAGAAAGAGGTCGAGATTAGGCAGACGGAGGCTGAGGAGGCGCGCCTGAAAGCGGAAGAGGCTCAGATAAAGGCGGTGGAGGAGCTATCAAAGGCCCTTACTGAAAGGGATTGGTTCTCCGCCGAACTTGACGCCAGTCAGGCCCGAGAAGACACGCTGAATGCCTCACTGCACACCTTGCAGGGTCAGTATGCGGGGGTGGTGAAGGACCTTAATCTCGCTCACTCCGACCTCGACGCTTCGAAGGCCGAGCTGGTGGCGTCTGCTGCCGAGGTGGATAAGCTGGAAGTCTTGGTCGTGGAGACGGCTGCTGAAGCTTTCAACCTATACCTGGCCTAAGTCCGAGCTCTGAATCCCGATATTACGATGAATTTGGACGCTGTGGATTTCAGAGCTTCGGTAGAGGACGGGCAATTTATACCAACGCCGTTTTCTCCGGTCGAAGAGTCCGAGCATCTCACGGAGAATGACCGTGGTCAAGTAGCTGAGGAAGATGCTCCGACGACTGACGCCCCTGGCTCCCCTGTGCCCGGCTAAGCCCAAATTTGACGCTGTTCTTCTAGGACCTTTTTATTTTTTCCTTTGATGTGTAGTATTTTTACTTTCATTTTTGTTTTTCTGTAATCTGGGGCCTCTGCCCTCAAAATTAATACCATGACAAGCCGGTGTTCCCGGATATTTCTAGCATCTTCAGCTCGTCTATCTTGTCAGTTTTTATTTTCATCTTTTAAACCAAACTCGTGTTTTAATTCACCAGTTGATGAGTAAAGGGGAACGTAATTCGTGCACGAAGCTCGGTTCTTTATTTTATGACTTGGCCAAAGTCAAGATATATTGCGCAGAATCTGCTGGATATTCAACCGACGTTTTAACAAACGGGCCACGTTTATTAATGGTTGGGCATTCTAAACAACAGATGATTTTCAAAAATCATCTAAGTACTTTATCTTGTAAAGTACCTTACCGAGATGGTAGCCAACTGCCACATGTTCGGGCCCTAATATCCTTTTTGAATAGGAGCCTAAACATTTCGACCTGATCAGGATCTTTTATGGCAATCTCACACCACCCCAGGGGACAGTTCCGATGCATCGTAACGTTTATAAGACTTGTTGACAAATCTTATCATGACCGGGATCGCGAAACCCAAGTCTTTGTTTAATTATCTTGCCTTTGTCACGGCCTATCTTTGCATTGATTTCACAAGTAATAACTTGGTTGGCCCATGAATTGAACCACCTTTTTTATTGATTGAAATAATCGGGATTATACAGAATTTAAAATCAACGGAAAATATTGCCAAAAGCAAAACAATGCTTAATAAAAAACGGTTCTCGGTCACTACCGACATCCGTTGAAACTGAAAAGTGGTTCTCAGTCACCACTGACATCCGCTGTGCGCTTATTCCGAGTGTATCCCGGTCTTTAGCTGTAGTAAGTCCTTAGTTTGTCCGCGTTCCATGTTCGTTTAATGGGCGTGCCATCTAATGTCTCAAGGACATAGGTCCCGGGCCCCATTTTTTCTGAAATACGGTAAGGACCCTCCCAGTTTGCTGCAAGTTTTCCGTCCCGGGCATTCTTATTTCCGATATCCGTTCTGCGTAATACCAAGTCACCTTTATCGAATGCTCGTGGTCTAACTTTCTGACTTCATCGATGAGGTCTAGCTCGACTGCTAACTGCTTGCTGTTAGCGTGTTCTCCCTCCTCCATGACTTTGGCTTTCCTCCATGATGTTTGCCCAATTTCGACCGGGATCATGGCCTCGCATCCATATGTCATTCGGAAGGGTGTTTCCTGGGTCGAGGTTTGGACACTAGTTCGGTATCCCCAGAGTACCGGGTATAGTTCCTCGACCCAGTTACTTTCTGCATTGGTCATCCTTTTTTTGAGCCCGTCAACAATGATTTTGTTGGCTGCCTCGGTTTGCCTATTAGATTGTGGATGCTCTGCCGGGGCGAAATGGTGCTTGATTTCGAGCTTGGACATCAACCTCTGGAAGCCTTGGTCAACGAATTGAGTACCGTTGTCAGTTACGATCTCGGCAGGAATCCCGAACCTTGCAACAATATTTCTTTCGAAGAATTTTTGTATTCGAGCGGCCGAGATGGTTGACAGTGGTTCGGCCTCGATCTACTTAGTGAAATAATCCACCGCCACCATAAGCCATTTCAGTTGCCCTGCGGCCAGTTTGAACGGTCCAAGGAGGTCCATACCCCATTTAAAGAATGGCCACGGAGCCGTGATGGTCTTCAACTCGGTCGGAGGTGGCCAAAGGATCCGAGCATGTTTTTGGCCGCTTTCGCATGTCTGTACATGCTTTTTGGAATCTGCGACCATTGTCGGCCAGTAATATCCAACCCTTAGGGCTTTCCGGGCTAACGCCTTTGCCCCCATGTGTTGTTCGTTTATTCCTTCGTGTATCTCTGATAGCACGTACTCGGCCTCTTCCTGGTTTAAACATCTCATCATTGGGGATTGGAGGCCTTTTCGGTACAGTTGGTCATCGACCACCGTGTACATTAACGCGGTTCGTGCTACCTGCCTTGCTTCCCCGGGATCGTCTGGCCTAACTCCCTTTTCCAGGTAATTTAAGATGGGCTTTCGCCAGTCTTCTGCTGCTGCGATGACCATGATACACGTGGGCTCCTTCAGACTTTGTTTTATTACAGTCCGATTATTTCCCGGGTTCCTGGTGCTTGCTAATTTACAGAGGATATCAGCCCTCGCATTTTCTCCCCTGGGAATGTGGGTGACTACGACCTCATCGAAGTCGGCCATTGCCTCTCTGACTTTCCCCAGATACTTGATTAGCAAGGGTCCCTTAGCCGTATATGAACCGTTGATTTGGGCCGCGACTAGTTGAGAGTCGGTGGAGAGATGAACCCGCCTGGCCCCATTATCTTTTGCCTGTGATAGCCCGGCCAATACAGCCTCATACTCGGCCTGATTATTGGACGTTCTGAAGTGCAATTGCAGGGAGTGTTCCATGGCGATTCCTTCCGGGCTTTTGATTATGATCCCGGCTCCACTTCCTTTGGCGTTTGACGAGCCGTCTACAAATACTTTCCAAATGTTAAGGTTGGCTTTCGGGACTACCTCTGTTGGTACCAGCTCTGCAATGAAGTCGGCTAAAGCCTGGGATTTAATAGCATGCCGAGCTTCATATACTATGTCGAATTCGGACAGTTCGATAGCCCAACTGGTCATTCTTCCTGCCAAGTCAGGCTTATGGAGTATTTGGCGTATCGGCTGACTGCTTCTAGGGTCACCTTTTCCAACCTTTGATATCTTAGCTCAGAACTTTGTAAAGCCCGGCTTGTAAAGTAAATCGGTTTCTATTCTGTCGATTCTTCTCTCACCAGGGCGGCGCTTACTGCTTCTAGGGCCACGGATAGATATAATATCAAATCTTCCCCGGGCTCGGGTTTCGACAGCACAGGTGGTGACGACAGGCATTTTTTGATCTTGTCAAACGCGGCTTCACACTCTGAGTTCCATTCTCCATGCTGTGCTTCCTTCTTTAATAACTTGAACAAAGGAAGAGCATTTTCTGCCGATTTCGATAAGAACCTTGTCAGTGCGGCCAGTCTGCCAGTCAACTGCTGTACCTCTTTTTTGTTTTTTGGGGCCGCCATATTGAGGACGGCCTGACATTTATCCGGATTGGCCTCAATGCCCCTGTTTGTCAACAGGAATCCGAGAAACTTACCCGCTGGTACTCCGAATGCACATTTAGCTGGGTTAAGTCGGATTTTGTGATCCCGGAGCTTATCAAATGTTTCTTGCAAATCCTGGATGTGGTCGGATCGCTTAACTGACTTAACGATCATATCGTCGATGTAAACTTCGACGTTCCTACCGAGCTGTGCCTCAAACACTTGATTCATCATCCTCTGGTAAGTAGCTCCTGCGTTCTTCAGCCTGAAAGGCATGACATTATAGCAATAATTAGCTTTTTCCGTGATAAAAGCTGTTTTTTCCTGGTCTTCGGGATGCATAGCTATTTGGTTATAGCCGGAATACGCATCCATGAATGAGAGCAGCTGGAATCCCGAGGAATTGTCCACCAGTTGGTCAATATTTGGCATGGGGTAAGCATCCTTGGGGCATGCTTTGTTGAGTTCGATGTAGTCGGTGCACACCCTCCATTTGCCATTGGGTTTCTTGACCATTACCACATTAGATAACCATGTGGTATACTGGATTTCCCTGATGAATCCCGCATCCAGCAGTTCTCTTACATGCTCGGCTAGGGCTTTCTGTCGGTCCGATGCAATCTTTCTTTTCTTTTGCGAGACTGGCGTATATCGTGGATTTATGGTCAATTTGTGACAACAGAACGTCGGGTCGACACCTGGTAACTCCGAAGGTTTCCATGCGAACACGTCCTTGTTCATCCATAACAGTTTTTTGAGCTCGATTTTTTCTTGCTCGGCAAGTGAACTCCCGATCTTTGTTATTTGTCCGGGCTCCTCTTCTAGTTGGTAGTGTGTGAGCTCTCCATCAGGCTCTGTTTTCATCAACTTTGCTTCTTCTCTTACATCCAGCTCTACCACGTTGACCGAACTCGGCGCAATTGGCGCTGAATTTTGAATTCCTTTCTGCTGCGAGATGGATGTTCCAGGTTCATTGTTTTTAACCGTCGAGAAGTAGCATTGCCGGGATTCCTTCTGATCACCTTTGATGGTGACGACTTTATTCTTCCGACTTACCATTTTCAGCTTCTGATGCTTAGTTGATATGAGCATGTCCCAACTATGAATAGTTGGTCTGCCTAAGATTATATTGTAGGACGAAGGGAAATCCGCTACAATAAACTTGACTCGCTCAGTCTTAAAGGCTTCTTTAGAGCCCAAGATCATTTTTAGCTCTATACACCCTTTGGGACTTGTATCCTCTCCGTTGAACCCGATTAAGGTTGTCCTGCACGGCTTTAGATTTTCTGGGTCGAGGTCCATGCGCTTAAAGGCGTCCCACAGGATGATATCCACTGCACTGCCAGGATCGATGAATATCTTCTTTACGCGGCATTTTCCCAGGAGGCCGGTTATGACCAGTCCGTCTTGATGACCCGGGATTACGTCCCTCAGATCTTCCTGAGTAAAGAACAACTTAGGAGGCTCTTCTGTTTGCGATGGTTCCGGCTTGAAGGCCGGTCGTCCCCTGATGGTTAAGACTTCCCGAAGGTATTTCTTCCGCTGATTGGCGGTATCGCCGCCACCTTCGTAACCTCCACTAATGACATTGCAGTCAAACTCTGCTTCTGGGAACTTGTCCTTATTGTCATGCTTTCTCCGGCCTTCGTCCGGCTTTCTCCTCTGGGAGACCGGGCTTGTACTTCAATCCGTCTGCTTGCGCTTGGCTTTTTGCCCTTGTGTTTTGATAACGTATTGACGTAATTTTCCATCTCGGATAAACTTCTCAACCGCATCTCTAAGGTCCCAGCACTCATCCGTTGTGTGCCCGGGTCCATTGTGGAATTCGCAAAATCGTGTGCGGTCCAACTTACCCTTGTTATAAAGTGGTCGTGGTCGCTCCACCTTCCTCATCTCGGTCAAGGCTACCTCTCTCCATAGTTGCGAACGAGGGACATTTAGTGGAGTATATCTCTCATACTTCCCCTCATGCCTTTGTCCTCGTGTCTTTTGGTCCGAGTTCCTGGGTCGGTCTCTTGCTGCTTAGTCCTTCCCTTTCGGGGGTGGGCTTTTCTGTCTCTCTTTTCCCGACGCATTGGCTATCTGCATCTGCTCGATGTCCAGATACTTTTTGGCTCGTCTATGGAATTCTTCCAGCGTCTTGATCTCGCCAGATATGACCGATCTCCCCATTTTGGATTCGCTATCTAAGCCCGAGATGAGCAAGTGTACGTGGACGCTTTCCGTTAATCCCTGGATTTGCAATGCGGCAGCCTTGAAACGATTCAAATACTTCTGAAGGGTTTCACCGGGTTGCTGCTTGATTCTATCCAGCGTGTAGACTGACCTGGGCTGCTTTTTGCTTGTTGCGAAATTCAGCAGGAACTTCTCGCTTAGGTCGTTGAAGTCGGTAATGGACTTGGGAGATAGAGTCCGGAACCAAATTTGAGCGGCTCCTTGTAATGTTGAGGTGAACAGCCTGGAAATGATCGGCCCCTTGAATCCTCGGACCAGCATCTCAGTGTCGAAAGTACTCAAGTGTGTCTGGGGATCCTGACTTCCGTCGTACCTAGGGAGGTCGGACGTATTGAATTTCCTTGGGTACTCAGCTTCCGTAATTTCATCTGAGAACGGGTTGTTGTTTTGTCCTCCGTCCCCATACCACATCTTGCACCTTCCGGAATCTGGCCGAATTCCCTGATTGTCCGAGGTACGGCTGTCTTTCCTAAGCGCCCGGGTTTGATTCTCCTGACTCGCATCCCGATGATTACTTTGCTGAGAATTTTTTGTTGAAACTATTCGGCCTTGCCCGGGATGGTCCGCCTGTAGGGGATCAACAGTTTGGTGATTGGTTTCTTCGTCCTCATTCTGCTGATCATCCTGGCGTTCCTCCTGAAGAGGGTCTTGTAAGTGTTTAAGGATTTGGTTCATCACCTCGGCCATATGGTCAATCTTTTGATTCTGAAGATTGTCGCGTTCTTCCACATTCTCGATTCGTTTCAGCATTGATTCAGCAATGTTATGTAGGAGCCGTATGTCCGGGGTGCTAATCTGAAACTTTGTTGAGGAACCAGCGTGGTTAGTATTTTCCAGCGTTTGGCCTACTCGTCCATCTTGAGATGGGAGGTTTGAGTCCGAGGGCTCCTCAATTTGTTCCTGATTAACGCCTTGAACGTCCTGCTGTTGGGTCTCGCTAAAATTTTGTTTCTGACCTTGCTTGTGTGCATGCGGGTGGCTTTTGCTTCTGGTATTAGCCATCACGGGTCATGGGAATAGGACTTTACAGTCCCCACAGACGGCACCAATGATCTGGTGTAAATCACAAGTTGGGTTGGACTTGGCCTGGGGTGAAATTCTGGGGTCCTACGTACCACAGTGTGGATCAAAGTCCAGTAGTTCGAGAGTATACGGCAGGCTAATGATAGCCAGAGGGGGTGGTGTGTGTGCTTTGTGTGAATAGAAAAGCTAGGGTTTCAGAAGTGTGTACCTTGTAAGGGGTTTACCCTATTTATAAGCGTACCTGGGCCCTATCTTAATCAGTTAGATTTGTCCTTTATTTTAGGGATATTAAGATATGCTTTTTTGAATAATCTCCTCCTTTCATAGGCAGTTACCATTATGATAGATATTCTTGATAAAACCACTCCTATTTTCAAGGAAGCGGTTATAAGCATAACTGAAGCCATTTTGACTGGGCTCTTTAGTTATTGGGCTGGGCCCATTTATGAGATATCTGTAACAATATCAATTTTCTTAAACAACTTTGTAAGTTTTGCATTTATAGGTGTTACACGTGGCATATTTTATTTTCTCCATTAAGATCACGAGGAAAATTTGTCATGTGGCAAGCTTCATTGTTGTTAACAGGAGGTCGAACAGAAAATTCTCATTTTCTGCATATTTGGATTATCTCTTTGGAAATAATTTTATGCTACACTATTTAAGTGAGATAAATTTTATTTCGACTTGTATAAAAGTTCTTATCTAAACATGTGGTATGCCAACTCGCTGAGTTGTTTTTCGTTTTTTTTTTTGTTTTTGCTATAACTCGCTGAATTGTTTATTCATACATCATTTCTTATTAATTACTACCTTCAGTTCTGAATATAGGATAACATTTATAGTGCAATTTATACTATAAACTTTGTCCTATATATAGGACGGGAGGAATATTACTTTCCTCTGTTCTTAAATATGAGTTAACTAAGGGTTCACTGTAATCCCAAATATAAAATTTATATGCGAAATTTCAATTCAGCCAACTCGCTCAATTGTTTATTCATACATTATTTCTTATTAATTAATAATTATTTCTTCTCATTCTTGTAATGCTTTCATCCTATTTATTTCTGGATTATTATATATAGGTTTGGTGTATAATTATAAACTCCTAATGTTTGTTTTATTTCTTTTATATCTTTTTTAATTTCCCATAATTCTACCGTATTATTTTTAACTTTTTTTTTGGTTTTATTTCACACAACTTTTATTCTGTTGTTTTAGCTACTTCTTGTAATCGTTCTGTTTTATTTTTATATCTTTTTTATTTATAATATTTTTTGTTTCTTCAGGTAATAATTCTATTAATTCATCAGATTAAATACTTGAAATGAACCTTGCATATTTGGATTTATATAACTTCCTAATTGTTTCATTAAATACATATTATTCCAATATAATTCTATTAATTCATCAGTTTTTGTTTATGACCATATGATGACTGAAAGATAAAAGTCTAGTTGTATAAAAGAAAAATCAAATATGAAAATTCAAGACTAACATTGGATAATTTTATACATAATCCAAGATTTTATTTCCAAGTATTAAGAAATAGAATTAAGAATGAAAAATAAAAGGATGTTTAAAAAAAAACTATAATTATTTTAAAAAAATGTGAATAGTACAATATTAAGAAACTACAACACAAGAAATAGAAATATAATATTAATACCAAAAGTAGACAAATGTATTGTGAGAAAAATATTGAAAAGAATAGACATATTGACATGAATACAACATATAATATTGGATAATAAAGAATCAATATATTATTAAAATTTGATATTTTTAAGAATGCATTTTAAGAGAAAATTGGAATTGTTATCGAGGATATGAAGAATTGAACAACAGAGTAATAATAGAAGTGTATTATGGACATGGAAATAATTTATTGAAATTCTCAGAAACAAATAAAATAATAGTGATAAATATAATAAATAGAACCCAGGAGAAAGAAGATTATTAAAATTTTTAGGATATCCAAGAGTACATAATCAAACTATTGAAAATATTATAGGAGTAAATGATAGAGAAATTTGTAAAATGAATTTTAAAAAGAAATTAGAAATATTAATCAGAATATGACAAGATCATTATATTACATACTCATAAAATTTAATTATGAAAAATATAGAACTGGATAATATCATGCACTTTTAAATACAAGAGCAAATTTAACTGTAGCAAAATGTAATGTTTTACCACCTGAAATGTGAAAAAGAAAAAAAAAGAAAATTATAAGAATAAAATCAGTAAGAAGAGAAATACATATGTTATAATTATAAGCTAAAAATATATTAATACAAAAAGGGAATTATGAATTAAGAATCCAAGATTAAACCAATATAATGAACCATCATGTGATATAATTTTAGGATTAGACTTTTAAGGAACACTATTATCCTTTTCATTTTATAAGAAAAGCATTAATATTAACAACAGCATGTAATCACGAAGCATGGAGAATTAGAATAACAAATCCTTATGAAATTAGAAAAGATGATTTTTTTCTTAAAAGAAAAAACATATAGAAGAAGTACAATTTCTACGAAATAATGAACCAGTAAAAATAAAGCATACGTTAGCAACTTTAACAATAATTGAAGAAAAAATTATTGAATGAAGAATTTTAAAAAATTATTATGAAAATCCTTTAATTCATTGGGAAAAATCTAAACCAGTGGAGAAACTATAATTAAAAGATTATAGTAAAGAAATAAATTATAAACCTTATATCCTTGAACAACTAAGGATGAAGAAGAATTTGTAATGTAAATAAATGAAATGGAAAAAATGATTTAATAAGAGAAAGTATATCTGAATACTCATCACTTGCAATAATTGTAATGAAATTTAGTGAAGAAAGAAAAGAAAAATCCAAAAGGGTAATTAATTATAAGAAATTAAATAGTATATCTATAAGAAACATATATCCTATACCAAAAATGAAATTATTATTTAATCTTATAAAAAGATTTTTAGTAAATTTAAGTGTAAATAAAAAAAATTTTCCAAATAAAATTAGAAAAAGAAAGTAAGAAATATAATGTTTTTAGTACATCAAAAGGATTATATGAATAGAACGTATTACGAATGGGTTTTCTATATTTTATGAATATGTATCCAAATTATTATTATCTATAAGAGATTTTGATGTAATATATATAGATGACATATTAATATTTTCTGAAAATAAAAAAAAACACAAAGAAAATTTAAATTGATTTGTTAAAATTATAGAAGATAAAGGTTTGAATATTTCATCTAAAAAATCAATATTAAAAAAAAATGAAATACATTTTTTAAGGAAAATTATAATAGAAATAGGAATATAATTGCAAGACCATATAAAAAAATGTTTTAGAATTTAAAGAAATAAAAAATAACTTCAATCATTTTTCCAAGTAAGAAATCATGTACTAAATTTAGCTAAATTATATTGACTTCAAAAATTTCTAAATTATCAGAGAAAAAACTGACTAGGCATGGAATAAAAAAAAATTGTAAAATAAATTAATAAAATATGTCAAGATTTACCAAAATTAACTATACCAATAAAAAGAATAAAAAGAAAGATGCTATATAAACAAAGACACGAACTCAGAGGATCAACACATAAAATTTTGAAGTGTGCATTGTGAGAGGCTTCCAAAGAGGAACCCCTCTCCAAAAAATAGTCAAATGCTGAGGGGGCGCGACTAACTTCAAGCTAACACGTGGCTTTATATCTAGGATAGGTGGGTGACGCTCCTGTTATTTCGCGATGTGGGACCGTGTCATGATTCTTAATTTGTGTTTCTAGTGTTGCAGTACATCACGATACAATATATAATATTATGACCTCCTCATAAGTGTGACCAAAAGAATTCGCTTTCGGTTAATTCGGTAATAACATATCATTATTTTTAAAAAACTTTGTAAGTTTCGCATTTATAGGTGACACACATGTGGCATATTTCATTTGCTCTGCTCCATTAAGATCATGAAGAAAATTTGTCATGTGGCATAGCTTCATTGTCGTTAACGGGAGGTCGCACACAACGCGAGGTCGAACAGCGAATTCTCATTTTCTGCATAATTGGATTAGCTCTTTGGAAATAATTATACGATGTACTATTTAAATGAGATGAAGTATGTCTTTACTTATTGTAACATCCTAATTTTCAAAAACGATTTTTTTTTTAAAAAATCGTTTTAAGATATGATTTAATTCCTATAAATTCTCATTTATGTGTATTTGACTGAATTACTATGAATTCTCCTTGATTTGCATCTTGATTAACAATTAACTTGCTCCCCAAGTTTTTACTTTGGATTTCAAATCATTATCCACTTTGGTTAACTCTTAACTTTCTCCACTACACACACACACATACACAACCCTTGGACACACACACACACACACTCACAACATACACTTTTCTCTTTCCTTTATCATCAAGCCTCAAAAGTCTTCATATTCTCTTCCACACTCTAACTTAATTAACCCATGTGTTTGTTTATGTATTTAAAATTATTTCTTCCTTCTTGTTAACCAAGGCAAAACCGTCCCCCCCCCCAAATTTTTAATTATCAATTTATATTTTTAATGTTCTCTCAAACTCTAGAAGAAAAATCTCTCATTGGTCCACTGTAGGATTTAGGATCAAGGGTAAATATAATCTCTTCATCCCTTGGTAATTTTTTGCCACTTTTATTAGTTAAAGGGAGAATTAATTAATCATTGGTTACTATTGCTAATATAGTGTTTTAGGGGTTACTAGACTTAATTACCAAAATTTGACAAGTTTCTAATTTAATTTTGATGATTAAAACTCCTTGTATGCTAATCTTAGCTTCTAGATATCATTTGGTCCTTAATTTAATTGATAATTCATTAATTATGACCTTTATAAATTAATTATTAACTAATATAAAAAATTACTAAAGTATCTCAATTATTGCAGTTTCAATTGCCCAATAATTGTCGCTAATTTCCTCTAATTGATTTTATCATCCTCTGATGATTTTAAATTGCTGAAATGGTATAATTATGATTATACTAAATTATGATAATCTTAGGATATTTTATGATCCTTAATATGATTCAGAAAAATTAGTTTTTAGGCTTTCTAATTCTAGGGAAAATTGCCTAGGAATAAAAATAAATACAATACCAAAATTTGAGACTACATATTCACCTATTCTCAATAGGTATTTTCTATCAAAATATAGTAGCTATACTAAATAGGATTTTTAGGGTATTACATTTCTCCCCCCGTTAAATAAAATTTCATCTTCGAAATTTGCTCTATACTAACTAGACTTTGAACTATAACTTCTGGCAATTTACTTCCTCGGAATGTTTTTGCGCCTAAGCCGTTCCCCTCGGTGATTGAGAATTCGTTCCTACTCAATTACGAAGATATGGTCATGTCGTACTTCGACATCCTTCTACACAAATGTCTCTATGGCGTCTATATACTGTGGCAACACAAGATACCTCCTATTTCAATGACACGATCTTAGTTTGGTTAGTGTAACTAAGGAATAAAAGTGTTACAGAGATTAATCATGTTCGGGGGTAAGGTTATCTGATTGGTTCATGTTTAGCTAAAACTTCGAATGGCCCTATGTATTGCGATCTTACGTAACACGGACTAAATTTTCGCCCCTGGAGCGTTCTACTTACACCGGTTACTAGGGATATCTTTAAAAACATATGATCGTCGACTTCGAGCTCTAGAGGTCTTCCTTTCTTGTTTGCGTAGCTCCTTTGTTTGCTTTGTGCTGCTAGGGGTTGTCTTGTGCTCATCGTGATTTGTTTGGAGGTCTGGTCATTCAGATCTAGTCCACGCAATTTCTGCCTAGATAAGGGTGACTGATACGTTCGCCCTTGACATTTGATCGTATAAACTTGGAAAACTCTAGACATCTCGTATATTTTTTTACTATGCATGCCTACCTAACACGCATTCTAATATTCAAATACTAACTTTAGTCATTTTGTACCCAGGTTTTGTATTCAGATTCAGGACCTACTCATCCATCCACACTGTGTTTGGTTACGTAGGCCTTATCGCTTGACTCATTCAGCCCCTTGGCTCCACACACATTAGCCCTTCGGCTCAAACTATTACCACAGCACTAGGGATTTTAGCCTTAATACCTAGGAGATTATCCTCAGATTTTAGGCATTTAAACTACCACTTGGTACAACAAAATGTTTTGTCATATTCAAGACGTATCGTAGACATACTAGTCTAAGGTTACTGTAATGATCAGCACTTCATATAGTGCTAAGTATAACTGTTTTAAGGCTTAGGAATAAAGCCCCGTGCACAGTTACACACCTAGATTTTGAGCATCTGCCCGCTTATCTGAACCTTTTTCCCAGTCAAGATCTTAGGCTACATTAGAAACACAACTATTTCTTAGATCTCTAAGGTTTTTACTAGTTTCCCCACAAGAATAAGAATTACCAACAACAATCCTTCTCCTAGACAAAGTAAATATCATGACAAAACTTTTTAACGTAGGAGGGGAACTCAATTGCTCAATATTTTTATCCGTATTAAGGAAAAAAAAATTAATGTACCATAACCAGAAGGTAGTTTCAACAAAATCTACTATACTTTCAGTACTATTAGTTTATATGACCTTTAAATGTTACTTTAGATTTTATGTCCAATACTCACTATAAAAGCAAGATAGATGCAATTGATATAAGAAGATAGAATTCAATTCTAGCTACTACAGTATCAAACAAATTCTAATTCATGTTTTATATACCTGAAATCTAATGGTTTGGATAGGAGTTCAACACAATATACTAACTCTTCATTTAAATAGATGTTCAAGATTTACTGAAGTGCATACTCAAAATCTCATTTTAGAGCTTTATCTCTTTAACGTCCAGGGATCTAATCCCTATGGTTTATTTTTACCAAATGCAACACATAACCTTCAAAACTTTCGAGTCAAAAAGTTCATGCTAGTCTGAAAATGTTCATTGAAATTTCTAAATGAAACAAAGATATATAATGCAAGGTTATTTCACTATGAAAAGTGTTAAGAAATCTTAGTGTCAATGGTCCAGAAGTAAAATGCAATTCAAAACAGGGTCCTAATGCAATGCATGCCACAAAAACCAACCAAGTGTCGTCTTAAAAGTCGAAACCGGTTTTCCTATCAGATTTTATCTAATTCAAACATGCACCATTTCGAAACTAATCTCACTTTATCATATCAATGACTATATATCAGTTAAACTTACTGTTGGTTATGATTAGTTTTAATGATGTCTTATATAGATGCCATTAGCAAGAGCAAAAAGTTTAGATCAAAAAGTTTATATCATATACATTGTCTAATTACTACATTTAATGTAGATTTGTTCATGTGGAGAAAGAACAAGAGAATAAAAGAAAGAAAGAGTTGATTCATGGAGAATAATCAAGAAGAGAGAAGAAAGAAAGAAGAACTTGCTGAATAAACTGAGAAAATCATTATACAAGTTCTTAGTTTGATTTTTGAAGTCTCCAAGATCAAATAGAAGTTGGGATGACTCAATTCAAAGTTAAAACAAGCATATATTAGGTTCTGGATGAGCAAAATCGAGCCAGATACTCAAAAGTCAAGTTTACTGCATTACAGGAAGTGATCTGCCTCTGGATTATGAGCAAACTCGAGTTTAGGACACAAAACTTGAGTGTGAAACTCAAAACTCGAGTTAGTCACTTAATGACTCGAGTTTGTAGTGTTTTCAGCAACTCTGGTATCTCTGGATCAGCAAAACTCAAGTTAGCCAATGTAAACTCAAGTTTGGAACTCAAAACTCGAGTTAGTCACTTAATGACTCGAGTTTAGCAAGCTTTCAGCAACTCTGTCCAACTTTGTTTCACGATCAGAACTGGCGACCTCTGGTAATTTAATGATATCTCCCAAACCAGAGATCGGTTTAAGGTGAAATCAATGTTGTATGAAACTAGACATTCAATGCGTCATCTGGACAAATTTTCATGCTCAAAGAAGCTGAGATGAGAGAGCTATGAATTTTTGAAGTTGACCCATCTGTTAACGTCACCCACCAGACCAAGCTTCAATGATTTGAGTGTATCTCACAATCTACACATCAGAATGAGCTGAAATCGGTGGCATATGAAAGTAGACTCACATACCTTTCCAGAAACATAAAGATCATGGAAAACAAAGATCAAATGAGTGGGATATGATCTTCGAGAGTTGACTATAAATTCAAGATTATGCAAAAACACTGGCAAAGAACAACCTTCATTCATCAGATCATAACTATCAGAATACAGTGAGTTTGGAGCTGATTCTTCTTGCAATGGAAAGAAGACTTAAAGAGCTTTATGGAGATAGGTATTGGATTCCAGGGATTGATCTTTATCAGGTCAGAAAGCAAAGAACTTGTGAGAAGGATGTTTGACTGAGCCATGGAGAAGAAAACTCGAGTTTGTGTTAGCAAACTCCGGTTTTGAGACTTGACAGAAAGATATTCAATTTTACATAAAAGCCAAACTCGAGTCTGCATAGACAAACTCGAGTCTGTACAAACACAGAAATGAATCCAAAATTTTCACATTAAGCTAAACTCCAGTTTGCAAATCAAACCTAAAGTCTGGAAGATACAGAGAGCACTCAGAATCCCAAGCAAGCCAAACTCGAGTCTAGATTCCCTAACTCGAGTTTAGACCAAACAGAAAGGAACCCAGAAAACTCAATAGACTCCCAAACTCTAGTCTGGCCTTCCAAACTCCAGTTTGCACTTGACCTAGATAAACCTCAAATATTTCAGTAGTCACTGAAACTCGAGTTTGCTTCCTAAACTCAAGTCTGGATCATACAGAAAGATCATCCATTTTTGCTACATTACAAACTCTAGTCTATGACCCTAAACTCTAGTCTGGAAAATCACGAATTTAGGCTTGTTGTTCAAACATAGACCCAAACTCGGGTTGGTCACTAATTGACTCGAGTTTAGCTTCCGGACCAAAATTCCATCCCAAGTCCAGAGCTCGATAGTTCTCTCTGTAAAAGCCAAACTCGAGTTAGCTTTTATAGACTGCAAGTTTAGACCACTAATCAACAGACATGCTCTCTGGATGAACCCCAAACTCGAGTCTGGAAGAACAAACTCGAGTTTGCATCGGGAATTTTGAAAAATCAAATGATGTTGATTTGTGAAATCTTAATGGGTCTTCTTGAAATTATTTCCTCATATGATATTATTGTTTCTAATGTCCTTGATGAAGTTTTGAGTGTTTTTCAGATAAGGTTTAGCCAAGATCAAGGTGAGATCAAGATCCAGGATAAATGCATTAAATGACGAACCTAGAACAGGCCTGATCCTTCTCCCTTATCCCAGATGTTCAGCTCAGACCGTTGTAACTTATAAGAATCATCTCAAACGGTCAAATTAAGTTTATGGAATGACAAGAATTCTGGAAGACCATCTACAACAACTAAATCCAAGATTCCAGCCAAGAATTGAAGAAACAGAGGAAAATATGCAACTGTCATATTCCAGATTTACAGTTGAACTTTGAAGAATCAAAGAGAAGAAAATGCAACGGCTAGTTCCTCTTCTTCATTTATATAAGAAGCCCAGAAACGAAGAACAAGTGACACAGATACAAGAGGGAGAACAAGAACAGTGACGTGAGCTTACACAGTGAAAATGCCAATATTCTAACGTTTGTTTCATCTACTCTCTGAATATCTCAATGATCATATATCTAGCTTAGAGAGTGAGATTATATGTATTGTGCTTCAGTGTTTATTCACTTACTTCTGAGAGAGAAGATTCATTGTAAACATCCTATTATTCTGAGAGTTACTCAAGATTGGGTGATCTTGAGTGGGAAACACTTTGTTGTGATTACAACTTGTAAGGGGAGTGAATCCGAGTGTGGGATTACTTCGAGTACAGAGTGTGTAATCAAGCAAGTGAATTGATTACGGTTTGTAAGGGGGAGTGAATCCTAGTGAGAGGATTACTTCAAGTACAGAACGCGTAATCAAGTTCAAAGCAAATAGTGGATTGAAAATCTCAAGTGAAGCTTGGGGACTGGACGTAGGTCAAAGATTGGACCGAACCAGGATAAATCACAGTTTGCATACTCTCTTCCTTTATCTTTTACATTTCCAGTATATGCTCATCTTTGAATATCTAATTGTCAATTTATAAATTGCGAAAAGTTTTTTTTAAAAGTTCATAAAGCTTATCAAACACCCAATTCACCCCCCCTCTTGGGTGATAGCCAGGTCCAACACTTACAATCCATGAGATTTCCAAAAACACAATCAACGGATGTTCCGGTAATTTGAGAAAAAATGATATCAACTATATTCATTGGTCTAAATTTCACAAGGTGTGATAACAAAATTTAAAAGTGGCAATTAGTACACATTAAAATGGAACTTAGGATAATATACTCCAAGCTACCTTCGTAAATTAAATTCGTTAAAAATTGTCTGGTATAGTGAAATAAAATTCCCATATTCAGATTTCCCAACATAACTAAGTGAGGTAAGTAATATAGCAAGGATGTATGAGTCATAGTATTATTAGATATGCAAACTCTTTTTAGACTAGGTTAACACAACCACAAGACACTTAGATTTTCAGCTAACTATTTAAGTGTTACTTCCAACATATGATTAATTCCTACCAACACCTTATGCAAGTGTCATAATTTAGAGTTCTTACATCTAGCTGATTAAAATAATTTTATGCACACAATTTAATTAAGTACTGCACTATACACATTTAACAATATTTAACCCTTTAATCTTCAAAAAGAATCACTTTTACAAACATAGTTTCACACTATCTTAGTTTGAAAGATTCAAGTGAAACACTTAGGTTAGTTTTTTTTTTTTTTTTAAAGTGAACAAAAGCATGCTGTGTATGAGTTATATTTGGCTGGGAATTTTCAGAAATAAAGTAGGTGTTTAAACATATGTGTAACATACTTAATGTATTAACTCATACAAGTTACAAGTCTTAACAACAACCTTAAAGTACAAATATCCAATGCAATCTCATATCGTATAAAACATGTTTAGTAGTAAACATATGATCACAAAAGGTTTTCAATGTCAAATTAGAGAATATCATATAATGATCCAATTATATTCAGATTCTTTTAACCTTTCTCTAACGATGATGGTTTTAATCAAGAAATACCAACCAAACATGCCACAATCTAAGGATTTTTTTCATGCTTTGAGTAAAAATGGAATACACTACTTACAATTATGACCAATAGATGGTCTCAACAATAGAAGAGAGTTCACACAAGGAATTTTCTTGATTTATTACAAATTTTATAATGGTGTCAAAACTCTATTGTATAAGGCATATATTTTTACAACCACATAAAGAAAGGGTTTTGCTAAAACATATCAAAAACCTTTAGAAACGTGATTAATTATATTAGGAAAAATCCAGAAATCATATTCCACATAAACCTTACTCCCTTCTTATGTGTTTCTTAAAAGAATATTCCCCTTTCAAGTTTTTAGTATGAATACAGACTGGTTAACAGAACTAGTTGTTTTCTAGTCTTGTTTCCTTAACACATACTTAGGTATTAGTCTACTAACACTTTTTCTTCCTTGAGTACATACTTCATAAGGAGTTTTTCAATATTAACTAGCATGTCCCTCATTATTAAGATATCTCGTACTATCTATGAAGACAATCTGGCCTAGAGGGGTAGAGCAAAATGGACCACCTATACGGCCCTCAATGATGCCTTGATTATGATTATGCCAGGGTTCATAACGATAATCAAGACCCCAATGAAAACATTGCTCTAGGTATTGAAATTGGTTGTCTATCTCTACATATAACTTTATCTCTACTTTTGAGAACTTCAGTCCCTTATAAACATTGGAGTGAAGTAGTGACTAGCACCTATTACAAACTTGTATATATCTTCTTTGCAAAGTTACTATATTACCGTATTTAATTACTACGTCATAATCCTTCATAATAATAGACTGTGTTCAGTTATCACTATTTTTGTAGCTTCCCTTAACTGGTGGTACTAGGTTCATATTTTGTTCTTTGACAATATCTAAAATTAGCCTCACAATGTTAATCTGTCATTATGTACTTTGTTCATAACGCGCCTAATTTTGTTCGTATCCAGAATATGTCATAAAAAAGTTTGGATTCGTAAGAGGACTCACTCTCAGAGTCATTTTGGCAATTGAAGATATTCACCGTTGTCGATATTAGATGTATGATCCGATACTATAGGTTTCTTTGGTTCAGAGAGTATACTAGCGGTTGATTCAAGGTAGTACACAGAATCAGGGTTGTGTACAGGTTTAGAGTTTGTATACCGACTTCGAAGAGTATACATTCGAGGATTCACAATTACGAATGAGTGTAAAGAATTTTCCTAAGTTAGGGTAATGTACCAACTCAAGGTGGTATACTGGTTCTAGATGATATACCGAGTTAAGGTGGTACCCTAGTCTAGGGTTTGCTGGTTTCGTGCAGTACGTTCTACTCGTTCGAAGTAGTTTATGTCTGGAGGTCTGCCTCCATTCATTACTACAACACCACAATAGGGTTATACCAGTACTCTCTTTCAAAATATGCTCTAAGGTTTTGAAAAGGCTTAGAACCTAACTCTGTTAATCAAACAATTTGGCCAGATCGGTGTTCAATCTAATGGGAGTCTCCCCGTCTTTAACGGCAACTTGTGACAATCCACCGATGAACCCTTTCTTAGTTTAAGCACTAAATAGTCTAAAGTAACTTTATTAGATCCATGCCAGAACGAATACCTCTGATACCAAAAATGTAACATCCCAATTTTCAAAAGCGATTTTTTTTAAAATCATTTCAAGATATGATTTAATTCCTATAAATTCTCATTTATGTGTATTTGACTTAATTACTATGAATTCTCCTTGATTTGCATCTTGATTAACAATTAACTTGCTCCCCAAGTTTTTACTTTGGATTTCAAATCATTATCCACTTTGGTTAACTCTTGACTTTCTCCACTGCACACACACACATACACAACCCTTGGACACACACACACACTCACAACATACACTTTTCTCTTTCCTTTATTCTCAAGCCTCAAAAGTCTTCATATCCTCTTCCACACTCTAACTTAATTAACCCATGTGTTTGTTTATGTATTTAAAATTATTTCTTCCTTCTTGTTAACCAAGGCAAAACCGTCCCCCCCCCTTTTATTTCTAATTATCAATTTATATTTTTAATGTTCTCTCAAACTCTAGAAGAAAAATCTTTCATTGGTCCACTTTAGGATTTAGGATCAAGGGTAAATATAATCTCTTCATCCCTTGGTAATTTTTTGCCACTTTTATTAGTTAAAGGGAGAATTAATTAATCCTTGGTTACTATTGCTAATATAGTGTTTTAGGGGTTACTAGACTTAATTATCAAAACTTGACAAGTTTCTAATTTAATTTTGATGATTAAAACTCCTTGTATGCTAATCTTCACTTCTAGATATCATTTGGTCCTTAATTTAATTGATATTTCCTTAATTATGACCTTTATAAATTAATTATTAACTAATATAAAAATTACTAAAGTATCTCAATTATTGCAATTCCAATTGCCCAATAATTGTTGCTAATTTCCTCTAATTGATTTTATCATCCTCTGATGATTTTAAATTGCTGAAATGGTATAATTATGATTATACTAAATTATGATAATCTTAGGATATTTTATAATTCTTAATATGATTCAGAAAAATTAGTTTTTAGGCTTTCTAATTCTAGGAAAAATTCCTAGAAATAAAAATAAATACAATACCAAAATTTGAGACCACATATACCTATTCTCAATAGGTATTTTCTATCAAAATATAGTGGCTATACTAAATAGGATTTTTAGGGTATTACACTTATCCAAACACATGGATATGCCAATACTCGCTGAATTGTTTATTCATACATAATTTCTTATTAATGAATACTTATTACTTTCCTCTTATCCTAAATATATGAGCTAATCAAGTCTAATCTCAAATATATAGTTTCAATTTAGCCAACTTGTTGAATATTGATATTCTTTGAATTTCTTAAATCCATCTCCATTAATTTCTAGTCTCCTAATTTCAATTTAGACCCAAAGTTTATGGCAAATTTCCCATTCTTTTAAAAAAATCATTTTAGCCAATAAAGGTTGATCCAATTGGTGATAAGTTGACTTATAACATATGAGATTGTCAATCCAACTATCCTTGCTGATGTGAGAACTTTATTGATGGATAATTTATAAATACTTGTGTGAGCGATCTTTGAGTCTAGAGGAATATCTTGACTCTAGCAAGCCCTTTACTATAAGATTTAGAAAACTAATTTGAGAATATTAAGGAAATTAGTTAATTTAGTTATTAGACTGAATGGATAAGCTAGCTTCATTGTGTGTATGTTACTTTTCGTTTTCACAGCCTCTTATAGACTGAATGGATAAGCTAGCCATTGCAATTCTTTCTCTAATGTTTAGCTGCAATTCTGGAAAAATGGCAGTAGCATATTTTGCTCTGTTCTTTGAATTCTTAGCTGGAATCTTGGAATTTTTGTTGTTGCAGAACTTCTTCCAGATTTTTAGCCATTCCATGATCTTAATTCGACCGTTTGAAGTGATCTTAATGTGTTGCAACGGTCTGAACTGAACATCTGGGATAAGGGAGAAGAATCAGCCCTGTTCTTAGTTCTTCATTTAATGCACTTATTCTGGATCTTGATCTCACCTTGATCTTGACTAAACCTTATCTGAAAAACACTCAAAACTTCATCAAGGACATTAGAAACAATAATATCATATCATGAAATAATTTCAGGAAGATCCATTAAGATTTCGCAGATCAACATCATTTGATTTTTCAAAATCCCCGATGCAAACTCGAGTTCGTTCTTCCAGACTCGAGTTTGGGGTTCATCCATAAAGCATGTCCGTTGATTAGTGGTCTAAACTTGCAGTCTGTAAAAGCTAACTCGAGTTTGGCTTTTACAGAGAGAACTATCGGGCTTTGGACTTGGCATGGAATTTTGGTCCTGCTCCTAGACTCGAGTTAGTCCAAGCAGACTCGAGTTTGGCTTTCTTCGCAGAAGTAAACAGCTTTCTGTCAACCCTTAAACTCGAGTTTACATACCTAAACTCGAGTTTGCCTTTGACAGTGAGATTTTCATATTGCCAAAAACAAACTTCAGATCAAGTTTACAATTGCTAGTTATCATCAAAACACATTGAGAACTAACAGAGAGCACTCAGAATCCCAAGCAATCCAAACTCGAGTCTAGATTCTCTAACTCGAGTTTAGACCAAACCGAAAGGAACCCAGAAAACTCAATAGACTCCCAAACTCTAGTCTGGCCTTCCAAACTCCAGTTTGCACTTGACCCAGATAAACCTCAAATATTTCAGTAGTCACTGAAACTCGAGTTTGCTTCCCAAACTCGAGTCTGGATCATACAGAAAGATCATCCATTTTGGCTACACTACAAACTCAAGTCTCTGACCATAAACTCCAGTCTGAAGACTCTGGGAATAAGGCTAAGTCTTCTTTGCTTATCCCCAAACTCGAGTCAGTCACTAGTTGACTCGAGTCTAGGAGCAGGACCAAAATTCCATCCCAAGTCCAGAGCCCGATAGTTCTCTCTGTAAAAGCCAAACTCGAGTTAGCTTTTACAGACTGCAAGTTTAGACCACTAATCAACATACATGCTTTCTGGATGAACCCCAAACTCGAGTCTGGAAGAACAAACTCGAGTTTGCATCAGGGATTTTGAAAAATCAAATGATGTTGATCTGCGAAATCTTAATGGGTCTTCCTGAAATTATTTCCTCATATGATATTATTATTTCTAATGTCCTTGATGAATTTTTGATGTTTTTCATATAAGGTTTAGCCAAGATCAAGGTGAGATCAAGATCCAGGATAAATGCATTAAATGACGAACCTAGAACAGGCCTGATCCTTCTCCCTTATCCCAGATGTTCAGCTCAGACCGTTGTAACTCATAAGAATCATCTCAAACGGTCAAATTGAGTTAAAGGAATGACTAAAAATTTGGAAGGCCTTCTGCAACAACTAAATTCCAAGATTCCAGCTAAGAATTCAAGAACAGAGCAAAATATGCTACTGCCAGTTTTCCAAAATTGCTATTGAACATTAGAGAAAGAATTGCAATGGCTAGCTCATCCATTAAGTCTATAAAAGGCTGTGAAAACTCAAAGCAAAATACACACAATGAAGCTATCTTGATTATACTTTGAAATTTGAGTCTGTATTGTTATTTTCAACCTATTCTTCAGTGTTTATCCTTATCCACTCTTTTGAGAGTTTGTAAATTTTTGAAAGCATTTGTTTATGAGAACTCAAGGTTGTGGAACCTGTGAGTTGGGTTGTTCAATGAAAAAGTGTAAGGGGGAGCAAGTCCTAGGTGATTAGGATTGTGTCTGGTCTACATTGTTGTAGTTGAAAATCTGTTGAACTAGTGGAAACACCCAGAAGATATCTGGGGACTAGACGTAGGTCAAGGTTAAGACCGAACCAGTATAAATTCCGTGTGTCAAGCTTTTCTTCTCTTACCTTCTTAACATTTACTTTCAAAAGACTTTGAAAAATAATTCAAAAGTTTTTTTTAAATCCCCAATTTACCCCCCTCTTGGTGATTTCTTCCATTTTCATTTGGTATAAGAGGAAAGTTGTCTACTCAAAGGATTGACATCCTAGACATAAAGATCCAATGGAAGGAATTCTACTAGATGGTGCCTCAATAAACAGACCACCGGGATTTAATGGTGAACACTACTCATTATGGAAATCCAAATTCAAAGTATTTGTGTTGGCCAGTGAGTATGGTCTGTGGGAAGTTATTGAGGATGACAATTATGTCCCTACAAAGAAAGTAGGGGAAAATATTGTACCAAAGGCAAAGGCAGAATTTGATGAAAATGATCAGAAGAAAGTCGTCCTTAATAGCAAAGCTATTTTAATGTTGCAGAGTGCACTAAGTCAAAATGAGTACTTTCGTGTTTGTAATTTGCCCAGTGCCAAGGAGATGTGGGATGCATTGGAAGTGGCCTACGAAGGTACCTCAGGGATTAAGGAAAACCGAATCAACACATTCACCACCGAATATGACCTACTACGCATGAAGACTGGAGAATCAATTACTGAATTCCAGCTCCGATTCACTCACCTGATCAATCAGTTGTCAGCACTGGGAAAGGTATATGATCAAAGAACTCAGGTAAGAAAAATTTTGAATATACTAACCAAAGATTGGGAAGCTAAAGTAACAGCCATAGAGGAAGCAAGAGGAGAATCTATGCAATCTGTAGCTGCTCTCTTCGGAAGCTTATCAGAATATGAAGGGAAAATCAAGTTCAGAAAAGGACTTAATGAAATAGAAGGGAAACATAAAGGAATTGCCCTCAAGACTCACAAGGAAGATAGGAACTCAGATGATGAAGAGATTGATGATGAAGAGATCGGAATGATGGTCCGAAGGTTCAAGAAATTCTACAAAAAGGATCAAGCCTTCCGTAAGTCATACAAGAACAACAACAAGGAAACAAAGAAGCCAATTGTTTGCTATGAATGTGACAAACCCGGTCACATCAAATCTGAATGTCCTAAGTTGAAGCACAAAGAAAAAGAAAAGTCCAGATTTAGTTCTTTCAAGAAGAAGGGCTTTGTCTCTGCTATTTGGGGAGATAGTTCATCAGATGAAGAAGAAGAAGATGAAGAAGAAACAGCTAATCTCTGCCTAGTTGCTCAAGAAGAATGTGTTAATGAAGAGGTAAATGATCTCGAACCTACCTTTGATGAACTACTTTTTGAATATAATAGTCTTCGCTCTGAATTTAAAAAGATTGCAAAAGAACTTATGTTCTCAAAAAGAAAAATAAAGGATTTAGAACAACAAGCTCAGAAAACTCCATCTTCTACTTCTAAAAAGGCTTGTGAAAAACTTACTGAAAAGGTTTGCGAAAATTGCTGTATTTTACAGAAAAGAAATGACTATCTTTCAAAAACTCTAGAAAAATTCACTCAAGGTAGTAAGATGCTTAATGTTATTCTAAAACAACAAAGATTCACAAATGACAAGTCTGGAATAGGTTACAAACCTGATCTAGATAAAAAGAAAGGCAAGAAAAAAAAATGGAGAAAAGAACTACTTAAGTTATTTTCGAAAATCAGTTCACTCCTCTAATCCATTTGCCCACTGTAATTATTGTAATAGAAAAGGTCATACTACTTCTGCATGCTTTCATAGAAAAGAAAGGAAGGATAAACCTATAGGTAATTATCAATGGGTACCTAAAGGAACATATGTGTCTCCTAAGGTGCAAACTAACCCAAAAGGACCCAAGAAAAGGTGGGTACCTAAGACTTGATCTTTCATAAATTACAGGTATGTTTAAGAGCATCAAAATCCAGTAAATGCTACATTGATAGTGGATGCTCTAGACATATTACAGGAGATCAAACCAAGTTTACAACAATCAAACACAAGGATGGTTGCAAGGTCACATTTGGTGGAAACCAGTCCGGAAAGATAGCTGGTATTGGAGAGATTGGTAACAATAATGGACCATAGATAAAAGATGTCTACCTTGTGAAAGGACTATGCCACAACCTCCTTAGTCTAAGTCAAAGTGCTGATAAAGGTAATCTAGTTATCTTTAATTCAGAAGAATGTTTGATTGTGAACAAGGATGATCTCTCCCTAGACAAAGTAAGGTCAAAAGCTCTATTCAGGGCACCAAGGGAAGGTAACTGCTATACCCTTGAACTTTCAACTGATTTACTTTCTGAAAAATGTTTCATGAGTAATTTAGATGAAGGATGGATGTGGCACAAACGCTTAGCACATGTTAATATGTCCCAACTTGATAAACTGTTGAAAAAGGATTTAGTTATTGGTTTGCCAAATCTTAATTTCAAAAAGGATATGATTTGTGAAGCATGCCAAAAGGGAAAACAAACTAAATCATCGTTTCATTCTAAAACTGAGATTTCAACTAATAGACCACTTCAATTACTTCATATGGACTTAGTTGGTCCAGCTAGAGTAAAAAGTTTTGGTGGAAACTTGTATACTCTAGTAATAGTTGATGATTTCTCAAAATATACTTGGACATTATTCTTATCTGTTAAAAGTGAAGCATTTGATCAATTTTTTGTATTTGCCAAGAAGGTCCAGAACGAGAAAGGTCTATCTATTGCAGGAATCCGAACCGACCATGGAGGAGAATTTAAAAATCACTCCTTTGAGGAACTTTGTGATAAAATGGGGATACACCACAACTTCTCTGCTTCAAGAACTCCCCAACAAAATGGAGTAGTTGAAAGAAAGAATAGGGTCCTCACAGAAATGACAAGAGCAATGCTGAATGAGAATCAGACCTCTCAAGTGTTTTGGGCAGATGCAATGAACACAGCTTGCTACATCGCTAACTGAGCTTATCTCAGGAAAAAGCTGAACAAGACTCCATATGAACTCTTCAAGGGAAGAAAGCCCAACATAGCTCACCTGCATATCTTTGGATGCAAATGTTTTATCCACAAGAACGGTAAGGAAAACGTAGGTAAATTTGATTCCAAGGTTGATGAAGGTACATTCCTTGGCTATTCTTCTAGGAGTAGGGCTTATAGAATATACAATCTCTCTACCAAAACTATAGAAGAGTCTATCCATGTTGTTTTCTGTGAAACCAACTCTAACAAATCCATGATTGATGAAGATGATGAAATTCTGAATCCTCGTTCTTCAAAAACTTCTTCTGTTTTGGAAAATTCTGAAAATAACTTACAAATAGAACCAGAAGCTGAATCTGAACATACTTGTGAAAATCCTGGTCTAACCCAGCCTAAAGCTTGGAAATACAGTAGGAGTCATCCACTGGACCAAGTCATAGGTGATGCAAGTCAAGGAGTTAGAACCAGGCAAAGCATCTTGAATGAAGTTACCTTTTCAGCTTTTATTTTTGAGATAAAACCCTCTAAGATTGAAGAAGCCCTTTCAAACAATGATTGGGTGATAGCAATGCAAGAGGAATTACATCAATTTGAAAGAAATCAAGTTTGGGACTTGGTACCCAGGCCCAAAGACCATCCAGTCATTGGCACTAGATGGGTATTCAAGAACAAACGTGATGAGTCTGCAATCATTGTCCGTAACAAGGCAAGATTAGTAGCTAAAGGATATAACCAAGAAGAAGGAATTGACTATGAAGAAACTTATGCTCCAGTTGCAAAATTGGAAGCCATAAGGGTCCTTCTAGCCTTTGCCTGCATCAAAGGTTTTAAACTATATCAAATGGATGTAAAATCAGCATTTCTAAATGGGTTCATTCAAGAAGAAGTTTATGTTGAACAACCTCCTGGTTTTGAAGATGAATTTCATCCAGATCATGTTTTCAAACTAAAGAAAGCATTATATGGCTTAAAACAAGCTCCTAAAGCTTGGTATGAAAGACTAAGTAAATTCCTTCTAGACCACAGATTTGTAAAAGGTAAAGCAGATACCACTCTATTCATTAAAAGTAGCAAAATGAATGAAATCTTACTTGTACAAATCTATGTAGATGATATAATTTTCGGTGCTACTAACGATGCTTTGTGCAAGGAATTTTCTGAGACCATGCAGGGTGAGTTTGAGATGTCAATGATGGGAGAGCTCAACTATTTTCTTGGTCTTCAAATCAAGCAACGTAAGAACGGGATATTCATATCTCAGACTAAGTACCTAAGAGACCTACTCAAGAAATACGGCCTCCAAGATTGTAATGGAGCAGACACACCAATGAGCTCAACTGCTGCCTTAGATGCCAATGAGAAGGGAAAAGACTTCAATATCACAAAGTATAGAGGCATGATTGGATCATTACTTTACTTGACAGCAAGTAGACCAGACATACAATTCAGTGTGGGAATGTGTGCTAGATTTCAATCCGCACCTAAGGAATCTCATGCCGAACACGTGAAAAGAATCTTCAGATACCTGCGCGATACAGAAGAATTGGGGTTATGGTTTCCCAAAGGTCAACCTGCACACTTGGTGGCTTACTCTGACTCAGATCATGCTGGATACAAAATTGATCGAAAAAGCACAAGTGGAGAATGTGAATTCTTTGGAAATTCACTTGTCTCATGGTTTAGCAAGAAGCATAACACAGTAGCGGTATCCTCAACTGAAGTTGAATATGTTGCTGCATCAAGTTGCTGCTCACAGGTCCTATGGCTTAAGCAACAGATCCAAGACCTTGGAACTCATCTGAAAGAAATTCCAATTCTTTGTGATAACACAAGTACCATCAGCTTAGCCAAGAATCCTGTCTATCATACCAGAACTAAGCATATTGATGTCAGACATCACTTCATTCGAGATCATGTACAAAAGAAGGATGTCAAAGTAATATTCATCCCAACTCATCAACAGCTTGCGGATATCTTCACAAAACCACTTGCAAAAGAGCAATTTACCTTTATTAGAAGAGAATTGGGAATGGTAAATCCCAATGAACTGTAAGATATCCCTACCTCAATGTTAATTATGTGTTTTGATGGTTAACTGTTACTAACTTAAGCATTAGAGTGTTTAGATATGTTTTTGCAGGATGCTCTGTTGCTAATAGTTGCTAATGATATGAAGTAAACTTGAGTTTGAAACTGAGCCCCTGTAAACAGGCCAAACTCGAGTCTGGCACCCAAACTCGAGTTTATCGGGATAAACAACAAGTGAGTTTTTGGAGTCAGGCCAAACTCGAGTCATTAAGTGACTGACTCGAGTTTACATCATCCTAAGAAATCCTGAAGTTTATGAAGAGTCTCCAAACTCGAGTCATTAAGTGAGTGACTCGAGTCTGCATTTCACAGAGAGAAATATGGAAATCAGAGGTGACCTCAAACTCGAGTCAGATTATACAAACTCGAGTTTATCGGGGTTCAAGGATTCACGGCTACATCCTTGAAGTCCAGATAAGTATCCCACTCTTCCAAACTCGAGTCTGGCTTGTAAACTCGAGTCTATCGGAACTCTATATATATGTGATTGATGTGATTGTTCATTTTACAACTCTCAGACTCAAGTTTGCCCTAGAGTTCTCCGTACTCTCTTCTTTCTTCATCTTCGAATCCACATTATTTCTCACCACAATGGCTTCAAATCAACCATCCAGACCTTCTAATGATGAAGAACCCTCGAAATCATCTTCCCCTTCTCTTCTTCAACGAAAACCTAGGATAAAATCCATTCCTACTCACAGACCTAGAAGAAAAAAAAATTGATTCCCAAGAAGTTTGCTTCAGGAATCGATAAGCAAATCCCAGGGATCCCTCACACTTCCCCCAGACCGAAGGGCATTTTAATTCAAGAGCCCACTGAGACTCAATCAAGAGCACCTTCCAAAACCAGAGCTACCTACTCTCGAGTTCATGAGGGCCAATCAGCTCCTCTACCTCCTCAGACTTCCTTTCCCTCAGATTTTGCCGCTAAAGTCCAAGAGATTGTTGCTGCAGCATTGGATACCTTTGCTGCTAAAGTAGAAACTGAGATAGGAAAGATTGTGTCAGAGCTCACAAAGACAAATCAAGCCTTGATTGACACACAAGATGCCATGAAAGCCCAACTTGACCATATCATATAGCATCTCAATATTCCTACTGATCCAACCACCACTCAGACTTCTCATCCTTCTACTTCTCCAGTTGATCCCACCCATCCTATTGATGATGACAAAGGGGGAGAGAACACTTCAGAGCAATCTTGGGTAGTCTAGAGTTTTAAGTCTTGAGTTGTAACTGCAATTGCTTAACTGCTTATCCTCTTCTTGTTGCTCTTATGTTTGTAAAAATTTTTTTTTCTTGTGATTGCAATCATTTGTGTATTCTTGCAAAATCAAATGACAAATGATTGACTTACCTTGATTTATGCTTAACAACTTCTAAAATCTTGAATTGAATATCAAATTTCTGAAACTTCAAAGTTTACAAGCGTTGTCATCATTAAAAAGGGGGAGAATGTTAGTTCTTAATGTGTTTTGATGATAACTAGAAATTGTAAACTTGATATGAAGTTTGTTTTTGGCAAAATGAAAATCTCACTGTCAAAGACAAACTCGAGTTTAGGTATATAAACTCGATTTTGAGACTTGACAGAAAGGTATTCAATTTTACATAAAGGCCAAAACTCGAGTCTGCATAGACAAACTCGAGTCTGGGCAGACACAAAAAAGAATCCAAAATTTTCACATCAAGCTAAACTCCAGTTTGCAAATCAAACCTGAAGTCTGGAAGATACAGAGAGCACTCAGCAAGCCAAACTCGAGTCTAGATTCCCTAACTCGAGTTTAGACCAAACAGAAAGGAACCCAGAAAACTCAATAGACTCCCAAACTCTAGTCTGGCCTTCCAAACTTTAGTTTGCACTTGACCCAGATAAACCTCAAATATTTCAGTAGTCACTTAAACTCGAGTTTTCTTCCCAAACTCGAGTCTGGATCATACAGAAAGATCATCCATTTTGGCTACACTACAAACTCCAGTCTATGACCCTAAACTCGAGTCTGGAAAATCACGAACTTAGGCTTGTTCTTCAAACATAGACCCAAACTCGAGTTGGTCACTAATTGACTCGAGTTTAGCTTCCGGACCAAAATTCCGTCCCAAGTCCAGATCCCGATAAACTCGAGTTAGCTTTTACAGATTGCAAGTTTCGACCACTAATCAACAAACATGCTTTCTGGATGAACCCCAAACTCAAGTCTGGAAGAACAAACTCGAGTTTGCATTAGGGATTTTGAAAAATCAAATGATATTGATCTATGAAATCTTAATGGGTCTTCCTGAAATTATTTCCTCATATGATATTATTGTTTCTAATGTCCTTGATGAATTTTTGAGTGTTTTTCATATAAGGTTTAGCCAAGATCAAGGTGAGATCAAGATCCAGGATAAATGCATTAAATGACGAACCTAGAACAGGCCTGATCCTTCTCCCTTATCCCAGATGTTCAGCTCAGACCGTTGTAACTCATAAGAATCATCTCAAACGGTCAAATTGAGTTAAAGGAATGACTAAAAATCTGGAAGACCTTTTGCAACAAATAAATTCTAAGATTCCAGCTAAGAATTCAAGAACAGAGTAAAATATGCTACTGCCAGTTTTCCAGAATTGCTCCTAAACATTAGAGAAAGAATTGCAACGGCTAGCTCATCCATTCAGTCTATAAAAGGCTGTGAAAACTCAAAGCAAAATACACACAACGAAGCTATCTTGATTACACTTTGAAATTTGAGTCTGTATTGTTATTTTCAACCTGTTCTTCAGTATTTATCCTTATCCACTCTTTTGAGAGTTTGTAAATTTTTGAAAGCATTTGTTTGTGAGAACTCAAGGTTGTGGAACCTGTGAGTTGGGTTGTTCAATGACAAAGTGTAAGGGGGAGCAAGTCCTAGGTGATTAGGATTGTGTCTGGTCTACATTGTTGTAGTTAAAAATCTGTTGAACTAGTGGAAACACCCAGAAGATATCTGGGGACTGGACGTAGGTCAAGGTTGAGACCGAACCAGTATAAATTCCGTGTGTCAAGCTTTTCTTCTCTTACCTTCTTAACATTTACTTTCAAAAGGCTTTGAAAAAGAATTCAAAAGTTTTTTTTAAAAATCCCCAATTCACCCCGCTCTTGGTGATTTCTTCCATTTTCAGCGTGACAACGACAAACTATTTGGACATTTGCATTCAAGCATATCTAAAACAAATAATTATAAATTGAACACCAAGTAACATCAACAAATGCAATACACATAAGCTCACAATGTCATCATAAATGCAATACAATTACATAACTTGTCCACTTTAAGCCTGCCTATTCCTCAACAGACACGTACATATATTATGATCAACTTGCTTGCAATGTCGACATCGGGACTGACTGCTTGACGGTTGAGACTTCACCCAATCCATCTCATTCTGTATCCTCGTAGACTTTGGTCTTCCCTTTTTGCATGACAAACTTGTATCCGGGATAATGGTTGGGCCATCTACTTGTTGAATTAATCGTTCATTGCTTATCGGGTACCAGTGTGCAGCATATACCTGACTAATGTATGGTAAGGTGAACATCGAGTCAACATAATCATAATGGTTCAAATTTTTGGCCCTGTACACTGCTAATACGTGGATGCAAGGATACCTTCTTGCTGTAAACCTCCCACATTGACATTTGCGATTGATCAAGTTAACTTGTATTGAGTCCCCGGCATATGCATCCTTGACCTCAAATAACCCTAATTCTCTATCATATAGGCGCACCCGACGCACGACTGTCAACTCGTCCATCTTTTGTATGTGTTCTTCAACCTTTTTAGAGACTATCCTACCTACGGTCATGTGTTTGGTAATCTCAACACGCCTTGTGAAGAAATATTCGACAAGTCTACTATGTGTGATCTTAACCAATGCGGTTATCGGTAGATTACTGAAAATGGAGCTAAATCACCAAGAGCAGGTGGATTGGGGATTTACGAAATTCTTTCGCTAGTTTTGTTTTTATGGTGATAATGCAGAACAAACCAGAGTGTAGAGAAGAGAAAATGAACACAAAGAATTATACTGGTTCGGCCCAACTCTTTGGCCTATATCCAGTCCTCATGCATCCTGAGTATTTCACTATGTCTCTTGATTACACACTCTGTAACTCTGAAGCAATTCTCTCACTAGAACTTGCTCCCCCTTACAAGTTGTAATCGAAGACTCCCAAATCTCCAAGTCCCTCGACTTGAGATTCTTTACAATAAATGAATACAAGTAATGAACTCTCTTAAAAGAGTAGATAAGATGAACATTGAAGCTCAGATAGTATCAACCGATACTCTGTACAGAAAACACAAGAATAAATGAACAAATTTAATGCTCTTTCGATTTTCAGTTCAATGGTTGTTGAAGAGAATTGAATGCTACTCTATTTATACTTAGAGTATGTTTAAAGACCGTTGCAGGAATTCATATGACCGTTGGAGAAGATTTCTGTCTGTTACAAGCATCTTGGTCTCTTCTCTCTCTTCACTTTGTTCATTCTTTGTGTTGGAAGGATAAATACTGAGTCCCTTGAGTTTATAGCCGTTGGAATGTCATGGTTTTAAGTAGGTGGGTGTCTATTTATCATTTTCCCATCGTGCATAGCTTGTTAGACAAAAATATAGCAGGTTAGGTGGCTCCTCATTTAATGCTCTGACAGTTCTTTTGCTTTAATGAAGTCAACACTGAAAATCTCCTTAACCCATCAGTAAATTGGTTGAAATACACTAGCAAACACATTAAACATATCTGGTAATGTTGATGGTTAATATTTGAAAGCATTTAGATCAAATAACAATCATTACATAGATTTTGGAAATTCAAATTCTCAACTGTCACGGCCCATACTTGAGTTTGTGCATCAATACTTGAGTATGTTACTATGCACTTAAAGCCATACTTAAGTATCCAAACCAATACTCGAGTATACTCCTTCCAAAAATGAAATTCGTGATATGTGCTTGGGAACTTCAGTTGAACTTAAGCCAATACTCGAGTATTCGAGCAATACTCGAGTTTTGGACTCTTGATAAGATTTTGCTCAAAACATCAAAACCAAAGTATTTAAGTAATACCGCAGTATTGAACGTTCAAAAACTTCAGTTGCTCTCTGTATGACTCGATACTCGAGTATTCAACACCATACTCGAGTATGGGTTTCCATTTTGAAGCTTAGAGAGAACATTAGCCAATATGAAACTGGAGTTTTCCAAACTGAAGTTTGTATGTGTAATAAATGTTTAAGTCATTTTTGTTTGGCCCAATACTTGAGTATGTAAATGTCATACTCGAGTTTTCATTTAAAAGTGAAAACATTTGAATTTTGGAGCCAAGATGAAAACTGGACTTTTCATATTCCAAAACTTGAGTTTTCGAAACTAGAGTTTTCCAAACTGAAGTTTGCATTCCTTTTGAAAAATACTGAAGTGTCTCTTAGGCCTATACTCGAGTATGCATACCAATACTTGAGTATGCTTTGATGGAAAACTTGCGATGCTCTCTGTAAGGTTGAATACTCGAGTATCCATTAGGATACTGTGGTATTGCCCTTTGTCATTCGCATTGAGCTTTTTTTTTCAAAAATCCAATACTTTCCAAAAGTATCAGTATTGCTACTGATACTCGAGTATTGTCACCAAGCTTTTACTTTCTTGAGACAACTTTTCAATCTTGGTCTTACAATTGATTGTTATCATCAAAACCTATAGAGAACTAACAATTACGTACCCCCCTGTGGACCTTGTTGACACACTTGGATAGGTTTGTTGTCATGTAACCAAACCTCCGTCCGTCTTCATCGTAGGACATGCACCATTTCTCCTTTGTTGCCTGATCAAACCAGGACGCAACCTGTGGGTTTGCCTCAATGAACTTTTGAAACTTTTTGTTTAATTGAATCTTTGAACTCATGTACCCTGCATTACAGCGAATACAAACTCATCACAATTTAAACAAATCGATGATTACCTAAATGTGAAACAAGTAAAAGGGATGTGAAATTTGATACCTAGTTTCATAACTGTTTTCTTCAATTCAGTATCCTTAAACCTATTGTTAAAGTTGCTCCTGAAATGACGCAGGTAATACACATGATAGGCATTTGGAGGTTGCCAGGCATGGTGATCTTTAACAGCCTTTATGATACTGGTGTGACGGTCAGATACCAAACAAATACTTCGCCTCTGGGTTACATGAACACGTAGGAGATCAAGAAACCATCACCAATCATCATACTTCTCACCAGGAGGAACAACCGCAAAGGCAATGGGCAGCAGTTTCCAATCCCCGTCCTGTGAAGTCGCAATCAACAACGTCCCTCTGTATTTTCCATACAAGTGTGTGCCATCAATTTGCAGTATGAGCTTACAGTATTTGAAGGCTTCAACGATCTGGTAAAATATCCAAAAAACCCTACGGATATGCGTTTGTCGGTGTGTACACGCTGTCCATTGAAGGCTTCAAAGGTCTCAAGCCTAAAAATTGAACCCACATTACATAGCGTCATGTATGTCAACCAATTGGGCAAGAATGCAAACGATTCCTCCCAATCACCAAACAACTTCACAACTGCCTTCATTTTTGCCCTCCAGGCCTTCCTGTATATTACATTATATCCATATAGACGTTGTATCCTCTCTTGTATCAGCGCTGGTTTTAAAGCTAGATCTTCTCTTAACATACCTAGTGAAAATGAATCATAGTCCATTAATGTGTTGTCAATAAACAAACTGAATGACACTGCAACAAAATAGAAAACATATCAATAATGGCTGCACATATAACTTTTGAATCCAATTGTCTGTGATCCCGGACAAGAGCTTGGTTATGGCAGGTGTGATCTTGACAATCATATTGTGGAGATCTTGTTTGCATGGGAACAGACGATGCTTCACCAGATTCAACCTCAACATAAATCTCAATAAAATTTTGTGATTTCCGATTCTCAAAGGCATCTATAATGCACTCTACATCTTCATCATCACACACATCGTTACTAATGTAGTATACACTATCAAAACCAACAATAGTCTCCACTTTTGCAATCAACCGATGAATCCAATGGCTGCCATGTAGCCCCAATTTTCGGCAAATCCTTTCTTTGAGCTGGTTGTACGTCGTGCCCCGATTGATTTTCAGCATCTTCATTTTTCCTTCAAATTGTACACCATCAGGCCCTTCAAAATGCCTCCCACTATGGTAGATTACAGCAATGTATGCGTTAGAACTTGAACTCATCCTCAACAACAGAAATTGGGAGTTGCAAGAGGGTGGGTTTCAAATTCTACACAAAAACAAAGGTGATGAAGTTAAACTACAAAGATTACACAACATTACTACTTTCAAAGAGGATAATGGCCTTACACTTTGATGGGTCGCACAAAAACCGACCATAAAACGAGCAACCAGAGAGCTTTAGGGCAAAAATGTTGAAATGGTCCCGATTGAGCTCAAACTACCTTTTAAAAAACACATCTGTCAAAATGTAATCGATTACGCATTATAGCGTAATCGATTACATGACATTTTGCACTATGTAATCATTACGCCACATAGCTTAATCGATTACATAATGTAAAGTTTTAAGTAATCGATTACGCTACAGTGTTGTAATTGATTACATAGTGCAAAAATTGAAAAAAAGAGATCTGGCCCTCTGTAATCGATTATGAAGATGGAATATCACCTAGAGGGGGGTGAATAGGTGATTTTAAAGTTTAATCGCTTAATCAAAATTTTGGCGAATTAAGGCAGAATATTAACTGAGCAGGAGTTTAAGTAAGAATGGACATGAGGCAATTTATCCTGGTTTGGTCTAATCCTAACCTACATCCAGTCCCCAAGAACTCCTTGGAATTTTTCACTAACTTTCCAGAGATTACAAATACAACTTGGGATGATCCTTACACTCGCGGACTCACTCCCCCTTACTACTTGTAATCGTACACCCACACTTAAGGTTCCACAACCTTAAGATTTTACAACTGAGTGAAATAAATGTTTTAATAACTCCTCACGAGTAGATAATAAATGATCATTGAAGAACAGGAAAATATCCGAAGATCTTAAGAGTAATGAAATTGATAAGATCAATAACTCAGAGTAAATGCGCAGAGTTTTCGGTAGTTGGCTGAATTGAATGCTTGGGCATTTATACTCTTTCGCTATTAATGCCGTTGGGAGGAACTTGAAAGTTACCGTTGTGACTTATTTAATTTTTCGTTAGACACAACTGCTCTGTTCCTCGTTCAACTAAATGGAACGTTGAAGCTTCATTAAATGAAATCTGTTCTTTCATTAAATGCGTTGATCGTTGAGAGAGCTTTTGCAGAAGAATGTCTTGATTAAGTAATCCTTGGAAGAAAGTTTCTCTTTTCTGCACAGCTCATTCCATTTGTTGCTCTGTTTCTGCTGCTATGCATTAAATGCAGTGACGTGAGCATTTGCTTTATGTTGATTTTGAATAATACAACGTTTAAATCCTTGAAATCACTAGCAATAGTGTTAGAAACATTTTATATATCATACCAAGTGATTCTGGAAACTATAACCTCAATAGTAGCTCATCTGCAAAATCCGAGATCAACGTCACTGACAAGAACTCAAGTTTTCAATGTAGAACTTGAGTTCTTTTGATTTCCTTAAGAACATTTCGAATCTGCAATATAAGAGCTGGAGTTGATCACCAAGAAGTCGAGTTTTTATTTTCGCTTCAAATTGGTTTTCAAAGAACTTGAATTATTAATCATGAATTCAAGTTCATGAACTCAAGTTTTAGTCTAAGAACTCGAGTTCTTAAACTTTAATCAGATACTCATAAAGGAACTCGAGTTCTTCACTGAGAACTCAAGTTCATGAACTTGAGTTCTTTTCCAAGAACTCAAGTTCTTAGTTTTGACCGAATTTCTTACAATGAGAACTCGAGTTCTTTACTAAGAACTCATGTTCATGAACTCGAGTTTGGTACTAATGAACTCGAGTTCTTTAAGACTCTGAACATTTTCCACGGCCAAGGGCCGCGAACTCGAGTTCTTTGAAAATGGAAGAAATCACCAAGAGGGGGGTGAATTGGGGATTTTTTAAAAAAACTTTTGAATTCTTTTTCAAAGCCTTTTGAAAGTAAATGTTAAGAAGGTAAGAGAAGAAAAGCTTGACACACGGAATTTATACTGGTTCGGTCTTAATCTTGACCTACGTCCAGTCCCCAGATATCTTCTGGGTGTTTCCACTAGTTCAACAGATTTTCAACTACAACAATGTAGACCAGACACAATCCTAATCACCTAGGACTTGCTCCCCCTTACACTTTGTCATTGAACAACCCAACTCACAGGTTCCACAACCTTGAGTTCTCACAAGCAAATGCTTTCAAAAATTTACAAACTCTCAAAAGAGTGGATAAGGATAAACACTGAAGAACAGGTTGAAAATAACAATACAGACTCAAATTTCAAAGTATAATCAAGATAGCTTCGTTGTGTATATTTTGCTTTGAGTTTTCACAGCCTTTTATAGACTGAATGGATGAGCTAGCCGTTGCAATTCTTTCTCTAATGTTCAGCTACAATTCTGGAAAACTGGCAGTAGCATATTTTGCTCTGTTCTTGAATTCTTAGCTGGAATCTTGGAACTTAGTTGTTGTAGAAGGTCTTCCAGATTTTTAGTCATTCCTTTAATTCAATTTGACCGTTTGAGATGATTCTTATGAGTTACAACGGTCTGAGCTGAACATCTAGGATAAGGGAGAAGGATCAGCCCTGTTTTAGGTTCGTCATTTAATGCATTTATCCTAAATCTTGATCTCACCTTGATCTTGGCTAAACATTGTCCGAAAAACACTCAAAAATTCATCAAGGACATTAGAAACAATAATATCATATGAGGAAATAATTTCAGGAAGACCCATCAAGATTTCGTAGATCAACATCATTTGATTTTTCAAAATTCCCGATGCAAACTCGAGTTTGTTCTTCCAGACTCGAGTTTGGGGTTCATCCAGAAAGCATGTCTATTGATTAGTGGTCCAAACTTGTAGTCTGTAAAAGCTAACTCGAGTTTATCGGGCTTTGGACTTGGGATGGAATTCTGGTCCAGAAGCTAAACTCGAGTCAATTAGTGACCAACTCGAGTTTGGGTCTATGTTTGAAGAACAAGCCTAAGTTCGTGATTTTCCAGACTCGAGTTTAGGGCATAGACTGGAGTTTGTAGTGTAGCCAAAATGGATGATCTTTCTGTATGATCCAGACTCGAGTTTGGGAAGCAAACTCGAGTTTAAGTGACTACTGAAATATTTGAGGTTTATCTGGGTCAAGAGCAAACTGGAGTTTGGAAGGCCAGACTAGAGTTTGGGAGTCTATTGAGTTTTCTGGGTTCCTTTCTGTTTGGTCTAAACTCGAGTTAGGGAATCTAGACTTGAGTTTGGCTTGCTGAGTGCTCTCTGTATCTTCCAGACTTCAGGTTTGATTTGCAAATTGGAGTTTAGCTTGATGTGAAAATTTTGGATTCCTGTCTGTGTCTGCCCAGACTCGAGTTTGTCTATTTTGACTCGAGTTTTGGCCTTTATGTAAAATTGAATACCTTTCTGTCAAGTCTCAAACTCGAGTTTATATACCCAAACTCGAGTTTGCCTTTGACAGTGAGATTTTCATTTTGCCAAAAACAAATTTCATATCAAGTTTACAATTGTTAGTTATCATCAAAACACATTGAAAACTAACATTCTTAACCTAAGAGCTCGAGTTCTTCATTTTGTTGAAATGAGAACTGGAGTTTTAAGACATGAAATCGAGTTCTTATTTAAACCATTGAATTACAAGTGTTTAGTTATTATCAAAACTTGGTTAAGAGCTAACAGATTACGTAAGGCATGTAATCGATTATAGGGGCAGATGGGTTAATAGTTTTCCCGCAGTGGCATTTTGATAATTAATTAATTAATTAAGGTTTTTCCGTACTTTTGCCAGAATTTTGTTGGTGGATAATCTATAAATACCTGTGTGAGCAATCTTTGGGTCTAAAGGAATATCCTGACTCTAGTGAGCCCTTTACTATAAGATTTAGAAAACTAATTTGAGAATATTAAGGAAATGAATTAATTTAGTTATTGGTAACAAATATATTATTTAATCATGTGCATTAGAATACTCTATGATGGAAATCTCCTTAACATATACAATCAATAGGGATAGCACTTTAGAGAAAAATTATAAATTAATTTGGAGAACAAAGTAGGTTAAGGTCTTCTATTTATAACTAAAATAAACCCCTTATTTAGCTCTTATAGTTGAGACCAAAAGTAGTATACTATTGTTTCCTACTCCATCTGGTCTCTAATTAATGCATGAAATATTTTAGGAGTTTGTTTTAGTTCCAAATATAAAATATATTTTTAATATTTTTTTTTTGAGTTTACCCCTTTCGATGCTTCATGAACAATAATCAAGGAAGATATGGAGGAGGGAATTATGAAAGATGATTACGGTGTTTTAGAAAATATATGTTATATTAACTAAATTTTTTAATATAACCAAATCAAATAAATATGTTTCATATTAAAAACAGGTCGGAGTATTTACTATCACCTTAAATAAAAGTCAGAGTTAAATTAAAGTCTACATATATGCGGTTATATCTTTTGAGCACTATATATTTACCCATGGTCATTTATATATTGTTGTATTTTGTGTATGGGATAGAAAACTCTTGGAAATCATTATTCTTGATACCAGATAATAGTTGTATATTCCACTATGTTATCTCTATGATTTATAATAATATGAGATAAACGCTGGGAAATTAAATTAAATTGATCACTTCACTAAAGAATTCCCCATTTATTGCGCGAATGAAAAATCCTTTTTATTTTTTAGTAGAAAAGGCCTATATTATTTACAAAATAAAAAATATTTACATGGGATAAATTCCATGAGCTGGGAGCTTAACAAATAATCAACTTAACTAATCGTCCCAAACGATCACCAGACTTCACCAAAAGTGACAGGCATTCCTAATTTTAAAAGTTAGGCTATTATTTTGGGTGATAACCATGTTGGGCCCTTAAAACTTGGACCTATGGTAATTCATGTTGAGTTCTGAACTTGTGACCATGTAAGCTATCTCTATAGGAAAGGTGCTGACATTTAGTGTCCAACGATACCTCGAACAAAATTATCTCTAATAAGACAATACATGTGCTTCAGGGGGAAAAACCCAAGTGTAGCACCTCTAGCTACTTGAGTTCACAACCCTCATTCTTTTCAGTTGACAAAACATTTGTCCACTTCATTAAATGCTTGCCTCGGTGAGTCTCTATTGTACCCCAGATGAAGTTTCGATTAAGAGCTTGAGGTCTGTGACAGGTGGAGACTAGTATTCTAGTGGATTGCATTGCATAGTTGGGTATGGTTGATTCCATTGTAAAATCCAATTGTTTTAAAGTGTGAGAAACAATTGATAATTGTTTCTTATATTTAAATTAAAAAGCACAAAAAAAATATCTCAATAAAAAATTTATTATCTAAAAATACTAGAAAGGTCTTAGTGCAATCTATCTTTTGTGGATGCAACTCTTCTTCAACTATGTCGACATTTTTTTTGCCAATTAAGTCAACATATTTTTAACTATGTGCAAAATGAAAACATTTGCATATGACTGAAAATATGTTGCACACATCTCAAGAAGAGTTACATGTAAGATATTTTATTATTTTATTATAATTATTATTAGTTATTATTAATTAGGTAATTAATTGAAATATCCTAAGTGTGACATGTAAGTCAGATTCAGGTCCAATTAAAGATTAGGGATATTAGCTACCAATATGATATCTTTGATGGTGTGATAACACATCAGAGTTTATAGTTGATTGATATATGAGTGTTAGAAAACCTAGACTACTTACCTAAGGTTCCCTAATTGCCGATGACTCTTAACCCAATTTTCATCGTTAAGCCTTATAACCGGTTAGAAAGAGACCTGACAATTGTCTTTTGTCTTTACTTTTCTTTTGCAACTCTTTTTCATAAGGATTTGTGAGTTCTCTCCGTAACCAAAGATTAGCAATGGCAAAAGGTATTTCTTATAAGTTGTTTTCTATTGGTATAGGAAAATTCATATACTATAGTTTATGATTTATTTATATATTCCATAAATTTTGTCCCACATGTGGTATCAGAGCCACGCTCTCTGAACCTTTGCCTTTTACTCTTTGGTTAAGGATGATCTAAGCATAGAATTAATTATTTTAACATACTTATTTTACACGGGTTCTATCTCTTAGATTAGAGATCGAATTTGCATCCTAGGTAAAAATCAGGACCAGGACCAAACTAGGACTAATATCAGGATCGACATGCAATTTGCATCCCAGCCAAAAACCAGGACTAAGAACCAGGTTTGGGGGATCTCGATCTTGTCTTGGGTTTTGAACACCCCTAGTTTTAATTAGGATAGAATGCAACGACATTATTTTTTTTAAAGTAGCCCATAGGTGTTAGGAGATATAACTACACTCTAGTTTTACCAATTCGAGATAAATTCATGCTATGCTAATGTCTTTACCTGTAGGTGGACTTTAGTGATACGAATCTATAATTATATGATTTACATTGGTAAACATACACCTATATGCGATGGTTGCTTTCCCCTTTTAGTAATTTTGTAAGCTTAATTAAATTTTATTTTAACTGACAAAGATGATGAGGTATATGATTTGCAACCAACTTGTGAAGAGTTATTTGTTGAATATAACCTTGTTCAATCTGAATTTGAAAAATTGGCTGATAAATATCTTGCTATGAAAAGAAAGAATATAACTCTTGAAATGCAAGTTGAAAATATTTCTACACCTGAAAATCTCATTTGTGATGAATGTATTGAATTAGAGAAAAAGAATTTACATCTCACAAAGGCACTTGAGAAATTCACTAGAGGAAGTGAAATGCTCAATGTCATTTTAAAACAGTAAAGGTTTACCAATGACCGATCAGAAATTGGTTATAAACCTGATTTTGACAAGAGAAAAGACAAAAAGAAATTTGGAGAGAAATCTTATATGAACTATTTTAGAAAAACTGTACATTTTTCAAATCCTTTTGCTCACTGCAATTATTGTAATCCAAAAGGCCATAACACTTCATCGTGTTTTCATAAAAAAGAAAGAAAGAGTAAACCTATGGGGAATTATCAATGGGTGCCTAAGGGATCCTACAAGATTCCTAAGACACATACTAACCCAAAAGGACCCAAGAAAAGATGGGTACCTAAGGCCTGAATTTCTGTGATTTGCAGGTATGTCTAAGAGCATTGAATGCCAACAAATGGTACATTGATAGTGGGTGCTCTAGACATATGATGGGGGATCAATCCAAGTTCGCATCAATCAAACCCAAAACTGGTGGCAAAGTAACCTTTGGTGGAAATCAATCTGGAAAGATTTCTAGCATCGGAGAAATTGGAAACAATGAAGGACCAATGATCAAAGATGTTTACCTAGTGGAAGAACTTTGTCACAATCTCTACAGTGTGAGCCAAAGCACCGATAAGGGTAGTTTAGTTATCTTTAATTCTGAGGAATGTTTGATTGTGAGATAGGATGATTTCCCTTTTGAAACTTTAAAATCAAAAGCTTTATTTAGAGCTCCTAGAGAAGGAAATTGTTATACTCTTAACCTATCTAGTAATAGATCTATTTCTGAAAATTGTTTTGTGAGTAGTTTGAATGAGAGTTGGCTATGGCTTAAGCAATTAGCTCGTGTCAATATGCATCAACTTGACAAATTACAGAAAAAGGATTTAGTCATCGGTTTACTAAAGCTCAATTTTAAAAATGATATGATTTGTGATGCTTGCCAAAAAGGCAAACAAACTAAATCATCTTTCAAATCTAAAAATGAAATCTCTACTAATAAACCTCTCCAACTACTCCATATGGATCTAGTTGGACCGGCTAGAGTAAAAAGCCTCGGTGGCAATCTTTATACTCTAGTCATAGTTGATGATTTTTATAGATTTACATGGACCATATTTTTGTCTTTTAAAGATGAAACATTTGATCAGTTTGTTGTTTTTGCCAAGAAGGTCCAAAACGAGAAAGGTATTTCTATTGTAGGAATTCAAATTGACCATGGTGAAGCATTCGAGAATCATGCATTTGAAGAATTTTGTTACAACCTGGGAATTGACCACAACTTTTCAGCTCTGAGGACTCCACAACAAAACGGTGTTATGGAATGAAAAAATCGAGTGCTCACAGAGATGGCAAGAGCTATGCTAAATGAGAACAATACTTCACAAGTATTTTGGACTGACGCAATGAGTACAACCTGCTACATCTCAAACCGAGCCTACCTTAGGAAGAGCTGAACAAAACTCCCTATTGAAAAGCGGAGCAAATCACCAAAAGGGGGGGCGTGAATTGGGGATTTAAAAATTTTCTTGACAATACTCTGGGAAGTATGCGCTAGAACAGGGATGAACAGAGGTTAGAAGAGGAAAGCAAGACACAACAAGATTTATACTAGTTCGGTCTAACTCCTTGACCTACATCTAGTCCCCAGACTCTCTGGGATTTCCACTATCACTCACAATCAATTACACACTCTGTATTTGAAGTTATCCTCTCACTAGGATGCACTCCCCCTTACAAGTTGTAAACTGATATTCCCAATCTCCAAGTCCCCAGGCTTGAGATTCTTACAAAGAAATGATTTTAACAATACAAAGCACACTCTCTAAGTGTAGATAATGACAATCACTGAAGTACAGATTTCTCTCAAGGAATATCACAGAAGAACTGAAGTAATAGGTGTAATCTTGTATATGTAAGCTTTTGTATTTTCCTGCGTTTCTGAGCTTCCTTTTATACTTGAGGTAGTTCATTTGAATGTTCTATATTAGAATATAGCTGTTGGAGCTCCACTTAGAATTTTGGCGTTGGACATCCACCATGAGCTTGACCGTTGAGCATTTCTGGATTCCAGCTTGTATTTGGTTCTGTGATGTCTGTTGCTTTCTTATCCTTCAGTATATTTAATTTTGAAGATAATATTAATCATCTTCCAATAGAATGGGCAGCAGAAGGAATGTCTAAAATTATTTAATTCCACTTGCTCAGATTCCCGACAAGTGCACTACGTCTCCATGCTGTACTTTTTTTACTTTCCAGCTCAGCAATCAGCTCCTGCTGATTTCTGCTTCAAAATCCAGTTGAAACTCACTAAACATAATGGTTAATCATGAATAAGAGTAATAAAGAGTGGAAACAATAAATATCCAAGTAGATAACATTGATTAACCCAAGATGTATATCGTTTTTCAATTACGTCACTGCAGTAAGGAAAATGTGACTGGAGTAGTTCATAACTACTCAATGTATACTGCATGAGGGCTTACTGGAGTCATTGCTAAGTTACTGGAGTAATATCGCATCTTTTAACATTCCTGACTCAAGTCTACTGGAGTAACTGATGTGTATTTCACTTCTATCTGAAAGCTTACTGGAGTAACCATTAAGTTACTGGAGTAGTTTGGCTCTTAGTATGTTTCTGTCTTCAATCTTATTGGAGTAAGATCTTTATTACTAGAGTAATTTGAAGGTATTGAAATGTTACTGTCTCAATCTTACTGGAGTAGCAAATTGTTTACTGGAGTAGCTGTGTGTCATTTTGTTTCTGTCTGTAATATGACTGGAGTAATCATTTAGCTACTGGAGTAACTGAGGTCTGTTTAGTTTCTGTCATCAAGACTACTGGAGTAGGTCCTTGGTTACTGGAGTAACTATGGTTCATTTTGCTTCTGTTTGCGATATTACTGGAGTAATGACTCAGTTACTAGAGTAGTTTAGGTTCATGTGTTTTCTGTCTGGGATGTTACTGGAGTAGCCGAAAACTTACTGGAGTAATATCGGGCTTGGACTCTGGAACTTGTCTGACAGTGAAGCATTACTGGAGTAGTTAAGTGACTACTGCAGTAATGTTACTGGAGTAACAAGATAGTTACTGGAGTAACTTCAAAAGGCTATCGGGTTTTGGTTCTGGAGGTAACTGAGAATGAAGGGTTACTGGAGTAGTTAAGTGACTACTGGAGTAACCTTACTGGAGTAGCAAAAACATTACTGGAGTAAGGTAAACACAAAAACGTTTTACAGAAGTTTTTATGACACATTTACTAGAGTATATTTTGATGTTACTGGAGTAATGCACTTTGAAAAATACTTTGTACTAAGATATATTACTGGAGCACCGTGAGCACTACTGGAGTAAGATTACTTTTGAAAAACATTATGAATCAACACAAGTTACTGGAGTAGCGTAAGCTTACTGGAGTAATCAGACTTGAAGACCTTTTGAATACAGTCACGTTACTGGAGTAACTGAAATATTACTGGAGTAATGTTTCACTGAAATGTGATTTAACAAAGCAGATTACTGGAGTAATGCATGACTTACTGGAGTAATAAAAGTTCAAAACAAGTGATATTACTGGAGTAAGGAGAACATTACTGGAGTAAGTTTTTCCCAAAACTTTTGCTAATTATTCAGAAACTTAGTGAGTGATTAAAATCAAGATCTTTATTATTTACAATTGTCAAGTTATCATCAAAACACATAGAGAACTAACATTCTCCCCCTTTTTGATGATGACAACAATTGTAACTTTAAAGAGAGTGATTTTTTTTTTTTGACAAATGAAGCATAAAACGAAATTGATATTCAGTAAACAGATACACTAACAGAACTGAGCTTCATATCATGTTAATTCACAATAGGGCAAATCAAAACAAGATAATTCAAAAGCATAATTCAAAAGCAAGAAGAAGCTAGTCTGAACAATACATAAGCATAAAAGTAATACATAAAAATAAAGTCGAAAATCCTAACTACTGCTGTTGCTTCATTTCTTCTCTTTCTTTCCCCCTTTGTCATCAGCAAACAAGGTGGGATCAGTAGCTGAAATGAAGGAGACAGGGGTGACAGGTAAAGGTGTTCTGAGGAGAGGGATAAATGAAGAAGGTTGAGGAGGAGGTGGAGGATTTGGTGGAGGATGATCTGAGGTGGAAGATTCAGGAGAGGAAGGAATATGAATGATGGGATTTGTGGTGGATGAAGTAATGGGACCAACATAAGGAATGATGGCCAAAGTATTAGTGTCTGTCTTAGGTGCTAGAGAAGTGATATTGGGAATGGAAGTTTGTTCAGGAACAGGAGAAGAAACAATGGGAGAGTTTTTAAGAGAGGAGAGATGTAAGGGAAGGCTTTTAGTGGAAGAAGAAGAATGGGAAGGATGGACTGAAGGTTGAGGGACAGGTTCAGGATTGGACTGAGTCTTCATCAATTTGGTAAGTTCTTCCATGTTGTCACTCAAAATCTTTAATTGCTCACTTTGAGCAATTTGGACTGTTACCAATGAATCATGACTTTTTGTGATCTTCTTCACCATTGCACCAATCTTGTTATCAATTGCAGTGACCAATTCAAGGTATCTTGCATTTAGGTTGGTCTGCAAGTTGTGGAACATGTCAGAGATGGCTTTTTCCATTGTGTTCTTGATGAAGGCCTGAAGGCTTGAAGATTGAGGTTGAGATTTTGAGGAACCAGGAGCAGATTGAGCTTCAGTGGGTTTTGACACAGATGCCTTGGACTGAGATGGGGCTCTGGACTGCCCTGAACCTTCTTGAAAGGAGATTTTCATATAATTCAGTTGGACTTGACCAAACATAGAGGGCTTGACTGGTTTTTCATAAAGGTCAAGGTACCAAATTTTATTGGCATACAGAAGAAGGGAGACCAGATTTAGGAATGGAATTGGAGAGGAAGAGGGTGACTCAAACCTGAATTTTTTCATCTCTTGAAAGACCCAATGTCCTATGTTGAAGGACACTTTGTCTATCAAGGCTGCAAAGAGACCATAATCTACTTGGTTGAAATGAGTGTAACTCTTGCCTTTTTGTACAAGGTTTCGGCAATAAATGTACCAGATTGCCCTAAACAATGGTGGCATCTTGAAAGGAGAAAACTTTGACTCAAAAGCATTTTCATTAGGTCTGAGAATCCTAAAGTATTGTTCAGCAGAATAGTCAATTTCTGGCACAGGAGGGGGATTTTCAACCAGAATTAGGGAGTTTATAATTTTTACAGAAACTACTATCTGTTTATCCCTAACAGAGGTGAGAATTCTTTCTTCTTTGATCTTCCCATGTTTATCCACAATATTGGATTTATACATGTTAAAATAAAACTGTTTTACTATTGTGGGACTATATGGAGTATTAATGGCTAGGAGATTTTTGAATTGGCCTAACCATGGTGACAAGTCAATATTACAATCCTTTTTCAGTTTATCTAAATTCCTTATTGATCAAGGATTTATTAGATGGAAAGCTGATACAACACTCTTCATAAAAAGTAATAAGAAAGTCAGATTGAGAGTTCTCAATCAGTCAGATTGAGAACTCGAGTTTGCGGCTTCTGATCAGAAAGCCCACAATTTGTCAAATTAAGAACTCGAGTTCTTGGCAGTGGAACTCGAGTTCGCATCTTCTATAGGAGAGTTCTCGCTCAGTCAAGTTGAGAACTCGAGTTCTTGGGAATAGAACTCGAGTTCACGACCTTTACAACATACAAAATTTTTCAAACCATGAGAACTAGAGTTCTTAAGTGGTGAACTAGAGTTCTTGTTTGAGAACTAGAGTTCTTGGCATAAGAACTTGAGTTCGTGGATTATATCTCACTAAAATTCTTCGGACAGAAGTCACCGCCTTGAGAACTAGAGTTCATTGGTCAAGAACTAGAGTTCTTGGAATGAGAGTTCGCAAAATTGTGCTTTGTCCAGAATTCTTCAGGAACATAAGAACTAGAGTTCTTGAACAAGAACTAGATTTCTTCATTTTGGAAAACAGCGAAGCTTCTTTGAAAACTCAAGAACTAGAGTTCTTTGGTCAAGAACTATAGTTCTTCATTCAAGAACTAGAGTTCTTTAGAAAGAACTAGAGTTCTTCACGAGGAAAAATAATCGGACCTTTTGGAAAGCACAAGAACTAGAGTTCTTGCATATAGAACTAGAGTTCTAATCTAGAGTTCATCTTTAAGAACTCAAGTTCCTTTGAAACTTGGTCTAGGCCAGTACACAGAACTAGAGTTCTCGTGATAAGAACTAGAGTTCTTATACGAAAAAATCGTGAATCATTCTTGGAACTCTCCAAACATTTTGAACTTAAGCAGATACTTGCCAGATTGATAAATAAACATTTGTAAAACATCTTTAACCTGTTTGCTAGTGATTTCAAGGTTCAAAACAAAGTAATAAATGAAAAAGCAACATAAAGCAAATGCTCACGTCATCACATTTATTGCGGAGCAGATAAACAAAGCAACATATGGAATTAATACTGCAGCAAAACAAAGACATTCTTCGAGACATTCTTATTCTAGCTTTCAAGTACAACCAAAGGCCATCACATTTAATGAAAGAAGCTGAAGATTCAACGGTCCATTTTGATTAACGAGGAACTTGAGCCTAACGGAAATTTAAACAAGTGACAACGGTCACCTTCCAGTTCCTCCAAACGGCATTAATGGCGAAGGATATAAAACGCAAGCATTCAATATCGCCAACCCGAAACTCTGCGCATTTACTCTGATTTATTACTCTTGTTACTTTCATTCATTTTTAAAATATCTTCGGATAAATTCTGTAGTTCAGTGATCCTTAATTACTCGCTCTTGAGGAGTTGTAAACACTTTTATTATCCTTGATTAAGCTTAAGGTTGTGGAACCTTAAGTAGTGGGTGTACGAGATTACAAGTAGTAAGGGGGAGTGATCTGGGAGAGAGAGGATCATCCCTAACTTGTATCTGTAATCGTTGAAGAGATAGTAGAAATCCCAAGGAGTTCTTGGGGACTGGATGTAGGTCAGGATTAGACCGAACCAGGATAAATTGTCTTGTGTCTATTATCTTTTAAATCTCTGGTCATTTAGCATTCAGTTATAATTCGCGAAAATCTTGATTAAGTGAATAATTTTTTTTAAATCACTTATTCACCCCCCTCTAGGTGATATTCCATCTTAAACAATAAGCTTGGCCAAGAATCCAGTGCAATATATCCGGACCAAGCATATTGATGTGAGGCATCATTTTATAAGGGATCACATTCAACAGAGAAATGTCAAGGTTATGTTCATCCTAACCCATCTTCAGTTGATAGATATCTTCACAAAACCATTAGCAAAGGAGCAATTCAATTTTATTTGAAGGGAATTAGGAATGGTAAATCCCAATAAATTGTAAGTTTATTTTACATCACAATGTTAGTTATGGTTTTGATGATCTTCAAATTACTAACTTGAGTATCGGAGTTTGTAGTCTAATCTTTTGTAGGATGTTCAAAAACTTGAGTTTTGTTGTCAAGAGAAGAAAACTCGAGTATGAAGAACAAAACTCGAGTTATATCGGTGCCAGGGAAGAACTGTAGCTTTTGAAGGATAGGAAAACTTGAGTCATTAAGTGGAATACTCGAGTTTCTAGCAGACAGAGAGCAAATCACTTTGGCGAAGGGTGAAAACTGGAGTTTGAGAATGAATACTCGAGTTTTGCTCGTGGAAGTTCAAAGGTTCACCTTACACCTTTGAAGTCTAGGTTAGTAGCATTTTAACAAAACTCGAGTTTTGTATAGAAAACTCGAGTTTTTCGCATTTCATCTATATATATGTGAGAGATAATTCTGAAGATGATCACTCAAAACTCTAGTTTGCGCTAAAACTCTCTCCTCTGTCTTCTTCATTCTTGCACTTCTCAATCACTCTTCTTTCAATCTTTCAAATGGCACCTAAAAGACGCTTCCAAGAGCCTGAGATCACACCATATCATCTAAATCTTCTGAAGGCTCTCCACCTCCATCTCCATGTCATTCTGAAAGGAAAAAGCCCACTCTTAAAAGGTTTTTCTATAGGGCATTGAAGAAAGTAGCCAAGAAGTTTGTGTCCTCTTTGTCTAAAAATATTCCAACTCCTGAAGTTCCCTCTCTGATTCCTTCTCAATGTCCTCCATGGATGAAGTCTATTCCAGTTCACAGAGCAAAGAGAGCAAATGATTTCCTCCATCGCCTTGACGTTTCCATCAACGAAAAACCATCTGAAAAGGTTTCGGCAACACTTAAGGCCAAAGGGGTCTAGATAAAGGAGTCGTCTTCCTCTCCTAAGCAAAAGAAAGAAGCTGACCCTGTTGCTGCAACACGAAAAGACAAGGAACCAGTGATCGAGGAAAGGTCATCCTCTGACAAGCCTTAGAGCTCTCCCTCACCTCTTGATGCTCCTTCTGAAGAAACCTCTTCCTCCAATCTTCCTACTGCCCTCTCCGAAATAAACAATCTCGACACAGCTCCAGAAGGGTTTGTAACAAACAATGCAGGTATCTTTGTTGACTCCGTTAATAAGTTTTGAAAAACCTACCTCAAAAAGGAATTCTGTTCTCTTGTGACTGTGGACTTAGAGAAAATCAAAGAGGAATGTAATATGGATCTGTCGCCCTAGTTGAAACCTTACATGTCGTACCTTTCGATAAAAGCCCCTTTTTCTCCGTCAATTGTCAAAATTTTCTACTTTAATATATTCAAGAAGAATTTGAAAGACTCTGAAGGAAATGTCTTGGAAGAAAGACTTTCAACTTCTGTTAGGGGTGATAAGGCCACTATCTTTGCTTCTATCCTCAACTCAATTCTACAAATAAAAAATCCGCCTCCTGCACCCAAAATCAGTTTCACTAATGCCAAAATATTCCAAATATTAAAGCCTAATGAGCCTATTCCAGAGGATCAATTAGCTAAGCTGATCTTTACTCCAATGGAAATGTCTCCCACCTATCGAGTCTTGTGGTACATCTTTTTTTGAAATTTTCTTCTGAAAGGTAGTAATCATACTCATTTTTCTCAGAAAGACTATCCATTGTTTGCTACTTTCATTCGTAAAGTTCCTTTCTACCTGGGTGAATGGATCTTTCAGGAAATCACTAGCTTCTGCTTCTCCTTCCGATCAATCGCTCATATTCCCTTTGCTTCCTTGGTATCGGTAATTCTCTTTTACCACAAAATCTGGCATATCACTTCTTTCAACGCCATTAAATGGCCCACCAGCTTTGGGAAGCAACAGTTGAATTTCATGAAGATATTGACTGAGGAAGTAACTGCTTCGATGAAGAAGTCTACCTCTAAGAAAGCAACAACTTCCTCTGCTCCTATTCCTGATTCCTCTGCTCTAACGGACTTAGATGCCAAGATTTAGTTGATGGTAGATAAGGCTGTTTCTGATATGTCTACAAAAATCCAATATGGGTTGGACAGCTGATTGCTAGTCTTCAACAGAAGTAGACCCATATCTTGGAAGAACAAACTGCCCTCAAAACTCACCTGAAACAACAAGATGGACAAGATTCTTCATCTCCTTTCTTCCTCTCACTCCACTCAGTCCCCTCCTGACTCTTCTGCATGATCTCTATTTCTATCAGCTTCCTCCCAGTTTTTTGAAGATGACAAAGGGGGAGAAAGAGAGAGTAGATAAACCAAAAACCAGAGATTTAGATTTTGGAAGTTAGTCTTATGCAGATATGTAGTTTTTGATGTCCTTGCGAAGCTTTTAATTAGCTTCTATCTTTTGTATCTCCTGACTAATTTTTCTTACTGTGTTTATTTCCTAGTTTCTGTTCTTAACAATTGTGAATTCCTAGCTGTATTAACTTTATCAAATATGAATAGAATGCTTTAATTATCAATTATACTGGTTATTATTACATTGAATTTATGCTTTGCATCTAATTTGAAAATATGAGTACTGGAGTATGATTACTGGAATCTTAAAACTTTCAATGGTTTTGTCAAAAACATCAAATATCACCCATTTACAAAATCTCTGTGCAAAATTTTCACAAATCTTAAAATTTTCAAACTCTTTCGAAATCTTGAGAAATTCTAGTTTACAAGTGTTATCATCATCAAAAAGGGGGAGAATGTTAGTTCTCTATGAGTTTTGATGATAACAAATGAGTTTCAGTCTAGAAACTCGAGTTTTGGAGATCAAAATGTTTTCATGCTTTTAAACATATGAAAACTTAAGTTTTGGAATGAAAACTCCAGTTTCCCACTTGGCTCCAAAATTCAAATGTTTTCATGTTTCAAATGGAAACTCGAGTATAGCATTGAAAACTCGAGTTTCAAGCCAAGCACAAATGATCAATATTTAAATACATTTATAAACTCCAGTTTTGAAAACTCTAGTTTTGAAATGACTAAAGATCTCTTTGAGTTTCAAGTTAAAAATGGAAACTCGAGTTTAGGTTTGGAAACTCGAGTTTTGGTCATATAGAGAGCATCGATAGTTTTCACTGATTCAATACTCCATTTTTGAATGAAAACTCAAGTTTTGAGGTTTTGGACATATATTCATTAAAAGTCCAAAACTCGAGTTTCTCTTGAAAACTCAAGTATTGGTCCGAAGCTAAAATGGTTCCAAAACTCAGTTCGTGACTTTCCTCTCTGGAAGGAGGAAACTCGAGTATCGACTTAGAGACTCGAGTTTTCACTTAAGTGCATAGTGACAAATTCGAGTATTGAAGCACAAACTTGAGTTTGAGTCGCGGTTATTGATAATTCAAATTTGTGAAATCTGTGTAAAATTTGTTGATTGATGTGAATACTGTCTAACATTATTTATCAACTTCATTAAATATGTTTAATGTGTTTGCTAGTGGATTTCAACTATTTTAGAGATGATTTAAGAAGATTATAAGAGGTGTTCCAACTTAAGCAAAAAGGCATGTCAGAGTATTAATTGCAAGGCCACCTAACTTGCCATATTTTGATCTACCAACTTTGCACGATGCAAAAAGAATAAAGGGACCTTACATAATCAAGATACTGATATTCCAACGGATAGAAACACAAGAAAGTCAACATTTATTCTCCCAATACAAAGAATGAACAAAAGAGTAGAAAGAGAAGAGACCAAAGTGCCTCCAACAGATGGACAACTTCACCAACGGTCATATTGATGCTTGTAACAGTTATTAAACACTCTCTTTGTATAAATAGAGTAGCATTCAATTCTTCTCAACAACTATTGAGCCAGAAAACGAAAAAGCATTCAATTTGTTCATCTACTCTTAAGTTTTTCTGTACATAGTATCTTTTGATACTATTGAGCTTCAGTGTTCATTCTTATCTGCTCTTTAAGAGAGTTTATTGTTTGGCTTCATTTATTGTAATCAATCTCAAGTCAGGGGACTTGGAGATTGGGGTTCATTGATTACAACTTGTAAGGGGGAGCAAATTCTAGTGTGAGAATTGCTCTTGAGTTGTAGAGGGTGTAATCAATAGTTACAATGAAATACTCAGGGAGCCTGAGGACTGGATGTAGGTCATAGAGTTAGATCGAACCAGTATAATCCTTTGTGTTTATCTCTTCTTCCCTTCACTCTGTTTTACCCTGTTCCATTGCTACTAAAACAGAACCTTCGAAAATTTTTAAAATCCCTAATTCACCCCCTCTTGTTGATTTAGCTCCGCTTTCATGTAATGACTGCTTTGCATGGTAAAATTGAGCTTGAATGTGATTGATTTGTTGAAATATATTAGAAATCATGTACATATGGAAATAACATAT